>CM076983.1:21663625-22013625 GCA_039105355.1 Benthosema pterotum | reverse complement strand
TTGAAAAAAACGAACAAGCTCACAACATGTCACATCATGGCAATGTGTTATGTTTTGCTTTGGTTTGCTTTTGCATACCCAAAATAGGGACACGAGGTTGATAGTGTAAACGTATGGTTGCAGGAAAAAACACACACCATATGCCACATGTCACATACAGTACTGTAGATGGATGGCTGTGGGTTGAGATGCAGCCATCTAAACACAAATTAATGTGCAAACAAAAGTTTTCAGAGGTAAAGGGAACAAAAGTGCCACAACTAGTAGTTAGTTAGTAGCAGTTGTAGTGTTTCAAATCATTTTAAATATAGGCACGTTAATTTGAAATATCTTGGGGTGTTTTGCATGCCATTGTGTTTGGTGGGGCAGACATTTAGGGGGGCATGCCTAGATCCGCTCCTGGTCCCGAGTCCGACTCCCTCCTCACATTCAGACTCTCCGTTAAAATGAATTGAAGTGTCAACTTCATGTAGACAACGGTAGCCTATACTGAACAGAATAAGAAATATGAACACACATTAGACATGAAACAGATGACACAGGGAGCGGTAGGCTATATAAGAAAAATAATCAAAATCGAGCCGGACTCTTAAGCACTTCAGCCAATATATGTTGTAGGATTAGAATAAAGACCAACCGATAATCGCCAGCAGTAGTGCCAGTTATGCAGGCGATGTGAATTGTCTTGATATTTTACTATTAGCACAACCACAAGCACAAACGCAACTGAGGTTTCAGATTGGCTATTTATAAATGTTTCTCAGTCAAGCTTACCGGTAAGTCATTAAGACAGTTAAATTCATGCGTTATACAGTATATTGTGTATAAACGTTACAACATTTGGCACTTCGATAGAATCTGTCAAACCACTGCCTGCGGGACAGACAGGGCTGCATGTGCTCGAACCAGAGGGTTTATTGTGATGAACGTGAGGCTGCGCACGCGTGCACACACACACACACGCACACACACACACACACACACACACACACACACACACACACACACACACACACACACACACACACACACACACACACACACCTCACAACCTCGACCGACAAGCACCCAGTTTTTATTTACCATTGTAAAGAATGTTCGCCGCTGCTGACCCCGATGAAAGATTAAATGCTACTTTACAGTGTTTGTTTATGGTCATTAGAGCTGTCGGGTTGTCTCAGCACACTCCGAGGGCCGCGAACAAAGGCCGCGCTGATCCTAATGCTGGCAATTTCCCTGTTTTTTCGCAGGTCACTGCCAGGGGATTCGCCCCATTGTTGCAGTTTGCCTACACCGCTAAGCTGTTGCTCAGCAGAGACAACATCCAGGAGGTCATCCGCTGTGCCGAATTCCTGCGCATGCACAACCTGGAGGACTCGTGCTTTCGCTTCCTGGAGGCCCAGCTGCGCAGTGAAGACGATGGGCTGCTGCTCTGCCGCAAGGTGGCGTCCGGCGGCGGCGGCAACCAGTCGGAGGACGAGGACATGCAGCCGGAGGTGGTCCGGCCTCCTGTCACCTCCTCTCCGAAGGCGCGGCGGCGGGCGGACGGCCACCTCGTGTCCTCGCGCCGGCCCGACACCAACGCCGACGAGTCGTCGGTGGCGCGGCTGGCGGCGTCCGCGCCGGGGGGATTCTTCGGGGCCTCCCCGGACGGGCGGCTGCTGGACTACGACCGGCACGGGGCGGTGGGGGCGGCGTCGGACCTGCCCCGCTGCCCCAAATACAGGAAGTACCAGTGGGCCTGCAACAAGCACAATAACGACACCTCGTCACACACCAGTACCTCAGGTTTTCCAAGCACATTAAAGGAGAGCAGCGGTGGCGCCGGCGACTCGCCGCCACCGCAGGGCGCGGCGGTGCTGGGTCGGCTGCCGGCGCTGGCCCAGATCAAGGTGGAGCCACGGGCGGAGGAGGTGGCCATCTCGCTGTGCCTGTCCGGCGACGAGCGGGACGACAAGGACGACGTGACGGCCATGGAGATGGACGGCCCGGCGTCCGCCGCCACCGCCACGACGACGGAGAGAACCAAGCGCACCAAGTCCCCCTCCTGCCTCCGAGCCTTCTTCAAGAAAGGGGCGGTGGACCTGGCCGGCCTGCCCGCCGGCGCCCCCACGCAGCTATTCGCCAACAGACTGGTCTGCCCCGTCGCCCAGGACAAAGGAACCTCTCAGGGAGATCACAAAATCAGAGACCTCAGGCCTTTCGGGGAGCTGGGCTCGTCCGCCACGTCCCCGCCGGACGCGGCGGACGGCGGCGGTGGCTTCCCCGCCGGCCTCTCGCTCAGGTCGGCCTCCTGCGACGGCGTCTGCAAGCAGGAGGCGGCGGAGCTGCTCCTGGCAGACCGCCGCAGCAGTGTCATCTTCTCCTCGGGGGCGTCCTGCGAGCGCCTGGGTGGCGGGACGACGCCGGCGCACTCCTACCCCGGCGGCAACTCGCTGGAGATGGACCTGTCCGGCGAGCACGCGCCGCTGAAGGGCCTGTGGGCCGGCGCCAGCCAGTCCCTGCCCAGCTCCCAGACGTACTGCCCCTCGGCGGCGGGGGGCGGCACGCCCTCCTCCGTCGCCGCCGCCGTGTCGGCAGGGGGGGACCCCCCTTCTCTCCTGTGCCGCCCGCGGCCCAACACCAGCTGCCCCGTGCCAATCAAGGTGTGCCCGCGCTCGCCGCCCTGCGAGACGCGCACCCGCACCTCCAGCTCCTGCTCGTCCTACTCCTACGCCGAGGACGGCAGCGGCGGCTCGCCCTGCAGCCTGCCGCAGTTCGAGTTCTCCTCGTCGCCGTGCTCCATGAGCGTGGCGCGCTGCCTCAACAACAGTGGTAGCGGCGGCGGTGGCGGCGTGGGCGACCCCGGCGGTGAGCCGGGGTCGGGGGTGGGCGGAGGCATGGGCGTGGACGCGCTCTTCGGCCCGGTGCGCCCCGCCAAGATCAAGTGCGAGCAGTCGTACGTCACCAACTCCAGCGACGAGTCGGGGTCCTTCTCCGAGGGGGACAGCGTGCAGGAGCGCGGCCCAGAGGTGAGATTTCTCAACTAACTCTTGCTTATTCTTCAGCAGCGGTTTCCCCAACCTGGGGGGTCCTTGGTGGGTGACGAAGATCGGCCTTTTATGTTTGAGGGGTGGTTGAAGAATACTGTGGCACAAAAGCATTACTTCAAGGGCCACTTCATTCCTTTTGCAGCCAGAGGTTATTTTTATGATGTTTAGGACAAAGGGAACACTTTCTTGGGGTTTTTATGTGTATAATATCATTAATATGTTTTTCTAAGAAAGTGTTGCTTGTGTCCTAAATATCATTAAAATGAGCTCTGGTTGCAAATGGATGAAGTTGCCCTTTAAGTTCAGCTGCCATCTGCCATGTTCTCATTGTGATGGCAGGATATACAGTAGTAGAAAAGGAACCCTGTGGCTGTGTTGAGGCAGACTGTAGTGAACAATACAAAGGCATTCTGTCTTCAAGTGAAAAAAAAAGAAAAAAACGGCAACAGCTGATATCTTCGATACTTTTTTTTTTTTTTTTTTTTAACTTTATTTTTATTCGTTTTCCAAACCACACACAACTCACTCACACAAAAGAAAAACGGTACAAAAACAAAAACAGGGGGGGGGGGGGGGGGGGGCCATTTTTGCCAGCGTTTTTCAAATAGCTCTGCCTTATTCCTCCTCAGGTTATAAGTCATTCTCTCCATAGAATATATTTCCTCTATAATGTCCATCCAGTGTTCCATTCTAGGGGGATCTGCGATCAACCATCTCCCTCGTAATGGCTTTTTTAGCAGCTATCATCAGAATCCTGAACAAATATAAGTCATCAGACGTCAATCCAAGGTACAAGCAGCGAGGGTCACAATTGATGTTATATTCCATAATCTTTTCCAGGTTCTGATGTACACTGTCCCAGAATGCCTGCACACGGTCGCACAACCAGAATATATGGGAATGACTGGCACTCACACATCCACATTGTCTCCAGCAATATTGTCGCTCTCCCACTTGTTTGCTTTTAATTTTTGGCGTAATGAAAAAATGTATCAAATTCTTCCACCCAAATTCCCTCCATCTCTGACTTAGAGCTTGTTGAGGAGTGTTGTGTTTTACATATAGAGTGCCAGTCATCCTCCGATAACTCAATACCAAACTCAGATTACGATATCTTCGATACTTTAAGTTAGGGCTTCAACAGCGTCTGTCTAATTTCGCACCACAGCACGTTCTGAACTTGTAGTCGATACTAGTAAGAACCAGGGAGAGCTCCGACTATAAGGAAAACGAGGCTGTCAAACCGCTGTCCCAACAAGTTAACATGTGATGTGTCTGGGGTGGCACTCTGTCCCACCTGGGCTAATTAGAGTGGCGTTGGCCCCGGCGCTCTCCAGGTCTGCATTAGCAGTCATTAAATCATGGTGCAGGCAGACGCGCGGGGCGGTTAGGTACGAGATTTACCGCACCACCAAAGGGCACAGATGCGCTTTGATATTATTAATCTGCTTTATGCACTGCTGGATGTCTGTGTAATGAGTCTGAATGCGAGAGATTTCCGAACGTAGCCAGAGGATTTCTGCAGCTACAGTGCAGCTCTCGCTCGCCGGGTAGGGAGGCGTGGAGCTTTTCGAGGAACGTGATTGGCTGGAGAGGTGTTGTGTGCGTGTGTGTGTGTGTGTGTGTGTGTGTTTCTGAGCCAGAAGGGTCAGGATTCTCTAAGGGACAGACTGGCCCTCTGATGTTATTCCTCGCAGCGCTCATCTCCTTCCACCCCCCTCCCCCTCCCCGCCGGTGCCATGCAGCCCAGCCTAACTAGCTCATGTCAGCCTCCGCCACAAACCCTGACATCTATAATCCGCCTCTCATAAATATGCCCCGCGACCGTTGCTCGTGGTAGCTAGGCTACGCCGGCATTCGTTCGGAGGCTATACTGTGGTACTGACATTTGCGGTTGATCACCAATTTGCTGCTGTCGCCGCGGCGGCGCGTGGCGTGTCACGGAGAGCGCGCCGCCGTCGAATTTATCGCAGTGATATACAGTACTTACGTCCGTCGCAATTAACACCAAAACTGCTTCCCTTGCTTATGTGACGGTGCATAACGTCGTCATAATCCAATCAGGCCCCGCTTTTGACGGGCAGCACCGTCATATACAGTAAGCTTTATTATTGATATATATAACCAGTTTGCTTTTCTTTTTTCCCCCTGTTTTTTGGCTCTTTTTTTGCCTCCATTATAACAGCATCTACTATGAGCTTGTAGCTTGGCCGTTTTCTCTATTTTTCAGTGGCGCAAGCGCTCCAACGACTAGCTTTGCGTGTCTGTCGGTTGGTGGGTCTTTATGTATGTATGAGCACAATAGTACAATACAGTACAGTACAACTACAGATTACATGCACTAATCATACAGTATAGTATGAGTATATACTTGTACAGTATGATCAGTACATGAGTTCAGTAACTATAACAGTTTGACTACAGATCACCACTCAGTTGATCGCAGGCATTTACAGCAGGCACCTTATTAATTTGAATCATTGGTGCCAGTCATTGTCATTTATTTATATATTTCAGTAATCGGCTTTCCTCTTCTAACCCAGATTTGAACCCACTTCCCTGCGAGCGTGCTGATTTTTGTTACCATGAGCTAATAGAGCCTGTAGAGCAGGCGTGCCCAAAGGGTAGATCACGATCTGCCAGTAGATCACAAAGGCTGTGCAGGTAGACAACATGGCCTCCCCCTAAAATTATACAATCTATATATTTATCTGCCACATGAATTAAGGTGACTTGATTGATATATAAAAAGGAACTGTGGTTGGATCAGAAGACTTTTACAGCAAAACGTACAAGTACAAAGTGACGTTGACTAGATTTAAGTATTGTAATTGTGCATCAATTTTTTTTAACCCATTACTGTGGAGTGCCTCATAAAAAGGAACATTTACCATTAAATGGCTTGGTTGGATGCCACTGATTGGACCATTGGATGGTCAAGTAGGCCTATGTTATTTCAGTATATTGAGCTGTATGACTGCTGAGCTAATAACGTGAAATTCAAAGGCTCAGAACACTTAAAAATAACACCTTCTACCACCTTTCTTTTGTGCCGTTTCCAACATTTCAGCCCTATTAAGATTAATTTCCCAACAATGCCCTCTAACTAATTGCGGTTGGAGTTGAGGTAGAGGTAGAGAGAGAGAAGAATAATCATTGTAAAGAAACTGTAATACTCATTGACCCCTGGAGGCTTCATTCGTCATGCACACAATTTTCCCTGCTGGGCATAATTCAAACTGATGTGGAATCTAAAGACGAGAGTTCATAAGCATAAGTTATAGGCTACCTGTTCAGAGTATGTTGCAGGAAATACCATGAAACTCTATTATGTTAGGATTATTTGTGAATCGGGCATTAAGGTTAATAACAAAAATGCTCAAGGCATATGTCACTGGGCAACCCTCAGATGAATCCACCTTCAGCCAAAAATCAGACTCCGGCTCCAGGACTACAGTAGTAGATCCTGCTGCGCTGATCATTTTTGAAAGATGCAAGATGAAAGATGAAAGATGCATGATGAAAGGTGTGTGTGTGTGTGTGTGTGTGTGTGTGTGTGTGTGTGTGTGTGTGTGTGTGTGTGTGTGTGTGTGTGTGTGTGTGTGTGTGTGGGTGTGTGTGGTGTGTGTGTGGGTGGGTGTGTGTGTGTGTGTGTGTGTGTGTGTGTGTGTGTGTGTGTGTGTGTGTGTGTGTCAGGCGAGACATGCCCTTTTTGCCATGATATAAATGTCTCAGTAGATGAGCAGGGAGACAAAGTACAACCAGGCAACTGTATAACTTGTATCGTAAAAAAAACACACACACAGAACATTCCATTTTATTCATGAAAAGAAGAAAAAAAAAAGGTTACATTTAGTGTAATGCAATGCATCGCACCACGGCGCACCATGTTGTTGTAGATCAGCTATTTTCCAAATGTCAGACAAATCTAATAGTTGGGTAATCTCTTTGACTTTGTAAATTGCGTTGCCAATACTTTCCTCTGGGCGATTGGCCCATGCATGCATGACAGGACTTAACAGTGAAAAGTGAATAGATAGCTTCTAGCTTGTAAACAGGCTATTTTCACGTTTACGCTTTACGTAAACTCACTCCATCCCTGATGAGTGATCATGAGTGCGCACAGGGAGGTGTGGACGTTCCGCCACAGTGCTGACGAGGATAGATGGACGGCCAATCCTCTAATCATCATCCCACTAATCCTGGCAGGCCAGACGTACTCAGGGCTGTCCCGGCCGCTCAGGCTGGCCAGACGACTGTTGTTGTTTACTTGGGGAGAGATCAGTGCGGGACAGACTAAACAGGCGGTGATGACAGTCCACTTGTGTAACAGTTTGACGCCTTTCGCTTTGCCAAGGGGGTGAAAATCAGGGCCGGATTTAGCCAGCCCTACTAGGGTGAGCTGGAAGAAGCAGTGGTTTTCAGTCTTTTTGACACCAGGGCCCACTATTTATTCTGCATTTGAGCCACCGACCACCATTTGAGGACATTTTAGCCTCACAGACCCGGAAACTAAAGATTTCTTTTGCTTTGGTCCACAATTCCAGGCTGGATTTGGGCAAAAAACAGTCAAGCATACAGATCAAAATGACCAATAATCTGACCATTAATGACCATTAATCTACATTCCATTAATGACCATTAATCTACATTCTCTAGTTGTGTAGACTTGGCCTAATTCAGATGATGCCTGTTTTAACTCTTGAGAGTGTAAAAATGAAACCAAATGGACCCTTGCGGGTCCATTACCTTTCATTGGCTGGGCAGGATGCACATTTGGGTGGGCTCTGCCCACCCCTGCCCCCTCTAGATCCGGCCCTGGTGAAAATGAGAGACCAAATAATTGTTACGTGTCGACAGGGTTTCGGCGCTTTGAGGCACCCGCTTAGGATTTCACCTTGGAAATGACATTACATGAAGAGGGGGAAATGAAGGAGTGGAAATGAAATGCAATCGTCGTCAGAAGAGTTCCCCGCTAGCCGCTACTGATGAGGCACTGGGGGGTTGCATACCATGTGGGTGCAATGGCCTGATAGCCTGGCATAGGTCCCTGGTTTGATTCCCTGACTTTTTTTCCTCTATACTGTCTCTTGCCACTCGCCAATGTTCTTGTCTCCCCTTGATCCACTGCCATGGCCTTAGAGGCTTTAAAATGCATAGGGGGAGGGGAGCAGGGTTATCCCTGATAGATATAAGAGCTCAATTTCACAGTGGGAAATGTGAATGACAACTGCAGCCGTTTAACTCAGAGGTTTTCAACCTTTTTGACTTCAGGGACCACCATTTATTCAGCATTTGAGCCACGGACCACCATTTTACATTTTCATACCGAAGACCTAAAAATAAAGAATTCTTTTGGTTTTGTCCACATTTCCAGGCTGTATTTTGCAAAAAAAACAACAACAACAACAGTGTAGACTTAATTAAATAGTGCTAATTCAGATGAATATTTTAACTCTTGAGAGCGTAAAAATGAAACCAAATGGACCCGCCAGGGTCCATTTGGTTTCATTTTTACGTTCTCAAGAGTTACATCTGGTTAAACAACTTAGCTGGGGACCACCTGGAACCCTCTCAAGGACCACTGGTGGTCCCCGGACCACCTGTTGAAAACCCCTGGTTTAACTGATGCTCTCTCTCTCTGTCTCTGTGTGTACCTGAGCAAGCAGCTCCTATGCATAGCATACAATTAAGTAAAATGTAAAATGCACTTGAGTATAGTGATTTTTTAATGTCTTAGAGAGAGAGACACACACGCAGGGGCAGATATCTGGACTGTTTTGGGTCTCCACATACATGCAGGGTCCCACTAGTCTATCTTTCCACCCCGTAATTTACGCTGACTGAGCCGGAATGATTGATTCGAGGCGCCAGAGAGCGGAATTACTTTTGATGTGCTTGCTGGATGGATGGACGAACGAAAGGACGAAGGTGCTCTGTTGTTTTTTCCTGGCCTGATAGTGCACAAGGGGGTTTCAGAGAAGAAAGAGCAGGAGAGAGAGAGAAAGAGTGGGGGGGGGGGGGGCTGTGGATGAGAGAGAGAGAGAAACTGGTGCGTTGCCATGGTGATCAGATCCATAGAGCCAGTCCCCCACTCCCACCATGAAGCCTGCTTTATGCACCGCCGCACAACGGTGCTGCGTGGCGAAAATAGCCGACCCCGCAAGCTCGCGGCGCGCCGCTGCTGATGCGACCGCGCTGTGAGCTCGTAGGTCGTCTATTTTCGGCACGCGGCGACACCGCCGCGCGATGGAGTATGAAATCTGGTCTAAAAGGGCTAGAGAGGGAGAGGGAGAGAGAGAGAGGCAGAGGGAGACGTGACAGGTTCGTGCCTCCTCTGACCGCCGGGGAGAATTCAACAAAATACACACACAGACACAGCCAGATATAAGAGAAAGAGTGAGAGAAAAAGAGTGAGAAAGAGCCCGACTGGTGATATGTAATCATTACCTTATCATAGCCATGCTCCCATGAGGCATGGATGCGTTTAGATTTATAGACCTTTTGGAAAGAAGGGCACACTTTGCCTTGTGAACGCTGTCACTGTGTGTGAATCACATCGGATTGAGTTACACAGAACTGAGCTGTCACCAAACCCAGGAGACCTGCCCCGCCCCCTCCAGACACACACACACACACACACACACACACACACACACACACACACACACACACACACACACACACACACACACACACACACACACACACACACACACACACACATACACCACCACCACCCAAATGATGACTCAGAGACATTTCGCTTCCCTTAGTCATCCATGCATGTGCTGCACAACAATAGCAAAATGAAAGCAAACATTTTTTTTGCACGTCAATTAAATCGCCGATTAAATCGCCAATTGACTTGTATAGTGCCTACAGGCTCATTAATACTCCACAGTGAAGTTACTCGCGGACGTGAAAGAGTTTCACCGTGTTGTAGTTTTTAAGACTTCACCTTGGCTCATACACACTCCAGGGTTAAGGCTTAAAAAAAACTACAGCACGGTGAAACCTCTTGACCTAAACTCACTTCACCCTGGAGTATGTTTGAGCCTTACACCGTGTGAGCCATACGTGTGTGTGTGTGTGTGTGTGTGTGTGTGTGTGTGTGTGTGTGTGTGTGTGTGTGTGTGTGTGTGTGTGTGTGTGTGTGTGTGTGTGTGTGTGTGTGTGTGTGTGTGTGTGTGTGTGTGTGTGTGTGTGTGTGTGTGTGTGTGTGTGTGTGTGTGTGCGTCACAGGGAGGGCACGCTCCCGTCGTTGGCACTCCATTGCCAGGCACAATATCCTGCCTTCCAATCTGTATTGACTCACATTCAGGATTATCTGCCAGCTTTCCACTGTGCTATCACTGGGTCCGCTGATAAGGTTTATTATGAATGAGCGTTTCCCAGGTCTCATTGCCGGCGGCGCTAGGGCGTGTTTTTTTTTTTTTTTTTTTTTTTTGCCCATGGCCTTATAGCAGGGGTCAAGGCAAGGTGCTCACAAAAGCCAGTAAAAGGATAGGCTACAGCAGAGGCGGATATAGGCATGGGCATGGGGCGGGGGGCAATGCCCCCCTAAATGCCCAGTCTGCCCCACCACATGATGGCATGCAAAACAATCAAAAATATTTCAAGAGATGATTTGAAACATTAATACTGCTACTAACTAACTACAGCTGTGTCATCACTAAACCAACAGCATTTCATCATTGAAAACAGAAAACTCTCTGAGTCAGAACTTTAGCTTTACGCGTGCTGCGTGTCTGTTGCAACTTCAACAACTGGTGTTATTATTGATGTTTTACTTGCATAATAAGTCATGTAACCAAAAATGGTAAGGGTGCAGCTTCATCGCCTTCATTGCGATGAAGCCGCCCCCATACTGCCCCCCATTGGGAAATGTTACATCTGCCCCTGGGCTACAGTGACTGTGCAATACACAAGTTCACACTTTATTTGTTTTCACCTGTTGAGTGATTTTAGGTTGTGTTGTGTCTTACAGATCCTGTTCTATCCTGTTTTCTTGTTTTGTTTTTCATAATATGTTTTTATGGTAGCTTAGCTTACAGCTTCCCATCTTAAGCTTTTTTCACATGTATGTACTTGACCTGTACTGTAGGCGACAATTAAAGGGAATGTAAAATGACGCCCAGCATCAGCTTACCCTCCTTCATTCCTTCCTTCCGCTGCCCCTTTAACCTTAACCTGCTGCAGTGCTTCCCTAACAGTGGATTGGATTGAGGCCTGTTTTGGGGTCACAGAGCCATTTCTCTCGTACAGGAGGGAAAATATCTCCTATTACATTTTAATAATAATATTGTTACTTGAAAAGATTCTTAAAGGTAATAAAGTGTGAACTTTAGTGTGTACAAACACTGTGTTTGTAAACACCTTCTGGTTTCGTTTGTGTTTGTAAACAGTTTAAAACCAGAATCCATCTCCACCTAACCTCCACTCTATTGGCTCATTATGAATCTGCTATAGACTGCTGTGCTGTGATTGGCTAAAACGCTGCCTCACCCCTCACAACCCCCCTCCCCCGCCTTTCCTGAGTCCAACAAATGTTTTGTTTTCATTATTTGTTGACAACAACACAGTTCTGGACCGTCTGTCTGCAGGGGAACAGCTGCAGCATCAAAGCAGAAGCAACATAGAGGGGGAAAAGGCAAAAAAAATATAGCTATATATCTATTTAGATTTTTAGCTAAAACGTTCCCTCTATTACTTTTAATAATAATAATAACTGTGTGCTTAGGTCCCTGCAGGAAGACATCAAGTATCATTTTGGGGTCTGCAGCTGAAGCATTGGGTGAACTGCTGATGTGGTGAAATAAACACAGCCTCATGCTTCCTGGGTCTCTCTGCTGTTATTTTTCTCTCTAGTCATTCAGTCATTGGGTCACCACTCTGAGCCTGACTGTACTGTATAGGGCTGTACAAACAGGCTCAGCCCCCAGGGAGAGAGCTACTCTCTGGCTGTGTTTGCAGAGCATAGCGGCAGGCAGGGCCCCTGTTCCAGACGCTATCGGGGAATACACACGTAATTAGTGACTTACACCCTATTGGTGGATCGGAATCCCTCAGGGCTCTAGTCTATACTAGTGACTTTTCAGGTTTTGTAGAGTACACTTAATAACCTTGCAGATGGGCCATGTTCTGCTATAGTTCCCCCCAATACAGATGAGGGGGTTTTAAGTGGCACATTTTAGACTTGCATCGTCGTGCTGCAGTGGTGTCACATGACTGTTTTGTATAGGACACGTTTACTGATGGTCTCTGGGGTATTCCAGGAATATGGATTGCCAGCTATTTTGTTTGTCAGATATGAGGTATGTGGCGATATATTTAGAATATTTTGAATCTGACAGAGTTTAGGCAATTTAAAAAATAAAATGTGTCAAATTAACTTTAGACATACAGTATACAGATAAGACATATTATTGTTTTTTTTTGTTTTTTTTTTAACACAGGGGCGGATGTAACAATTTCCCAATTGGGGGGGAGGAGGAAATGGTATGGGTGCTGTTTCATCGCCCGTGATGCTTTGCGCCACGGGCGATGAAGCCACACCCATACCATTTTCGGTTACAGGACTTTTATTAGGCAAGTAAAGCATCAGTAATAACATCAGTTGTTGTTGAAGTTGCAACAGACGCAGCATGCATAAAGGTAAAGGTCTGACTGAAATGGTTTAGGGGTGCCACAACTGTAGTTAGTTAGTAGCAGTAGTAGTGTTTCAAATCATTTTAAATATGAGCACTTTAATTTGAAATATCTTGGGTTGTTTTGAATGACATCATGTTTGGTGGGGCAGTCAAGGCATTATAGGGGGGATTGCCCCCTCCATGCCCATGCCTAGATCCGCCCCCGTTTTAACAAATGTTTTGTAGTTGTAGCATAATATTTTACCTGGGTAAAATAGATGCACTCTAGTGTCTGGATGTCAGGTGTCTGACTGACGTATGAAAACCAATGCTGACATGCCTTTTTCATGGCCAGGGGGGTATTTTACTATTTTGGTTTATGTAAATGACCTGTGAACAATTGGGCACTTTTGGCAACCATAAAAAATGAGGGTGTTTTCTGCTGGCATGACCCTTTTTATCTTCTTATTGACCTTTTGTTTTCACAAAGTGAAAACATTTTTTTTTCCCAAGTAGCTTTACTTAACCAAACTATATAAGCGTTCTCCCAAGTGACGTTGCTCTGCTGTTTGAGTTCAACAGCTAGCAGTGTGAAATAATTGGCTTCTTCCAAAGAAAGCTGTGCGTTTATTTCAGAGTTCACTGGAAATAAGGGAGAGAGCAGTGCAGGGGCAGCTATGGCGCTGATAAAAATAGCCGCACCGTCTGAACTCACTGGACACAATGAATCCCCCTGGACCCACCGGGAAGGAAGTAGTTAAACTGAAGCCCTGCTTTGACCCAAGAGGCCACAGGCGCTCCAAGGTGGCCTGAGTCACGTCAGTGTGTGTGAGTGGGTGTGTGTGGTGGTGGTGGGGGGGGGGGTGAAGAGACCACTTCCATGGCCTTCTTGTTGTTGTTATGTGCCTTTTGCATGAGCCACATAATTATGTGCTAAGACTATACTTCCAGACCAAAGAATTCGCGACTGGACGGAACTCTTTTAAGCCCCGACTTTATATGTTTTCTGCGCTTTAACCACATGAAGGAGGAGGAGGAGGAGGGGGTGGCATCTTACTGTAGATTTGCTGTTTTTTTTTTTTTTTGGTTGAAGAGATTTGTCGACGAAAAAGCTGTGACCCGAGTCCAGCGCTCTAGCTTTTCTTTTGCGTAGAGACCAAATCGCCCGCTGTCTGAATTAGCCCCTTTTTCACAGAGAAATCCAGACTAGCTCGGCACGTTTTTTTCCCACGCCTGGGAAAACCAAGCAGCCAAAGGGGATTTCGCCTCGCTCTCAGAGGCAGGGGGAAACATTAGCTTCCCTGGGCTTACCACTCTGTTGCGTTCAGTCCCCTTTGGCCCTGCCATCTCCATGGAGAAACCTGATCCTGGAGGAGCCCCCCCCAATGTCACACCACCTGGAATCAGACCTGGATTCACCTCCCTGGTGGTGTGGGGAATCCAAACAGCAACCCCCCTTCCAATCCCTCCCTCTCCTTGGCTCTATAGGGAGCTAGAATAAAGGAAAAGGAGCACAAGGAAATAAAACAGTTCAAATAAAATAAAGTAAAACTAACCATGCGTGCTGCGTTGACACGTACGATTGAGTTTTCAACATCCACGTCTCTATGTCCTACCTCCCTTTGGCCAACCCGGGGTGCCTAAATGGAGGGGAAAGGAATTGGTCGGAATAATGCATTCCTTCCACGCGCTGCATCTCCCCCATCAGGTTCTAAAGAGGCAGCGAAGGAGGTATGAGGTCAGTTTGTTGGAGTGGATCGCCTAGGATTACATTAGACAACTGACACTGGGTGAAACAGATGGGTTGCAAAAAAACATTTTTTTTTCTGTTTTCCCGCTTTTTGAACATACCAGGTTTCCACCTGAACAGTGTTAGTCTTACTTGGCGCATTTGTCGCTATATTTAGCTTTTTTCCAGACCCCCCTAGTGCTAAAATTAGTGGAAAAACTCCTGCAGCCGGCAGGAGTTTGGCTGGTGAGTTGGGGTGAAATTGGTTGACATTCGCCAGAGATAAAACCCTTGTTTTTCACCATTTTCCTCCTATGATATAGTCCTCCTTGCGTCCTAGATAGGACCATTGGTAGCCAAATGGACCCACGTAAAAAGAAACCAAATGGACCCGTAAGAGTCCATTTGGTTTCTTTTTATGCTATCAAGAGTTAAATTACATTTAAACATCTGAATTACCTAATTGTCCAAAATCTACACATTTAGAAAATGTAGAAGAATTGCTATATTGACCAACGTTTTGCCATGTATTTCTCATAAATTAGACAGAGGGACTAAACTCAACATCAATTGGTGGTCTGTGGCTAAAATGCAGAATAAATAGTTTTTTTTTTGTTTTTGTTTTTTTTTTTGAAAACCACTTCTCTAGTCAAACACTGCGCCGGCGGCAGTGTCATATTGCTGCTGTGCTCCGGCGTCATGCTACATGTGTGAAGACTATTGGGACCTGCATGCTCCATGTAATGGCTGCTATTGTAAAACAAGCGATGGCCATGATTTTTTTACTGCCGTGTCTGAGTGGCCTCCTTGCTGCAGCCCATGTGAGGTCTCTGCAGTCAACGAGGTCAAGAGGTCAGAGACATCGACTGGCTGAGAGGTCAGCCGGTGTGTGGCTCTGTCAAACCACCCCCCCACACACACACTCATGCACACACACAAGTGATGCAAAATATACCTCAGGTGACAACAAGAACATAACCATGTAGATCATGTTTATGTTCTTGATCCACAAACACATGTGTTTGTTTTTTAGTGATTGATCTCTCTTCTCCCTGGCCTCCCTTTCCTTTTTTATGGAATGAACAAACACAATGGAACTCACAAAAACACATTTCACCCACTGTTCTGTAAACCTGTAAACCTGTTGTGTGATCATGAGGCAATAAAGTTGACTGATATTTACTTATGTCTATATAGCAAGCAGCCGTCCTTTTCCCTTTTCCTACACGCCATATTTTCCCTACACGCCAAATCCCTTGTGATCTATAACATCATGATTTATTCTTTTTTCGCCAAACGTTAACCCACCGGAATAGGAACACTATGATACTAAACAGCATTTCATTTGGGTCCGTAAAAAGGGTCAATTCTTTCAGAATGCTGTACAGTCATGTCGATTGAGCATCTCTTTTGAGTGAGTATTCAGAATGTCAGATTTATTTTCTCTCTCTGTCTTTCCTCCTTCTCTTTCCTTGTTACTCTCTCTGTATCTGTTCCTTTGATTCCTTCTGCTTCTCAGTTGTTGTTTTTCTTCTGCGGTGCTGCTGTATATCTCTTCCACTCTCCCCCCACTCTCCTCTTATCTCTGTCTCTCCGTCTCTCTCTCTCTTTCTTTCACTCTGGCTCCCAGTGCAGTGTGGGGGCGTTAAGCTCGTTTCTTACTAAAGCGTATCGTCTGGCGGTTGCAAATATTGATCGCAGAGCGAGCGCAGAGTGGGAGGGAGGAATGAGGAAGCAAGTCCTGAGAAATCAGCACATTGTTCTTTATCAGGCCAAACATGAAACGGAGCCAAGTGGTGTGACAGGAAGCCTCACAAGGCCAGAGCAGTTCCGCCATTACCGCCGCGCAGCACAACAGACCCCTTTGCTCTGCTCAATGATGTGATGTGTCTTGTGGTCTGTCATGATACCGCGCTGGCTGCTTCTCAAACGTTCCCATAACAAGGACCCCCAAAATTGTGACAGGGATCCCCAGAAGAGATTTTTTGTTCTTTTTTTTGTAAAATACTTCAAGAAACGTTCACATGTTCATAACTCAGCAGATGTGAATGGTCACTGTGTGTCACAATAGCCAAAGTATTGGGCGACACTTTCGGTGACTAGTATATCAGTATTGTCAATTATGCAGCATTTGTATCCCCATTTGTTTTTAGCGCTTTAAACCTCGCATTTGGATTGCCATTGCATTCTAAAATAGTTGATGTTTAACCATAGGTCTATTAAAATGATCTGAGTTGTTGAACCAAATTTCTGTCAAAACATGCAGTAATCGGGAGGCTAAGACTCTTGCTTTGCTTGCATGAGTAGAATTTGGTTCTGAAATCTACCTTTCAGATAGTGCAGTGAATCTGAGGCTCTGCTACAACCTCACGACTGAGAAACAATTCCATATACACAGAGGGAACGCACAGCAGAAGTCCTTAACGAGGAGAACTCCTAGTACTAATGAGCTCCTTCTTAATGTTATCTCCTCCCAGATGAATGCAGGGTGAGGCATTTCTCTTTAATAGCTGGAGATAAGAGTGTGTCTAGCCGTGGGCCCTGGACTGCCCTGAGTGCAGCGCAGAACACTGCTGCACGTTGGCATCTGCCAATGAGACAACGCAGCATGCTGCTCTGCATCCAGCCATCACACCCCACTGGGCACAGTGGGCAGGAGGAGAAAGGAACTAAGTACTTTTACTTAGGTACTGCACTAAAGTACAATCTGTAGTGTACTTGCAGCATGTTCTGATTTCCCCACTTCATCTCAGACGCAAACATTGGACTTTTACATTAAGCTCACGCATTGTGAGCTCGTGGGTCTGCTATTTTCGAACTTGAAATTAGACCTTCTACACTTTCTACTTTTGGAAGTCCAAGTGCATTAATGTGCACTAATGTGCATTTTGATTTTCGGACTTTCACTTGAAATGGAGTGGGTCTGTATTGCAGCGTTGATACTTTTAGTATCAATACTAACAATATCTTTTAGTACCTAAATGTGAGTACTATTTCCACCGTTGACACTGGGTACTACTAGTGCCTCACTTCAGCACCACATGTCAAAATGCAGGGTGGTCCTCTGCTGATTTGTTAAAGGTCCACTTCAAAACTTCAATTTATCTTTACATAGTTTTAGAAGAAAAAATACATTTTTTACTTAGTCGTCTCATGGATGGGCTGGTTGAAAAGTGCTCCTTTAAAGATCTTCAACTGGAGCCCAGCATGTGCACCCTATTTCTCTTTTCTTTTTGCGAGTTCATTGTGGGTTGTTTGATCATCAGTTGCCTAATCTGATGTTGGATGTGTGTGTGTTCTGTTCTTGCTCAACAACGGATCGAGCACAAGACAATTTTGTTTCCACCGAGGCATTAAAAACGGGAAAGCATCTGCATCCAGATATATTTAGATATTTGGCTGTTTTTTTTTTTTAAAGAACGACAGTTATACAAGCTCACGGCTGCGCTGTGAGCGCTGTGTGGTGAAATGCATGTGCAATAGTGTGCTGGTTTGGCATGGAGGGATCTGGCACAAAGAGAATAACAATGTATTTGCCAGTGCGATGTTGTGAATCCTAATCATTATTTTAAAACATGTTTTTTTAAAATACATGTTTACATAAAATCTTTAGGAAATCATAAAAATAGCAGATCTGCAGGCTCACAAAACAAAGAAACGCAGAAAAAACGAGGAAGAGCTCCTGGTAACAGACAAGCCCTATTTTCCTATACTTTCTTTTTTTATACGTCCGGACCCCATTTGTAGCATAATGACCCAGTGAAAGGGAGAGGGAGGGAGGAGGGGAGGGGAGGGGAGGGAGAGGAAGAGGGATCGAGGAATGGAGAGAATGGCTGCAGGGGGGGAGAGAGAGAAAAAAGGGCAGCGGCATAAAATCGGGAACAGTTGGGAGTGAATTTATGACCAGTGGTGAAGTGTACTCTGTCATCTCAGCCCTTGATGCCAAACTGGTTCTCCTGGTGGAGTGACTAAATATAGACGCACCATTCCCCCCCCCCCCGTCCGCGAACGCACACACACACACACACACACACACACACACACACACACACACACACACACACACACACACACACGCACACGCACACTCTCTCTCTCACGCACACGCACACACAGTAGTCGCTGCAGAGAAGTGGCACCTGCCCTTTCTGCCCACCTGCCCCCCTCCCAGCCCAGCACTGCTCTTCCCATCATCGCTGCCCGGTTACATCAGCCCCTCAGTCCCGTACGTGATTTAATCACCAACAGAGTCATCTCATCCCTCCCGCCGCCCCGAGACGGACCTGGCAGCTTTAGTGTGATAGTGTTTTATGGCCGTCCCCTCCCGCCCGCGCGCACACGCGCCTGGCTATCCCTTTGATGCCGGAGTAGTTATGATGCTGATTGTGGCAGCGAGACAGAGAGAGAGAGAGAGAGAGGAGAGAGAGAGAGAGAGAGAGAGAGAGAGAGAGAGAGAGAGAGAGAGAGGGGGGAGAAAGAGCCCGCTCGTGGCCTTGAAAGCTCCGTCCATTATTTATTCATGTGTCTGCATGCAGATGTCAAGTCGAGATGAGAAATAGGGCTCCTGGGCCGAGATATAGAGGAAGGGAGAGAGAGAGAGAGAGAGACAGAGAGAGGCCCGGCGCTTCTAATGAGGAAACCCAAGCCCAAGTTGTCTCTCCCTCTCTCTCTCTCTCTCTCTCTCTCTCCCCGGGATAGATTGACATCTAGATTTGCTTTCCCTCTCTCGTTGCGGCGGCGGGCCGCGGCGTCGGGAGCCGTTTCGATCGTGTCATGAGTAGGCACCTCGGTTTATCTCCCCGGAGTGCGGCGGCGCTTGCACCGGGGGTGACGCCGCCTCTCCAGTCACCGCCGCCACTGCTGTGTGTGTGTGTGTGTGTGTGTGTGTGTGTGTGTGTGTGTGTGTGTGTGTGTGTGTGTGTGTGTGTGTGTGTGTGTGTGTGTGTGTGTGTGTGTGTGTGTGTGTGTGTGTGTGTGTGTGTGTGTGTGTGTGTGTGTGCCGCCGCCGTCTGGCTTTCCGTAGGGATGGGGGGAGAAAGGGAGAGAGAGGGATAAGGGAAGGAGGGAGGGAGGCGGACGGCGGTGGCTCCGCTGTGCGATTGTCCTCTACTGCAGGTGTGTGTGTGAGTGTGTGTGCTTTTTTTTTTTTAAACGAGGGCCTCATCAGCCCTACAGGCATTCAGAGGATGCTGGGAGTCTCCCCTGGGACCACCTGGCCCCTGCTTTAGCAGCCAGGTATACACGGACCCCCCCTCCACACACACACTCACACACACACACACCCCACCCCTCTTCCTCCTTCGTTTGACTTTGTTCTTCCCCGAGAGCTCCAGAGACGGAGGCAGCAGCGGCAGCAGCAGCAGCCATGGGGAAGAGAAAAGCAGAGAGAGAGAGAGAGAGAGTCTATGTGATTCCACAAAGAGCAGTCACCTACTAAAGAACAAGCCTTTTCATTTAGGGAATGATCCTTTGTGTCACCTCGTATGGGTACGAACCAACCCAACGATGTGTCGCTCCACATATCGGTTTGGACGATATTTGCTGTAATATCGGCCGATATCGGTATCGGCAAATAAAACCGACGTTAACCGATGCCAGTAGTCGATGTTCATCTGTCATTGATAAGCGCATACTGTAGCCTACATTTTGCATGGGCTATGCTGGTATGTTGGTCATCTGTAGTGTACCAAGCTGTCGATTCTGGAGATTTATTTCTTGTATTGAAGAGATATTGTATAGCTTCTTTGGCACAAAAGGAGGAAATAAACACAACAAAAACAAAATAAGCATACAGTATAACGATCAGCTATCGGTTAAATCGTTGTATTAAACACCATTGTCGGTATCGGCCAAGAATTCCCATATGGGTGACTGTGCCTCCCTAGTTTTTGGATGGATCGTTGAGCCACCTTTAACCACATAATCCCTAGAAGGTAGCATCCCTATGTCTCAGTAGAAAGATATACGTCCGTCCAAGTGCAGGCCCCTTGAGACTCTCTCTCTCTCTCTCTCCTTCTCTCTCTCCTCTGACTCTTTGTTAAAGCATCCGCTCCTCACTACTATCCTGTTTCTCTTTCCACTAGGCAGCCTAAAGCGAGTCGACAGCTCCCTGGTGCACACAGATACCGCTATGGGTGGATCTGCCTGTGATGTGCTTATGAGAAGGGTTGCCACATTACCTGAGGCGCAGAAAAGGAGACCAACGCTATTGTTGCTCTCTGAGAAATGGTCTGGAGAAGAAAGGGGGGAAAAACAGAAGCCTGGCATAAACAAACACTCTAGATGTTTTTTATACGATCATCTCATTTTCTCTTCTCTTTCCCCTTTCCCCTTTTTTCGCCTGTATTCCCAGAGGCCGAGTTCATTGTTGCGTTGCATTTCTACAACCGCAAAGTCTTTTGTTCTGCATCCTGCACCAAAAAACACAAACGTGGCTGGTACTGTAGTTGCCATTGGAGATAGTCCTGCATTTAGAGATCACCTGACACATGGGTTTGGATGAGGCTGAGAAGTCACCCTAACCCCTCCTTCAAAAGAAATCTGTCATATTGGCACCTCGCCAGACTGGTGGGGACAGATGGGAGAGGGAGGAGGTCTCTTTTATCCGATCACCTTTTCTAACCCCCTCTCTCTCCCCTTGCTGGAGAACAGGCCAAATGTTAAATATGAGGTTGAGAGGGAAGCTGACAGCTCACCCGCTCACCTCTTTCTCTCTGGTGGTGTTACCCTGCCATCTGGTGGTGAAATGCCACAATTGTCCTGACAATTCTAAGCCCATGATGCAAGTTGTTAACAGACAATGTAATAGTGTAGTAATAGCCTGGCCCTGTGCATATCGATATATCGATAATCACTATTGTCATACGAGATGTTATTGATGTTATTGTGAGATCTGATATGGCTTAAATGTGTGAACCGTTAAATTCTTCACGGTTATTTTAGCTTTTTTATTTTTATATTGAAAATTGATATTATCATGACGCACTGAGCATTTTTGTAATCTATTAGACATATGTAAAAATGGGGTAAAAAATGTCTAAAAGTTGCTATGCTTAGATTAGACTATTGAACAATGTTGTTTCAATGTCTATATATAGACAGTATATGTATATGTTGATTAGCCAGGCTAAATGTACGTTGAAACAATATTGTTAAACATTGAAACAGTTCAACGTCTAATCGTTTCAACGTCTAATCGTTTAATCTAAACTTAAAAACTTCTTTCACATTTTTAGTTTATTTTACCCCATTTTCAGACAGATTTATTATTATATTTTATTATAGTGTTTATTTAAAAAAAAAAATTGTGAGGTTAGATTTTGTACATATCATCCACCCCGAGTAATGAATCATTGTCCTTCAATACAATAGAAACAATAAAAAAAAGATTGTCTCCTTTCAATTGCCTTGCACCTGCCATTGACCTGCAATCTCTCTCTCTGTCTTTTTTTCTTTGTCCAGGTGAAGCTCCCTTTCCCCGTAGATCAAATCACAAATCTTCCACGGAACGACTTCCAGATGATGGTGAAAATGCACAAACTGACCTCAGAGCAGCTGGAATTCATCCACGACGTGCGGCGGCGGAGTAAGAACCGCATCGCGGCGCAGCGCTGCCGCAAGAGGAAGCTGGACTGCATCATGAACCTGGAGGTGGAGATCCGCAAACTGGTGAGAGCAGTGTTTAATTGACACGTTGTACAAATGTCATCACAGGAGGCCTTTGCTGTGTATGTTGCAGAAGTAGTTACAGGTGCTGAACTAAAAAATGTAGTGTACAAAAGAAAGAAAAATAGTTTGCACAACGTAGAGCAGCTCCCAGGAAACTTTATTTGGAACAGACAACGTTTTGAGGCTTGTGGGTCTTCTTCAGGTATGAAGACCCACACCTGAAGTTTCCTGCCAGCTGCACGTTGTGCGAACAAATAAATGAATAAAATCATGCTTAAATGGTGTTTTGGGCTAATTGATAGACTTGAAATCAATCACTTCTAGTGGTACTATTTCTAGTGATGCTTCTAATAATAAGCAACATGGTGGAAGGTGTGTGACTGAGCGCTGTGCCTGCTGCAGGTGAATGAGAAGGAGAAGCTGCTGACGGAGAGGAACCAGCTGAAGGCCTGCATGGGGGAGCTGTGGGAGAACTTCTCCTGCCTGTCTCAGGAGGTGTGCCGCGACGTCCAGCTCAGCCCCGAGCAGGTCCAGTCCCTGCACCACTACTGCCCAGTGCTGCGGCCCGGCGCGGCCGCCGCCGCTAGCAACAACAACAACAACGTCCTCAACAACAGCTCCGCCGCCGACGCGTCGCCCGGCGCCACCAGCATCGACCTCACCGCCGCACGCTCGGGCTCCGTCACGCCGGAGCCGCCCTCCTCCGCCTTCCTCCGGTCGCCCTCGTCGTCGCTGGGCCCGTCGGAGGGCGAGGGGGGCGGCGGGCACGAGGGGAACGCCCCGGTGAGGAACGGCGGCGGGGCGGCGGCGGACGGCGCCGGGGTCAGGGAAATGGCGGTGGACGGGCGGCGGGAGTCGTCGGCGTACGGCAACATGTCGGCGGGGCTGGAGAAGGCCGGCAGCCACACGGTGACGGTAGACTTTTGCCAGGAAATGACTGACAAGTGCACGACGGACGAGCAGCCGAGGAAGGACTGCGTGAAGTAACGACGGTGTTGTTGTTGTTGTTGTTTTTCTTCTCTGTGTTGGTGTTGTTGTTGTTCTTGGTTGTTGGTTGTTGTTGTTGTTGTTGTCGTTGTTGTTGACATTTTTATTTTGTTTTTTCTATGTCGTTTTTTTTATTTTAATTATTTAATTTGTGTTTTTACTTCTTCTGACAAACCCCCCATCGTGTCTCGGGGGGAAGGGGTGGTGGGGGGAAGGGGAGGGGGAGGGGGGTGTTAACGTCGACAGACACGGTCAGCCTCCGCCAGTGTTCATGGAGAAAATGGAAAAAAGAAAAACGAGAAAAAAAAGCTTTGTTTTTTGTATTTATGTCTTTTTTGTGCTGTTTTAAAAAAAATGTTTTTGTTTTTTAAAAAGGTCGACACTAAAGTTGTCTTAACAGCAGCAATACTGTTCTCCGGGTATACGTTTCTCACTCGTCGGCTTTTGTCAGCGAAAAAGAGCGAGAAAAAGAGTTTCTTCTCCTCACCAAACCCTTACAATGGTGCTATGTATTTCTTCTCCTCACCCTTCGGCAGCAGACCTCCGCGGTGGGTCGCACCACCGCTCCTCATTGTGTAAAAAATAAAATAAAAAGGCTAATTTATGCTCCGTGGCACGGCGGCGCGTGGCGGGAATGACAGAGTTGTACAAGCTCACGGCGTCGTGAGCTTGGTCGGGAATTTGCCGCCAAGCGACGCCGCTTGGCTGCCACGGAGTAGGAGTTGGACTTCAAACAGACAGTCGTCTCTCAGTGACACAGGGATGGAACATGGCTTGCATCTCCAAGTCGCACCTCAACGGACCTAACAGACAGCAGCTCACTTTCTCTCTCTCTCTCTCTCTCTCTCTCTCTCTCTCTCTCTCTCTCTCTCTCTCTCTCTCTCTCTCTCTCTCTCTCTATCTATCTCTCTCTCTCCCCCCCCCCCCCCCCCCCCCCCCTCTCTCTCTCTCTCTCTCTCTCTCTCTCTCTCTCCGACTACCTGTGGTGTAATGCTGCGTTCACACGGGCAGATGCAAAGCTATGGCCTACCGTGCACTGTCAATGGAATGCCAGCAAACTTCTTGAAGATACTAAAGATTCATTCTATATTTTGTAGCTGCTGCAAAAGAGATACCCGCGGCTGCAAAATACACTGTGTAGCCTCGCAACTTTACATCGTTTGCATCTGCCCGTGTTGAACGCAGCACAAGATTCTCTGCCTTTTTCTCTTTTTCTCTCCCACTCTGTCTCAATCTGTCTTCTTTCTACCTCTATCTCTCTCTGTCTCTCTGTCTGTCTCTTTTTCTCTCCCTGGCTTTGTTCAGGCTGCAGACGAATCCCATTTCAGGATCAAATATGTTCTTCAGGACCGACCGTCCACACTGTTATTGGCATGTAATCGGATCGGAGTAGAGCATTCAGTAGATTTGTGAATGTGAAGTACACATCAGGCTTCAGTGTCCCAAGTGTCCAGGCCGAGACACATCTTCAGAAATCAGATTCGATTCCTATTAGGCAACGGAATGAATGATAAAACTTAAAAATAAAAGTTTCAAATCTGGCCGAAATTGGGATTTGTGTTGCCATCCTCAACAGAGCCAGTCTCTTAACTCTTTCCTCTTTCTGGTTACCTTATTATCTCTCAGTGGCCACTTCGTCACCGCGATTCAAACTCAGGAAAAGAATAAGAAAAAAAAACACACACACAAACAAACAAAACAAACAAACGAAAAAAAAATCTTCTGAATGTTCAATTCATGGAAGGACCGTGAGAACACAGCTTCTTCTGTACATGAGATTTTTTTTTACGACGATGATGCAGTCAGACTGTAAAATGTTCATATGCAAAAAAAGAAAAAAAGGAAAAAAAATAACAAGAGAAGAAAAATGTCTTTCTTTCAGCGTCTCACATTTGTATTTGTGTACAGCAGACGTTTTGTACAGGGCGGTTTTCCCGAAACATTCCTCTTGGCCTTGCTATCAGCACTGAATCGAAAAGGGGAAAGAAAAAAGATTTATTGTTTTTTCTTCCCCTCCTTTCTTTTTAACCACTTAAACCCTACCCTAAGTTGACCGGTGTCCCCCAGGGCTCCATCGTAGGTCCACTCCTTTTTTGTTTCCTTTTGTTTTCTGTTCTTGTCTAGACCAAATCTCTTTGCCGGAAATAGCCCACCTACAAGCTCAATTGCACGTTGTCTATTTCACCCACCAGAAATGGGACGCCACTAGGGTTCAGGTGGTTAAAATGTCAGTTTGAACGTTACGTTCCCACGCATCAGCAATACCATTGTATTTTGGACGTTGTGAAGGTGACTTTGAAGTGCTTACATGGCAGAACGTGTAATGTATATATAAGTATGGAGCATGATGACCGTGAAAAAAAAGTAATGTTTGTACAGGTAGAGGCTTTAGACGTATTTTTCTTTTTTTTCCACCCGGGGGTTCTTCTATCAAGCACCTTTTTGCTAAGGGAAAGAAGAAAAAGAAAAGAAAGAAAGAAAAAAAGGAAGAAAAAAAAAACATTATCTACTTTGCTGTTTCCTGTCCTGCCTACGGAATATTTGCCATAATGGTGGGTGTTCTTCTACTCAGGAAATCAGCTCACAACATACGTGCGCACACACTCACACATACACACACACATACACATACACACACACACATACACAAACATATGTAACACAAAGCCTACTTCAGCATAATGATATAAATAATGATTTCGGAAGCCCCATGCATGTATAAAAAAAGAAAGAAAAGAAAGTGTGACATTCATAGCGAGGACGCGGCTGTTTGGAAGCGCGGGCCGGGTCCTCCTCGACTTCCTCTTTAAATGTGAAAAGAAGAGTTCCGCCTTGTGTTTTTCGCTTTAGAAGAAAATCTTATTTCTTATCAGTATTTTAAAGATGCTATATGTGTGTGTACACTCTCATGGAATTTCTCCAGTGTTACGTTTCAATGTCTTTGGATCTGTTTCATCAGGAAAACTCTGAGGGAAGAAATATATATAAATATATGATATATTATTATTGATACGATTTGAGCCCACTTCCGTTCAGGCACTTTTGTCTCCTGCCCCACTGCCCCAGGCGCCCAGAACCAGAGAGCACTTCATAGAGGGTCATTTGTCGTCTCAGATCCCTTAAAAAGTCTGAGTCCGGAGCACTTAAATTGGCACTTGGAAAAAAATAAAATAAAATATTGAAACACCAATGTGACTATTATAAAGCTATAACATGTAATATGTTAAAGTTTCTTTAAGAAACAAAAAATTGAAAAGCATAAAACGAGTCCCCCCCCCCACACACACACACTTCCCAAAGAAAAGAAAAGAAGCTACTGTTTTTTGTATGAGAGTGTCCACAGCTTATATTCATATTTTTTAGAATTGCAATTAAGCTAATCCCGAATTCAGTTGACGTGCAAGCAATGTATGTGTTGTCAAGATGATTGGGTAATAATCATAAGATAGTTAATGCGTCTTGCCCTAATTGTACATTTGTTGAGACATCTTATTTTGTGATGTGCATGCATGCCGCCTAATAGCTCTAAGCCTAGTTTGTTTATCTAGCTTATGTTTGCCTCACAAGTTCTTGCGAAGTTCCATCTCTGGAACTGTCAACCATTTTTAAAGAAAAGTATATAGTTTGCGTTTTCTATGTGGAAAACAAATCAATCAAATTATCTTTATCTTGCCCTCGACAAAGATGTGCTTCAAATTATAGCATATTTGAAAGAGAGCCAATGTATAATATTTTTATTATTGTTTCCCCTTCACTTTTAAAATGTGTAACTAAGCTATAGATCGAAGGATGACATTGACCGTACAGTACTATATGGCAACATAACATCCGTTTAATGAATATTTCATAGCTGTAAAAACTATGATATGGCAAACCTGTATTTTGAGATTCACTTATTAGTCAAATATCTCACTATGCATAAACTCGACAAACTAAACCTTTTAGGTTTAGGTTTGAAACAAATTCTCTTGTTGTGAAATGACAGAAAAGTTTTCTCCTCCCCTATTCCCCTAGTTGTACATTTCTATACCTAGCCCAAATGATGAGCTCACGTGTACTTAAGTGTATTAATGATGGTGAATGATGAAAGTACTAGAATCTCAGATCAACCACACACACACACACAAACACATACGACACTCACACGCACAAATATTACTATAAAACTGAGAAAAACATTCTGTATACCTTCTTTTGGCATCTTTATCAAGACATAGTCTGAGTACAGAGCAGTTGTGATCCTGGTGTAATTTTCTTGTGTAAAGGCTGGTTTATGCTTCATTGCCCGATAGTGTCTCTCTTCCTTTTTGTCACACAATGCTACAGATAGAAATGTCAGTCAACAAAGTATAAATTCAACCTTTACGGCCCTTTATCTACTTTTATGCACCATTCTTTCTTTTGTGCTTTATTACTGAAATTGAACAGTATTCAACATCCTAAAATACATCACATGTTTCAAACCAGTAAGCTAAAGAGAAACAATCTATGTTACAGAGTTGCATTCCTGCAAACATTATGCAATTCAGTTTGTTTTCTTTTTTTGTTTATGGCGTTGGTCCTCAAACCCAATAACTCCAAAAGCGCCAAATGTAAATCAGAGTTACAGACCTGTAAAGGTCCCTTTGGGACCCCCTCAAGGAACCCTGATGGTCTTTGGAGGATTTGGAAGATCCCACTTTGAGAACCAATTTCGGGGAACATAATTTGGAAAGCCTGGTGTTCTATTGGAAAAGCACAGACTCAGAGGTTTAGTTTATTGAATATATCTTTTGTCTATTTAATAGTCAGGGAAATGTAATTTTCATAATGTCCTCTATTATTGATAGTTTGTTTTAAATGCAATTACAATGCTTTTGTTATAAAGCTGCCCCCCAGCTGACTGTACTAATTTCTTCCTCTCTTTGGGTGAAGGAGTGCTAACTAATGGACTTGCCTGGTGTAGTATTTGGTCGTATTGAAACCCTGTGTAGTGAACGCAGTGTTTGGAGAGTGGTTATCAGTGGTTACAAGAGAGGGAACCTCACGTCACCGGAGTTAGAGATGTGACAATAAAATTGAACATAATTTGGCATCAATCCCCCTACTCCCCCGAAAGCGTCAAAAAAAAAAAAAGGTGACCGTACAATTTGTTGTCTTTTGTCGTCACTTGTTTGATGTGATGACCTGTTTATGGTAAAGCCACTGCTAACCACCCACCCAAACCTCCGTGACAGGTCCATGACATTGACAGTCATCATCATCATCATGAGCATTGGTGGACAGATGAGTTTGTGTGTTATCACCTCTATTGCGCCTCAAAAGGTCTGGTTTACACCATAATATGACTATAACTTCTGCACTTGTATAACGTCTCAGGTTTGCCAAGTGTTTTGACAAGTAATCTTTTGTATCATTTACTCAAAGAAAAACATCGCTGGTTCGTTGCTAGTTCATTTGACCGCTATTGTATGGACTTGCTTTGTTTGAGAGTCTGAGAAATGGTCATAGCCTACAGATGATGATTCGGTAGAATTATAAAGCTGGAAAAAATATCATGATACAATTCAAAGAATTTCCCAAATACCTTAATGTCTTTTAATTGGTACTTTCACTGACAAATAGCATACAAAGAATCCCCATGTTGCATTATATTTTGTTCGAGCCAAACATGCATGGGACATGCATTGGATCTCTAGCTATGACTCTCTCAACAAAGTGGTTTGGGGGAATTACGTTCTTCTGACTACATTTACATTTACCGTATGTGAATTTGAATGCTCTTAACTTTTTTTTTTTTGCTGTGTTATTTGTCCTGTTCCGTTTGACTGTTATCCTTTGTTTTTGTTGCTGCTTCTCTAAAACAGACACTGGTTCTTCAACTCCAAAGGTTGTTCCAAATCGAACATGATGAACACATAAACTTGCCTTTCTCACATATTGCTCTACTTTATAATGATACTGGCCTATTTACGTATTACACACAGGACGAGATCATTGCGTTAAAAGAAAATGCATTTGAAAAGAAAAACAAGGAAAGTTTACAAAAAGGTGTCATGACATGTTTATTCAGTTTTGCCATGTAAAATTTGTTTAGGTTCAATTGGACTGATGATATTGCTGTTTGGGTTTTGTTTTTTTTTTGTTTTTTGTTTTGTTGTTTTGTAAGGAGACAAGCGGATGAATTTCCTCAACTTTGTCTTTTCATCCTAATGTTTGGGATGTCTCAGCATCAGAGCCCGATTCATACTCCATCGCATGGCGGCGCTGTGCTTCGAAAACAGCTGACGTACAAGTTGTAGGTCTGTAGGTCTGTTTTTGACCCTCGGCACAGTCGTGCGCCAGAGCATGCATCAGGCTTTTCATGGATACAAGTGCACCTCCGATATTTGCCTTAGAACTTGCAGAGGCCATAGATCACATTCAAGTGAAGTGAGTGTATGCAGGGGTCCCGGAACCCCCATCCCCCCATCCCTGAGTCACCAGTGCGGACTGTCTCACACTTATCTACCTGTGAATTCCTTCATACCTCTCATAACTGGTCAATGACTGTATCAGCAAACTGCATCAGGTGTTTTTTCTACATGCTTTTTACACAGATTCTATGGATTATTGTATTAGTACATTTTTGGTGCATCATTTTTAATGTAATAGCTCTTAAGCTTGTAGTCAAAAGTTGTTTTTTTCTCTCATTTTTCTAGATGACTGTTTTGTGTTAATATTGTCAATTTTTGAAATAGCTGTTATTTGCTTATTCTCTACTAAGAGTTCTTACCTTTATAATTTTTAAAAATGCTACATGACCCTAATGGATTAAAAATGACTTAATAACCATTGTAAATATGGTATTGTGCAAACCCCATTTTCATTCATTTCAATTGCTAGTGTTATATAAATGACATTTTTGTCTAGACACCATTTCTGTTTATGAAATAAAGAAACATATCATGCATATCACATTGTCATGCTGTGAGTATAATAAAAGAAGAACATGATTTATTTAAAACAAATCCATGTATAACTAGGAAAGTGTGAGGCTCAGGTCTCTAGCAGGAGTCCCATAGTCACACACAAACAATACTTACATAGTGTGATGCAGGATCTTAAAACTGTCTCCCCTTCTCTGTCTCTGGCACACAATTAGTGCAGCTTTACCATCATCATGGTGTAAAATAGACATTATGTCCATCATTTATTGTACTTTGCCAGAACAGAATACTTTTCCCACTACTGAACATACCAGCTTGTGGGAAAGCACAAAAAACACACTCACTCTGAGCTGACCTCAGTGGCCATTATATCACCCATACTATATTAATTTATTTGTGATCAGACATTTGGTTTAATATGTACTTTCTCAAGAGTAAACATATTATTAAACAACTGTAGTACCAGTACAAGAGGTCTACACAATTAGATAATGTGGAATAACCAGGGTTTATATTCAACATTTTCCAACTATCTCTCCTTTATATGGGATCACATACAGCATGGATTGTGGACAAAATACAGACGCGATTTGCTGCTACCTTGTGGTGACATTGAGTCACCACAGCATCAACAGTGATTTGCTTGCAGAACAAACTAACAGTTATATTTGATCTAAAAATGTACTGGTGGTGTTTATAAATGAAAACAATAAAAATATAGCTAAAATATAAATAACTGCATGCATGCATTTTATATGCATTCTAAAAGAGATCCTTGATTTATAAAGTATAACATACAATCTATTGAAATGGTTTATTCTAAAACAAACAAAATAAAAAATAACTAGGGTCCGCACACTGGACTACTGCTCCGGGTTTAAAGTTTATTTCACCACAAGGACATGACGTTTGGAGCCTCACGGCTCTTCATCAGACAATGAACATGAAACACAGGCACCTTGATGTACCTTGATAAGGCGCTGTCACATGACCAGACCCATCAATCAACATTCAATAGTGTAAACATGAAAATGTCAATCAAATGTGAAGAAACTTAGAGTTTAGTGTTGCATATTATTTAATTTACAGAATACAATATATACAAAGAAATACAACTTCATTTTCTGTAAACCAATCAACTGGGACACATGACAGAACATCAGGTTTACACCATCATAAAACTGAAGTGAAACAGTTGAATTTACACTCGTCATGAGTTGTACCACTATACCACTGTACCAATAACACATACTTGTGTTATTTAAGGGGGAAAATCATAGATTTTGTATAACTTAAGAGACTTGTTAGAAGAAAAAAAAAACATCAGTGTTGTGTAAAAAAGTTTTTTTTTTACACAACCTTTTCTGTTGGATTCATGTTCATGTGTATTTGCAGATTTTTCATACATTTAAACCTCTCAATACATAGTAAACTTGAACTGCAATAACACATCACATGCAACATGTTGTGAGCTTGGTGTTTTGGCAAAGATATGTGGTGAGATTGAAAAAAGGAGCGTAATCAACTAAGTACAGTGGCCTGAGGAATCCCGGTCAGCTGTTATTATAGAGGCTTTAGTAAACATGTTTACTAAATCTTACAGACCTCCGCAGTAGCTTCATAAACGGATATCCCTGCATACAGAGGTTGAGTGAAGGTTGTTCTCACTGCATGAAGGAGACTCATGGTGTCACCAGACACATCATAGAAAAAAAGAACACCTGCTGGGTGATCCACATACACCCCCCACCTGCTCCCCTCTGTGGTGAGGACAGGTCCTGACACTACAGTATGGATGCTGTTGTGAGAGAACGTGTAGCGTTTGGTAGCAGCATCGTAACCTAACACCCAGGACATGTCAGTGGATCCAAAGTCTGACAGACTCTTCTGATCTCTGTTGATGTCTTTGGTACTGGCTGCTACTTGAACATACTTCCCAGTCCATTTCACTTCAAAATAGTGAGGTCCAGTGAGAGACAGAGGCTCTCGACTCAACACATTAGGGCTGGAGGTAAATCTCGCTGGATGCTCTGGACACGAATGGTCTCGTCCTATCCAGGTCACCTTCATCGGATACCTGCCTCCCAACAGTCTGAGTTTTCTGTGCGCAGTGTTTGGATCCAATGACGGAGAAGAGGCATCTGTGGGAAAACACATAATACAATATCACAACAAATGAAACACTTTTCCGGAATGGTTAAAGTTGGTTTGGACACACGCAGGCACACACACACACACACACACACACACACACACACACACACACACACACACACACACACACACACACACACACACACACACACACACACACACACACACACACACACACACACACACTAACTCCATGTACTCACTACTCACGTTTTAAGAAGTCCTCTCTGTTTGTCCCGGGAGACACTGCTGGAACCCCAACTGAACCTGAACCACCGGCTGGTCTAGAAGCACCGACTGGAACTGATTCAGCAACTATATCATAAGAACCATCGGTTCCTGAATCACTAACTGTAGAAGAAGCACCAACGCCTGAATCATCATCAACTGGACCTGAATCAGCACCAAATGGCCCTGAATCACAAGCATCCTGTTGAACACAATCATGTCAATACCACTGATCATTACTGAACACCATGTACTTTAAAAATGTAAAGTTACAAACTTTACATTTTACAGAACAGTCAAGTAAAAGTATTTAGTTACATGCATCATTGCAGATCCTTTTCAGGACAGTAAAGTACAAGTATTTACTTTGTGTAATCATTACAGACCCTTCTACAGGAATGTAAAGTAAAATATTTAGTTGTAAAAATTACCAGTTTTTTCTGCACTTGGAAGACAGCCTCATTGATCGCATGCTTGTGCTTCCCATACAGGTCTTCTGTCACAGAAGTGCATTCTGCACGCGCGTGCGCGCGCGCGCACACACACACACACACACACACACACACACACACACACACACACACACACACACACCCACACACACACACACACACACACACACACACACACACACACACACACACACACACAGACACATGAATACAGCTACTCTGACAGATTGATGCTGATGTAAGCATAATTGGTCTCTTTATGTTGAGTCTGAACTCAGGACAGCATACATTTCCACATTATGGACAGAGCAGGACACAAAGGCAGTATTAAAATATGATATGTGGGAAAAAACAAGTTTAGAGCTACTAAAATACCCACATTAGAATAAAGACAACCTGCAGCAATGCACGTTGCTGAACACATTAGAATGCTTTGCAGCTTTAAATCTTTCGTATATCTGATGTATATTTGTATCCTCATATCTCTGACTTTGATGTTAGAGTGTGTATCTGCCGGTCTTCTAACCTGAAAAACTGGGTCTTTGGCCTGGGTCCTGGTGCCAGCACCTCTCCATAAGTTTTATCAGCCCCTCCAGTCCTGGGGCCTTCCTTCTTTTAGCAACATCTAGGGGTGGCCTTTCTCCACTCTCGACATCAAACTCTTCCATGTCGTGGCCAGGATCTGATGAATGGGCGGGGGGTGTCAATGTATTAGCCATGTAATGTGCAGGATAGTTGTTGGCAAATAATATCGCTAGCCTATAGACCTTTAAAGCAGATACTCACTTAAAATGCACCACAGCAGTATGGCATAACTAAAAAAAAGAGACGTTCATCAGCAGTTTGTTTACATATAATCACACACATGGAACAAATTGCATTAGCAACTTGCATCAATTTGAACTTATTACTAGCACATTACTGGTACAGTGAATGATGAATACCTGAAGACGTCAAAGGAGCAGGCAGATTTGTATTTCTTATCGAAGGCCTCTGGGGGCATGAAAAAGCGTGTACCACAACCCTTTTGATTTGTGCGTGTCACTCTGTTGACAAATTTGGCAAGTCCAAAGTCAGTGATCTGAGAGAGAGAGGGGGAGAGAGAGAGAGAGAGAGGGGGGGGGGGGGAGCAGTGGATAGGAAGAGTTACTATTTAGGAGTGGCCTGCTTGACAATGTTTTGTGCATTTCGATTGCTCTGCATATCACTTTGAGCAGACCTTGTGTAATTTTGGAGGACACATCCCAACTGCAGACTGTTTGAAATGCTGCCTCATGGGAAATGCTTAAATGGAGTCTCAAAGCAACTGAACGGAGTCTTCCACAAGTCCCATTAGGACAGAAATTGCATGCTGTAGACTCGTAGTTTTTAATAAATAAATTGTTTTACTTGTATTCCACTCGTTGTGTTTATTTTCCGAACAGCACCATCTTGCCCACTTCCTCGCTTACTGCCATTGGCTACGATGTTTTATAGATTTCTTTGTCCTCCCCACATCATGGTCCCCTGCCTGAACCGTGGACTTTGACTGTTTTGGACGTTAGGACTTCATGTTATTTAAACTCAATCTTGGTCTATGCTCATGTGTTCCTGATGTTTCGGTTTGGTTTGGTGCTTTTATTTTGTTGCATTGTTTGCTAGTGTTTCCTGTCTGTCTGTTTGCCTGCCTTGAGCTGTGATTAGGCTTGTGCCACCTTGCCCTGTTAGTTCCCCAGCCTATCCCAGTGTTAATTGTATTTTAGTTTCACCTGTGCCCTGTTAGCCTTTGTCCTGCATGTGGAAGAACCATTAAGTTTAGTTAATAAATATTTCTAAGTTCACCTGCCTCCTGTCGCCTGCATTTGGGTTCTTCTCCTTTCATACTTAATTCGGTAAGCATTATCTCCAGGAGGTGTCTGGGGTACTTGAGCTATGCTCGGCCATGTATGGCCTGTTGTGTGCCATGTGCAAGTTGGCACTCGACAGAGTGCAGCAGCTGCTGCTTAAGCCAAACTCAAGTCATCAGTCACCTCACTGGAATTATCCCCCTTCATTTGAGTAACTTGCTCTGCTCCCAGTGCTGTTTTGTCATAACGAACACATACGCGTAACGCACAAGTTGGCATCTCAATAGACTGCAATTCTAGTTCGTCCACTAAGTACACATGCACTCACCTTGACATTTAGAGCTGAGTCTAGCAGCACATTGCCTGGTTTCAGGTCACGGTGGATCATGGCAGGAGTCAGACCGTGAAGGTAGTTCATGCCCAGAGCCACTTGGTGAGCCACTCGAAACACTAGGGGCCAGGGTGGCAAGTTCTTCAGTTTGATCTAGGGAAAATGTTCATTTACAATTACAAATGCATAAACAAGACTCATTTATATGGATAGTTCAACACCAGCGTTTCAGCAGCTGACTGTACAACATTATCTGCACCTCTATTAAGGACTCGAGGGATCCTCTCTCCATCAGCTCCATGACCAGACCAAGGTATACTGAGGCAGAACCGTTTATCCTTCCCCTGTAGACCCCCATGACCCTGGCGACATAAGGGTTCTCCGCCTGACGCATCAGGTCAGCCTCACGATTCAAATCCTCATCTGAGAACAATCTGAAGATGACACATGAGATTTACAGTATGTCACTTTCCTTCCCTCACTGACAGACTGAAGAACTCCAAATGGACTCCAAAATGAATAGAGACTTCAGACGCCATGTTCGCCGCAAGTGTTAGCCGCAACGTGGCCTGTAAGTCAGCCGCTCTGTCCAGCATCACCTGCCACTTATTACTTCAACACTGTTATTTGCACCTGGAGTTGTGGTCAATTGCATGTTGGCACATTTTCCCCTAAATTTATTTTGGTCAAATATATTTGGGAAGGTGATAGTGGAATTTAAACGTTTAGTACAAGGAAGCAACGCATCACAAGCATAGACCATAAGTAAGACTATGAAGCAATATAGTACTGGGCATATCTTGGCATAAGCTGAAATCATTTTGGCCTAGAGGCCGAGGGCGGGGACCAGCTCAGATGGGCCAGTAGATCTGATTTGATCTTACTAAGGTGTCGTCAGCCCCGCCCCCTCCCCCACCCTCCAGTACTGTGCTACATTACATCATTTTGAGCAACGCCCACCCAGAATGGTTGACTTATGCTTTCTCTTTTCACGCAACATGGACAAAAATGGAAGCCTAGGTGTTGAGGCTACACTGGGCATAGTAGGCAACTGTTAAGCCAAGGGATATTTTAAATATTAATATTAATATTAATTTTTAAGTAAAAAGGGAACTAATTAATCTCAGGAATTCACAAATGACATCACAGTAGTAGTCTAACATCAAAACATAATAGCTCTTACAAAATGGTACACTGACCTTGTGTGTGTCTAATGTGATGACAGATCCCAAACCAGTGTTAAATGGTGCATTCATATAGTGCCCTTTATCAAGGCGCTTTACACAGGTTGGCACTTTACACAGGTTGAAGCTATACATTAGTATACCTGACAAAGGCAACCTTAGGTCAAATAATCCAATTTTTGGAGCTTTTAAAACGTGTGCGGATCTGTTCTTTCTTCTCCCTGTTACTATGTGGGATCCAGCACCCGTTGAAATTTGTGGATGTGTGTGCACCCTTCGCTTTCTACGCTTTACACAGGGTGTGCATCGATTTGCTCATTCATACACCAATGTCAGCGGAAACCTCTGAATCCTCATCAACGCACTTAGTAACTTTTCCACTTACTTGTTATCAAGACATAATACTTTAATGGCCACATCCCATTTCCACTGAAGATGTCTGGCCTTGAAGACTTGGCCAAATCCTCCTCCACCAATTAAATCCCAGCTAGACTGATCCAGACTCTGCTCACCATTCACTGCTTTAGCTGTAGAGCGCCTGGCCTGAAGCATGGCCTGTGCCATTGTTCACTGAGAGGGAGAGTAAAGTAGAGACCTGAAAGAGTCATTTAGTGATATCTGTATGTGTTTCTGGCAGTATGTTTCAATGTGCATTGTGCAATACAGTAGGCCTACATCTGTAGACTGATCTTCCATAGAGTCATAATCACAACTGTACTGTATGATTATATGACACTATGGAAGATTAGGAGTCCACAGATATAAGCCTACTTACTGTATTGCACAATGATACTTCCAGAAAGAGATCTAGCTTTAAATGTCGATAACTCTGGGAGTGTACAAATGGACCCTTACATGTCTGAGAGTGTATGGAGCAAAAAATGGAAATGGTGAATTTATCCAATGTGCTTTAAATAGACTGTAATATATATTACACGCACATTCATACACTAATTACAGAGTACACTAACCTGCAGTGAACATCAGGTGCAATTCGTCGCATTCGACACTAACAAATGGACCCTTGTGGTCTGTAACTTGATGTGTTCATGTGTAACCAAATGGATGGCTACATTTGTACTCTCTCAGATGGTCCTTGCACATAAAACATTACAGAACCACTAGTCTACTAGACTTCTGCCATAGTGCCATAGTGAATCAGTGTCATACATATTCTGAAGAAACACTGTAGACTGACATTCAGTAATTTGACCACAAATGCATTTGTTCATGTGCAGACACATTGGCAAATAATTGTAGAACATTACCGGTAATATATTCTCTTTTTACTGTTTTAATTTTAGCTTTTGCTCGGATCCTTACCTGTGTGATGGTCCTGCTTATCCTCAGTCCTCTGTAGAATGTCAGAGCATCAGGTACAACTTGATCCTTACAATAATAAAATGTTTCAATTATTATCAGAGGCTATTAAATACAGTCACACAGTGTCAGGTTATATCAAGTTTATATAATGACCAGGATATATTAATCTCACTCACACCTATGAAGTACAAAGTTCATTATATAACAGTTATATTGTTAAATTATGTACTGCCAAATATCATTATTATTAATATTACCCTTAGTAGTTTGTGCCTCCACTGAGGATTTTATTGAATCATCTGAGATGAAAGCCAATGTTGTACAAATTATGCCATTCAATTTTATTTTATTTTTCGTCACGTGTAGGCCAATGAGAGAACCACTAGTCAACTGGACTTCTAATACCATATAGTGCCGTAGTATGCCTAAATCAGTGTCATGCATATTGTGAAGAAAGCCTGGAGTACTTATGATGACATTCAGTCTCATGATCAAAGTAAGAACATCATGATGGTGTGTACACGTCCATGTGACCCAGTGGCAAATATAACATTATAGAACATTAATGTATGTTGTTTTACTGTTGCAAATATAACTTATTTGTATGTTGTAGAACAATATTGCAATATTGTTTTCATGTCCATATTGTGTGTGTTCCTGCTAGAATCCTTACCTGTGTGAAGGTCCTGCTGATCCTCAGTCCTCTGTTGTCAGTGTCAGAGTATCAGGTACAACTTCTCTGCCTCTGGGTGACTGATTATAAAGGTATCTATCTATCCTTTATAATAAAATGTTCCACCTATTACCAGAAGCTATTAAATGCATGCCATGCACAGTGTCATAAAAATGGCCATACCCACAGCTATGAAGTTCAAAGTTCATATCTATTGTTCTGCTATCTTGTTAAATTATGTACAGCAGAGCAAATTAGATTATTTATCTAATTGGTATTACCATAATAACACTAGTAATAACTAGTAATAACACCTAGTAGGGTTCGCTCTTATCATCTTTGTGATGTAAAATAAATATTATATCCATCATTTAGTGTACTTTAACAGAACAGAATACTTTTTCCAACTACTGAACATACCAGCTTGAGAGAAAGCACAAAACACACACTCACTTTGAGCTGGCCTCAGTGGCTATTGTATCACCCATGCCATAATTTATCTCTAGAGAAACCACATCACCACATCAATACAGCATGGAATTGTGGACAAAATACAGACGTCTTTTCTGCCACCTTGTGGTGACATTGTGTCTGAATGCTTTAGCAAGTGATTTGTTTGCAGAACAAAATCAAGGAAGGATTATCAACGGGTACATTGGGCCCAGGCCCAGGGCCCTGAGCTGTGTGTGTGTGTGTGTGTGTGTGTGTGTGTGGGGGGGGGGGGGGTCAGGGGACCCCCAGAACAGGACTAACAGTGAACAAGAGGCACAGGTCTCCACCATCCGGTCTCAGGATCGATCTTCGGTTCCCTCATCTTCCCTTCACTCTCTTTGGCGTTAGTTTCCATGGTAGCACCTTATATATCTATGACGTCATCATGATGTCATTGGATGCGGACGGACGCTCCGTCCGCATGATGACGTCATAGGATGCACGGACAGACATACGCGCCCGGACAGACATGGGCGGACAGACACGGGCGGAATGACGGGGTACGATCCATAGTCACCACCTTACGGTGGAGACAATAATAGTGGTGCACAGGGTCCTTGGAACTGAACATTGGGCTTACGCATTTTGTGTCAATAAAATAACCCCAAATACCCCCAATAGTAGTTATGTTATACTGTAATTGATATTTGATGTGTGTTCAGACCCTATGCACCGTGATGGGAAGAGAAATCCTCCGGTGTAGGGGGCCATTTTGGCTGGCAGTGGCCTAGGGGCTCATAATTTCTAGATCGATCTGAACTGTTATATTTGATCTAAAAATGTACTGCTGGTGCATTCTAAAACAGATCCTTGATTTATAAAGTATGATATATAGTCTCTTGAAATGGTGTATTCTAAAACAAAAATAAAATAAAAAAATAAATAGGGTCCACACACTGGAATACTGCTCCGGGTTTAAAGTTTATTTCACCACAAGGGCATGACGTTTGGAGCCTCACAGCTCTTCATCAGACAATGAACATGAAACACAGGCACCTAGATGTACCTTGACAAGGCTGTGTCGCATTACCAAATACAATCTATACAAAGAAATACAACAAGAAAAAATAACAGATTTTTTTTCCTTTTCTTTAAACCAATCAACTGGGACACATGACAGAACATCAGGTCTACACCATCATAAAAGTCAAGTGAAACAGATGAATAAACGGTCATTATGAGTTGTACCACTACACTCTCGAGGCGCCCGCGCCTCTGCTATTGTAAAATCGAAAATAAATCTGTTACAGAGCTATTGAACTTATGTTATGTAAGGGGGGGGGAATCCTACACTGTATAACTTTAGAGACTGGTTAGAAAAAAGTCATCAGTATTGTGAGAAAAAAAATCTGTTGGATTTATGTTCATGTGTATTTGCAGACCTCTCAATACATAATAAACTTGAACTGCAATAACACACCATGTGCAGAGATATTTGGTGAGATTGGAAAAAGGAGCGTAATAAACTATGTACATAGCCCTGGGGAACCCCCGTCAGCTGTTATTATAGAGGGTTTACAGTAAGACAGTAAACGTGTTTAACAGATCTTACAGACCTCCGCTGTGGCTTCATGAATGGATATCCCTGCATACAGAGGTTGCGTGAAGGTTGTTCTTATTGCATGTAGGAGAATCATTGAGTCACCAGACACATCGTAGAAACAAAGAACACCTGCTGGGTGATCCACATACACCCCCCACCTGCTTCCCTCTGTGGTGAGGACAGGTCCTGACACTACAGTATGGATGCTGTTGTGAGAGAACGTGTAGCGTTTGGTACCAGCATCGTAACCTAACATCCAGGACATGTCAGTGGATCCAAAGTCTGACAGACTCTTCTCCATTCTGTTGATGTCTTTGGTACTGGCTGCTACTTGAACACACTTTCCAGTCCATTTCACTTCAAAGTAGTGAGGTCCAGTGTCAGACAGAGGCTCGCGACTCAACACATTAGGGCTGGAGGTAAATCTCGCTGGATGCTCTGGACACGTTTGGTCTCGTTCTACCCAGGTCACCTCCCTTGGATACCTGCCTCCCGACAGTTTGAGGTTTCTGTGTGATGTGATTGGATCCAATGACAGAGGAGAGGCATCTGTGGGAAAACACATAAATACAATACAAGAACAATATATAATAACTAATGAAACGACGTGTACGGTAACCCCATGTACTCACGTTTTAAGAAGTCCTCTCTGTTTGTGCTCCCAGGAGACACTGCTGGAACACCAACTGGATCTGGATCAGCAACTATATCGTAGGAACCAACTGTTCCTGAATCACTAACTGTGCTAGAAGCACTACTAACTCTACTAGAAGCACCAACGCCTGAATCATCACCAACTGGACCTGAATCACCAATTGGAGACACAGTAAACACAATAATAATATTTAGAGGTCGCATTTCAATCTATGATATATCATGACATAATTGTAATTGTAGTTTCATCTCATATTTTGTGTTTGAGTAATAAAATACAAGTAAAAATAAAAACTACACAAAAAGCTCACCACTTTGTGCATCTTTCAGGTTGCCACCACCATCCTGTTGAACACAATCATTTCAATATCACTGATCATTACAGAACATCATTTACTTACTGTACATCCTAACAGGCAGAACAAGTGTTTATTTAGTTACCTGTAATCATTATAGATCCTTCTACAGGACAGTAAAGTAAATGTATTTAGTTACTTGTAATAATTACCAGTTTCTTCTGTACATGGAAGACAGCCTCATTGATCTCATGCTTGTGCTTCTCATACAGGTCTTCTGTCACAGAACTGCATTCTGCACACATGCACGCGCGCGCGCACACACACACACACACACACACACACACACACACACACACACACACACACACACACACACACACACACACACACACACACACACACACACACACGCACACACGTAAATACGGCTACTCTGACAAAAGTAATGAAAATTGTTGTGTCAGAACTCAGGACAGCATACATTTCCACATTATGGACAGAGCAGGACACAAAGGCAACTACAGCTCCCAAAGTGCACCAGCAAGATGGCTGCTGGTGTTCGTTTGCCTGAGATGGAACACCTGAAAAAGCTACTGGTGGTGACTCTCAAACAAACACCAGAACAGAATCAAGCAAGATCAACTCAACTCCTTAGTTCTACCTCCAAACAAGGCAATGGTCAGAGATTATTGTTTGTATTATTCAGTGATATTTGCAATACTGCTTAATGTTTCTAAATCTGTAGCTTTCTATTTGTATTTTTATAGCTTTTTATCTTTTGCAGCAGGTAGGCTACAAACCTCTGATGTATATTTGTATCTTCATATCTCTGACTTTGACGTTAGACTGTGTATCTACCCGCCTTCTCACCTGAAAAACTGGGTCTTTGGCCTGGGTCCTGGTGCCAGCACCTCTCCATAAGTATTATCAGCTCCTCTAGTCCTGGAGCTTTCCTTCTTTTAGCAACGTCTAGGGGTGGCCTTTCTCCACTCACAACGTCAAACTCTGCCATGTCGTGGCCAGCATCTGACCAAGATACATGAATAGAAGAGAAACCTTAGGGGTGTGTCGTGTGTGTGCGTGTGATGTACCCCATACCGGTGATTTGATTGGACATTTTTGTGTGCACCATACTGATGATTTGATCCACAGAATACTTTTATTACTGTAAGGAAACCCTTTTTTTTTGTTCCCTTTGGATCTCTTTGTTGTTCCATTTGGCCATGTAATGTACAGCAATTAATTTCCCTCATAGCCCAGATAGCAAAATGAATTGATTCAACGTTGAATTTTGGTTGAATCAATGCAAAATGCATTGATTCAACGTTGAATTTTGGTTGAATCAATGCATGTTGCTATTAATTTCCCTCATAGACCAAACCTTTAAAGCAGATACTCACTTAAAATGCACCACAGCAGCATGGCATAACTGAAAAGAAAGAGAGACATTCAGCAGCAGTTTGTTTACATAGAGTCCCACATGGAACAGATGCATTAGCAACTCGCATCGGTTTGATAGTTTTCCAAATAATCTAAAATCCTCTGTGGAATTCCAACCACCCAGGAGATACACAGAAGACGGTACAGTGAATAATGAATACCTGAAGACGTCAAAGGTGGAGGCAGATTTGTATAACCGATTGAAGGCCTCCGGGGGCATGAAAAAGGGTGTACCACAAATCTCCTTGAGATTTGTGCGTGTCACTCTGTTGACAAATTTGGCGAGTCCAAAGTCAGTGATCTGAGTGAGAGAGAGATAAAGAGGTAGCAGTGGACAGTGGACATTAGCCACTTTAAGCTGCAGCATTTTCAGAACGGCACCCCTTACCGGAAGTACGGCTGCTATGAAGCAATCACAGTAGCTGTCAAAATCATTAAGCAAGAAAACAGCCATCTGCAACGGGTTACCATGGTGACGCGTCTGTGTGTGTGTCAAGCAGGCGTTGTGTTAAAGTGTAGGTTCTGCCATAGCAGGAATGGATGCTACAGCAAGCAGGTTTACGTATCTGTCAAGCACAGATCGCCTTTCTGTTGTCGTAGTAGGGACTAGAGACTGCTTTTCATGGCATGCTTGACCTTTACTTTGTAATGTTTTATGCATGTGTGTTGCTCTGCATATCACTTTGAGCTTGCGTAATGGCTTGTTTATGCTTGTGTAATTTTGAAGGACACAAGCCTTCCCAACTGTAGACTATTTGAAATGCTGCCGCATGGGAATCGCTGGCCACTGGAAATAGATTGCAAAAAAGCTTTCTTTCCCCAAACAATCAGATCTATATTCTGCTGCATTGTCTCTGAGGAAGCCAAACTCGAATAAGTCCCAAGTCACCTCACTGGACATTTCAGTTACTTGCTCTGGTCCCAGTGCTGTTTTGTCCATGTGGACATAGACTCACCTTGACATTTAGACCTGAGTCTAGCAGCACGTTGCCAGGTTTCAGGTCACGGTGTATCATGGCAGGAGTCAGACCGTGAAGGTAATTCATGCCCAGAGCCACTTGGTGAACCAGTCGAAACACTAGCGGCCAGGGTGGCAAGTTCTTCAGCTTGACCTAGGGAAATGTTCATTCAGAATTACCAATGCAAATAAAAAATGCATAAAGACTCATTTATATGGATAGTTCACCACCAACATGCTTTTCCAGGAGCTGGACACCATGACACGTACCTCTAATAAGGACTCGAGGGATCCTCTCTCCATCAGCTCCATGACCAGACCAAGGTGTATGAAGGGAGAACCGCATATCCTTCCCCTGAAGACCCCCATGACCCTGGCGACATAGGGGTTCTCCGCCTGACGCATCAGGTCAGCCTCACGAAGCAAATCCAAATCTGAGAATAATCTGAAGATGACACATGAGATTTACAAAATGTCACTTTCCTTCCCTCACTGACACTTCGAGCATAGACCGCAAGTAAGCCTATGAAGCAATATAGCACTGGGTGTAGCCTGGCCTAAGCTGAAATCATTTTGGCCTAGAGGGGTGGGGAACGGCTCGGACGGGCCGGTAGATCTGATTTGATCTATAATCTCACCAAGGTGTCATCATCCCCGGCTCCTCCCCCGCCCCTCCAGTGCTGTGCTACGTTACATCATTTTAAGCATACCCACCCAGAAGCGTTGACTCCCACTTCTAGGCCACTGTGACTAACAATTTATTCCAGGTTTTCTCTTTTTGTGCAACGTGGACGAAAATGAAAGCCTGGGTGTCAACGCTACACTGGGCATAATGGGCACATTGGGCAGCGGTTAAGCCAAGGGATCTTTCAAAGGCAATGTCAATGGAACTGTGATTGGTTCCATTGTTTAACACCCAAACCACACCTATGCAGAATCTGACGGGTTGTAGAGGTGATTTGGGGATTTAGTGCGAGAACGCTGGCTGGCCCCAATGCTAAATGACCAAAAACTACAGAGTCTTGGTTAGATCCCTTAAGTAAAAAATCAATTTAATCTCAGGAATTCATAAGTGACACCACAGTGGTAACATTAGAACATGATAGCGCTTTCAAAATATATGGTATATGGCCCTCATCACCGCGCTCAGTAACATTTCCACTTACCCGTTATCAAGACATAATACTTTAATGGCCACATCCCATTTCCACTGAAGATGTCTGGCCTTGAAGACTTGACCAAATCCTCCTCCACCAATCAACTTCCAGCTCTGATCCAGACTCTGCTCACCAATCACTGCTTTACCTGCAGAGCGCCTGGCGGCCCTGGCCTGAAGAATGGCCTCTGCCATGTTCACTGAGAGAGGGGAAAGTAATGTAGAGACCTGTCAGAGTCATTTAACGCTGTATATGTTTCTGGTTAGGTCCTGAGCAACATTGGCGACCTCCTCCTGGGTGATCCCGAGGCGATCCAAGGCCAGAGAGTCGATGTGATCCCTCCATCTGGTCCTTGGTCTGCCCCGGGTTCTCCTCCCAGTGGGACGTGCCTCGAGGACCTCCCTAGGGAGACACTCAAGGGGGAGATTCCTAACCAGATGCCCGAACCACCTCAGCTGGCTCCTTTCTAGGCGAAGGAGCAGCGGCTTTACTCCGAGTCTCTCCCGAGTGACGTGAGATCTATAGATCTCAATGTGCAATCCAGTAGGCCTATATCTGCGGACTGATCTTCCATAGAGTCATAATCATTACTGTACTGTATGATTATATGACACTATGAAAGATTAGGAGTCCACAGGTATGAGGCTATTTACTGTATTGCATAACGATACTACCAGAAACAGATATAGCCTTAAATGCCTGTCACTCTGAGAGTGTACAAATGGACCCAAATGGACCCTTAGGTGTCTGTATCTCTGAGAGTGTATGGAACGAAAAATGGAAATTGGTAAATGGTGAATTTATATTGTGCTTTATCCATATGCTTTAAATAGACTACATTAATACATACACCTAACATTCATACGCTGATTGCAGAGTACACTAACCTGCAGTGCACATCAGGAACAAATATAGCTAAAAGCTAAGCTATAAGACGGGACCAAGCAAGCAGCTGACGAAATAAGCAGTCAGAACAATATGCACAAATAAGCCATAGAAGACAATGTTACATCATGTAATTGTAGGAGCTAGGAAGCGTTTTGAAGACTCAGACAGAATGGCCGTATAGACATCACTTGGGGCAAGTGGCTATGGCTGTTGTCTAATATGTTTTCGGTAATATGTTTTTTTTTTTTTTTTTTGTTTTGTTTTTACCTGGCTGTAGCTTGGCCCAACCTAGTGGGCCAGGCTGCTGGATGAATATATTTAGATAGTTTTCAAAAATTAATAGAAAATTATCTTAACCTTTCTTAACCTATCATCTTAACCTTTCTTAACCTATCTATCTTATTTCCATCAGCACCCAGGCTGTCGGTTAACAGCACTATAATATTGTCCACAATCTCTGATTGGGTGTTCAGGTCACAAGGTCACACATGTTTGGGTGGACTCTGCAAACACCTGTCCCCTGTAGAACCAGCATTGATGGAGGTGGAGAGACCGGGAGGTCCCTGTTACTGGAATATTGGTACATCTATAAATAAGAAATCGTCTATCCATGCCCAATGTCCAGTGGCTCAATGGAGGTGCATAAAGTTCATGCAAGGCCAAAACAATGGAATAATGTAGTCAAGTTTATTGACCGTCCATGGTGAATATGATGCAGTCATATGGCTTTGTTACTGCTACTGCTGACAAAGTCAGGAAAAGCTGTTTCTTTGAAATGACAGCATAGCACAAATCCACTCTGTCCTATAAAAGTAACTATCAAGGGCAAAGGACACTGTACTAAACATTTGCAATAGAAATATCTGCAATAAAAATCTTTAGCTACTCAAAAAACTCCTAATACACACATGCAGTGTAATATCCTTATGAGATTTTACAGTTTGGTAGAGGGGGAAGCCAACTAGCTCATTTTTCCTAGACTTAGGATCAAAAGGTTGTGGGTTCAAGTCCGTCTACTGGCAATACAATTTGTGAGTCTTCAAAAATCCTGCCCTGATCCCACAATTACATGATGTAATTCTCAAGTTTTGTCTTCCATGTCTCTATGGCTAATTTGTGCATATTGTTCCTCAGCTGCTTGCTTGGTCCCGTGTTATTGCTCCTTGCAGCTATATATTTTCTTTTACTGCTTAAATTTTATCTTTTGCTAGGATCCTTATACCTGTGTGATGGTCCTGTGTGATGGTCCTGCTTATCGTCAGTCCTCTGTAGAATGTCAGAGCATCAGGTACAACTTGATACAATCTTTACATTAATAAAATGTTTCAATTATTACCAGAGGCTATTTAAAACAGTCACACAGTGTCAGGTGATATGAAGGTTATTTAATGACCAGGTTATATTAATCTATTCTCTCTCACACCTATGAAGTACAAAGTTCATATCTATAGATCTGTATACTGTTATGTATTATGTACTGCCAAATAACACTATTATTATTATGATCATTACCCTTAGTAGTTTGTGCCTCCACTGAGGATTTTATTGAAGCATCTGAGATGAAAGCAATGTTGTACAAACTATGTATCATACAATTGAGACTGTTGACAAAGCGTACATTAGCTTTAGCCAAAAAAAAGTATATGTAGGCCAATGAGATCCACTAGTCAACTGGACTTCTAGTGCCGTATAGTGTCGTAGTATACTTAAATCAGTGTCATTCATACATACATTCTGGAAAAAAAACTTGGAGGCTGACATTCAGAAATCATGACATTCAGTCTCGTGTGTATATATACTGTATATATATATATATATATATATATATATATATATATATATATATTTATAGAACAATATTGTGCATGTCCATATTGTGTGTTTTCCCGCTAGAATCCTTACCTGTGTGAAGGCCCTGATGATCCTCAGTCCTCTGTAGAATGTCAGTGTCAGAGTATGAGGTACAACTTTTCTGCCTCTGGGTGACTGACTTTCCCGCAAGAGATAATAAAGCTATCTATCTATCCTTTATAATAAAATGTTCCACCTATTACCAGAAGCTATTAAATGCATGCACACAGTGTCATAAAAATGGCCATACCCACGGCTATGAAGTTCAAAGTTCATATCTATTGTTCTGCTATCTTAGATTATCTACAGCAGGGCAAATAAGAGTACTTACATGCAGGATCTTCAAACTATGTCTCATTTTTCTCTGTCTCTGGTATTACCGTAATAACACTAACACCTAGTGAGGTTTGCTCTTATCATCAACTTGATATAAAATAGACATTATGTCCCTCATTTAGTGTACTTTGCCAGAACAGAATACTTTTTTTCAAACTACTGAACATACCAGTTTGAGGTAAAGCACAAAACACATACTCACCCTGAGCTGACCTCAGTGGCCATTATACCACCCATGCCATACTATATTAATTTATTTCTAGAGCAGTGTTTTTTAAGTTCAAACAGTGGTCTGGTAACTTTCAGGTAGTGTTAGGATCCTTGAGTAAGACTCTGAACCCTTAATGCCTCAATGTTCAGTCTGATGGCTTGCATGGTTTCCTCCAACACAGGGTAAATTTGGAGAAACAGAAACAGAATTTTGCTTTGGAGAAACACTATATGCACCATTTACCCTTACAGGCCCATTGGTTTAAAATGTACTCTCTCAAGAGTAAACATAATATTAAACATCTGCATTGTGCATTACTGGTATTTAATTTACAAAAAGTCCACACAATTAGAGAGTGTGGAATAATTGTTCTTTATAAAGCATTTTCCTACTATCTCTCCTTATGGTACCACATCAATACAGCATGTGGACAAAATACTGACGGCTTTTCTGCTACCTTGTGGTGACATTGTGTAACTGCAGCATCAGAATTCTTCAACAGTGATTTGCCTGCAGAACAAACTCAAGGAAGGATTATTCAACGGGTACATTGGGCCCCTGCCCAGGGGCCCCTGAGCTGGGGGGGCATGAGCTTGAGTGCCTGCATGACTGCAAAGAGGCTCAAGCTCAGGGGACCCCCAGAACAGGACTAACAGTGAATAATAGTGGTGCACATGTAACGCCCGGGATTCGAACCCGGGTCTCCCGCGTGAAAGTCCAACATCTTAACCACTAGACCAAGAGGACATCCCCTTGGTCCGGGGGCAGATACTAGACTTTGGAGGCCATCACGACAGAGGCTGTAGCCACCTGCTACACACAGGGTCCTTGTCACTGTTATTAACATTGGGCTTATGCATTTTTTTTGCGTCAATAAACCCCAAAAGTCCTAAACCATCATCATATAGAACACATTACTTATTGTTTAAACTGCGTTTAAAATGTAATCCTGCTGAAATGCAGATGAATATTGCAAGTCCATATGTAATGGGAAGTAGGGTAGGCACATAATTTCTAAATCCGTCTATGAACAAACTAACAGTTGTATTTGATCAAAAAATGTCTAAAAATGTATTCTGTATGGAACAGAAAATAATCTATTGAAGTTGTGGTGGTGGACTGGTGATCGTGTATTCTAAAACAACAAATAAATAAATAAATAAATAGGGTCTGCACACTGGACTACTGCTCCTGGTTTAAAGTTTATTTCATCTAAAGGACATGACATTTGGAGCCTCACAGCTCTTCATCAGACAATAAACATGAAACACAGGCACCTAGATAAGGCTGTGTCACACGACCAGACCCATCAATCAACATTCAATGGTGTAAACATGAAAATGTCAGTCAAATGTGAAGACAGTGTTGCATATTATTTCATTTACAGAATACAATATATACAAAGAAATACAACAAGAAAAAAAATCAACTGGGACACATGACAGAACATCAGGTCTACACCATCATAAAAGTCAAGTGAAACAGATGAATAAACACTCATCATGAGTTGTACCACTATACTAATTTTAGAGGCGCCCGCGCCTCTGCTATACTCTAAAATCGAAAATCTGTTACAGAGCTATTGAACTGTTGTTGTGTTATACAGTATAAGGGGGGAAAATCCTAGACTTTGTATAACTTCAGAGACTGGTTAGAAAAGTCATCGGAATTGTGGAAAAATGTTTTTTTCTTTTTTTTTTCTTTTTTACACAAGCTTCTGTTTGGATTCATGTTCAATACATAGTAAACTTGAACTGCAATAACACAGCCCTGGGGAATCCCAGTCAGCAGTTTACAGTAAGACGGTAAACGTGGTTTACCAGATCTTACAGACCTCCGCTGTGGCTTCATGAACAGATATCCCTGCATACAGAGGTTGTGTGAAGGTTGTTCTTATTGCATGTAGGAGAATCATTGAGTCACCAGACACATCGTAGAAACAAAGAACACCTGCTGGGTGATCCACATACACCCCCCACCTGCTCCCCTTTGTGGAGAGGACCGGGCCTGACACTTCAGTATGGATGCTGTTGTGAGAGAACGTGTAGCGTTTGGTAGCAGCATCGTAACCTAACATCCAGGACATGTCAGTGGATCCAAAGTCTGATCCAAAGTTTCTGTTGATGTCTTTGGTACTGGCTGCTACTTGAACACACTTTCCAGACCATACCACTTCCAAGTAGTGAGGTCCAGTGTCAGACAGAGGCTCCCGACTCAACACATTAGGGCTGGAGGTAAATCTTGCTCGATTCTCTGGACACGTTTGATCTCGTCCTATCCAGGTCACCTCCCTCGGATACCTGCCTCCCGACAGTCTGAGTTTTCTGTGCACTGTGTTTGGATCCAATGACAGAGGAGAGGCATCTGTGGGAAAACACATAATACAATATCACAACGAATGAAACACTTCCGGAATTCCGGAATCCTAAAAGTTGGTTTGGAACTGGAAATGGGAGTTACAGTATTCGTTTTTGGTGGAAAAGGTGTCTCTCTCTCTCTCTCTCTCTCTCTCTCACACACACACACACACACACACACACACACACACACACACACACACACACACACACACACACACACACACACACACACACACACCGGCATGTGCAGTAACTCCATGTACTCACGTTTTAAGAGGTCCTCTCTGGACCTCTCTGCTGGAACATCAACTGGACCCATATTACCAGCTGGACCTGAATGAACAACTGGACCTCTCCCACTAGACCCTGGTCGAACACCAGCTGGACCTGAACCACCAACACCTGAATCATCATCAACTGGACATAAATCGGCAGCAAATGGACCTGAATGATCAACTGGAGACACAGTAAACACAATAACAATTTTTAATGTGACTGAAGAATGACCTCAATAGAGGTCGCATTTCAATCTAATCTGTATGTAGTATTACGCGGAAGCGGGGATCGAACGCGGGACTCCCACTCGCCAGTCCAACGCACAACAAGTCGCGCCAATAAGGCTGAGCCCGATTGGCGGGGCTGTTGTCGCTGGCTCATGGCTGGGTGCTACATTCACCCCCTTGATCTTTTGGAGTGCGTCCTCGTGCTTCACACTTCACACCACGGACCCCCGTACGTGATGTCCCTCATGTGGACCCGCAAGGACGTATACGGGTATATTGGGGATAACACCCGCACTCCAAATCCTGCCGACTACGCCAGATTGTAGTATTACGTGGAAGCGGGGATCGAACCCGGGACTCCCACTCGCCAGTCCAACGCACAACAAGTCGCGCCAATAAGGCTGAGCCCGATTGGCGGGGCTGTTGTGGCTGGCTCATGGCTGGGTGCTTTTCAATCTAAAATATACAACATCGTGATTGTGCCTAATCTCATATTTTTTGTTAGTAATAAAAACACAAGAAAAAAAAAACTACACCAGGACAAAAAGCTCACCACTTTGTGCATCTTTCAGGCTGCCACCAGCATCCTGTTGAACACAATCATTTCAATATCACTGATCATTACAGAACATCATGTACTTACTGTACATACTTACTGTACATACTTACTGTACTAACAGGCACTTCAACATGATTGTTGAAGTGACTTAATGAGTTTTAACTGCATCATGTTATCATTATCAGTTTCTTCTACACTAGGACAGTTAAGTGTTTAGTTACATCATGTAATCTTTACATTTTACAGATGAGTCAAGTAAAAGTATTTAGTTACATGCAATCATTGCAGATCCTTTTTAGGACTGTAAAGTAAAAGTATTTAGTTACTTATAATAATTACCAGTTTCGTCTGCACATGGAAGACAGCCTCATTGATCTCATGCTTGTGCTTCTCATACAGGTCTTCTGTCACAGAACTGCAATCTGTTCGTGCGCACACACACGCGCAGGCACACACGCACACAAACACACACACACACACACACACACACACACACACACACACACACACACACACACACACACACACACACACACACACACACACACACACACACACACACACACACACACATGAATACTCTGACAGAAGAAAGCATAATTGTTGAGTCAGAACTCAGGACAGCATACATTTCCACATTATGGCCAGAGCAGGACACAAAGGCAACTACAGCTCCCAAAGTGCACCAGCAAGATGGCTGCTGGTGTTCGTTTGCCTGAGATGGAACACCTGAAAAGGCTACTGGTGGTGACTCTCAAACAAACACCAGTACAGGATCATGCAAGAGCAAATCGACTCCTTAGTTTTACCTCCAAAGACGCCAATGGTCAGAGATTATTGTTTGTTTTTATTCAGTGGTATTTGCAATACTGCTTAATGTTTTGAAATCTGACTACTGTGTAGGGTGACCAGATCATGTCCCTCTTTGTGTGGGACAGTCCCTCTTCTCTCATTTCTTCCAACTTCCAAGACAAGTGTCCCACAAATTTAGACTTTTTTCCTATGTGGTGTATTTCCTCTCATCTCAGGGTTCTGTGGACATTTCCCTAATTCCTTCATGTAGTCACCTTATTGAAATGAGTTGAGGGTCCTTGCAGGCTTTAAATCCTTTGTTCCTTTTTATTGATTCACTTCAGTCAGTACATTACAAATATCAGCATTCACGATTTCTAGTACAGCAGATGGAGGCAGGAGCCTCCCCAGGTAACACTCATTACTTGATGCTCTATGCTCCTTACTCGTCTTCTCAATATGTCTCAACTGTGTCCCTTCTCTTAAACCCCATCTATACATATATTCTCAAACATACAATGGGTGTGTCTTAGTTTTGCTCCTTGAAAGGTTCTGTGTGTGCTTGTGTCACTGTCAATCACCCAGGCTCCAGGTGGTCTGTCTACATCAGTACAATCTACATGAACTCACAATAGCCCTGCAATGTATTGGCTGTGGTAAGCCGAAGCCTACTGACCTGTAGTCAGATTCTAAGATGACTCATGGAATCTGTTTTGGACATAGTCTACAATTAGACTCTGCTTGAACATCCAAATAGTTGAAGATCTATCTCTGCAATCAGCATGTCTGCTTGTGACATAATTCTGCAGGTGCCTTTTGAAATAGTCAGTTAGAATGGAATACTTGGAAGTGTTAACTCTCCAAAAACTCCTTCATTCCCCCCCTTCTGGGGAATATCACATTCCCCAGACATAATTCATAGCTCACAAATGACCAAATTATTTTCCCCCAAAAAAAGGTTTTCTTTTTTTTGTTTTTCCCAACAATGTTCAAATTCCCCCAAATGTCTTGACCAATTCTGAAACTGAATCTCTTTGTAGGTAATCTCTTCCCCCCTGGATCAGGAGAAGCTGATTAAACACAGTTAGGGTAACTCAAAACAAACTTAGTTAAAAACAAAGAAACAGTCAAAATGATATCATACAGTACATGAAAAATACTTTTCCTACAGTATGAAAACACTTGTAAATCTTTTGTTTCCTGATTCCTAAACTGAGGCATCTCTCCTAGTTCTTTGAAGATATTTGACCAATTGTCAACCTCAGAATAAGTTTTGTAAAACTGCAAAAATGCCAAAAAAGTGTCTGTCTTTCACGCCACAACTGTCCTTGTGAGGTGGCACTGCATCTCTACTGCTCCTTAAATAGATAGAGAGGATCCAGAAAAAGTCAGTGTCAGATGACAACTATGTGGCAGATAGAAAAGTGGTGTGGCAGTCAACTGTCAAAAAGCATGGAGTAGTGACCACACTTCTCCTTCACTGTAGAGTGGCAACTCCCAACAGTCAGCTAATATTCCTCACAATTGTCGTACTCCATATGACATCAGTGCCATTGTTCATCAGATCTACCATCAATTAGCTTGCATTTCTCGTGTTCCTTATTGTTGGCAATGTCTAGAAAAATGTCCATAGACACCACATCTATGACAACATCCCTTAGTTCTCCAGGTCCCTGCGCCACTGCGCTTCTGTGGGACACATCCTGGTGGGGAAATATACTGCTGTGATGTCTGGGAATATGGAGGTGTGTACTGTGGTGCAGAACATGGTGGCATTGCTTGCTGTGAGATATTCTCACTCCACTGTTGTCCTTGTCGCGGTGGGACCTCCCACTGCGGTTGCCATCTCTGCTGTGGTTCCCATGAATCCGGTTCCGGTCGGACTCTCCAAGGCAATTCTCTCTGATGACGCATGCCAGCTAGACCATCACTCACAGGCGACACCCTGCTGATTTCTGCTTCAGGGGTCTCCTTGAGTAGCTGCAATGTTGCTGACTCTGGCTGGACAACCTTCACTGTCTGTGCTGTTGCAGCTGTCACTGCTCCTCGCAATGTCTGGAGGTTACATTCCAATTGTGTCTTGTTCATTTGGCGAATTATCTCTGCATCTTCCTGTCTTTGAATCTCCTCCTTTTTGCGAAACAAAGTAACGTGATGCACTACATGGTCTGTGTATTGTTGCATAGGCATATTTTCAAGTCCTATCACTTCCTTCAAATCAGCTTGGACTGCTTCAGGCAAACACTTTTCAAGCTTTGAGCGGAACATATGCTGGTCCAATTCCAGGTCACAGGCTGTGACATCTGTGACATCTGTCCATTTCTTTTGAGCTTGCATTATGAATAGACTCGGATTCTTGTCACCTAGTGGATCAGTGAGAATAGCATCCAGGTTAATCTTGGTAGGAAAAAGTTTTTTCAGGATCTGCCAAATAGCCTCCTTATGGGCTGAGAATGAGTCATCGTCTCTAATCTTTGAATCCCATTGCTGTGCAAGGCTTGCACGATTCAAAACGTTATGAAGGTGGTAATCGCCAATCAAAAATGAAAGCAATTTCTTAAAGTCTGCCATAGTCAGCTGCTCATCCACCATCAATGCATCAAACTTTCTACACCATGCTGGTGCTCCATCTTTGAGTGGTGGCAACTTTTCCACAATTTCTGCAATGACAGCATGATTGTAGCCCTGTTTCTGGCCACTCAGTACTGGCAACTGATTGACTGTAACAGTCTCAGGAATGACAGGGATAGGTCTCTCAGCCCTCTGTGGTCTGCATGGCTGTCTGTATGGAACCCCCCTGGAGTCTTTCTCTACATGGCTCTCTTCAGTCTGTGTCTCTCGTTCCATCATTGTAGATCTGGTATGCACATGTGTGTGGCAACACCTCTCAGGATCACTGTTATATTGTTCAAAATCCTCCTCCTTCTTCTGCTTTCTTTCTGTGATGGGCTTGCTTTTCAGCTTGAGTCCTCCAATGGCAATGTCACGTTGTGCAGTCAAGTTATTTTCTTCACTGGAGAGTTCAGTCAAACGTTGCAAAATGAAATCTGCAGTGTCTTTGTCCACATCCTTGTATGTCTCATAATGTTGTCTCAGGCTTGTCTTTGCTGCATGAAGGGAATCCAGCTGATCCTCAATACAGTGTAGAGTGTCCTGTAACAGTAGGTCTTTCTTCCTAGGGGCTGGTGTAGGTCTGAAACTGTCTGATTGCATATCAATGTCAATGTTCGTATCAGGGTGGACTGCTCCTCTGTGTGCAGCCGTGTCCTGCAGGTCACCCAAATCAAGAATCAAATGTGCCTCTTTCAGCAGGATTTCACTCAAACGTGCCTCTGTGGTACGCATAGACTGTCTCTGTGTCTTTAGATCATTAGTTAGGTCCTCTTTCAGGGCACGGACATGTTCCAATTCTTCCTTAATAGAGCGTTGTGTGTCGGCAAACACTTGAAAGTTCATCTCAGTCTTCTTCACTGAGTCGTCGTTTTGATTCATGTTGTCAATGCATTGCTGCTTTTTGGGCAAAAATGATTCAGTAGGACTGGCATTGGCGTTGGGATCGACGTTGGCGTTGGCTTTGGGAGCTTCTGTACAGAACATAGCTAACACTGATAACTCTGTCTTGCGTTTGAGATTTCTTGCCTTTGTTTTCTGATCTGCTCTGTATCCATGCACTAGAGATCTAATAGATTCAATCAATTGTAAGTCAAATGATCCTTCAATCGGCCAACGCTGATCTATGAATGGCCAACGCTGGTTAAATTTCTTTGAAATTTTCAAAATATCCTTGCAAACAACTGAATATTTCTCTTGGACAATGTCCAATGGGGTAATGCTTTTAGGAGTCATCATAGCTACTAAATAGCAAATATCTCACTAAGCTCACACAGTCACACTGTGATATGCACTCTTTCACTCACTCACTTACTCACATAAGCAACAGTTGTTGTTTTTTCTCAACCCAAGAGCCACATTACCCATACAAGCTTAAGGTTTTACAATCCAAATTAACCTATATGTCCAATTTTACAAAGTTTACGATTTTCATGTATATTCTGAATTTAACTTGAACCATAATTTAACCCTAAATACATTAATTAGCATGTAATTATCCCCAATTTTATTCCGATATGATGATTAAATTAAAATGCTATTTCCGGCAAAATTTTGATGAGCATTCCCACTTTAATACATATATTATCATTTATTCCCCCCCTCTGAAACATGAAAAAATGTTTCAGAAAGTGGAAATAAAAAATATTACTGCCAAATTAGTTTTACCAACAGACAAAGTAGAGCATGTACACACACACAATCATACCATGCACACACTGCACAACACTTAAATTCCCTATCAGAAGCAAACTTCAACTTAGCACCAAAAATACCTTACCTAGGCCTACCCTAATGCTCTAGATTTATACTCAACACAGATAGTGTTCAAGGCTATTCCATCCTAATACAGAAGGTTCCCAAAAGCTCACGTCCAAGGCAACAAAAAAGGAATTGAAAAAGGAAAAGTCCAGAGTCGAAGGTTCGTTGTCTATGACGCAGAATAGTCCACATCAAAAATCCTCAAACGTTGGGCGCCATTAATGTCCTCCAACGTTGGGCGCCATTAATGTGGTGTATTTCCTCTCATCTCAGGGTTCTGTGGACATTTCCCTAATTCCTTCATGTAGTCACCTTATTGAAATGAGTTGAGGGTCCTTGCAGGCTTTAAATCCTTTGTTCCTTTTTATTGATTCACTTCAGTCAGTACATTACAAATATCAGCATTCACGATTTCTAGTACAGCAGATGGAGGCAGGAGCCTCCCCAGGTAACACTCATTACTTGATGCTCTATGCTCCTTACTCGTCTTCTCAATATGTCTCAACTGTGTCCCTTCTCTTAAACCCCATCTATACATATATTCTCAAACATACAATGGGTGTGTCTTAGTTTTGCTCCTTGAAAGGTTCTGTGTGTGCTTGTGTCACTGTCAATCACCCAGGCTCCAGGTGGTCTGTCTACATCAGTACAATCTACATGAACTCACAATAGCCCTGCAATGTATTGGCTGTGGTAAGCCGAAGCCTACTGACCTGTAGTCAGATTCTAAGATGACTCATGGAATCTGTTTTGGACATAGTCTACAATTAGACTCTGCTTGAACATCCAAATAGTTGAAGATCTATCTCTGCAATCAGCATGTCTGCTTGTGACATAATTCTGCAGGTGCCTTTTGAAATAGTCAGTTAGAATGGAATACTTGGAAGTGTTAACTCTCCAAAAACTCCTTCCCTACATTGTGACTGACAGGCACCAGTGTTTAATTAAAATGTCATAACACTTTGTTTAGTCTCCATTCTGCCTCTCACCACTGGTTGGGCCTCCAATATTCATTCCACCATTCACCTTCAGTAACCACCTGTGTGCAGCCATGTTCAGTTATTATTTATTCACACTAGTTTAGAGGTAAGTGGCTGCTTGTATTTGCTTGTTTAGAGGTAAGTGTTTTTTTTATTTGTTCCAGTAGGTAAGATCGTTATTTTACTTAATGTTTTATTATGTTCTTTCCTTTCGGCACCATCAAACCTTTTTTCCTGTCTTTGATAAGTTGGCTTTTTCAAAATAAAACCCGAAATAAAACCCACCATAAAGGGACATTGTGTATGACAATTGTAATTTGTGTGACATATTTTTATAGTTATGTTTTTAGTTGTGTATATGTAGCAGGTGGCTACAGCCTTTGTTGTGATGGTGCCATATGTCATTATTCCGACCTCCCATTGTTGCGAATTCCTCAACATAACCACAAACACGTCGCTGTGTGGAGACACAGGCTTAAAACAAGGTGGCCGACTGGCAGCAACCAAAGTTTAGTATCTGTCCCGTGACCAAGGGGATGGCCCTTTGGTCTGGTGGTAAAGATGTTGGACTTTTACGGGGGAGAGCTGAGTTCGAATCTTTAGGGTTACATATAGATCACAACAGTTTGGGGAGCGGCTTAAGCCTAACACCAGATCTTTGTACCGGTAGCTGAAGGTTTCTGTAACATTGTAGCTTTCTATCTTTTTCAGCAGGTAGGCTACAAACATCTGATGTACAACGTATATTTTGTATCTTCATGTCTCTGACTTTGATTGAAAATGAATGTTGGACTGTGTATCTGCCGGTCTTCTAACCTGAAAAACTGGGTCTTCGGCCTGGGTCTTGGTGCCAGCACCTCTCCATAAGTATTATCAGCTCCTCCAGTCCTGGAGCTTTCCTTCTTTTAGCAACGTCTAGGGATGGCCTTTCTCCACGCTGGACATCAAACTCTACCATGGTGTGGCCAGCATCTGACCAAAATACGAAGAGAAACCTTAGGGTGGATTGTGTGTGTGGTGTACCAGTGATTTGATTGGACAATTTTGTGTACTCCATAGGCTACTGGTGATGATTTGATTCACATAATTCTTTCATTACTCTTTGGATCAATGTATGAATTAATTTATGAATTAATATGAATTAATTTGGTAGCCATGTAATGAGCAGGATAATTGTTAGCAATGAATTATCCCTTGCACATAAACCAAACCTTACTCACTTAAAATGCACCACAGCAGCATGGCATAACTAGAAAAAAAGAGACATTCATCAGCAGTTTGTTTACATACAGATTGCGTAAGCAACTCATTGCATCGGTTTGATAGTTTGCCAAACAAACTAAAACCTCTGTGGAACTTCAGCCACCCAGGAGATGCACAGTGAATGATGAATACCTGAAGACGTCAAGGGAGGAGGCAGCTTTGTATAACCGATTGAAGGCCTCTGGGGGCATGAAAAAGGGTGTACCACAAATCACCTTGAGATTTGTGCGTGTCACTCTGTTGACAAATTTTGCGAGTCCAAAGTCAGTGATCTGAGAGAGAGAGAGGGGTAGCAATGGACAGGAGCATTTACTATTCAGGAGTTGCATGCTTGACTTTACTTTTTAATGTTTTTGCATTTCTGTTGCTCTGCATATATCACTTTGAGCTTGCGTAATGCCTTGTTTAAGCTTGTGTAATTTTGAGGGACGCAATCCTTCCCAACTGTTGACTATTTGAAAAGCTGCCGCATGGGAAGCACTGGCTACTGGACATGGAGTGCAAAAAACTTCTTTTCCTGAACAATCAGATCAGATTTTGTCGATGTGGTAGTTGCAAGTTGACATTTCAACAGACTGCATTTCTAGTTTAGGTCCAACAGGTCCACATAGACTCACCTTGACATTTAGACCTGAGTCTAGCAGCACGTTGCCAGGTTTCAGGTCACGGTGGATCATGGCAGGAGTCAGACCGTGAAGGTAGTTCATGCCCAGAGCCACTTGGTGAGCCAGTCGAAACACTAGGGGCCAGGGTGGCAAGTTCTTCAGTTTGTTCTGGGGACAATGTTCATTCACAATTACAAATGCTTGCATAAACAAGACTCATTTATATGGATAGTTCACCACCAACATGCTTTTCCAGGAGCTGGACACCATGACACATACCTCTAGTAAGGACTCAAGGGATCCTCTCTCCATCAGCTCCATGACCAGACCAAGGTGTATGAAGGGAGAACCGCATATCCTTCCCCTGAAGACCCCCATGACCCTGGCGACATAGGGGTTCTCCGCCTGACGCATCAGGTCAGCCTCACGAAGCAAATCCAAATCTGAGAATAATCTGAAGATGACACATGAGATTTACAGTATGTCACTTTCCTTCCCTCAGTGACAGACTGAATAACTCCCAATGGACTCCAAATGAATAGAGACTTAGGGCTCTATATTCTACGCAAGTGTTACCCGCAACGTGGCCTGTAAGTCAGCCGCTCTCTCCCAAGTAAGAATTGACACCACAGTAGTAACATTAGAACATTAGAACATAGCGCTTTCAGTGCTCAGTAACTTTTCCACTTACCCGTTATCAAGACACAATACTTTAATGGCCACATCGAATTTCCACTGAAGATGTCTGGCCTTGAAGATTTGGCCAAATCCTCCTCCACCAATCATCTTCCAGCTCTGATCCAGACTCTGCTCACCAATCACTGCTTTACCTGCAGAGCGCCTGGCGGCCCTGGCCTGAAGAATGGTCTCTGCCATGTTCACTGAGAGAGGAAAGTAATATAGGGATCTGTAAGAGTCATTTAAGGTGATCTGTATGTGTTTGTATTTCTCAATGTGCAATACAGTAGGCCTATATCATGTGGACTGATCTTCCACAGAGTCATAATCATAACTGTACCGTATGATTGATTACTACGTCTACTGTATTGCACAATGATACTACCAGAAACAGATTTAGCCTTAAATGTCTGTAACTCTGAGAGTGTACAAATTATACAAAAATGGAAATTGGTAAATGGTGAATTCATGTTGTGCTTTATCTGCAGTGCTTCATATAGAGTAAAACTGTGTAATGCATTTACACACACATTCATGCACTGATTACAGACTAAACTAACCTGCACATCAGGAGCACTTAGGATTCAGCATCTTGCTCAAGGACAATTCAACACTAACAAATGGAGCCTTATAGGGCTGTAATCTATGTGTTGAACTGTGTGTGTGTGTGTGTGTGTGTGTGTGTGTGTGTGTGTGTGTGTGTGTGTTACACATGTCCATGTGTGGATCCAGTGGCAAATAAAACATTATTATAGAACATCAATATATGTTGTTTTACTGTTGCAAATAGAACTTATTTGTAGAACAATAATGTACTGTGTTTTCATGTCCATATTGTGTGTGTTCCTGCTAGAATCCTTACCTGTGTGAAGGTCCTGCTGATCCTCAGTCCTCTGTTGTCAGTGTCAGAGTATCAGGTACAACTTCTCTGCCTCTGGGTGACTGATTATAAAGGTATCTATCTACCCTTTATAATAAAATGTTCCCCCTATTACCAGAAGCTATTAAATGCATGCCATGCACCCAGTGTCATAAAAATGGCCATACCCACAGCTATGAAGTTCAAAGTTCATATCTATTGTTCTACTATCTGGTTGTATTATGTACAGCAGGGCAAATTATATATGTACACACACACACACACACACACACACACACACACACACACACACACACACACACACACACACACACACACACACACACACACACACACACACACACACACACATTGTCACATCACATAACACTACACTACAACAGTAATACATGAAAATTTGAGGTACTCTCTTTAATATTTCAACATGAAACTGGTGAAAATGTGGATCAATAATGGTCACCAACAAATGACTAAATATGGGAGAAAGTCAAAAAGAGGGGAAAAGAAGCAGAGAAAGGGACTGGGAAACAATAAACTACTGTACCTTCCAGGTAACCAGACATCAGCAACATTATGAACATCACATACATTTTTCACAGGAAATTCACCCAATGTTGGTGTTCTATAGTAAGTAAATCTACATGTCTGTGGCATTGTTAAGTTGTTTCATATCAGATACATTTAAAACAGATGAATGATATGAATTACAGCATACATATATATGATTTTTTTTTAATTGAGGAAAATCAACACAAATAAAACAAAAAACACCAAATATTCACAACAAATTCTGAACTTTTAAAGATTCACAAGTGCCATGACAAAGAAAATAATTTTAAGAGCCCTTCTTTCTTCTGCTCATTCTGTGCAATACATCCTCAGTGCTGGTTGAAAATATTTGTAGGCTCTGTTTATTTTTGTGGTTCTTCTGACCACATTTTGAACCACTGGATTTTTTTTTGGTAAAATGAATTTCCCCAACAAGCCATGTCCCATTTTATGAGCAGTGCTATGTGTTGGGGTGGTGGTGCCAGCTAGTGCAGGGTAAACCAAAGCAAACAGATCAATATTCCAGCCAGGGTTCAATTTGTTCAACAAAAATATATACCGTATATATAAATTGTATACATAAAACTTATTAGACTTTAACCACATAGTAATAGTGACAAATATTGAACATAAGGAGTGTTTTTAGAAAATTTAGAAAAAATATAGAAAATTATTGCAATACCAAGAACACTTTACCCAACATTGTCAATCCATGGGTAATGTAGCCTTAATTAACAAAAAAAAAAAGTTAAATTGTGATATTATCAAACATATCAGTCCACATTTCCCATAAAGAAATGTTATCAGTCCACATTTCCCATAGGGAAATGTTATTGGCCCACATTTCCCATAAGGAAATGTTATTGGTCCACATTTCCCATAAGGAAATGCATAATATTTGAATCAGTGTGGCCAGAAGCAGGAAGAAAGCAAATCACTGGCATTTAAAATGAATGGCCATAAAGTGGGATACCATTTCAAATGCAGAGCCATGGATCCCCTCCTTCCATCCCCAACAACTTTGTGTGTACACCAGCATTGACACTGTTTTACATTATTAACAGATTAATTTAAAATTGAGAAAGCAAACTTTGATTGCACATGCTTCATAAGATTTACCAGCAAGTTTGAACATCCACCAATACAGTTCATTAATATAAAACATATTCATAGAAAATATATGTATCAAATCCAAGACATTCATGACGTAACATCAATAAATTAGGCCTAATTTATATATTGAAAAAGTCACAACGTAATTGTTTAATGATGTTTCTTTGATTATTTTAGGTGTTGCATCTAATTTTGTTTTGTAAACTGGATCCATTTCAAAACTGTACATTTTGTCTTTACTTTCCTTTTGGCCTTATATGTGGGATACCTGTCAGTCACATTATTGAACTTTCTCCCACTGCAATGTACTGTATACATGTGTTGCCTCCACAACTTGTACCAGCACAAAACACAGCTAGTGAACTCTTAATGCTTATTTAAAGTGGTTGTTAAATTGAGAATAGTCAAATGGACATCTCCTCTCCAAGTAAACAGTCAAGTCATTGTCAAGTTGGGGTACCAATTGTGTCCAATCAAAACCCTACAAGGATAGTTTACTGGCTTCAATTGTATAGTTTGCATTCCAAATAAGTGCTTCACTTGATCTTGTATCCTGTATGGTTCTTTCTCCACATTGGATTAAATTAAAAGTTAAACACTGGCATGAGTTGAACATGGAGGAGCCTTATGTAAACAAGTAATGTTTTTTTTTTCCTGTATGCCCTCAAGTAGCAGTTTTTCAATCAATCAATCAAAACCCCTAGCCATTATTCAAAGACTTTTTGCTGTGATGTTGGAATCTGTTTGTAATCGCCCCTTAGAAATACGGACTAATATCTATGCCATGTGATGGTATGACTGGTGTGCAGTGGTCAGAGAACAAGGCTATCAATTCAGACAGGCAGTTATCTCTTCCCAAAGATACCTTCCCAGAACACCAATAAAGGTAATAAATAACTCACCCCTTTGGATACCAGTAATTGGTATCACTACCTTGAATGCAGGTATGCCAGTTAATCATAACATGGTTGAAGTGAAGTACATAATACAGTACATAATATGATCATCATCAAACAAACAAAAAATAAACAGGATGTTTTTTGTTTTGTAAAAGTTCAGGGTCCCTTTATAATTCCCATAGTCTTCTATCTGGGTCACCTCTTGTTTACCTTTTCATGATGGATGACAGCTCCAGAATCATGCTCTGAAAGACACACACGCACGCACGCACGCACGCACGCACACACGCACACACACACACGCACACACACACACACACACAACATCAATATTATTGACCACATTGATACTGACTGATACTGATACTAAGATTTGGGTGACCACATAGCCTTTGTTCTAGCCCCAATCTTAGGCCACAAGGCACACAAGATCCATTATATATATATATATATATATATATATATATATATATATATATATATATATATATATATATATATATATATATATATATATATATATATATATATATATATATATATATATATATATAAATTGGTACCACTTATTTTCTCTTTTACATTATTTCACTTAATTTAACTTCAATCTATACACTGTAGCTTTTGCTGTTTGTGTTACTTTCATAGAATATACACTATTCTCATTCGGTAACTGTTGCCAGTATTGGCACTAACAACTGGCAGCACAAGCAGGGCTTTAATTTGCTCTACTTTATTGATCTCTGCAGTTGACCCATCTTGACAGTCTCTGAGGTTAGCACGGACGCAGTAGATCACAGTGAGAAGAAGGTACCGAGTTCAAATGTTGGTTCAAATGGGTTTCCACCTTCATTTCCACAACAAAAGAGGCGAATTTAGGGAAATATTCTTGCCAGTGCACTGAAATTGGACGACCACTGCTTCACCCATCATGAACCAGATTTGAACTTGGGAGCTTCTCATTGTGGGGCGACTCTCATAATATCAGAGACACTGGGGTGGCAGTGGCTCAGGAACCACAAAGTTCCTGGGTCAAATTAAAAGAGTTAGTGTTGAAGTGTTCTCTGAACCACAAATTGCTCCTGATGATGTAAAGTTTGGTGCCTTGCTTGGTTTCCTCATACATTTGTTGTGTGAATGGATGATTGTTGTAAGGCACAATCTCTGTGAAGTGATAGGCTAAAAATGCAGTAATAAAAACGCAACAAGTGTCTGGTTGTAACTTGTATCAATGAGGCAGCCAATGAAGTTATGTTGCCACTAGGTGACTGACTATGGCAGCCAGCGAATGAAATGATAAGCTGCCACTACAAACCTGATATAATGTAGGCTACACAACGTAGGTTAGGTAGGTAACCACGGTTATGTAATGGATTGGATCACTACAATATGTGACCAATATGTGACAATATGTTCCTCTGCTCAATGGGGGAACTATCATATATTGGAGTGATCCAATATACATAATATACATAAGCCTGCTTTACAGCTGATAAAAAAGTGTCATGGCAAAATGATGATGATAGTGCCACTGTTTGTGTGCTGTGGCCTACTGTAAATATTTAGTGCTTACCATCCTTCTGACCGGTGGAGGAGTGGTCGTGGGCTCGCTCTCCTCTTGCGACAGGTGTTGGGCCTCAATGTCTTTTCCGCTCTGAGTGTCTCCGCTGTTGGATGAGCTGGTGGCATTGTGATCGGACATTCCCCGTGACATGAAACTAGCTTTCCTGGCAATGGGGAAGGGAACGCTGTCTGCGCTCGCGTCGCTCAAGTCACTCAAGTCCTTGCCGGCCTTGCCCCTGCTATATTTGCGCTGCAGGTTCCGCAGGACCTCTCCGTGCGGTAGGTCCATGAGGGAGGGACGCGGCTGTGCCCCACTGCTGCACCTCCGGGGAACGTCGCTACGAGGCGGGTTGTTGGACTCTGCGTCGCTGCTGCATGAGTTGTTCCTGTTCTTCTCCAGGGTGCATCGGCGCCCAAGGGCCCCCGGTGGCTGCAGACCCTGACCGTCGGTTTGGCTCTGCGGTCTGGGCAGCAGCTGCTCGACTTTGGAGAAGGGGGGCGCGTTGTTATTGATGATGCTCGGCCTCCCCTGGTGCTGCTCGGGGGTTTCCTTTGACCTGGACAGGCTTTCGTCATCTGAGTACTGGCTGTATCCGTACAGACTCCGCTTGATCTTCTTCACCCCCAGGTGGAGTATCTCCAGGATATTCAGGAACAGAGACACGCCGGCGATGACCAGCATGAAGATCATGAAAACGTTCTTCTCCGTCGGCCTTGACACAAAACAGTCCACACTGTTGGGACACGGGGGCCTCTCGCACTTGTACAGGGGGCTAAGGCCGACGCCGTAGATCGCACACTGGCCGACGATGAAGGCCACCTCCACCACGGAGCGGGTCAGGATATGGAATATGTACGTGCGCAACAAGGAGCCCCTGAGCGGGGCTTTCCTCAGCCTCTTCTGCCCATCCAGCTTCTTGAGCTCGATCCTCTTGTTGGCGTCCTGGACGGGGTCCGTGCCCTCCGGCTGGGCCTTCAGGATGACCTTCTTGCGGTGCCTCTCCTTGTCCAGCGCCCGGAGGCGGTACAGCGCATGGCCCATGTACACCAGCGACGGCGAGGACACGAAGATGATCTGCAGCACCCAGTAGCGGATGAGCGAGATGGGGAAGGCCTGGTCGTAGCACACATTCTTGCAGCCGGGCTGCTCCGTGTTGCAGACGAACTCGCTCTGCTCATCGTCCCACACGTCCTCGGCGGCCACACCGACCACCAGCATCCGGAAGATGAACAGGATGGTGAGCCAGATCTTCCCCACGATGGTGGAGTGGATGTGGACCTCCTCTAAGATGCCGCCCAAGAGATTCCAGTCCCCCATCTTGTGTTGTTGTGTCACATCACTACAACTTCTCGCTGTAAAAGTTCACCCCGTGGAGAAAGCACAAGTGGTCCACTTTTTAAAAGAGTTTCACTGGGATCATGTTGCTTAATCAGCAATACAAAAAAAAGAAATACTTACGGTATTTTGAGGACCTTTGACTCGACTTCACTCAACCTCGTTCACCTTTGGTAAGCCTACATTAGGGGGTCTCGGTGTTCCATGGAAGCCAGCCGACACCCCGCTCCGCTCTGTGCATCGCACCAGAATGGCCACCGCTGTCCTCCTCAATGCAAACTAGGGCTATAGAATGAGATTATTGATTGAACACGTGACAGTTAATGCCCCAAGGTTAACTGCCCCCGCTCCCCCCGTACTGCCACTGGACAGCGGGATATCGAGTCAATGCACAGTCGAGCATTTTTTTTATCTTCAAAACTAAATGATTATTATTATCTAGACTATCAGTGTTTCTCAGCCTTACCTATAGTGATCTTACAGTCTGCACATTTTCATTATAGGCAAAAAACAAAAAAGCAACCATAACTGATCAATGGCTATTTCAGAAGATTTTTGAAAATATAACATAGATAGCACAGGTTACAGTCCTATGATTATTTGAAAGCAAAGTCAGTGGCTGACACTTTTATAAATTATCCACAATGGGCCTTAGTAGGCCTATAACCTACATTTGATTTTGTTGATAGTGGTCAGTGTGTTATGCCTTTATCTAATTTATATGGGCCTACCTTGAAATGCCTTGAAATACCAGGAATACCATGGAACCAAAATCAGGTACTGGTATTGAACACAAGTTTGATTGTTGACTTCCCTGGCAGTAGCTGGTTGAATCCAGCAGGTCTACCAGTGGGTTCCATCATGGCCCCGCAGGCACTGGCCTCAATTTCCAGCTTGGTGGCCCACTTAGGGAATATTTATGTCACTACTATACCGAACAACCTATTGCACTGCCTGGCAATGGCACGTCACAATGCGTGTTGTGTTGTAGATGTTTTATCGTGCTGTTGTTGACAACAGTGGTGGAAAAAGTAGGGTACTCTTTTTTCATATGTACAAGTACCAACAATACAATGTAGGTATGCTCTGTATTACAAGTCTGGAATTCAAAATTTACTTCAATAAAGAACAAAAGTAGTCGTATCAAATGTACATTAGGCCTACCAAAAGTAAAAAGTACTCGTCTACTTGATCATGCAGAATCCCCCATGTCACAAGTTTTCAAATGTATGAAATGTTTGAAAAGAGCAAATCTACATGCTCACACTATGCAGCACATTGAATCTAAAACTGGACATAATTGCCCATAGGAAGTAGTCAATGTATGTTTTCAAATAATTGTAGTGGAGTCAAAGTACAATATTTGCCTCTGAAATGCAGAAGCAGATGCATTAGAAATAAAAGTATTAAGATTACCATTGTAGTAAAGTATATGGTAGCCTACTCATTAAAAACACAGCTGTAATGGTATGGTAGATGTTGAGGCATTACAGTTCGTTTAACTCAATTCCACAAATAGTAAATTAGCAAACTAGCATCTATAAGCCATTGCAAGGCATTGAGCTGGTAGATCCACATTTTGCCTTCAGTTATATTTAACATTTTGGTCAACAGTAATCCCAATATTTTACAGGATAAAGTATTAAACCTAGTTAATCAATTATGAGAACTCAGTGATAAATAAATAAATGTTTATTTTCAGTGAAGAAATATATACAATATTCACATTGTTGCTTCAAATTTGTTCACAGGTGAAGGAATAATTAAGAGGCAACACATTCATTTCTATTAACATATAGACATGAATAAGTAAAACGAAAATATTACAACCTTCAGCCACACCACACACACTTTTTAGATTGCTTATAAAATAGTATTTCACATCATCCAAACTCCAGACGGTCTTCTATTGGGCTCACATCATGTTTTCAGGGAAAACCAAAAAAAGAAAATCAAGTAGATTTATATTTTTCAAATGAACAGATTTAGACAACAGCAACAGAAATTAATTATTGAACAATCCTGCATTCTAGAAATCTTTCCACAAAAATATAGTAGAAAGAAAAAGCAAACACTGCAATAGGGATATGTGTTTAAGGTTAATTAATCATGCAGTTAAAAAAACTGACTGCAATTATGCCAGTCAAATAGCCCTTTGTGTTGATCTCGCAAAGTCCTCAACCATTTTACCTTGTTTCTTCATATTCCAACTTTGGATGTTTTTGCATATGAACAAAGCCCTTGTTTTGCTTGAACACAAACTTAACATGTAGATAAAGAGGCCATTTGTTATGATAGCACAAGAACAGTGATTTTGTTCTCCCTGGAAGACTTATAGATCTATAAAAGTGTGTGATAATTAAGTTCACACAAACCACCAGTGAGTACGAAACACGTGCACAGCTAACTTACTTAAGCCTTCTTTCAACAGGATATGGACAGCAATTATCCTGGCCAGAAACTTGCAACTCTGTCTTGAAAGTCAAAGATCATTTGACAGGATATATGAATGATGATGCCCACTTGTGATTTAATACGAGCTATGTTAAGGGCACCATGCACTTAGATTTGCTTCCAATCCCTCAAAGTAAACCATGCAGTCATACAATTTTGCTTGTAAGATAGCACCATTTCTGTCCACTCATTCAGAGGGTAGCTGTGTGGACAGAGCAGAAACCTGCTTTTTGTTTGAATCACAGCAGGGCCACAATGACCACAGGTCATCAAAAGGGAACAATTTGAATCAACAAACCCCATAGTCCAGCTTTGCAACAGAAATGGCTTTAGTAATTAGGGCCCATAGAGATAATGAAGAGAAAGCATTCGTGTGTAAATGGCCCAATACACACTTTACACAGACAACATTTTAGAATTTAAAACAAATTTCCACACATACATCCATTCGTTCTCAGATCAATCAGCTGGTCCCTTGCTTCTTAAAAAGCTTCATGAGTTGAGAAAACCTCTCAGCAATCTAAAGAGGAAAGAAGGAAACAGTTATACTAGAACTCACAAGGACCACAAACGTCAGCATGAACAGTCGATGAGAATACTCTGTCATAGACGTACCTGACTTGCTGGCTTGTTGAGCTTTTCACTCAATGCAGAAAACGTTTCTCGTGAAGCGCCTCTCATTTTCAGGTCAAGAAGAATGGCCCGATCTTCATCCCTTCAAAAACAAGACAGATAATTAGGACTTCTCACACTGATACTTTAAAACATATTTTTAAAAGCATTTTCAAAATTGATTATTTATATATATAAAAGAAAAAAAGATTTTAATATGCCAGCTGCTCACTGACCTGGTCCATGAGATCACTACTTCTCCCTTTTTCCTGATGACATTCTTGGCTGACAGAGTGTTGGGGGACAGTGGTGGAGATGGGGATTTGTCCCCACTTTTCTCTTCCGTTGAGCATTTCTTCCCCTTCTTCTTCGGACTTTTGGAGACCTTCACTTTCTTGCCAGTCTCCTCCTTTTTGGCTCGCTTCGACTTGTGACTCGATTTGTCCTGCCGGTGCTTCCGTTTTTTGCTTGGTGTAGTTTCAGCCACCACCGAGCACGGCATTTCCTCAACAGATGAGTCCGACAGACGTGATGCCGAGTTGTTGCTGCTCTGCTTGGATTCTGAGCTTTCTGCGAGGTTGTGATGAGCTTCAGAGGGGCTTTTCGTTTTCCTTGTGGAATCGTCCGAGACTTTCTCCTCCTTTTTGACCCGCTTCGGGTTAGATTTTTCCTGGTGCTTCTTCCGTTTACTGCGAGCCCCACGGGCCTTCCCGTCACTACTCTCTGGTGTGCTGCTTAGGTCCTCTACGATGCACAGGGTTCTTTCGGACAACGTTGAGCACTCCAATTCGTCGCTAGACGAGTCCGATAGTTCTGGTGGCGGGATGTCGCTTTTTCGCTTTGATCCGGAGCTTTCAGTGGGGACGTTCGATCCGTTAACAGGAGGTGGGAGAGTGCTGGAGGCGCTCGTTTTCCCTGAGGAATCGTCTGACGAAAGACTCGATGAGGAATTAGTCGTTCTATGGGACGACTCATCTGACGATGGAGCTTGCGGCACACTTTGCGGAGTAGGCGTCTCTCTGGCGCCGGCTTCTTCCTCTGTTAAAGTTCGACTCAAGCTGTCGTCGGCGGTGAGCGTGACATCGGCGTCGGCGGACGCCTGGCGGATCTTCAGGATGAAGTGCTCGTTGGAGTTCTCCATCACCACCGCCTGCATCGGCAAGTGAGGCTTGAACTGGAAGAGGGGCGTGGCCAGCGTCTCCATGGCCATGCTGCCGCTGGACGCGCAGCTGGAGTTGTCAGAGTCGAGCGCCAGGTGAATGTCCTGCTCCGAAGCGTCCTCGCAGTCCTGCATGGCGTCCTCGCTCAGGTGAGCGCTGATGACGCTCTCCGGAGTGGAGATCAGCTCCATGGTCATCGGACAGTCCTGCAAGAAGCTGAGGTGACTGTCGGACTTGAGGGGCGACGGAATGGTGAGAGAGACAGCCAGATCTTCCGCTAGAATGGAATAGGTCCTCTGTTGCGCCATGCTGGACTGCGGCATTGCCGTGCTGACCGAGGGAACCTCTAATAAACAGTTGTCGTCAAACAAAGCCGGATTTAACGAGTGCTGAAGTTTTGATTGTGCGGACAGCATCCGGCCGGGTGAAAGGCTTGGCCACCTCGCGATGATTTTGGAGGGAGTGGTGAATTTGGATGGAGACGTGAATTTAATCGGGGTGGTAATGCTAATAAGGCTGTCTCCTGGTAGAGAATCTTTCCTTGGGGTACCGAAGGCCCAGGCGGCAGTGCCGTCCCCGGCAGACGCGCTGTTCTCGAGCAGGTCGGATCCTTGTAACAGACACTTAAATATTTCCCCCATTTGCGAGTCCCTGGCTAGGTTGAACGTCAGGCTGGACGTTTGCTGTTCCGTAAGTATTTCAAAATCTCCCCTGTCTTGAAAAGAGCTGTTTTGAGAGAGAACCAGAGACGCCCGGCTCCTTTTCTCTGGAGTCGAATGAATGCTTTTGAATTCCACCAGAGACTGCGTACTAGGCTGAGCCTCGGGATGCCCGTCCCTCCCCACCTGGGTCATTCTGATATCTTTACCTCTACTGCCGAGGCCCGTCTTACAAGGCGGGGCGATGAAATGAGGCGTGATTCTCTTCATGGTGGTTTGAACGGGTTGCTTATCCTTTTGTGGACTTTTAAAATTGGGAAGCACACGCGAAGGAGAACGTTTGGGTGTCTTCTTCTTTTTGCCAAGCTCCCTGTCCTTAGTGGTTGCTTTGCCAGGGCGGTTCCCTACGCTTGCTGTATGGGTTCCCTCTGTTGGCTTACAGTAGTTAACCAGTGTGTCATTAATATCCTGGAAAAGGTAGTCAAGCTGAACATTGACAAAGTCCCACAATTTCTGCTTCATATTAGGGGGCTGCTGATCAAAGATGCGGTTGACAATACCATTGTGTTGTGTTGACAACTTCCTGAAGACAGTGTTGAACATATTGCGAAGCTTGGATTTCAGCTCTGCCACTTGATTGCACAAGTTGTCAAGTTTGGCACCGTCCACAAACTCTAAAAAAGATGTGTGGTAATTGTCCATCGTTCCGTAGAAGGTCTTCTTCGGGAAGGTCTTGTGTTGCTTCATGTACTTTTTCCTCATCTGGTGACGCACCGTCTTTAACGTTGTCATGACCTCTTCCATGGTGGAGAAAGGGGTAGAGGAAGCTGTCGGACAGACGATTTTGAAGCGCCTATTAAGCGACGTGGGGCTCTCCGTCGTGGCGGCCTCGGCTCCGCGCCTCTCCTTTGAAACCACCCGTTTGCTGGATGTCTTTGTGGAAGACCTGGAGGCCGAGTGGGGACTGTCCTCGTCTGTGTTGGTGGGCCTCGCCGTTTCAGGCACCATGGGAGGAGAAGGGGTGCTTGCTCCTTCCTCACTTTCACTGACGATCTCTCCTTCCTCCAGTTCCATGTCGGCAAGACCGGAAGGAACCCCTGAGGTATTGTCTGCTTTCTTGTGCGATTCGTGTTTGAGAGAACTCGGATGCTTGTTCTCTTTGTTCACGCCTAACTTTGTGGAATTGACATCATCCGCCGTGCTGGAGAATTCTGCAAAAGCGAGAGGAGAGACAAAGCCATTAGTTTACATTGCCATCCCAAATTTTAAACTTGGAATGCCAATGATGATAACGATTCCAACTGATTCCCATTAGGGCAATAATTCTACTTGTACACAAGGCATCTCAAATTGAAATAGCCAGATTAACTAAAGATTTTGCATTCAAGCATTGAACTGAATCAGATTTTCTTTTACCCCATTCCCTTTACACACAAAAATAACATAGATAATTGGATATAGATTGGATATTCAATTATCATTCATAATTAATATTACCCTAATTCATATTCACCATTTCCTTTTTACTGTAAGCCCAATCAAATTCAGCTAAATGTTAACCCAGTTGGACTCAATGAAAACATGTTTTATTACGTTTTTATCTGACATTAGAAAATTAAAATAATGTAAAAATATTTTTTTTCCCCCAAGTTAAACTGTATGAAATATTGGCCATTACGTTTTTTCTACTGTATTAATTGATTGCCAGAGTCCTGTGGTGTGAGTTCTGCTCTGGTTATGGTGAAATATGAAGTAGTTCTGTCATGTTTTGGTCGTCACTGGAGCCACACAGTAAAAGTAAAGGAATAAGGAATGTATTCTTGACCCATTTCTAAAATGTTAGCACATCCTTTTGACCTCTCTTATTATTCCCAAAGTAGGTCCATGTGATAGGGGGTCAAAAATGAGCAAGGATGTTCTAATGTTTTAGAAATAATTAAACAATACAAATGAAACTTACATTTACTGTGAGGCCCCAGTGACTACCACAAAATGACCGGAACTACTTAATATTCACCAAAACTAGAGCAGAACTCTGACCACCGGTAATACAGTTGACACCACTATATGAATTGCAAATATTTCATACAAATTATGTTCCAAAGATCTGCATTTTTTGATATTTTGTTACCTTTGTGAAGACTCTTTACATAAGGCGGCTTGCTAGGACAGCGTGGCTGACCCCTCCTGGCTTGCTGAATTGGGCTCCGCAGGGGGCTTATGACGTCAGGGATGTGCTTCAGGCTGGTCAGCATGCGCATCATGGAGTCTTCGTCGTGGAGCAGGGGCGAGCGGCTGGAAGGCTCAGTATTCTTCTCTTTCCCAAGATGACCTTTGCCAGGACTGCAGTCCTTTCTGGGTGTCACAGCTGGAGTGTTTTTGAGAGGAGATTTTTGCACCTTTTGAGGAGCCACCTCCTCCGTCGTGCTGCTCACGCTGGATACGCCGATGCAGCCCGTAGATGAACTTGGCTCGTTTGCGGTGGTATCGGCGTCTTCCCCCATTTGCGTGAAGACATAAATGGCCTCGTCCAGACTCACCCTGGCCGTCTTAGGGAGCTCTTCTGGGCTTACTGAACTGGAAACGGCGTCCACGTCCTTGGAACCATCTTCCACGCACGTTTCTTTCTCGTGGTTTGCATTTGACAAAGCAGGTGGAGATGGAGGTTGTTGGGAGACATCAGGCAAGACACAGGGTGAGGTGTGTTGAGGTTCTGGATCGACTTGTTCAGTAGCACCAGAGACTGGACTGACCCTTGAACACGAGTCAACTGGATCTTCTTTGGACGTATCCACAGGTGGACTCGTGTCGGCTGTCGTAGTCGGGGTCTCCATGCTTGAACCAAGCTCAATGGGTTCAGCAGAGCCAACAGCCTCCACATTTGGACTTTCAGTTATCATTTGTGGTGGCGTTTTTTCATTTTCTGTGGAATTACAAGTGTTGTTTTCTGAAATTCCTTCACCGTCGCCAGTGAGACTAGTTGGAATCTCGAGACTTCCAGAGTTAACAACTTTCTCATCTACAGCCAAATCCATATTTTCTATTGTGATCTTTGAGCTACTATGGCTATCTGGAGCATTTGAGGTTACATCTTCAGTGCACTGATCATTTGTAGTAGACACTGAAGTGATTTTATGATCACTATCCACAAGTTGCTCACTGACCACATCACTTTCAGTCTGCACTTTGTCCACGGCCAGCGGTGCTTCTTCTTCACATTTTGTATCACATTCTTTATCAGCCATTTCAGTTGTAGTCGGAGGTTCGTCAGCCTCCACCACCGGATTCTCCATCTCCAAACAACTGCTTTCCGCTTCGTCTATCACACACCATTCTTCAATATTGGGCATGTCACAGTCGTCTAATGGGTCAGCTTGTGGCAGTTCCTGGGGTGGCGCAGTGCCCTTTTTGCTGCCGTCTGTGTGTTGTGATGTTTTTTTAACTGGTGATACGGTGAGGTTCAGCTTTTCCATGAAGCACAATTTCCTGTTTGGACTGTTTTCCTCTGCACAGATTCTCTCTCCCACATTAAGATCTTCAGACTGGCCCTTGTGGCTCTTCTCCTTTTTCTTCCTGTGGTCTTTCGTTTTATCCGGGCTGCGCTCTTTCGATCTTTTCTTCTTCTCGCCTTCTCTGCTTCTCCCCGACGAGGAGCTCCTGTGTTCCCCCTGCCTGGCCTCATCTCCTTGGCCTCGCCTTCTCTCCTCTCTCCTCCGGCGGTCCCGCAGGGGGCTGGCCTCCCTCCTCTGCTTGGTGGAGCGCTCGCTGGACAGCTTCCGCTCCTTAGAGTCTGAACTAGTACTCCCACTGTGGCGGACCGTTTGTCTGACTCTATTGTCATCTTGACTCATGGCAGTGGCAGAGGAGGATTCCCTATGTTCAGCAACGGATTGTGCAAGTTTGGACTTATCATTTCTAGCAATGGTGTTGTTAAGGTCGCAGGCTACAGATGGTTCGAAATGAGAGCTTTTAGGCCTCTCGGATCTGTGGAGCAGCTCTTTATCTGTGTAGATCTTCCTTTTATGGGACTTATCATACTTCTCTGCATCCTTCACTGTTCGGTGAGACCTGGTTTTCTCAGACATGTTACATTCCCTGTTTGGCTCCGGGTTCTCCTTCTCTGTCCGATGAGACCTGGTTTTCTCTGATATGTTACATTGCCTGTCAGGCTCCATCTTGTCCTTCTCTGTTCGATGAGACCTGGTTTTCTCAGACATGTTACATTCCCTGTTTGGCTCAAGGTTGTCCTTCTTTGCTTGGTGAGAGCTGGTTTTCTCTGGCATGTTACATTGCCTGTCAGGCTCCATCTTGTCCTTGTCTGCTCGAAGAGACCTGGTTTTCTCAGGCATGTTAGTCCTACATTCCCTGTTGGTCTCTGTGTTGTCCACTGCTCGAAGAGATCTGGTTTTCTCAGGCAGGTCAGTCCTACATTGCCTGTCGCCCTCCACTTTGCTCTCTGCTCGATGAGGTCTGGTTTTCTCAGGCAAGTTCCATTCCCTGCTTGGTCCCAGATCGTCCTTCTCTGCTCGATGGGACCGGGTTTTTACAGGCACGCGACATTCCCTGTCAGACTCTAGGACCAGGTTGTCTTTGTGCCTCCGGTCTGTCGACTCGGGTGTTCTTAAATTTTTACTCTGATCGTCCCCGTGCTTAGGTTGCTTCAGCTTGTCCAACTCGTAAGGTGCAGATGACGAACTGCATCTGGGTTTGCCGAGAGAAGAATCGGCATGCTTTTCCTCAAAGGTATTAGAGTGCTTAGGTTCCTTCGGTTTGTCCAACTCGCCGAGTGCAGACGACGGACCGCACCTGGATCTGCCAACAGAAGAATCTGCCCGTCTCTCCACTGCTTCCCTCGATGACCGGGAGTGCAGCCGATGGGTAGAGCCTTCCGTTCCTCTACCAGGAGGCTCAGGCAGACTCCTTTCATGTCGTCTTTGCCTGGAAGGTGATGTCGTCGGAGGCAGAGGAGGTGGCGGGGGAGGAGGTGAGGGTGGAGGATCTGATGGTGGCGGCGGTGGCTGGCGAGGACACTGTGGAGGACGCTGGGGTGGACAGTGAGGAGGAGGCTGGGGTGGATACTGAGGAGGTGGGGCTGGACGCTGTATGGGAGGTGGGGGTGGATACTGAAGTGGGGGTGGGGCAGCTGATGAGGGCCTAGGTGGTTCTGGTGGAGGAGGCCTGCTGGTGGCACTGGTTGAGGGTGTCATTCTGGTGGAGCCTGGATCCATCCCTCCATTCATACGAGGTTGATAACGAGAATAATCTCTCCCTGAACTGAGGAGACAATGTAACATAGTCAATTAAGAGCGAAATCAGCGCAGGCAACAACGTTGAACATAATGTTATTTTGATCATGATTATGATTCCAAAATCTTTGGAAATGCACAAACAATTTCCCAACATATTCCAATATTTCCCAAAACGTACCTCATGCTCAACCTCCTAATTTCCTCATCCTTTCTGAGCACCTCCTGCCGGGCGGTTTTCAACAGCGCAGAGATGTTCTTTTTGAGGCGGTTGTTTTCAGTGTTCAACCCTGTATTCTACAGAAAGAGAGAAGAAGGCGAAAAGTCAAAAGTCATGTCAATATTTGAATCACGTATATATAACCATATTTTTATAGTTTTGTCACACAGTGAAACTAGTCAAACTACAAGCCCTCTACTACACAATGCATCGTGAGGCGGGTAGCTTGCACGATCAGCCATTTTCACTACTTTTGAAACACTAAATAATGACTTGCCCCTAAATAATGACCCCAGGTTGAAAGTGGTAAAATAACAAATGAACTGCCATTTCTTCTCTCACTGAACAAGACATTCAAGTTGACATAACTACACTTTTTCATGACGATCACTACATATGTATGGGGACTACTTGTTCAGTCAAAATAAGCAAACCTTTGTTTCCATCTGCGCTAGTCTCTGACGCAGCTCTTCAATCGTTTTGTGAGCTGCTTGAAATCTCGCCTTCAACTGCAGAGGGGAAAAAACAATACAAAACATATGTTTAACATGATTAGTGGCCACAGGTTAACCTTCTACTAATGCATGTCTTGCTCCTTTGAGTAAATTATCAAGAGCAATCTTGTTGGTGAAATTTAGTATTGAGGTTTATGACAACAAGTAAATGACAAACCTCCTCATGAGAAGAGTCTCTACTCTGCCGTTCCTCTGCGATCACTTCTTCATATAAATCCATTGCCTTGTTCAGCCGAGGAGAGAGCAGAGAAGGCCTCTCTACAATGAAAGAACAATAAACAACCCATTATTGATCAATTCTCTTCTATTAAGGGGTTCTAAGCAGTAATTCTATGATAGTGGATGAGCCTAGGGATATTTGGTGCCAATTTGTCTAAAAGGGCCAAATTTTGTACAGATATAGCCCAGGGCACGCTCTAATAATTTAGCTAGAATACGCGCTAATAATTTAGCTAGAATACGCAAGCCAGCAACCTTCGGGGGCGCATAGTGGCCAAATCCATATGGGCACCATATTAAGGCAATTAAAATTTAGAATTTTAATTGTGCTTTAAGTAGAATGTGATGTGTCAAAGTAAAAAAAAAACTTGTTTGTGTAAATCACATGAGGGAAAGTGACTATGGTCAAATTTAGCCCAAGGGGTATTCCATGTTTGGAGTGGATTTCACTGTAATGAAATCTCATAGTTTGATGCATGAAATGCTGCTTAATTAAATGAAGCCCAAAGGCCAACGGCTCAGCCCTAGCTAAATCATTACAGCATGCCCTGGGCTTATCTGTGCAACATGTTGCATTTTTAGATTAAAACTAGATCCAAGAGGATACCAAGAACATTGTAGAACATGTATGAAAATCAATGTCACAATCCAATACACAGTTAAGATACTACGTAGATGATCTTCCAAGATTAAATGTACAAATCCTACACAGTATTTTAATGGATTCTTAAAAAAAAAAGCTCCCCACACATTCTTCAAGTATCTTAAAGCTTTTCTTGCACAGAAAAAGGTTTGAGCTCTGATAGACAATTCTAGTATTTTTACCTGCAACCATGCTTGGACTATCCAGCCCAGAATATATATCCACAGAATCCTCATCAGGCATAGTGGTTAGGACTGTGTGAAGGCAGAGAAGGAAAAATAAATACATGTTGTGCTGGTATTTGACATTCCAACAGTGTAATAACCCATTTGTTATATTGCAAAACGGAATGGGTTCATGCAGAGTTGTAGTGGACCACTAAAACAGATATGGATTGTTTTTCTTACGGCTGTGGACACCATCCATGTCGTCGTACATCTCATCCATTATTTCAAATCTGTCTCTGGTCACTTTACTTCACATAGGGCACCTGGTAAACAAAAGAGCACAATGTGGCATCATGAGAAAACCCACTGCACAACAATCTAATAGTGGTTTCAACCTTTTTCATACCAGGGCCCACTATTTTTTCAGCAATTGAGCCACAGACCACCATTTGACATTTTAGCCCCACAGCTAAAGATTTTGTTTGCAGGCAAACATATAGATAGAAATGACCATTAATCTTCTAGTTGTGTAGACTTGGTCTAATTCAGATGATAATTTTTTTAACCCTTGAGAATGTAAACATTTGTGGGTCCATTTGGTTTCATTTTTACGCTCTCAAGAGTTACATCTGGTTAGCCAACTTAGCTGGGGACCAACTGGAACCCTCTCAAGGGCCACTGGTGGTCCCCAGACCACTGGTTAAAAACCACTGATCTAATAGAACAGATTGAAAGTTCTAGTATCATCATTTACTCTTTAACACATAGGATGCTATGGATGTGTATACACGTCTACTCAATTAAAACCAGGATGTGTTTCGGGCACTACAAAGTGATTGTTTCACTCACTGCTATAACTACTGTATATACATCTTTTATATTGTTGTCGTCAAGAATCATCCTAAATCACCCTAGACTCTGAAAAAACTTTGTATTGTAAATAGGCCTGTCACAATAATTACATAATCACCCAATAGCATGTTTTTAGATAATCAGTTTAATTCTTTTTTTCCTATTTTATATTCCAGTGTTAAACAACCAAAAATTCATTCATCCTTAATAGTGACAGTAGACTAATTCAGTGGTTCTACTGTCCAGGAACATTCCCCATTGTTACTTGAAGGGGTTCCAAGTGGGCTGTGGTGGGGTATGGTGGTTGGGTATACTAACCTTACAGCAACTATGAGTACTGACAACCAATCTCACTGACAGTGGCATGCCCAGCTATCTTGGCCAGGAGGACTTGGGTGTTTTGTCTTATAATGTCAACAATGGAATGCTCAAGTTACTCCTTAGTACCGTATTCATTCATCCATGTTCTACTTCAGTGTTTTTCAACCTTTTTGATACCAGGGCCCACTATTTATTCAGAATCTGAGCCACGGACCTCCATTTGAGGACATTTTATTGTCCTTGGCTATTCACTACAGTAGCACAACCAGACACAAAGAAATCACCACAGTTTGAGAAAACTTTCACTTCCACCTGACCTAAATAAGACATTAGATCCACAGTTAGTTGTTGTAGTCCATCATGCTAGTGTCTTTGCAAACACAAACAGCCAATCTAGGACCACATGGCTTGTTGGATTCATTTTGACGATGGAAGCTTTAAGTTAGCTAAATTGTACTAGTGTGCAGCCACACACAAGCCGCAGCCAACACATGTCGCCCATTGATCGACCAGAACTTGCACTTTCAACCTAGGCATGCCATTACATATACGACAACAAACAAGAACGAAATTAGCAGCTGTTTTCGCTAAACATGTACAAGTACAACCTGAACCTGTGATAAGTGGTTACCGCTACAGGACCTGGCCATTTACATAATGTATTAATCATCACCACTTGGGCTAAAACATCACCTTTAACCCAAAGAAACACACGAAAACAGCACCAAATCACAACGTCTGCATGTCGATCAGATCGGGGCACTTACTAGTATTCATAATAACAAATGACGATCCAGTCGGCGGTCGTTTTGCGCTATTTCTCTGTGCTGTTATTGCTGTTGTTTACAAAGGGCTCCTCCGGCTGCTGCCGCCGCGCCAACTCTTCATTGTACAGCAGGAAGTAGCGACATTATTTCCCGCGGTCTGCTGTCAGCAAGGAGGAGGAATGTTCTTTCCCATCTGGATGGCACTCCCAAACAAAACACGTTTTGAAGCTAAAATGCAAGCACCTAATGATCGCGTTCTCGATCTGATCTGGCTGGTGCCACACGAAAAGGATCAGACGACGAGAAGAGCGTCTAAAGCTTCATAAAAAGGCGTATTTTCGCTTTTTTTTCTTTTGAGGGGGAGGGCAGTTGAGTTGCTTCTCCAGTAGAGCGAGCTGTAAACTGAGCGTGATGGTCGTCGCCTGTTCATGGCGTCAGCCACGACGCGACAACACAGAACAGCACCTAGATCGACCCGGAAGGGTTTCTGCTCTGCTCACATGTGGACAGGATTTTAACACTGACGGGATAACGTGCTTGTTGTGTGTGTGTATGTGTGTGTTGTGATCATCGGACAGAGCAAAGCTAGGCGATCATGCGCCCTCTTTATTCTGCCTTACTTCAATCATCATAGATACAATTTATAATCTGATCGCTCCCTTCCCCGGACACTAGTCCTTCCTTGGTTGTTGTCGGTTCGGATCCTTAACGACACAAATGTTACGATGGAAAACCTAGAACTGAGCCTGTCATCACTGGGCACCATATCCAGACATGTTGACAAAAGTCACAACGAGCTGAGCCAATATTTGGCCAAGCAGGTAAGCTAAGAGCTCTCCTTCGACCTGTTAGGAGCGCAATGTTTGTGTTTTGGAGCTGTTGGTGTGATGATTCTGAGCGCATCCTCCATGGAGTGTGCACATTTAGCCGATACACACTGCTAATGTTAATTTTAAAAGCATTAGAATAGAAGAACATTGTGTCTTTGGGTGTACACTGTACGGTGAGGGGAAATGAGTACAATACATACTGTTCATCTGTGCCCTGGCTTTTGTTTTGTGTTCTGCTGCGAGCAAACCACGTTTCGTTTTTCTGGTCCATTTCTAACTTGTGCCCTTGCAGGGCCGGATCTAGGCATGGGCATGTGGGGGTGGGGAGGGGTGTGGGGTTAATGCCCCCCTAAATGCCCTGACTGCATCGCCAAACATGATGGCATGCAAAACACCCCAAATTTCAAAGTGCTTATGATTTAAATGATTTGAAACCCAACTACTGCTACTAACTAATTCCAATTGTGGCACCACTAAACAACACCATTCATCATTCAAAACAGAAAACTCTCTGAGTCAGAGCTTTAGCTTTATGCTTGGTGCGTGTCTGTTGCAACTTCAACAACAACTGATGTTATTATGCCTACGTCCTGTAACCGAAAAGTCCTGTAACCCCCCCATGCCTGTGCCCTTCTTGTCAGATATGGAGCCAACAGGACAGGCAGTGCATTCTGGGATGTCTTGCCAAGCTGCTGCTGGAGAAGGACTACACCTTGCTCATTGCTCGCCACCTCCGGCCCCTGGTCCTGGACCTTCTGGAGAGGAATGCGGACCGGGTAAAGTCGGGAGGGAGAATCAACCATGATCTCCACGAGCGGCTGTGTGTGGCCCTCAGCAAACTCCTTGGTGTCAGTCCTGATGCTCAGGCGTAAGTTGGACCATGTTCTCCACCTCACCGTTTTAAGGAACTATTCAGGTTCATTAAAGCTTCCAATTTTAACGTTGCCACACAGAAATACTAGTAGCAAAAATAGAAACTATTTTAGATATGAATCCTGAAATGTAACATGATATGACTCTGGACATTTGACTCAACAAAGACGATATTGATACAGTGTTACAGAATGCGACGAGAGATTTCCTGGAATTTTGGATATCTTATTTCATTTTAAAGGCTGTAGTACAGTTAGTGATGTGGAATCCCACCAGACCTGACTGTTCTAGTTATAATATGGTTATTATTACTAATAATTACAAAGAATCTCTTGCAAATATTCTGTGAAAGCATCAGTGGCCATCACCACAACATCAACATCGTTTTTCTTTTTAGTACACCACAACCTCCTGTCATACACCACTTGCAAAGTTCAAATTCCTGGCCATTTACGCACACTCAGAATTTCATACCTGTAAGGATCCATCTTTGGTCTGTCAGTCACTTAGCTGGGGACCCCTCTGGAACCTTACTTTGGCCCATCTAACCCGGGCGAACCGCCTAATATCGAACTGATGAGCGTTTCCACTGAAAATGAATTGGTTCAGAACCTTAAGAGATTCAACAGACTCTCTCTCTCTCTCTCTCTCTCTCTCTCTCTCTCTCTCTCTCTCTCTGCCATCAGGTTTGCTGCTAGGTACTTCAACGATGCTCCTCCGGTGTTCCAGAGGCTCTTCTTCACCAGTGAGGAGTCTTCCTCGGTGCAGTACGGGCCCAGGAGGATGAAGCTACGCGACCTGATGGGTGCCACCCTGCGCTTCCTCCAGAGCGACTGTGCCAAGTTCCGTGTGCTCTGGGACTGGAGCGCCTGCGTGTCCCAGCTACTCACCAGTGACGTCATGGTCCGAGGGTGTGTGGATGGGCCTCTTCCCCGTATTTTGTTTTCCGTTACCACATCCCTCGACCCCATTTTCCCTCGTCCCCATTTTGGGCATGTTGTTCATTATTATTGGCGATGTTGATGCGTAGCAAATGCCTGCATTGTATTCATTTTGAACAGTGAAAATAGCTGACCAACATGGTTAAACTGCAACATTATGGGAGCTTGTTGATTGGCTGTTTTCTTGGATAATGTACAGATGTCATTTTGTTACCATTTTTTCAAATTGCATTTAAAGAGAGGTCTCTTTGTTACAGACTGTCTGTCAGTGCTACTTAAAATAATGTACTGCTGTACATTGCCTTCATTTCTTGCTTGTGCGATCAACTAATACAAATGTCCTGTCTTTGTCTCTATCAGGTACACGGCCCATTGTTTAGCCCTCATCTCTCACATGACAGATAATCAGAAAACCATCTTCCTAAAAAAGGTGCTGACGGGTGACGAGATCCTGCACATGAAAATAAAGTACGTACTTGTGTTTTAATGGTGGCTTTTGCTTTTGCATCCCGTACAGTGTTTGATAGTAAAAGATTACAAGCTACAATACTGGCTTCTGGCTACTAATTTTGAGACTGTTCACGGATAATGACGTGCTCCAAATAGATTTTTATTTGATTTACATTATCTAATTAGTTAAACTGCTGCACCCTTGATTTCTGTGGTGGTTATGAAGTGCTTTCCATCCACGTCCAGGTCTCTGGAAGAAACCCAGCAGCTGGAGGTAGAAAAAGCTTTGGTGTTGGCCAACCAGGGCTCTGTGATGTGGCGCAACGAGAAGGCCAACAAGTTCACCCGAGGCCAGGTGGTGTCGGAGGACCTGTCGCAGAATGTGGTGGCGGTGTGCGGCGTGGTGCTGCCCAGGATATCACCCAGACAAACAGAGCAGGTCTGTGCATGAAATGTGAATGTGAAAACAAGAAAACAAGACTTGTTATACCATATTAAGCTCTTTGTGAAAATAGCAAATCCACAAGCACCAGTCCAGTAGGCCTGTATTTTTCAACCGTTTTGATACCAGGGCCCACTATTTATTCAGCAGCATTTGATGACATTTTAGCCCCACAGACTCTAAAACTAAAGATTTATTTTGATTTGTCCATAATTCCAGGCTGGATTTCGGAGAAAACAAAACAGGCAAACATACAGATCAAACCATTAATATTTTACATTTTCCAAATGGAAACCAAATGGAACTTTTCATTTTTACGCTCTCAAAGAGTTACAACTGGTTAACCAGCTGTCCATCATTTAGCCTGGGGACCACCTGGAACTCTCTCAAGGACCACTGGTGGTCCCAGAACCACCTGTTGAAACCTCCTGCACTATACCATCAGTAAGTACATTGTTTTTGAATCAAAGTTGTACCTTCTCTGTAGAACAATCCAAGGGATCTGGTGCTTGTGGACTCGACGTGTCGCAATCTCAGGAGACTGGCGCTGGCGGTGGCCTCCCAGAGAGCCGTCCTCCTCGAGGGTCCTATCGGATGTGGTAAAACGGCCCTGGTGGAGTTCATGGCTGCCGTCACGGGACACACGAAAGCTACAGAAATACTCAAAGTCCAACTCGGGGATCAGACCGACAGCAAGGTAAGGGAGTGCTGAATCCATGTTTGACTACACCTTAACATCCTCTGTGATGATTCAATGCCAGTAACAGTTCAGGTAGTAGTAAAAAGGAAATTGTCTCTATGAATTCAAGCCAAGGCTTCATGGGGAGTGCAGTTAATGGAAATTAAGTAATATATTTAAGTTTTAACTTTTAAGTAATTATGTATAAGTTCTTATGGAAAATTAATCCAAAAAGTACTGTGAGTCTCCGGGTCAAGAGCTGTTTTTTTGTGTATTGTAATGTGCCAGTGTGTTCAGAGCCAGTTTCTACAATCCATAGACTCTGGTTTAAACCACACCACAGAGCAGCAGGATGATGCAACACACAGACCACACTGTCTCCACAGTGGTTGGACTTGCCCTACCAACAATAAAACCCTTTTCCCGACCAGCGGAGTCTCTGGTAAATGTTAAATGAGCAGTATTTATCAGTGCATGCGGTGTTGTTGTTGCAGATGCTGCTGGGGATGTACCGGTGCACAGACATACCCGGGAAGTTTGTGTGGCAGCCTGGTACACTGACGCAAGCTGTGTCCAAGGGACACTGGATACTGCTGGAAGACATTGACCACGCACCACTGGATGTGGTCAGTAAATACATACTGTGAAATCCTCACTGCTCTCTAAAAGGGGAATTCCACCCATTTTCGACATTTTTTCTGAGAGCGTACAAATGGAACCAAATGAACCCGTTGGGGTTCATTTGGTTCCATTTGTACGCTCTCAGAAAAAAAAAGCGTCTAAAGAAATCCATTAACCCATTGTAGACTATCCCGATTCTAAAAATGTCTCTGAAATACTAACCTAAGTGTACTGGAAAACTTCAAATTATTGTGTAACACCACCAAACTTTGACATTTTTTGATACTGTACATACTGTACAGAACGCATATTGGTGTTCCCGTCAACTAGGGTAAAACTACCACTAGGGGTTCCCGTCTACTATGGGTTAACATGGTGAAATACATCTTGATGATGTCATCAAGATGTGCTTCACCATGTTAATGATTTTCTTCAGACCTCCATTTCTAGGAAGCACAGAATAGGGAAACGTTTTTCATCATCATGTCCTCCCAGCACCTCTAGACATATTAGAATGTTGAAAATGGGTGAAATTCCCCTTTAACTCTGAGAGGGTACAACAACATTAAAGTAAAAAAGAAGAAGAGGAAATTAAATTGGTGTTTGTGTATGAGAAGCAGCTTGAAAAGCAGACATAATGTTATTTATAGATTGACAAAGTCAATTGATTGTATTCTTTGGTTGCAGAAACATGTTCAGTTCAACTAAATAAGCATATTTCTAAAATCAACTTCTCTTCGCCATTCTACAGTACACCTATTACTTGTTATTGGAACAGTGTTTAATTTTACCGTAATGATCATTTCTACAGATCTCTGTGCTGCTGCCTTTGATGGAGAATAAAAAGCTGATGATTCCAGGACGGGAGGATTGCATCGACATTGCTCCTGGATTTCAGTTCTTTGCAACACGGAGGTAGGAATGCCACCCATTGTACTTTATTTATTATTATTGATTATTCTGATTGATGACTTATGCCCTACTTTGTCATGGTACTACAGTCCAACCTTATGATTATTGATTACATCGATTATTATATTGATTATATTATATTGATTATATACAGTGTGTATATATATATATATATATATATATATATATATATATATATATATATATATATATATATATACTATCAAATGTAATATTGGATAAGGAAATGTTTCTATATCGCCAGATATAGAATCAGGATCAGGAGCAAACAAGGGGCATCCCAACGCATGCTGATTTGTTTCAAGATCATTGTTGTTGTAGAAAGAGAATGTTAAGTCAAACCATTGAATGTAATATTTGGTGAACTAAGTTCTTATGGTCGAACAGGTCGATACCTGTTCTTTGTGTAACAAGTGTGTTGTTACTGGTGTGTTCAGAGCCAGTTTCTACTACTCATAGACTCTGGTTTAAACCACACCACACAGCAGGATGGATGGTGCAACACACCAGACCACACTGTCTCCACAGTGGCCTGGACCTGCACTGCCATACAATAAAACCCTTTTCATTATTGTCAGGGGTCACATTGATTAAGTTTTTTTTTCAATAATTGATTAAATATGAGAGCCTGATTAACATTTGCACACCTAATTGAGAAGGTCTACTGTGTTTGTATTGCAGGATGTACTACAGTGGAGGGAGTTGGTACAGACCTCAGAGCACACATGCAGCTCTACTGGACAAGTACTGGTCCAAGCTCCAGATGGGCAACATGACACGAGACGAGCTGAAAAAGGTTTGTCTTTGAACATAATGCACCATCCCAAACTGTTGAATTGAACTATGTTTTATTTGTATTTTCTTTTATAAAGCATTGGATTGTTAAACATTTTCATGTAAGGACCCAGAAATTGTTATGTATTTGGCCTTAGACCTCCACTTGAAAAGATTTTGACAAGTGTGCTAATGTTTAAGTTGTTTCAAAATAACTGATGATCTGGGTGACAGACTGACAGTGAGTCCTGCCAGGCTAGGGATCCTTGTTGCTAATTGCCACGGCGTTATGAATGCATAATGGCATTTGAAAGTCTATTCTTTGGATATTCTAAAATAAAAAAGCAACAACATTGTTTAGTTTTTCCATTTACAGCATCTTTTGCTTTTGTAAAGACGGCTGCGTTTTTCTGATATTACATGACTCCTTTATACGTTGACCATGGGCTGTAGGAAGAGATCCCGCTTCTCCCACTTTCTGTGAAACATATCCTCTTGTAGTATGAACTATGAGTGTTTTCCAAATCACTTACTATACCTTTAATGGTTTGCTGATTTGTGTATGTGTGTATGTGCACAGGTGTTGTGTAGCCGGTATCCCAACCTGGCCGTGGTGGCAGACCGTCTCCTGGACATCTACTGCCAGCTGACAGGGGACAGACACCCTGAGCAGGACCCTGGCCTCCTCCAGGCCCCCGAGGCAGACCAGCAGACCACACAGGACAGCAAGACCACGTCCCTGGAGGGCCGAGGCCTGTCACTGAGGTGATGCACCGCTCAATATTAACTCACTGTTAACCACATGAACCATAGATATAAAAAGATAGGCGGCTATGGGACGTGTGTCTCTTGAAAGCTGCTGTAACTACAGGTTTTAAGAGTTACTACTTAATGGCAAACAGTGATTTTGTTCCTAAGCATGGTTCAGCTGATCTCTTACTGAATGTTAGGATATAGTGGCCTTTGTCATGATGATTAAATGTGACTTGACTCTGTTCATTGTCTTTCTGTGAAAGATATCGTTTATCTTTCTTTGTTTAGCCTGTTCTGCAGATAGAGCCAGATAGCCAGATAGGCCACAATATGAAAGAATGCAGAAGGGCTCATGAAATACTCTCAAAACAAAAAGATCAAGAAGCAAGAAACATTAATAAGACTAGTCAAACATAAAACACAGCATCGCACAAAAGTACATTAAAAAATAAATGTAATTGAACTGTCACCAAAGGCCAAAGGTTGTGAACTTGTAGATATAGGCTATTTTCATGTAATGTCTCACACCTAAATGTGTGTCAGTGTGCTAATGGTACATTAGCGGTACTCTAGCCACCAGCCAAGTGCTGGTAAACATTGACCGTTGTCCATTAGCGGAGTGTTGTCACTCTGAAGGCAGGCTACGTCATCTTCAACCAGTGCTTTCCATCCCATGTTGCTGGCCAAGCAGTCAAATGTGCACGTTTGTGGCTGATTCAGGCCATCCATGATGACATGCTCAAAGTGTCTCTGACGCAACCGTCACAGAAGCATGTCAAGAAATGACCCTAAGAGATTGCGCCAAGTCATTTTGGAGGGCCTGTTCCATGTGTGGACATGTCAGTGAGGCTGCATAAATGCGTTTGATAAAGCATGCATCTGACTTACAGCAGTCAGGGTTTTTCTTAGCATTTACCCCCACTGGAATTTTAACTTCTCGTCAAGACACGTGCACCCACATCTCTTACAGAGTGTTGCTCCTGAGTTTAGTTACACCAGACCACCTTGACCCTATTCTTGTCCGGTCCCTACACTGGTGAGACCAGCCAGCCAGCTGGTAGTCTTGTGGATTTTAATTAGCTGGCCTGCACTGGTGTTCAATGGCCCATTGATCTGGACTGGAGGGCATGGGGTTCACATCCACAGACCAAGGGGGTCAGAGGGGTCAACCTCATTAGATAAATTGATTTGATAACAGCCCCCTCACCTGGGGGACGCATGCCACTACTGCAGCAGCCACCATACCATACTAATAATAGTACATTAAATACAAATCACTTTTCAAGGAAACCTAACTCATTCACTGAAAGCCCTCCCGGCTTGCAGTGAATGAGTTACCCACCTTTCCAAGTATATTTTGATGCCAGTGCAGTTTCAAATAATGTATCTTGCAATTGCACTTAAATGAACAATAGTTCATTTTTTTGCAAATAGTTAATATTTTTTGCATGGTGGTGATGATTTTTAACAGTTTAAAAATCGGAGTCCTCCTTCCACCATTCACGAAGGATCGATGTGTTTACAGTTTTCCATACCAATGCTCTTGGCTTCAACAGCGTAACTTACTGTATGCACTATGTTGTTCATGGATCAATGCAATTAACTTCCATAGTGGATTCTTTGTAGCTTATGTGGGTCATCATTAGGATGAGCTTTGCTGACTGGATTTAGCTCTGCTTTCACACTCAATGTTTTGCCATCAGTGGTGCTTAACCTTTGTCATGTCAAGGACCCCCAACGTTACAGTATATACTGTATATGCATTTCCAAATGATCGCCTATACAGCTATGGACATGATGCTTCTTTGAATATTTGTCGAGCAGGGGTGCCCAAAAGGTAGATCGTCATGTACCAGTAGATCACACTGGCCGGGCAGGTAGATCACATGACAGGCCTCCCAGCACTTGGACCCTTATAGATCTGTAACTCTGTAAATGAAACTAAATGGACCCGTAAGGGTCCATTTGATCATTTTATTTTACCGCTTGACTTGTTTCATTTTACCACTCTCAAGAGTTAAATTATATTTAAACATCTGAATTACATAATTTTCAAGGGTCCACACAATTAGAAAATGGAGAATAATTGTTATTTTGACCAACGTTTTGCCAGTTCTTTCCCAATTGTGGACAAAAACGTGAAAGTTCTTAGTTCAAACTGTCAACTCAAACCTCAAATACTATTTTCATTAATAGCATATAAAGGAAAACCTTCCAATTCTCCCTCTGTAGTTTTCATTGTAAGTGCATTGCAACTTTCTATTTCCTTGAAATGGATTTTCAGTCATGGATCAGATTTTTGATGTGTAGATGTTGTTGAGCTGGTCATTTTGAAAGTAGCTCTCAAGTCAAAAAAGTGTGGGCACCCCTGATGTAGAGAATATGTTCACTGCATTCAGTATATTCTCTATATTGATGATGCCACTAACTTGAGGTCCCAGATGGTTCCATGTATTGGTTAATGCTAAAGCGGTTTCCACTGTGTGTGCAGAGACCTGTTGAAGTGGTGCGACAGGATTAGCAGCAGCTTTGACAACAGTGCATCAGCGACAGCACAACATGTCTTCCTTGAAGTAAGTCACCTTTTATAAGAAAGATTGTGTAATAATGTAATAATAATAAATTATGCTGCCATAGTGTAGCCATTTGGGGGTGCTTGACATCAGATGGACATTTAGGGGACCCTCCACTACAATCCCAAGTTCATAAAGTGTTCAGTTTTTTTCAAATCATATTAATGCTCAATCTGTTTGAGGCATAAAACCTGATTCGGAGCATAGAGGCTGAGGAGTAACACCTATAACTAAAATGTACAACAAACCAGCAACCAAAGGAGTGAACATTTATTAAAGGTAGGGTAAGTGTAGTCTAGTGCACCAGCCTGGTGCACTAGGGGCGCCCAAGAGTAGCTACACTATGTGAACCTGCTGCTCGATCCTGATTGGAGGAGAATTCACCCTCCACCTGGGGAACTTTTATTAGCTCCTCTGCTAACGTGGGGGAGGGGAAAACTCCATATATGGTCTGCACTCTGCACACCTTTATAAAAGAGCATTTTAACAGATTTCTTTTTTTTGGGGGGGGGGGGGGGGGTGATATCTGACAAAAGTGAAATCACTTCCCCTACCTTTAACAATCTTGAAGTTATGGATACAGAAGGTGGATAGAAAATGGCAATAGAGAAAACATTGTTGGGGAGGCTATGGTAAAACTCCACCTTACCTGCAAGGTAAATTGGCTAAGAATTGGCACACAAAAATTAATCTAAGCTCCGTAACTAAATGGATACAAATGGCAAGTTAGCATATTAAGCACTCAGAAGCATAAGGCCTGGCTAAGTACAGACTTGAAGCACAGTATTGAAATGCTAGCTACAAACAAAGCGTTCAGCACACGGAGGTGACAAATGGGCTGAAATGGTTTTCATCTGAGGTCTTTATACTGGGCTGGCTCTGGCTGATTGAGGAAACGAGGCCCAGGTGTGTCTCCAAACACAAGCCAAGAAAAGTACTATACATTATGAGGCTTCACAGGGAGTATTATACACTATGAGGCCACACAGGGCCATATACTGTAACAATCATAATAATCTGTTAATGAACCTGTCTTACTATTTTCCTTTGCCAGGCTCTTGACTGCTTCACAGCAATGTTGTCTCGTCCAGAAAGTCGCCTTCGAATGGCCGAGGCCATCGGGAGCAAGCTCAACATCTCCAAAGAGAAGGTAAGGCAGTAAAACTGGGTGATAAAGACCTGTCTTGTCATGATGAGCTGAGTTTATGTTTGCAACCAGTATCTCACAAATGTCTACTTTTCAGCTTGTGTTGTATACCATTTCCGTCGGTAGCCAGTGGTTTTCGGCCATTTTCATAGCAACGTCCATTATTGAATCGACAGTTGAGCCAGAGAGCACAACTGTTTTTTATCATATATTTTTTTTAACATGTGGACAGAAAGGAACAATTGTCCTCAATCTGTCCTCAATCTGCAACTGTCACATAGTCTATAAACACTATTTACGAGTAGCACGTTGTTGTGTGTAGAAGCTGTACATTGAACATAAATTATTTTTTTTACTGCACACAGCATTAATCGCCTTGTTCTGGCCGCCATCTAGAACACATTTGCCCCCGCCATCGATTATGCGATGGATAAATCCATCTGAACACAAAATGATCCTGACTGCTGTCTGTGCTGCTGTGTGTGTGTGCATGTGTGTGTGTGTGTGCGTGTGTGTGTGTGTGTGTGTGTGTGTGTGTGTGTGTGTGTGTGTGTGTGTGTGTGTGTGTGTGTGTGTGTGTGTGTGTGTGTGTGTGTGTGTGTGTGTGTGTGTGTGTGTGTGTGCGTGTGCGTGTGTGTGTGTGTTGCCTGTAGGCTCAGCACTTCTGCCAGATGTACCAGCCTGGCATCTCTCTGACGGAGCTCGAGGTCTCTGTGGGCAGAGCCACTCTGGAGCGGAAGCAGAGCGAGGCCGTGTCGCTGTTTGTGTAAGTGGCAGCGGTGGGGGAGAAAATACTCTGTTAAAAGTAAAAAAAAAAAAACTCAAATTCAAAATATGCTTGAGTTAAATTCGGCAAATAGCATATATACACAAGCTCACAATGACACACTGTGAGCTTGAGGACATCAATAGGAAATAAAAGTACTGTTTCTGTTGGAAATGCTCACAAATAAGTACAAATGACTCCAAATTGTGCTTGAGGACAGGTAGTCCCCAGACTAAATGTTGGAAAGTTGGTTAATATTAATAATATTTGAACTCTTTGAGTGCGTAAAAATGGTTAATATTTATAATATTTTAACTCTTTGAGTGCGTAAAAAAATGAAACCAAATGGACCCGGGTCCATTTGGTTTCATTTTTATACTCTCAAGAGTTAAAATATTCACCATCTTAATTAGCCCAAGTCCACACAACTAGTAAATGTAGAAGATTAATGGTCATTTTGATGTTTGCCTGTTTTCTGTAAATGTACTCTATTACTCCCCACCCCCTGGTACAGTAAAGTGGGTCAGACTGTCCCTACAGTCATCCCCTGTTCACCTCTAGTTTATTAGGCTGTGCTCACATTCGATCTGCTGATAGACCCCCTGCTGGTCTGATGAATAAACATGGCATGGATTTGAAATGGCACTATGGCAAACACCCCCCCCCCCCCCCCACACACACACACACAGGCTCTTAGCTTTTAGCACCAAAAAAACACGCTTCGATTCCAGCCACGCTCCAGTCAATAAACCCTAATCTCTCCGGTCATTAAGAGCATGTATGGATATGCTGTATTCATGCATGCTGTATTTTGTTTAGTATAACATTTTTGACTATTTCATGTCAATACATGTCATTTTAGAATGAACCTGTTGATCACCCTAAAGCATGTACTTGGTCCCATCCTTTTCCCCCTCTCTACACCAAGTCCCTTCCTTTTAAAATGGCTGCTCTCCCGCTGACCTTTTTTAGACCTGCTAGTTTTGCAGATCGATCCAAAAAGGTCTGCAAAACTGGAACGTTCGCCTGTGAAACATGCCCGGAATTGGGACGCTACGGTTCATATTGTTTACCGTAAGCCATGTCACCGGTTCTCAACATGGGGACTGGGGACCACCAGTGGTCCAAATTGATAACTGTTAACCCAAATGCAAACGATTCGTACCCTGCCAGTCAATACGTGCTCCTTCATGCGACCTGCAGGGAGACCCAGACGTTCGCAGCCACGCGGCCGTCGGCGGTGCTGCTGGAGCAGCTGGCGGTGTGTGTGACCAAGGGAGAGGCTGTTCTGCTGGTGGGAGAGACCGGTACGGGGAAGACCTCCACCGTGCAGCATCTGGCCGGCATCACAGGTAACCTACACACAGACACACCCTCCTCCCCGATTCAAACACAAATAATGTTTGGAATCAAGTGTTCTAACAGGCACCACTGTGTGCGTTCCAGGACACAGGCTGCGGGTGGTCAACATGAACCAGCAGAGTGACACCGCCGACTTGCTAGGAGGGTGAGACACACTGAACACTACTTTAAAATGCTTTAAAATGCTGCTACGTGTAAACTACATATCATTGCTGTCATTGCAGAAACCCTTTTTTTCCAGTAAATGTTTCTACAGCATCACACAAGCACCAAAAGCAGTAGATCAGTGGTTTTCAGCCAGCGGTACCAGGGATCCCCAGTGGTCCTTGGGAGGATTCCAGGTGGTCCCCAGCTAAATCATGAACAGTTGGTAACCAAATGGACCCGTATAGATTTGTAACTCTTGAGATCGTAAAATGAAACGGACCAAATGGACCCGTATCAATCTGTAACTCTTGAGATCGTAAAATGAATCCATATGCTCTCAAGAGTTTATAAAATTATATTTAAACATCTGAAATTCCTCATTTTCAAGAATATACACAATCAGAAAATGTAGAAGAATTGTTATTTTGAACGTTTTGCCAGTTGTCTCTCTCCTAAATCATGGGCAGCGACTTGAAAATCTTTTAGTTATGGGTCCGAGAGACTAAACTCAACATCAAACAGTGGTCCGTGGGTAAAAAGCAGAGTAAATAGTGGGCCCTGGGTATTAAAAAGGTTGAAAACCACTGCAGTAGATGCAGTGTTTCCCCCAGAAAATTGTTTAGCCAAGGTGGTGAGGCTTCGAGTCTGTGCTCGTGCGCGTGCGCGTCTGTGCGCGTGCATGTGATGTAATTACAATACCGTAGGCCAGGGGTAGGCAACCTTTTTGACATGAAGTGCCATGATTTTTTCCTTGACACTCCGAGTGCCACTGTAAAAAAAAAAAAAAAAAAAGGACTATAAATTCCCTTATTGTCAATAAGGGAATGACTGCACGGTCATCACATATTCAATGGCCATTTACTGCAGTTATGTCATTATTAGGCCATATTTCATTTCTTATCAGAACAGGCAGACTGGTAGATATTTTTCTTTCACAATAGATTGATCAATCAGACTTAAGTGGACCAAAACTGTTCATTTGAGGGACAGAAGTATTACATTTAATTGCAGGGTAGCAACACATTACAGTTGGCATTAAAAATTCCTCATGCTTCATTTGTCCATAAGTAGTCTTAATAGTCCCCAGCCATGAATTTGTTATTTATTCATGTTAGTATGTATTTCATCTATTATTTAAACAGGCTTAAAGAGTAGGTATCACGGATATTTCCTTTAAAAACTAATGACGCATATCTATCAATGACCCCCTAAAGATGTCCAGAAAAAAAGTCGTTTCAGAAAAAATACAATATATAGGCAGAGTTGAAGAAAGAAGTTGAGCGCCCCCCCTGCTTCCCTGAAAAGCAGTTGCATTCGGGAAAGAGCCGAACGCGCCATTGCGTGACGTATACAGTGGTACGCTCGGCCAACTTCTGCGAGCAGGTTGTGCAGCTGAGCTTCCGGCTAAAGTTATCCACAGTAGCATAGCATAGCATAGTAGTAGGATAGCCTACCCAAATACAATACAATTAAATTATATTTGGCAGCGATCAGCTGCTTAGTTGTCATGATCTTCAAGATCACATGTGCGTTGGTGCTTTATTTATAGATTTGTCTTTGTTTATAGATTTGTCCATGTTTCTAGAGATGAGCCTCGCACCGTCCCAAGTTGGATGTATGCCGTCTCTCCCTATCAGACCAATTTTCCCCTCAAAGCTTTGCCAATGATTTATAAAGCCCACGTTGTTATCTGGACACCACCTAGACAACCAGCGGTTGAATTGACTCATACGGCTATACATGTCATTGTTGATCATGTTTGGCAGGGGGGCAGAGAAAATTACGTATGACTATGCTTCCTTCCAGTAACAGTCACCCAGCCGCCGTCACGATCTGATTCGTGGGGACCCCGATCAGCCGCGGACCGCGGCTGATCGGGGTCCCCACGGTGTCCCCACGGTGGCGTCCCTGTGTCCGGGTGCGAGCGGTGGGCGAGCTAGCCGCACCACCGCTAGCACTTTTAACCAGAGCCTCCAGCTCGATCAGCCTCTCCGTTAGCCCCGTTCGTGACACTCTCATCTCGCTGGCGATGCTGACTACAGCTCCTCGTAGCTGTAGTCAGCATCGCCAGCGAGATGAGAGTGTCACGAACGGGGCTACCTCTCCGTTAGCACAGAGATCGCATTGCATTTGTTACACAGACCCATCGTTCCAAAAGTAGTGGGGTCGTAACTATGCATGCGGCATTCGATGCACACGATAGGGCTAGAGCGAGCGGGGGGCTCGGGAGAGGATGCAGCCGCCGCCATCACAGCCCGGTACTAGCAGTAGCAGTAGCCGCTAAGCCGGTGCCACTGCTAGGTGGCTAGCCAAACAGCCAAGAAGTTACTACATACATTAGAGTCTATGGGCTCGCGCAAGTACATGAACCACGTAACCAGACTATTTTCTGCCCCCTCAATATCGCAACTCTGTCTATTTCCCCCCCATACCGACACAGAGTAAACTCACTAGCCTGCCCAAGAGAGGTAATCTCTTCATGGGCAGGCTAGCGAGCGTGGCCCGCTGGAACCAGCCTGGAGGATACAGTGACTCAAGAAAGACACGCCCCCCAAGCCTGTGTAGAAATGCGAGCCGGGCGTGCACAGCCGTGTTTCCCAGTAGATTATGCAAAATCGGCTGGCGGATTATTTACAAAAAATCTCGAGTGCATAGTATAGCGGTCCCTGGTCATGCTAACCAAAAAAGATTTTTATTTACTTCATTAACATGACGCTAAAATAATGGAATTCCGAGGAGTTTTTAACATGTGTTCCTATGTGTTCCTAGAGGTGTGACGTCAGCGTGTTCTACTGGTGACGCGCTGTTTTGGGTCGGGCTTTTCCGAGCTGGTGGGAGGGGTTTTTCAGAAGAGTGTCCTCCGACTGGAAACAGCATTGAAACGGCTTTATATAGCCATATGTTTGCATTTTCGAATGTTATCACAACTTTGTCATAGTTAAAATGAGAAAAAGTTGATATTAGCATGATACCCTGTCTTTAAAGCACATCTAGCATTAACAGAGACAGTGAGAAAACTTTACAACAGAAAACAGAAGGGGGACTTTTAGGACAATTGACAGCTGTAGTCTGTCAGTCACCATGTGGGACAGAGTCTCAATTTGCGGGATGACTGAAAAGTCTTTGAAATGAGACACTGTCCCACGCAAAGAAAGACATCTGGTCACCCTGTGACTGTCCCACAGAAACGGGGACATCTGGTCACCCTCAAAATACTCCGCTTCAAGACACACACACACACACACACACACACACACATACACTCTCAGAAGCAGCACACACTCAGAAGCAGCACACGAGCTACAAGCTAGCCTATATGCTAATTATTCAACAGACAGGGAGAGGGAGACTAACGTTAAGCATATGAAGCTACACACCAGTCGAAACGCAATAATTTCAGCGTGGATGTTGTTTGGTTAGGCTGACATGACGGGGGTCCACGGGAGTCGGGTGTGACACAGACGGCATGCGTTGACCAGACAGCCACCAATGCGTCTTTTTACTGCTTCGGGAGCCGAAGCACTGCATGCACTGATTGAGCAGCGCGCAGCACAGAAGTGTCGACACTGGATCAGACTCGCTCCGGCTGATACTGAATACTGAATAATACTGAATAATCGCGGCGGTTGCGATTTGCTAATGACATGGTTTCAAATCGCACTTTCGGTTTGAAGTCTTAGTGCAGATAACATGCACATTGTATGAACGACACATTTTAACTTTAACTCTGGTTTCTTGTTTTGTTTTTTGTTTTTTTTGGGGGGAACGTAGCCAAGGCGGGGGTGGATTTCACTCAGGGCGGCCGCCTTAAGAATAAAGCGCTGGGGGAAACACTGAGATGTACCAAGTAGTTTGAAGCTTCCAGCTTGTAGTTTTGGCATTTTGGTCTGTGTCTCAAATGCAGATTAAATAACCTTGATATGATATGAACATTGTTTAAAAAACACCTGCTCTGACTATATTCTGCAGGTACAAACCAGTAGACCACAAGCTGATCCTACTGCCACTGCGTGAAGCCTTCGAGGACCTGTTCTCCCAGACGTACTCCAGGAAGCAGAACCTGACGTTTCTGGGCCACGTGCAGACCTGCTTCAGAGGGAAGCGCTGGCAGGACCTGCTCAAACTCATGGACCACGTGTGCAAGTCTGCCCTCACCAAGGAGCTGCAGGAGAAATCCAACGGTAAGAAAACCCCCACTGACGTTTCCTAGGAGAGGGACAAACCTGCCTGCCGTCTGAGAATGGGGGATTCTTTACCTCCAGCTGAAAACAGCTGCACGGCTTGAAAATAAACTTCATCCCGGAATCAATTAGCGGAATACTGTAATGGTTTTCAACCTTTTTGATCCCAGGGCCTACCATTTATTCAGCATTTGAGCCACGGGCCACCATTTGAGGACATTTTGGCCCCACAGACCCCAAAGCTAAACATTCCTTTTGCTTTTATCCATCTTCTAGTTCTGTAGACTTGGGCAAATTCAGAAGATGAATATTTTAACTCTTGAGAACGTAAAAATTAAACCAAATGGACCCGCAAGGGTCCATTTGGTTTCATTTTTTTTACGTTCTCAAGAGTTACATCTGGTTAACCAACTTAGCTGGGGACCACCTGGAACCCTCTCAGGGACCACTGGTGGTCTCCGGACCACCTGTCGAAAACCCCTGCTGTAATGCAAGTGATCAAGTCCCTAATAACTTCCTCTCTGCTCCATGGTGTGTGTGTGTGTGTGTGTGTGTGCGTGTGCGTGTGCGTGTGTGTGTGTGCAGCTGCCTTGCTCCAGGAGCAGTGGGAGGCGTTGGCAGTGAAACTGAGCCAGACCCAGCAGCAGATCAGGGCTTGTGAGACGGCCATGGTGTTCGCCTTTGTGGAGGTAACCACGGCTAAACGGCCATGTCTGCTCACTTGCATGCCTTTCATGTGCACACAAATCGCAGCTATAACCTGCAGGTTCATAGCGCTGTGTACAGTACATACTGTGTGTGTGTGTTCAGGGAACTCTAGCCCAGGCAGTGAAGAGAGGCCAGTGGATCCTACTGGATGAGATCAACCTGGCAGCGGCAGAGACACTGGAGTGTCTCAGTGGACTCCTGGAGGGAACCACTGGGTCTCTGGTGCTGCTGGACCGCGGAGACACCGGTAAGCATTAGCATCCGTCTTTAGTTATTGCATGTACAGTTTTTATGTACAGTTTTTAACCAGGATCATAGTTATTCATGGTGTCATTTGCAGTAATTAATTGCCTGATTGTCTGAATTGGCAAATGTTTGTTCAGCATGATGTTTTGCTTTGTCTAAACGGTAACTTTGTCACATGTAGAGCCCATGGTTCGGCACCCCGACTTCCGTCTGTTCGCCTGCATGAACCCTGCCACTGACGTGGGCAAGAGGAACCTTCCTCCTGGCATCAGGAACAGGTGAGAACAAGAGACGTGGTGAGCAAACACTAGAGATGGAAGAAAACGTGGTGTTTGTTCAAGACAGGACTGCCTCAACCTTACCCGCTGGATGGTTATATTTCAACCTGGCACGACTATTTTAGGCTGTTGTAAAAAAGCAGCTACCACATGTCAAACGCACATTTCTTGCTGTGCCTCCTTGTTGCACACAATGTCTGTAGTAAACCTACTGTGTCCCTCCCAGGTTTACGGAGCTGTACGTGGAGGAGCTGGAGAACGACGGGGACCTGCGTATCCTGGTCTCAGACTACCTCAAGGGCTTGAACCCGCACCGGAGCGTCATCAATGGAATCATAAGGTCAGGTCAATCAAGTTTAGGACGTGCTGTCTCCATTGCGCACTGTAACAAGTAGCTCCATTGCGCACTGTAACAAGTAGTAATAATGATGTGCCTTCTCGTGTGCAGTTTTTACCTGGCGGTACGTAAGCAGGCCAGCAGCCACCTGGTGGACGGTACGGGTCACAGACCACACTACAGCCTCCGCACACTCTGCAGGGCCCTCAAGTATGTGGCGGCCAACCCGTGTATCAGTGTGCAGCGATCGCTCTATGAGGTGAGATATCCTGTCCTGCAACTCTCCATTGTATTCTTTGCAATTATTGTTGTTTTCTGTTCATAGAATATTTGAGAGGGGAATTGGTTTTGTAATATACTATTCTTTTATATTGTCAAATTTATTGTCAACGCAAAGATGTCCACTTTACTCCAACACTAATCGTTGCCAACTCCTCCGTTACACAGACTGTATGATGGAAGCACATATATATATATATATATATATATATATATATATATATATATATATATATATATATATATATATATATATATTGCATGAGTAAATATGATGGAAGCATATATATATATATATATATATATATATATATATATATATATATATATATATATATATATATATATATATATACAGTATATATTGCATGAGTACCGGTAAATAGAAACGGAAGACAAATTATCAACAGTAACTCACTACAGTACTAACGGTAGTCCAGGCCTATCCTTAATTTTGAAGCGTCATATGAAGTTATGACAGTTAAGTGCAGTGGCGGCTGGTGACTTTTTCTTTAGGGGGGGCGCTATTAAAAAAAATCATAATAATAATAATGATGATAATAATGATGATAATATAATAATATCATCACATTCAATGGAAGCAAAACAATGAGTTGGTGTGAATGGATGCTGTCAGCCAATCTTTACCAGCTCTTTGAAAAGGTCCTGGGCCTCCTGGGTAGGCTACTGGTGTAGGATACTCTCTTCCTCTGTGTGATGATTACATTTATCTGGTTCCAGCTCTTTAGTTAAAAAAAAAAAAACCTGCAGTGTTTTGCTTTCAATTGGTGTTTTCTGCATTGCTTTATAGTTATCTTATAATAATGTCTTGTTATTCCATTATCAAAATTAATTCAACTACTGTATATTCCTCCCTTTACCTGGCTCTGTGTCTCTTCATTCATGTCTGTGGTAAAACTGTGTTGTGTGCTGCCCTCAAGTGGTTTGGTCGCGCACATTTTGCGACCGGGATCGCTCCTACCGCTTGCATTGAAGTCAATAGGACCGCAATGCATTGCCCTTCAGTGCAGAGCTCAATGCCTAAAGACGAATGCGAACCAACACGTGAGACTCAGTAACCTATCAGCAACGTTGTACAACGTAAACAACTTTTGACATTTCATGGCAGTATATTACAACTTTTAATCACTTTGTGGTTAGAGTGGGCTTTAGTTACTTATATTATATACAATTTGCCATGATGGACTGCTTATTTAAAGAAAATGACAAGCTGCAGATTTCATTTCTCCGTCATTCATGAGGTAGGCTATTGCATGGTGGTGCGGCGCACATGCGCCCCTATTCACCGGCCGCCACTGGTTAAGTGGTTATTAAAGACTCATTTTATGATGCAAAATGCATTCTGCATCTGCATGTTTGCCATCATTCAACAATGATTCAGACCAACAGCACACCAATCTTAGATTTTATCAGATAAAATAAAGCAAAGGTAATACAGCCATGCTGACTTCCACGTGTTTCTATGATAAACATTGTTTCCCCACTGTTCTCTTGAATCTGAAAACAGTATTTTTGTTTAGAACAGGGGTTTTCAACAGGTGGTCTGGGGACCACCTGTGGTCCCTGAGAGGATTCCATGCTAAATGTAACTCTGAGTGCGTAAAAATGAAACCAAATGGATCCATCTGGCTCCATTTGGTCTACACAACTAGAGAATGTAGAAGATTAATGGTCATTTTGATGTTTGCCAAAATCAAATGGTGGCTCAAATTCTGAATAAATAGTGGGCCCTGGAATGAAAAAGGTTGAAAACCCCTGGTGTAGAACGCTGGTTCATATTCTCCCTGGTGTTTGTTTATCTTTTTTCAGGGCTTCTGCCTGAGTTTTCTGACCCAGCTGGACAGAAGCTCCCACCCTCTGGTCCAGAAGCTGATCAGCCAGCACATCCTGGGAGGAAACGTCAAGTGTCTCAAACAGGTGTGTCTCATCAGGATGCTGACATCATGATTCACATGTGGATTCACAGTTCTGGACAACCGCTGACTGAACTAACAGTTGTTGAACACACACACACACACACACACACACACACACACACACACACACACACACACACACACACACACACACACACACACACACACACACACACACACACACACACACACACACACACACACACACACACACACACACACACACACACACACAAATGAATTTCATATAAAGCGCTAGCATTTTTAAGAGAGAGAGTAGGGAGTTTTTTTTTTTAAACAAAAACAGTAAAACATATTACTCCTAATTCATTGTAAAATTAATAATAATATTTGAAATATTTCACTAATGTGAAAACCGGTGGTGGTGTTAGCTAGCTCTTTTATGACCATTTCTATGTAATGTGTTGTGGTTCTAATACAGTCAGTGTGTTGTTCTTCCATGTCACTCTGGATTAAGAGCATCTGCTAAATGCCGAAATTGTACATTGAAGCTGGTTTAATTGTCCATTCTGCCCCCTCCCAGCCCATCCCAGCCCCCCCGGGTCGACTCTGTGTGCAGATGGAGGGCTACTGGGTGTCCCAGGGAGAGCTGGAGCCAGCGTTGGACCCCAGCTACATCCTCACACCCTCGGTCAAACTCAACCTCCGAGACCTCGCCAGAGTGGTGTCTGCCGGGTATGGAAAAAAAGTTTTTTTTTTTTTTTTTTTGCATGACCCAATCCCCCCCACCCAACCACCCCCTGACTTCCCCCAAATCAATCCCATAGATCTATGGCTGTCTAGGCATATACTGTATACAGTAAATGCCTAGACAAGCTATTTTCGCTGGGCTATTTTAGGGAGAGAGCGCATCCAAATGTTGATTAGGAAAATGTGACTTTATTGGATTGCATTGTATGTAGTGAGGGGGATAAAGGCTTGTGGTGTTTGGTCGCTGGTGAGGAGCCATCATCGACAACATTCGCATTGCATTGTCCTCACACATGCATTCGACTGAATTACCTTGTATTGAAAGTACATGATAGTAAATGCTGTGTAGTGCATGAATAAATATTGCATAATGTCATATTCCTTCTATTTACATTAGGTTGTTGCTTTGTAAAATGTACAACATTTGTTTCTGAAAACATTGAAGGGTAACCAATCATGCAGTACTGTAGTGCATATTTGGTAGATGTCGTAGTGTCATTATTATCTATAAAAACAGAACAGTTTTCGGTGTCTGCACACTGTACCCCTTGAGCAATGTGCTGTCATATTATTTGTGCATTATGTACACCAGTGGTTGTTATGGAAAAGTTGTAGACGGTGCCCTTGCTACGCGGGTCACTGGCCCGTACCATATCAACTCAATAATTATCTGTCCACTCATTACACGTGCATGTACAGTGCACACACATGCAGACAGGCACACGTGCACGCACACAGTTAGCAACACACAGACTCATCAGGCAGCAAGGCAGATTCTCAAAACCATGCATTTTATTCCAAAGCCCCAAGTGCTTTTTGAGATGCTTATTTCTGCCAAATTACTGCTGTCATAATACAACATATACACTATATCAAACACAAGGCCTGGTGGCCAAATCAGGCCTGGGAATAAATTATCTTCGGCTATCTACTTTATCATTTTACTATGAAAGCTTTGTGAGGATCACAGAACAGGTTATTTGGCTATTATGGGACATTGATTTTGGTGGCTCCAGCCCCTGACTTGTACCAATTTTTCTATATGGGCATGCTGTGGATTTGAGTTGGACATCCCTGGTCTACAAATGACTGATGTAAACTGAAGGAAAATATGTTTATTGAATAAATGATTTCTACAATGTGTATTTCGACTAAATCATTGCTAGCATGGAGGTAAAAAAGGTAAAAGTCTGTAAAAGTATTTATGTTTATTGAAGGATTGAAGAACCCTTTTCATTAGTGTAAATCCCCTTATCATCTTTGTGTTTTTTTTTTTACTAAATTGTTTGATGAGCTACTGTATTTGAACTATTCAAAATGTCTAAAAACTTCCAAGACAAGGCCTACAAAGAGTGGGCCCTAAACGTCCCTGTGTGCTGTGTGCTGTGTTTCTCAGGAGCCACCCGGTGCTGCTACAAGGAGAGACGTCTGTGGGGAAGACCAGTCTGATCCGCTGGCTGGCCGCCGCCACAGGGAACCAGTGTGTGAGGATCAACAACCACGAACACACAGACATCCAGGAGTACATCGGCTGCTACTCGTCAGACGACAAGGGCAAGCTCATCTTCCAAGAGGGTATGAGTGATTTTCCAGAAATAGCCGATCGACAAGCTTAGAACACCTCACTTTGTGACATGTCATAAGCTTATAGATCATCTCCAGACTTTTTTTTTTAAAGAATATAATTATTAAATGATTAAGAATATAATTATTAAATTAGAATATAATTATTAAATATTATTACATATAATTATTAAATGTGTTATTGTCATATCTGCCCTGTGCAATTTGTGATTATGTAGAAAAACACAGAAATTAAATTTGTATTCCAATGCACAATACCCAAGAAATACATTGTTAATTATTTCTGACAATTTCGTCAACTTAAATTTGCAATCGTGACAGCTCAGATATTTAGGAAATGCCTGAATCTAATACCGTCCAACCACCTACCCACTCTCGCAGGTGTATTGATTGATGCCATGAGGAAAGGCTACTGGATCGTGCTGGATGAGCTGAACTTGGCTCCCACCGACGTTCTGGAGGCTCTCAACAGGCTGCTGGATGACAACCGGGAGCTGTTTGTGGCCGAGACGCAGGAGGTGATCAAGGCTCATCCCAGGTTCATGCTGTTCGCCACCCAGAATCCCCCGGGCCTCTACGGAGGCAGAAAGGTACGGAGCGGTCACTAGTCTAGAGGGTCGAGGAGAGGTTGTTGTAAGCTGACTGTGTTGTACTCTGGTTGTGGCCATCTTGTTTTGTTCTGTGTTGTTTACCTCTTTTCTCTCTCGCACACACTCTCTGAAGGTCCATTTATTCTTTGGTTTGCACCACAGGTGTTGATGTCACGTGAATGCCTTCGCAGTGGACTACTTGTTTATTTGTTCTACCTCCACTTAGCCTGTTTACATTATTTTGGCAGTGCGGTTGGCAACGTTGAAAGTCAAAGAAAGCACGAATGCTCACGAAACTCTCACACACACAAGTCATGCAGAATATAAGTTGAGCATCTCCCTCGCTGATGTACTGTCCAGGTGCTTTCCAGGGCGTTCAGGAATCGCTTCGTGGAGCTGCACTTTGACGAGCTGCCCAGCGCAGAGCTGGAGACCATCCTGCACCAGAGATGCAGTCTGCCTCCTTCTTACTGCACCAAGCTGGTCAAGGTCATGTTGGACCTCCAGGTGGGTGACTGGACCACTGTGGCTGTTTATTGGAATGGTTCTCAAATCGTGTCACTGACTCCCATTTGAAAAAAGTTGTTGTGCCAGGGACACCCATAAGAGCCGATCTGTGTAATAAATACACTGTTGATATTCTCCTTTTCATAAATAGCAGGGAAGGCCAGGGTATATTATTTTGATTAGTGGTTATTGCATCATCCAGATCCATCCATGTAATTAATACCTGTATGCACTTTCTTGTAGTCCTTGCGCAGAGGATCGTCAGTGTTTGCCGGCAAGCATGGCTTCATCACCCTGCGAGATCTGTTCCGCTGGGCTGACCGCTACAGGCTAGAAGAGCAGACGGACTCATCCCGGGACTGGCTACAGCATCTGGTCGACGACGGTGAGTGCATGTGAACCGTACGCCCCCGAGGCCCCTTCCTTTTCTCCTTTTTCCTGCAACATTACAGTTTTTGGACATACAAGGTTTTCACTCTTTAAAAGAAATTGGTTGCTTCCATCAGGCTACATGCTGCTGGCCGGACGTGTGAGGAAACCAGAGGAGGTGAACACCATTCAGTCCATCCTGGAGAAACACTTCAAGAGGACAGTCAACCCCGAAAACCTATTCTCCCAGACCCAGCTCACCAGCCAGTTCAGTGAGTACAACAGTGACCATTATTCTATCCAGTACTTTTCCTATATGTGGTAACGTGTAATGATGAGTGACATCTACCTTCTGGCCTGGACAGCCCGTAATGTACACTCAAACTGAAAACATGCATCTGATTGCATTAAACTATGTCAAGAAATCACATAATATTTTTTTTGCATGTGCATGTTTCATAACAGTGGTTTTCAACCAGCGTCTGGGTCCCCAGGCTAAATGATGGAAAGTTGTTTAACCAGATGTAACTCTTTGAGAGCGTAAAAAATGGACAAATAATTTCATTTTATGTTCTCAAGAGTTAAAATATTTATCATCTGAATTAGCCCAAGTCTACACAACTAGAGAATGTAGAAGAATGGTCATTATTTTGACCTATGTTTTCCTGTTTTGTTTGCCAAATCCAGCCTGGTATTGTGGACAAAAGCAAAAGAAATCTTTTGTTTTGGGTCTGTGGGGTTAAAATGTCCTCAAATGGTGGTCCGTGGATCAAATGCTGAATAAATAGTGGGTCCTGGTATCAAAATGGTTGAAAACCACTCTTTTTATAATTGTCTTCGACGATCCATTAGTCTGATTAACTGACGGAACTGCAGTGTGCACAAAGAGCAGGAGTAACCTACCAACCTAATCTACAATAGGTTTTGTAGATTAGGAAAATTAAGAAAATTACATTTCAGTCAGCCCCAAAATCGATGACTCTATTGAAATTGATAGTTTGATGAGCTGTTGACCAGAGCAGAGCTGTGTCCACTTAGCTCCATGACCAGGCTGACCCCGCTGACCCCAGCTTACACGCTTCATTAGCAGGCCAAGCCGTCACGTGGCGCAGCGACATGACCTGTTGACGCTCACGCAACCATGTTGTTCATGGCACAGGGAACTAGTGGATTTGTTTTACCATGCTTTTTTTCTAGATTAAAAAAATAACATAATTTGTCATTTGTCTTTATAGTAATAACATTTTTCACACAAATTAAGAAAGAAAAAAGTCTAGAACTAGTAGCAAATCCACAAACTTTTTGCAAACACAGTGAGCCCTTATGTAAGACATGCTTGCGCGTCTTACTTGTAACTCTAGACTCATCCAGTGGATACCCAGAATGCGTTTGCCATGATCTTGTAGATCTGTAAGCTTAAGAACAGTGCCGGCTAAATGCCTAAATTGTAAAAGTTGGTGGCAGGAAGCAGTGGTTCCCGAACCGTTTTAGCCCAAAAGAGATTTTTTGGATGTTTTCCCACTCAACTAGTGAAAATAGCAGATCCACAAGCTCACAATGCGTTGCCTCGCCCTGCGTTGTATGCATGTCGATCAGCTAATTTAACTAAATTTGTTTTCTAATTTATCGAATTTCCTATATTTATTTAACTGATGTCTTCTCTCATGTGGCGTTGCAGGTCCCTTCATCGACAGCATCGCTGGTGTTCCTGAGGAGTTCCGCCACGTGGTGTGGACCGACGGCATGAAGAGACTGGCTGTCATGGTGGGACGGGCGCTGCGCTTCGGAGAGTCTGTCCTGCTCGTAGGAGACACCGGGTAAGGTTCACCAATGTCCTACAGCAGGGGTTTACAACCCGTGATCCGGGGACCACCAGTGGTCTCTGAGAGGATTCCAGGTGGTCCCCAGGCTAAATGATGGAAAGTTGGACCAGTTTAAACAGATGTAACTCCTTGAGAGTGTATGTTTTCATTTGTTTTCAATATTCATCATGTGAATTAGCTTAAGTCTACACAACTAGAGAATGTTGGAGATCGGTGATCGTTTATATGCATTAGGAGCTCACCATTTCATGTCATTTTGTGAGCTAGTTATTATCCATGCACGTCACCCTTAACCACGCCGGTTACACTGCGTGTTCATTATTAATGTGCAGGTTTGCAGTCGTCTTCAGCCTGTCTTTGTTCTCTCGCCAGATGTGGCAAAACCACCATCTGCCAGCTGTTTGCTGCCCTGGCCGGACAGAAGTTCTTCTCTGTGAACTGTCACCTTCACATGGAGACGTCTGACTTCCTGGGAGGTCTACGTCCGGTCAGACACACCCACCAGGTAACTGCTACCCAACGTCACAAATGGACTGGACTGTTTCCTCACATCATTTTAGTCTTGTTGAGCGGATTAGTAGACACCAGTGACCCAGAACATGATATTTGGGTTTTCATCACTTTACTTAATTTAGTCCGGTGAATTCATATGATTTATCTGTGAATGCAGTTCCACGCTCTGCAGTTCAGAAAAATAGCGAGCGGTGGTGGCACCGAATAAGTACAGAGCCATAATGGTAAAGTACACAGTGAGAGCCATGCTGAGGCCGTTCCTGATTGCGTTCCTCTCTCTTTCTCTTTCTCTCTCTCGCTCTCTATCTGTGCATGTGTGTGTGTGCGTGTGTGCGCAGAGAGATGCTGAGGACGGCAGGCTGTTTGAGTGGCATGATGGTCCCCTGGTGCTGGCTATGAAGCAGGGAGGGGTCTTCCTCCTGGATGAGATCTCCCTGGCAGATGACTCTGTGCTGGAGAGACTGAACAGGTGGGCAAATACACATTCTATGACTGCTGTCACTTTCTGGATGTCCTAAAGCCTCAGCTTCACCAGCTCAGTGGCCTTGTGGTTAGAGTGTCCGCCCTGAGACTGGGAGGTCGGGGTTCGATTCCCGGCCGGGTCATACCAAAGACTCTAAAAATGGGACCCAATGCCTCCCTGCTTGGCACTCCGCATCAAGGGTTGGATTGGGGGTAAGTCCCTGCGATATACTAGCGTCATGTCCAGGGGGTGTACTTGTACATCAAGCTGCCTCACGCTACAGAAACAGGAGATAGGCTCCTGACCTATATGGGCCTCAATGGCTCAGCTGGGCCTCCTGACACCATGGCCTGGCAAGGCTACTTACTTACTTAAAGCCTCAGCTTAACCCATTAAAAGAATAACATGGTAGCCACATATTTTAGATTTTATGCATAAGTGAGTGGCAAAGAGAGTTTAACTTTGTTTAACAACATCAGAGGACTTCTGTTTGGCTGCTTGAGCTGCCAATGCCAGAAATTATTTTTTCCTCACTCTGTATGGCGTTCCTGTGTAACTTGCATGTATGATGCACATACGCCCCTCTATATACGCTTCGATAACGGTGCACAAACACAGCAGACCTCAACCTGTGTTCTAAGCGTGGTGTGTGTGTGTGCGTGTGTGTGTTCTCAGTGTTCTGGAGCCAGAGAAATCTCTGGTCCTGGCAGAGAAAGGAAGTGGTGACAATGATGATGTGGAACTGATCACTGCAGCCAGCGGCTTCCGCCTTGTAGCCACCATGAATCCTGGAGGAGACTTTGGTAAAAAGGAGGTAAGGAATAATGTTGCCTTTTTCCCCCCTAAAAAGCAGAGAATGGTGAATTCATGGGAAGTCATTTTTCTCTGGCCTTTTAAAGTGTCCTTTTTTGTGTAAGTGATCTACATAATTCATAGTTTCATGAATTGCCACCAACACTGGCAAAGGATTCTCATTTGTCTCATTTTTTTATTTATTGCATAACCGAGAATCACTTATATTAATACTATCATATTTTTTCCTTGTGTTCGACTACGTTCTATAATCTGATTAACAATCTTAGACATAAAATACAAATCATAGCAAAAATGGTATATTTATAATGCTTATGAGCTTGTAGTTCTGCTATTTTCAGACATTTTGCAGTGTGTGATCTCATGTTCACAGTCCAGCTCACGACTATTTCTGTGTGTGTGTGTGTGTGTGTGTGTGCGTGTGCGTGTGCGTGTGCGTGTGCGTGTGTGCGTGTGTGCGTGTCACAGCTCTCCCCTGCACTGAGGAACCGTTTCACAGAGATCTGGTGTCCTCAGAGCAACAGTCGCAGTGACCTGGTGCAGATCGTCCAGCACAACCTGCGATCGGGCCTGTCACTGGACGGTAAGTTGTGATAGCTGTGTATGTCGAATACAGTTAAATGCTGTATTCAACACACACGTCTTGCACATTTTTATGCATTTATGGTGGAGGAAAACATGCAAGGTACCAACCTGCAGATTGGGAGCAATCTGGGGTTTGGTGTTTTGCTCGAGGGCACTTTGACACTAATTCTGGGGAATATGGGATCAAACTGGCAACTGTTTTCCCATGCACATGGAACCGTTTCCGTTCTAACTGCCCCCTCCCCCCTCCAGGCGGCGATGTGGCTGAGCTGATGCTGGACTTCATCGATTGGCTGCAGCGGCAGGACTTCGGCCGGCGCTGCATCCTGAGCGTGCGGGACGTCCTGTCCTGGGTCAACTTCCTCAACGCCGTGTGCGAGCGCGACGAGGACGGCTTCATGACCATGGGCAACCTGGAGGACGAGGACGAGGCGGAGTGGGACCTGCGGCTGGACACGGTCACCGCCTTCATCCACGCCGCCTGCCTGGTCTACGTCGACGGCATCGGCGCAGGTGAGCCACGGCCACGTGCGGTGACCGTCGTGACCTCATGAAATCGATTTGCCACTCCATGTTATATTACTTGTTTCACTCCTTTCATTTCCACTGTACCAAGATTGGTGTGCCGAGGGGACAGGCTGTGCACAGCATGCAGATCTGCTATTTTCGCAGAATGTTCTGTGCTAATGTGTCCTGCAAATATTATTTATTCACCCAAACGTACATTTTGTAACTGCAATCATGCACACTTTAGTTATGAGCTGCACAATAAGCTTGTTTGATCAAAAAATGCAACCTGCAACATGTCTCTTTGTGTTAAAGGGACGACGGCGTCCAGCTCAGAGAACGCCCTGCGCGCTCGCAGGCTCTGTCTGGGTTTCCTGCAGCAGAGGCTCAGCAAGATGACCAAGCTGGACCAGGACATGCTGGACGCTCTGAGGGTCTACGACACCAGCATGCCCAGAGAGCCCCAGTGGGGAGAAGACTTCTTCGGCATCGACCCTTTCTACATAGCTTTAGGTTGGGAGTCTGGCAATGTTATTCTTGGTCAGGATTTAGAAGGATTTTGTAGAATCAGGTCAAAGGCAGATCCAACCTAATTATCAAGTACTATAATTATGTTGTATATTATTATGTCTCATTTCTTAATTATATATAAATTACTGAGAACTCTTTAACAGGATCTCAGACCAAATAACTGAAAGATTGTGCGCGGCGGTTTGTAATGAACCTTTTGATTTGTTGCTTCCAGGTCCTGCCTCCAGTGACAGCCGTCGTGTGTCAGACTACGCCATGGCGGCCGGCACCACGGCGGTCAACGCCCAGCGGCTGCTGCGTGCGCTGAAGCTGCAGAGACCCGTCCTGCTGGAGGGATCTCCTGGTGTGGGGAAGACCAGCCTGGTGGCTGCCCTGGCCAAGGCCTCTGGGAACCATCTGGTCCGGATCAACCTCTCAGAGCAAACGGTAATGATGACCTCTGGTGTTCAGGGATGTTTTTATGATTCGTTATGTTACGACACTTACTGACAGAGAGGCGATGTATTGTGATAGAGGAGATGTAAAAGAAATGAAAAAGAGATAAATAAAAGTTTTTTTTTTTTTTTTAAGAATGAACTCACAACGCACCGCATCTCGGTGTGTTCTGTGAGCATGTAGATCAGCATTTTTCTCAAATTTATTCTAATAATGCCATGCACAAAACAGGGATTGATTATTAATCCATTATCTCAGTGGTTTTCAACCTTTTTGATACCAGGGAGCACTATTTATTCAGCATTTGACAGATGAAAATGACCATTAATCTTCACATTCGCTAGTTGTGCTAGAGAATGGGCTAAATCAGATGGTGAATATTTTAACTCTTGAGAGTGTAAACATGAAACCGTTATGCTCTCAAGGAGTTACATCTGATTAACCAACTGTCAATCATTTAGGCTGGGTTCCACCTGGAACCTTCTCAAGGACCACTGGTGATCCCCGGACCACTGGTTGAAAACCCCTGAATTAAAATGTTTTAGTTCTATTAACGGTTACATTGTCTCGTGTCTCTTGGCAGGACGTGACTGACCTGTTTGGAACGGACCTGCCAGTGGAGGGAGGGAAGGGAGGAGAGTTTGCGTGGCGTGACGGCCCCCTGCTGGCTGCCCTGAAGGCGGGCCACTGGATTGTACTGGATGAGGTATGACTGGACCCCCCCCCCCCCCCCCCCCCATTAAGACCTTAGACCAGACTCTACAAATGTCTTCTGAATCATGACCAGTTTCTGAAACACCAACTGTTTCCTTGGCACTGCCTCCAGCTGAACCTGGCCTCCCAGTCTGTGCTGGAGGGCCTGAACGCCTGCTTCGACCACAGAGCTGAGATCTACATCCCAGAGCTGGGCATGAGCTTCCAGGTGCAGCACGAGAAGACCAAGATCTTTGGCTGCCAGAACCCCTTCACACAGGGAGGCGGACGCAAGGGACTCCCTAAATCCTTTCTTAACAGATTTACTCAGGTACATTTACTCTATATCACTCAAGAAATTATACAATATATAACTAAGCAGTCTTCAGATATTTACAAGTCTGTAGGTATCTGAAAACCTCTTACTTATTTTGTAAATAACATAGGAGAGACCCTATGAGTGTACTTTTTTTGTAAAGGCACTCAAACCTTCCCTTTCTTTTTTTCATTGAAAAAATAACATGGTGGAATGGGAACTATGCACAAAAGCAAATTTCATCAATTTTCTCTACTTGTAAAACTGTGATGTGACTGATTCAGCTTCTACAATAGTCAAAAAATCCTATAGGATTTTAGAAAAGTTCTATCAGATTTTATAACAAATCCTATTGGATTTCTAATAGGAATCCATTAGGATTCCTACAGGAATCCTGTAGGATCTTATAGGATTGTATAGGAATCCTATAAGAAAATTCTATAGGATTTTCTTATATTATTTCTATAGGATTTTGGGGAAAATCCTATAGGATTCTATTGGGATCCTATTGATTTACTCTTATTGGAAATCTAATAGGGTTGTTCCAAAATCTGATAGGACTTTTCCATTGGAATCCCATAGGATTTTTTGACTGGGGTAGTATGTCTTATGTATACTTTTCTTTTTGTATTTGTAAGTCAGCCTTTCTCCCCACCTAGCTCAACACGACCTGTTTTATTTGCTCACTCACATCTATTTCCTTTGTCTGTTTTGCATTAATGTAATTGATTTCGTATTGGGGGAATCCAAATCCAGGTGTATGTGGACCAACTCACCAGCAAAGACATGGAATTCATCGGTGACACCATTTTCCCCAACATCGATAAGGAAATCATCCGCAAAATGGTGGATTTCAACAATAGGGTAGGTTTGGTATAATTTTTTTTTTCTCTGCGGTTTACACTGTGTGTAATTGAGGACTGGGAAAATAAGTCTGACAGAATGAGAACTTTCAGATTAAGGACATTTGAAAAAAACAAGAGTGTTAAAGATTCACATTACTTAAAGATTACTCAATCTTTATCAATCTACTCAGACACACAACACAAAAAAAAACATGATGAGACATGAGATGCTCGGCCGTTCTGCTGATTAACGGTGTTGCACACCAAAATTTGTTGTTGTTATTATTTATGTTTTTGGTGAAAGATACGGCAGGCATAACTGTTGTGTTTCCTTCGACCTCCTCCAGCTCATCCAGGAGGTGTCTACGGAGAGGAGATGGGGTCAGAGAGGAGGTCCCTGGGAGTTCAACCTGCGTGACATGTTCCGCTGGTGTCAGCTGATGCAGGCTGACCAGTCGCCAGGGTTTTTCAACCCTGGGCAGCACGTGGGCCTGGTGTACGCGGACAGGATGAGGACGGAGGCGGACAAAGCCCAGGTACCTGATGATTTTATGATGAACTCTTGCTCTGTGTTGATGTTCAGTTCAGAGGTTTGGGTCGCCTGAATCGTTAACCATAGGCAGTGAGATTACGCTATTCAATTAGACCATCACCCATACAACCAAGATCTGGAATGATGCATTAGGGATGGATCGTAATATCATCTCAGCTACTTTTGTGTGATGCAATGGTACGATCAAGTATGGCAATCATTTGGGGAAAATATGGACATACAAGGTTAAAAGCTCTCTTTTCCCCTCCAAGGTGTTGTCTGTGTTCAAGAAGGTCTTTGGAGAGGACTCTGAACCCTACACTGGCTCCAGAGAGTTCCACATCACGCCCCTCAATCTGCAGGTTTGTCACAGTCCTAAAAACGTCCCTAAGGCCCACGTGTTGTCACTTTGCTGTCCAGTGGTGGAAAAAGTACTGCAAATCTTTACTTAAATTAAAAGTGTCACTTCTACAATGTACAAAATGCTCAGATCTTAATGTGTTCATCTTGTTTGCCACGTTGCCTTGCAGGTGGGTTTCTCGGTGCTCCAGCGCAGCGGCGGAGCCCCCGTGGCCCTGGACCCTCCCCTGTCCATCACCCACCAGGCCCTCCACCCCCTGGAGTCCCTGATGAAGTGTGTGGAGATGGGCTGGATGTCCATCCTGGTTGGCCCCACGGCCAGCGGAAAGACCAGCCTGGTCCGGCTGCTGGCTCTGCTCACAGGCCACCGCCTGAGGGTCATGGCCATGAACAGTGCCATGGACACCACCGAGCTGCTGGGAGGCTTTGAGCAGGTAACTGTACATACGGTGATCATTTTGTACTAAGACATTGGCTGCCATCTAGTGGTGACTCAGAGCGGTGCAAGCTGCCATACACTAACTCCAACGGCATGCTCTTGATTGAAAGCCATATTGGCCGAAAAACTCCCATTCAGGACGTAAAAATGTATGCAAATGTCATTTAATCCACCAAAATATGCTTTTTGTATGCATGGATGATATTGTTTAGGAAAATGAGGTGCAAATACTAGTGTTACAGGCGCATACTGGGCCGACTAGATCTGTAATTTCTAATTTTTACACTACTAGATACTATGGAGTGTGGTCTATATGTTGCCTTTTTTGATTGAAAAAACAAACCCCACCTGCACTGTAAGCAAGGCACTACCGCTATGTTGCAATATTGTGATTAAATGACTGATTTAAAATGCCTGTGTACATCACGGACCATTCTTCTCCCCAGGTGGACATCATGCGTCCCTGGCAGCAGGTGCTGGAGAGCGTCATCTACATCGTGGCCATGGTGACGCGGCGCGGCCTGATGTCTCTGGACGGAGGCATCCAGGACACAGAGTTCCTGCTGAAGACCTGGGGCCTGTTCTGTCGCTGGCTGCACAGCCAGGAGAGGACGGGCACCGCTGTCGACGCCGAGGCCCTCAACAAGCTGGAGGTCATCATCCTGCTGCTGCAGAAACTCAACACCAAGCTCAAGGTGTTCACCGGTGAGGAATCGGTTCATTCATTTCTGATCCGAGAGACAAGGATCCTCTATTGAAAGCAAGTGGACAGATTTGCTGGACGAATGAGGGGAAATACTTCTGCTTTTGATGTTCTCACTGTGGTCGGTTTGGAAAATGTTTTATTCCTGCTTCTGAACAAAAGAAAGCTCTGTCCTGACTAGATTTCTAGTTTCAGACGCTACATTCTAGTTTCTGACGCTACATTCTAGTTTCTGACGCTAGATTCTAGTTTCTGACGCTACATTCTAGTTTCTGACTCTAAAGTCTAGTTTCTGATGCAACATTCGAGTTTCTGACACTAGATTCTATCAACTCTGCTCAACATATTTCATGCCAAGGACCATCAGGATTATCTATATTCAGGATTATCTATATTATCTATATTTGGGTGCGGACCCCCATCTGAAAACCCCCATCTGAAAACATCATCTGTTCTAGGGATCCCCCATGATCAAAGATTTGAGTTAAAAAATATTTGCCTCTGAAATAATATATTCAAAGATTCGTGCCACATTTTTCAAAAATATTAGACCTACAAGCTCATAGCGCACCGCTCAGTGGTGCCCTATGAGCTTGTAGATCTGCTGTTTTTCAAAGCTTCAGAACACCAAAACAAACGTGCTCGTATTAAATGCTCTCTTTAACTGTGGTCCTCCAGACATGTCCAAGCTGCAGATGGACTTCACACTGCTCAAGGAGCGGCTGGCCCAGCTGGAGGACGGCTGGACCAACGGAGGCTTCGAGTGGCTGGACGGCATGCTGGTCCAAGCCCTGCAGGCTGGAGACTGGCTGCTCATGGACAACGTTAACTTCTGCAGGTCAGTTCAGTTGGTTAGAGCAGGGCTTCTCAAAGCTGTTGGATGCGGTCCCCCATATCGAAGTGTCTTGTGCCAGGTTCTGTTTAAATCAGGAGTTTTCAACAGGTGGTCCGGGGACCACCAGTGGTCCCTGAGAAGATTACAGTTGGCCCCCAGCTAAATGATGGACAGTTGGTAGCCAAATGGGCCCTTACAGATCTGTAACTCTTGATCTGTGAAATCATTCTACACTCTCAACAGTTAGATTATATTTAAACATCTGAATTACTTCATTTTCAACAATCTACACAATTAGAAAATGTATAAGAATTGTTATTTTGATCAACATTTTGCCAGTTTATCTCTCCTAAATTGTAGACAAAAACTTTAAAATCCTTGATTTTGGGTCCAAGAGACAAAACATCAAACAGTGGTCTGTGGCTAAAGTGCTGAATAAATAGTGGGCCCTGGTATGAAAAAGGCTGAAAACCCCTGGTTTAAATGGTTAAATAAAGTGTCCCATCTTGACACGTTGGATTTATTTTAAATAGTTGATAGTTGAGTGATATTGCTGGTTATATTGCTATTAACTGTGGTTTGTGATTACCTTAGCTTGGCACTCAAGCTCATAACCATATGAGCAGCCAGTTGTGTTCAATTGCGTCAAGATGATTTCCTATGCGATGGACAAGAATATTTGCTTTTGAACTAACTACTATGTTTGTTTGTGTCCAGCCCCTCTGTCCTGGATCGCCTAAATGCCCTGCTGGAGCCTGGTGGATCACTGACCATCAACGAACGTGGAGTCATTGATGGAACCACACCCAAAGTCACTCCACATCCTAACTTCAGGTAGCAAGCAACCTCATCACAGCTAGAGAGTATATAAATATAGAGTTTAACACAGTGATAAAAATCTCTAACAAAACCTCTGCATTGTTTCTAACACTGTACTACAGACATTCATAGACCCTAGATTGAATTAGGCAGAAAATCTATGGCCGTCTGGTCATAGGTCACATGGTTTCACACAGATTTTATTGTGTTTAGTGCTCGAATCATCGAAGCGATATTTACCTGATAGATGTTGGAATATGAAACCTTGAACTAGCAACAGTGTTGATGGATGCCTGGTGTTACCCCAGTAATACTTGTGTAATTGTGCAGATTGTTTCTGACCATGGACCCTGCGCACGGAGAGATCTCCAGAGCCATGCGGAACAGAGGGGTGGAGATCTACATCCCCGGGGAACACGAGGGTGTCTGCTGGGACACACTGGACCTGAAGACGGTGCTCCACACCGCCGGCCTGATCGGGGACTGTGTGTGTGACCTGCTCATCGAGATCCATAAAGGCATCAAAGCTGCTATTTGGGGTAAGCAAAGAATCTCACGGAGAAGTTTATAATGCAGTACATCTAAAAAGAAAATACTGAACAAAAAATCGTACAATGGAAAAGATGGGAGGCTGCACACAATAATATTTTGAACTTAGACTTGGAAGACACATGTCATCATCCCATGTAGGCCTCCCTCTCATTCCTGTTGTTCTCCCTGTAACCGTCCTCCTCTCTTCCAGACTCCCCTGCTTCGTGCGTGGCATCACTCCTCCATGCCGCTGCCCTGCTGTCCTGCCAGCTCCAGAGAGGTGTGGATCTGCCCAGTGCCTTGCAGCATGCCTGTGGAGAGGCCTACTCCCTCTGCCAACGCACCGTCGCCAGCCAAAGGGTACCAGCATCACCTTAGCAATGGTTCTACTTTAAAGCGGAAATAACATTGATTGAGAAATGTGGTTTGTTTGAGCCTCAATCACCACTGATATAGCTAGGCTTGTCATTTCTTTCTGGACTTTGAAAGCAGTTTGGTTGCAGTACCACATGAGGTTATGTGCATTCATTGCATACCCTTAATATTCTAAGCTATGATCACAATACAACAATTACTACTGAACTGAACAAGCACAACCGAACTCAAGAACGATTATTTTCAATTCAAACAAACGTGCAGCTTGTTGTCCTGACAGATCATAGTGCTAAAACCCTGCATGCTGTGTCCCCTGCAGCAAGCCCAGCAGGTGATCGAGCAGCACTTGGCCATCCTGGACACGGAGGACTGGGGCAGTGGTCTGCTGTGTGCCGGTGTGTGGCCCGACGGCTTCCCCTCCGCACTGCTCTCCACCGAGGATTCCTGCTTCGCCTCTGTCCTCCGAGACGGACAGGTTCTGTCCTTCTGTCTCAACACGCTCAGCCTGCAGGGCAACAGGTACGTGAAGCCATGCTTCTTCATTTGAGGGAGGAAGGGGGTCCTTGACATGGAAAAGCTTTTGAGGACCACTGGCCTACTTGGACACCGATGGCATTTTGTTTACCACAGGAGTCGTCCTCTCAGCCTGACGGACCTGCAGAGGGCGATGCAGAGCAGCGGCGTCCATGACGGCCTGGTGTTCTCTGGCGGTGTGGTGGACCTGGAGGACGGTGACGCGCTGCGGCTCATCCCCACCGCCGTGCGCCTGCTCACAGAGAGAGCCTCGCACGGGGACTGGATCCTCCGCAGCAACTGGCTCTCTCACCTGGGCAAGAGCTACAAATACGCCCCCGGTTGGTCCCACCTGCCCCTTTTTAGATGTTTCATATGTTTTTTTTGTTGAGTTGAATATCAAATTGCTGCTGCAGGAAAGGTTAATGCTGTTGAAAAGTTTGCTGAATTTATTGTTTTGTTTATAATTTGTGTGATGTGATATTCCTCAGCAATTACACAAAGTGTAAATGTTGCAGATCCGGCGCTGGTGCAGGTGGAGGCTGGGAACAGAGCTCTGAAGGCTGTGTTCAGCAGCAAGCTCACTGCCAAGGGCAAGTCCCTCACTGAGTTACTGCAGCCACACAGCACTGGTAAGACAACTACCTGCACCTTCCATGTTGTCTCGTGACCTTTTAGAGCCCTTTAAAAGCATGATTACATTTTGCCTAGGCATTGTCTTTTTTAATTAAACCGAAATAACATTATACATTCATTCTAACTTTTGTTGTGCTGAGATCTGCTCTGCCCCTTTCTAAAATGTGTCCAGTCGCTCCGGTCAAAACATGTCTCGGCAACTTCGTTCCCCTGGCCTTGTGTGAAAGAGAAGCAGCACATTGCTGCAGTTTAACATGGCCTTGTTATTTGTTATTGTCAGATGAGTACAGGATCCTTGTGGACATGCGTTGGAACAAGCAGTATTTGGACATCCTGGCCAACAAGTGTAACTTTGAAGATGAGGAGAGGTACATGGAGTTTGCTGAAGAGCTGAACGCAGTCGCCAACAGGTACGCTAGAGCCATTCTTCTGTCCAAAAGAATTTACATTGCTGCGTTAGAATAAATCAACATTGGTAGTAGAATGAAGGTTGCCTAATAAAATGTTATATGCACTGACCAAATGCTGTCAAATAATGAAGGCCTGGGAAAAATACAGATTTTGAAATGGAAATTTGTTTTGTCCTAGGATTGTTCTGATGCTGGACAGAGAGGAGAGGTCCGTCATCTGTACCTGTGCCATTAATCTGTCGGCGCAAAACTGTGCTCTCAGACTGGCGACAGCCTTCAGCAAAGGTAGGATCATCTACACACTGCACATAGATAGAATATAAATGCTCTGGTTCTAGAGTACTGTTCCCGTCAGTCTTCTAGAACGACAGAGAAGTCTCACACATTTATTTAGTCTCTCATGCCAGCCCATCTCCCCCACAATTTTCAAATGGGAAGGTGCTTTGGGGGATACAATGAGGCGTCCACTGTCATACTGTATACAGTATATCAATTTGGAGGTCCTTATACACAAAACACTTAGATAGCTGCTGATTTAGAAGGCATTTCTTGTCATAATTCTGTGTGTTTTTTTCGTCACAGGAACTGTGGACATCGGCCACCTGCCTCACCCTGTGCTGATGCATCTGCGTACCTTCTTTGACCTGTGGGACAACTTCACACTGCAGGCCATTCAGACCGGACTGCCCCACATCTCAGACCACATCATGTTTGAGGTGAGCTCACAGTCGCCATCACATCACGCTGGCTTGAATCCATTCTAATTTCATTATTTTATTATACAAACACACTCATTCCAAAGAAATAGTACATCTAGATGCTGTGCCGTGTGCTTGTAGATATAGTGCTATTTTCACCAAATGTCTTACAACAAAAGTATATATATTTTTTGTTGTTGTTGGTCGGCTATTTCCAAAATAATTTAGACAAAGGAAACAAATAAGTTAATATGTAATAATACATTATATGATGTGCATGTGCCGTGTGTGTTTCCAGATCCTGCAGCTGCTGCAGTGGAGGGACAGGTTCTGGGACGTGTGCAACACTCTGGCCGCTGACTCCCAGGGTGTGTCCATCCTGTCTCTGCACTGGCAGTGGGTCCAGAAACACCTGATCCTCAGGCTGGCTCCACTGCTGCTGGGGGACGCCGCAGCCTCCTTCGAGTAAGGCCTTATCAGATGCTTTCCATTGCTGCGGTGGTTTTCAAAGTGCACAAATGGACCTCTGGTTTCCATTTGTACACAGTCAGAGTTACAGCCCTGTGAGGGTCCACTTGGAACCCCATAAAGGAGCCCTGAGGGTCACTGGGCTCCACTTGAACCACTGTGTTCCTCGAAAATGTCCTATGATTTCAGGCAATTTAACTGGCTGTCTGAGAGGATAAAATATTAATAATTCCTATTTCGAATGTTTACACCCAGACCCGCTGGGATACACAACTGCATTATAATGTTCTTTAAACCATACCTTTATTTTATATGAACTTTATTAATTGAAGATGAGAATAAGACACTGGAGCAGTTCAGACAGTTAAGCATCTTAACTCAAAGCGTGCCTTTGCAGTAGATCTACGTACATCTCTCCTACCATTATCAAACAATAGTTATGACCGGTGCCGTTGAAGTTGATCTACGTCGCTCTACATTGCTCTACGTCGCTCGTTTGATACGATCCCAATGCTAGTGGCAGCGAGCAGCGATCGCCTCCTGCCAGCCGAGGGACCCAAATAAGAGACGTACCGGAACTAACCGAAACTGTGTGCGCCGTCAACTAACTTGTCCAACGGGAAACATGGACCGAAATATGACTTTTAGATGAAAATCGCTGGCACTAGCTACCTTAAAAAAATGAAAAAAGTGCTGTCATTCTAAGTGTTAATGGAAGGTGTAGTTTTACGCATATTAATACCATGATAATAATGAAGATTGTGACGTGTCTTTCCAGAGGTCACCAGGAACTGCAGACAGTGTCTGCTGCTATTCAGATGGTGTTGTCTACTCCAGTGTCTGTGGCCACGGCTCTGAAAGGCATCCAGAAGACTTTGGGGAAACCTCTGCCTTTCAAGGTAGGGAAGCATTGCATCAGTTAGCTTATCCTTGTACTGTTTTGTGGTTTACGGTTTTAACAAATACTCCTCCTAGCATCCCTATATTGAGGGAAGGCCCTTTGGGACACTGATAAACAACCTGTACAGGGATTAACCTCCAGAGGCACAGCATCCCTATATTGTTGGGGATTCAAGGATTGATATGGATCTATTGATAATCACAGACAAAATAGTCTCACTTTGGGGACCCTAAGTGCCCTGACCCCACAAGAACATACAAGGCAGGTGGAGCCTCCTGTTAGGTCTGGCATAGAGAATGGACAATGGCTGCCCTCTTCATTCATTACTCCCTCTGTCGTTCCTCTTCTCCAGCTGGAGTCTGTTGCTGACTGTGCGTCGCGGCTGAGGGTCCTGAGCAAAGCGCTGGATGTGAGCAACCTGCGGCTGGACAGCACCTCCACCCAGTACAGGCAGGAGCTGGTCCGACTTCAGGGCGCCACGCTGGGGCTGGACACCAAGGAAAGTCTCCTGGAAGCCTGGGGCCTGGTGCTCCTCGCTAACAACCAGCTGGATCCACAGAAGTCTGGTACGTGGAGGGATGAAGAAAGAACATATTACAGTTGTGTTCAAAATAATAGCAGTCTGTTTAAAAAATGAATAAAAAATCCTTATAGTGGTGTTTATTTTCATGCATTGGGAACACTGCACATTGTATTCTAAATCAAAACATGAAGAAAAAAGCAGAAATTATTTAATTACTTTACAGAAAATGAAGAAAAATGAACATTGGGCTGTTGAAAAAAATAGCAGTGTCTGCATTTTACTTTACAAACTCAAATATTTACTGTATTAACTGAAAAAATATCCAAGATTCAGCATTCCTGTGAATCACTAAACAAATATTTAGTTGTATAGCCACTGTTTTTGAGAACATCTGTGTTGCATGGAGTCGACCAACTTCTGGCATCTGTGAACAGGTATTCCAGCCCAGGATGATTTGACAACGTTCCATAATTCTGCATTTCTTGGTTTTGCCTCAGAAACAGCATTTTTAATGTCACCCCACAAGTTTTCTATCGGATTAAGGTCCGGGGATTGGGCTGGCCACTCCATGACTTAAATTTTGTTGGTCTGGAACCAAGAAGCTGCTCGCTTACTGGTGTGTTTGGGGTCATTGTCTTGCTGAAACACCCATTTCAAGGGCATTTCCTCTTCAGCATAAGGCAACATGACCTCTTCAAGTATTTTGATGTATCCAAACTGATCCATGATCCCTGGTATGTGATAAATAGGCACCATAGTAAGTTAAACATCCCATGGTGGTGCAAGCATCATGATATGGGGATGTTTCTTTTACTATGGTGTCGGGCCTATTTATCGCATACCAGGGATCATGGATCAGGATTTGGATTTGGATGGATTTGATGTACCCAAACTGATTCATGATCCCTGGTATGCGATAAATAGGCCCGACACCATAGTAAAAGAAACATCCCCATATCATGATGCTTGCACCACCATGGGATGTTTAACTTACTATGGTGCCAGGCCTATTTATCACATACCAGGGATCATGGATCAGTTTGGATACATCAAAATACTTGAAGAGGTCATGTTGTCTTATGCTGAAGAGGAAATGCCCTTGAAATGGGTGTTTGAACAAGACAACGACCCCAAACACACCAGTAAGCGAGCAGCTTCTTGGTTCCAGACCAACAAAATTAAAGTCATGGAGTGGCCAGCCCAATCCCTGGACCTTAATCCGATAGAAAACTTGTGGGGTGACATTAAAAATGCTGTTTCTGAGGCAAAACCAAGAAATGCAGAGGAATTATGGAACGTTGTCAAATCATCCTGGGCTGGAATACCTGTTCACAGATGCCAGAAGTTGGTTGACTCCATGCAACACAGATGTTCTCAAAAACAGTGGCTATACAACTAAATATTTGTTTAGTTTGTAAAGTAAAGTGCAGACACTGCTATTTTTTTGAACAGCCCAATGTTCATTTTTCTTCATTTTCTGTAAAGTAATTAAATAATTTCTGCTTTTTTCTTCATGTTTTGATTTAAAATACAATATGCAGTGTTCCCAATGCATGGAAATAAAAACCACTACAAGGAATTTGGGCTTTATTAAATTTTTTAAACAGACTGCTATTATTTTGAACACAACTGTACCTGCATACGTTTCTTTGAAATGAGAAGGTTTGAGAGCCACGGTTTTCTCCCTCCATACCTGCAGGCGTCTTAGAGAGGCTGGAGGCCGGCGTGAAGCAGCAGCACACCAAGATGAGCGCCGGCGGTCTCCTGGAGACGCGCCTGGGAGTGTCCATGGAGGAGGCGGAGGCTGGAGACGTAGGCCTTCCTCCCAGGGCAGAGCTGCAGCACATGAGACGCAGGGCTCAGATCTGGCCTCTCATGGAGGACCTGGCTGTTCTCAACCAGCTGAGACTCAGTGTGGAACTGCTCCACCTGGCTCTCACACAGGGGTACGTCTGAGAAAGCGGTTGGGGCATTTGCCATGGTTCCGCTCAGATGCCCCGAATAGATAGTTCCTTTTGCTGGATATTTTTTTCCAGTAGCAAAGCAGTGGAATTAGCAAGGCTAGTGTGAATAAAACCTGTAGAAACCTGAAAGCATGAGTTTCCTTGAAGCACTGCATTGTCCTCTTTTCTCTCCTTATATATTATAATATCTGAATGTCAAACGTGTAATTTGGACAGGATAAGGATGTTTGCTGCATTTGCTCCTAAATAATTATAATAGGTTATAAATTGTAAATCTAAACCCTCCTCCTTAGTGTCTAATATTATATTAAAATATAATTGGCACAATCAAGATGCAACCATACAGGCCAAACACACAGACACAATGATACGTGTGCCTCAAATGTTCCACCACAGTGACCAGGAGGCTGAGGACAGCTTGCGTCGGGAGCTTTCCAGACACCTGCGATTCTGCCTGCAGTCTACACCCATGAACGTCAGCCAGCTGCAGCCTCTCTGGTTCCTGCTGAGCAGTGACAGGGTCAGTACCCAGAAAACCCTGCACATCTCACTGCATTTGGCCTCTGTAATTGATCGATTAGTGCAAGACATTGTGAGCTTGTAGTTCTGCTAACCTTTTTGGCTCATATTCCGCTCAAAGTGTCGGAGGACTTTTGAAATGGAAGCAAAGGTTTTTAGAATCGCTGCTCTACTGTAAAGATATGTGGTTTCCCCCCCAGCCGACGGAGGAGCTCCAGTTGGTGTGGTGTGAGCTGGTGTCAGAGGCGCTGGCCGCCCTGTGGAGCAGCAGCGTCACCTCTGACCCCGACCGCTGGCTGAAGTGGGACCCCCTGTCTCCTGAACCCCAGATGTCTTCCCACAAGTCCCACCATGGACCGGATAACATGGTATCGGCCATACTAACTGAATACATACACATAGAGTAGGATTTGATGCATACAAATAGCCCTTCTCTAGCGACTAGTGACTGTTGCTTTGCAGATCAAGCTTTCCTCTGCTAACGTGCCTATTAGACAAGGAGAAATATGGGAGGGACTTAGTAAAGCGCTAATTTCAGTATAGTCCTTCGATGAGACCAGCACTGGCCAATGAAATTTTACATGATAGAACAGTGGATCCAAACTATTGATATAAATATTCTGTGACTACTTGGAAAAAATGCTGTCATTGGGTAGATTTGAAAGAGTTATGGGGTCAATGATATCCTAACCCAGTCCACCTCGCCCGCAGGGCCCTCCCATGCTGAGCAAAGCGGTGTGGTCCCGCTCCGTGCTGGGGGTGCTGAGCAACAGTGAGACGGGTGGGGGGAAGTGGGACCCCACGGAGACGTCCCTGCTGTCCTCGTCCCACGTCACCCTCGGGGAGTGGAGAGAGAGGGTGCAGCAGCTGCAGGACGTCAGCGCCGTGCTTTGGGACAACATGGCCCTGCCCGCGCTGGCTCCGTTCAGGTAAGACAATCATAGACATAAGAAGGTGGACGCCTCCTTCATCAGCTCTGTCCCGTCTGTATTGTCAAGAGTCAAGACTCAAGAGAGTGGGCGAGCTTCTGCCAATCAGAGGCAGTGTAAATCTTCGTTTTCACATACCAATAAAGCTTTTTGAATTTAGTTGATAAGTCCCGGAAAAGGCACCCAATACAAGTCACTCCCCTGAGGCATCTAGATGTTTATATCTATGAAAACAATGCTAGGTTTTAGGTAGCTAAGTACATTTTATTTATATCCCGGTAGCACTCTTACAGGAACATACAGAGAATTAAGAATAAAAACAAATACAAGTAATAAAACAGTTTGAACATAAAAACCCCTCTACAAATTTAACTCAAACAGGACAGCAATGATGACACAAACGATGGAAAGGAAGACATGCAGCATCTGCAAATGCTTGTTCAAATAGTAGTGTGGTGAAACCAGCACCAGACCAAACTGCCAAATAAATAAAGTCCAATGGACGCATGTTCCTTCCTGTTGATATTTGCCTTGGTGTCCAGCACCTGGCCAAAATACAGACACAAAGATGTGCACACTGCACACAATCTTCTCTCTGAACTAAAGCGGTAAACAGAACCCCTCTCTTCTTCTCCTTGTCTCCAGGGGGACAGACTTCCGTCTGCAGGGGGCGGTGTTGCGCCGCCAGCTGCAGAGCATGGCCGACCTGCTGCCTCCCAGCCTCCAGGAGGGTTACATGGAGAGCTGTGAGAACCTGGTGGAGGACGCCGACCCGCTGGTCGCTGCCCAGGAGATCCAGACGGCCTTCAGGGACTTCCTGCCGGCCAACCTGCTCCCCGAGGGCCTCCTGGAGGCCTGCGGGACCTGCCTGCAGCAGTACGTCCAGAACAAGGCGCAGGGCGCCGGCCAGTTCCTGCGCTCCGGAGTGTTCTGGGTCAACATGGGCCTGCTGCAGATCAAGGTGTGGACGCCGCAGACCATCTTCGACCCGGCCGTCAAGAGGGCCTACAAGCTCAACTATGCCCAGGAGGAGGTGAGCGTCACAATGATTTTGCAATGATATACGATTCGTTTTGCGTTATCAATCGTTTCTATGCTACGAAAAATCACATCCGTGTGAAGTGAGGAGCAACCTTTTCATCATAGCTCATATATCATCATTTTGGCCAATCACCGTTTGCACCCTCACTTTTATCTTTGATGTTTGTGTTTACACAAACACTCAAAGCTCGGCATTGTAGGAGGTAGCACCCGTCAAATTTGGTACATTCTTACATTTTCAAGCAAAGTGTTGTAAACTTCAGCTGTTTTAAGTTTCTGTCAGTAATTTCTCTGTGTAATTGTGCTTACAAACTAGCCTAAATGGCAAACGGAAATAAACATTCATGTGTTCAATGCCGAATACACAATTAAATCACAATTATTTGATTGGCTATGTTTGCACAATGTTTGACACAAGAAAGGGAAGCTGTGGTTTTAAAATGTGTCCTTCAGTCAAATACAAGGGGGTGTGTGTGTGTGTGTGTGTGTGTGTGTGTGTGTGTGTGTGTGTGTGTGTGTGTGTGTGTGTGTGTGTGTGTGTGTGTGTGTGTGTGTGTGTGTGTGTGTGTGTGTGTGTGTGTGTGTGTGTGTGTGTGTGTGTGTGTGTGTGTGTGTGTGTGTGTGTGTGTGTGTGTGTTTCCCTCAGTTGGCTCTGCTCCAGGAGGAGTGGAGAGGACGCAGCCTGTCGTCTCAGCTGCTGACCGGAGCAGAGCTGGAGGAGAGCAGCACCACGGACGGCTTCCAGCATCCTCGCATCAGGTGAGACCTGCTCCCCTGAGCACTGTCCATCCTCTGACAGGGACACTTTGAATGGAGGGTAACTGTGCGCATACATGAAGTAATTCAGATGATGAGTATTTTAACTCATCATCTGAAACCAAATGGACCCGCAATGGTCCATTTGGTTTAATTTTTCACTCTCGAGAGTTACATCTGGTTAACCAACTTAGCTGGGGACCACCTGGAACCCTCTCAAGGACCGCTGCTGGCCCCAGACCACTGAAATAGGACTTTTCTGTTTGGATGTGTGTACTGTACTACTGTCAATGCCAAAAAGTATTTTTTTGGCACTCAGTAGGTGTTCCCACATAACTTCTGGGTATGATGATGTTGTCGTCACACACGTACCCTCTATTCAACCTGAATCTTCTGGTTATTTTCTTGTCAAAAACTAAAATAAAAGCTCCCTAAATTAGAAAAGGCAAGTTACTATCGGTATCACCCCCAAAGTGGTTCCGGTACCGACCAAGAATTGTGCGGTAACTACGGGCGAATTTGGTTTTCATTCATACCACACTCTTGGTCTGCAGGTACCTGTGGATCCGCATGCAGCAGGTGAAGGAGCAGATCGCAGAGCTGTCCCGGAAGCAGGCGTGTCGCCCCCACGTCCCCCTGTACGCACGCCTCTTCCAGGACCTGCAGCACTACCTGTGCAGCATCGGACAGGCCTCCGCCGTGGAGGACCTGCTGTCACACCTGATCAAAGCCCTGCAGGTATGTGGGTCTGACGCCACAAGGGCCTGAACATACAGTACATTTACAGTATTATGTATGTCTGATGGCACAGTGAGGGCCTGATCACACGGTATTTGAGCTGTTTTCATTACTAACTCCCACCCATCCTCCAAACCATCCAGGGTTCGTCCACCACCTCGTCTAAGTCCCGCTCCCAGATCCAGGCTCTGCTGAAGGAGGAGGCGGTGTGGCAGAACTCCCAGCAGCGTTTCTCCCAGCGTCTGGCGGAGGAATACCCTCTGTACCCGGACGTGGTTGCCCCGCTGCGCAGCGCCATCCTGCAGCTGCGCCACGGCATGAGGCTGGTGGCCTCGCAGGTTAGAATCCTCCCTGTTCTGTACTGTCACTTTATTACTGTGGTGCGTTCACTGCCTGGGACTCTGTCTATGTCACCTAAATGCCAAGTCAGCTTATTATAAGCTACGTTGGACTGTAATACTGCTTTTACATTTATTGGTGGTCCTTGACATGACAATGGTTGAGGACCACTGCTCTAAAACAACATTGGACGTGGATCTACACTTGCACTACACTTGGATCTACTTGGATCGATACACATGGATCTACACTGGCACTACACTTGCTTATTTTAGACTTACCGGTATTTTCAGACTTTTCCTGATTTTTGCACTTTGATCTTTCCATAGACCTGAATGCTTGTTTCACTCACTTGCAGTTTCAGAATGTGAACGCCCAAATTATAGAAAAATCACTAGAAAAAAAACACTGGTGACCTGCATTCATTTAAAAATCATATTTTTCATGTTTGATTAAATACGTAGTTACTCCTACAAATTCACTACTTATTTTCTATTACACCTACAGTCCTACAATTCTACAATTCCCCAGGTAGAGACCAGATGTCCTTCAGCCCTCTTCTACTGAGCTACAGAGCTCTGAATCTGTCCAATTAGTCCTGAAAATAAAATCCCAGGTTGAACGTGGTTAATGGAGACCCATAGGGCTTAATGCTTATTTTATTTGAATGAATAAAACGGTGTCAACCCCAACCCTACAGGTGTATTCCTCCCTGACCACCTCACCCGGCCTGCCCAAGCTGATGAGCTGCCTGCTGGCCTTCCCGTCGGTCAGCCCCAGCCTGCCGTCCTACCTGGCGCGGGCAGACTTCCTGTGCTCGCGGGCCTGCATGGACGTGCTGCGAGGCCTGGCCAAGCTGCTGCCTCCTCCCCAGCAGCAGCAGCAGGACGCCGTCTCCTCCTCCTCCTTGTCCTCGGAGCATGTGGTGCCGCGGGCGCCCGCGCTGCTGCTGAACGCGCTGCGCTTCGTGCAGTGCCACGCGCTGGCCATGGGCCGGCTGGGTGAGGAGACGCTGAACCTCTTCAGGCACATCTGTCAGGTGAGCTCCTCCATCCAGAGCCGTGGAATATACATTACATTATGGGCTCTATGTGCCCTTTCCCTACTTAAGTTACGATCGTTACCAAAGACACTAATGAAGGATCGGTTCCATTCTGGTCAAAGAGAGTCACCAAAGTGCCCTTGAGTTGGTTCCAAATATCCCCTGCAATCTGCAACTCTTGACTGTGTAGTATAAATGGTAATATTTGTGGTTTTACACTCAGATTTATGGGGATACTTGAAATGACAAAGTCATAAATAGTAAGTATTGGTCACACCTGTGAGGGAAGTAGGGAAGCGGCTCGGAAGTAGGAAGAACTCTCAAAATGAGCTATAGTCATGAACTGGAGGATACAAACATAACCAAGGTTCTGTAAAAAAAAAACATGTTGGGTGCAAACCCCCCCTACTGAGCAATGAAATTAACAGAACACTTTGACAGCGTACAAATGGTACCAAACAGACAGTTTGGTTTGAATCTCTGGACTGGTGTACAAATGGAACCTGATCTCATTTGACCCGATTCAGGCGTTGGTGAATGAGTGGGATGAACAGGAGAGACGGAGGAGGGAGAAGGAGCAGCTGGAGGCCAGCCTGTACAAAAACCGCAGCCGACTGCACGGTACGGGGCTCACGGAAGACCAGCAGGAGGAGAGAGACTTTAGACGCCGTTTCCCTCAATTCAACAAGGTACCAGAATAGTAAATCATGCGTGACTCTTTTATATCACACTCCAACCTTCATACTGAAACGTTTCCCTTTCACGTCACCAGGCATTTCAGACTTTATGAGGTTTTTCTTCAGTCATAAAGTCATATCATGCACATTGTAATACTGTATGTGAAATAGTAACCAACAAGCAATACAATACTGGCTATGAAAAGAGTGTTAAATTAATGCACATCAGGTGACTGTGCCATTTCCTGAGAAGAAATGTGGCAGCTTTTTATAATATCCAAAAAGTTATACGGTTAAAGTTATACCCCCTTTGTGGGTATATATGCATATAAACAATTTTGCCAGTCTGCTGATACCTTGGGATAGGCAAAATAAGCCATTGGCTTCAGCCTAAACCCTTTTGGTCATGAAAATTGTACTGTCTGATTTATGACTTATGATGCCATGAAATGTCCACTGTATGACCAAAATAAAACTGAACTGAACTGAACTGCTTTGTCAGTTTTTCATTTTGTCTTTCTGCATTGTGCAAGTGAACTAAATTTTCAGATGGCACTGCGCTCACATACTGTATGTCTAATGTGATGTCTTACATTTTGTGTTGGATTTGGTAAACCCCAGTGACTACTGCGATGAATCCCCGACCGCAAATGACCTTCTCTCCATATGCATTCCAGGACTTTGCAGACATCACAGCCCAGCCCACCCTGGAGGGTCCGGAAGATACCGAGGAACAGGACGAGGAAGTTCCCGACGACGATGCAGAGTCTGCACAGGCGTTCCTGTCTCCTGCCGCCATGAGCGCCATCGTAGACATCCACCAGCGCCTGTGTCTGGGATACGCCCAGTCCCTCTGGTACCAAAGCAGCACTCCGGCCAATCACAGCAAGGAACACATCAACGCCCTCATCTCCGCCTATCAGATCGCCGCTCCCGTCATGTCACGCTTCTACCATATGATGGGTTGGTCAACCTTTTTTTTTTTACACATATTATGTGTATTTGATTGACACTGCAGAATAAGTGTTTTTTAAGGCTGCAACTAATGATTATTTTCATCGATTAATTGGACGACTATTTAACCGATTCATTGATTAATAGCATTATGGCTCTTATCTTATCTTACCTATCGCCTTAAAGGGGGATTCCACCCAGTTTCAATTTTTTGAGAGTGCACAAATGTGAACCAAATTGACCCGCTCTCCGAAAAAAATGTCCTAAAAGGTGATGTTAATGATTGAATGGGAGAACTTTTTCTTTTTTTTTATCATTTCCCCACAACATCTCTAAGGTAGATTCATTAATGACAGTCAGATGTTGAAAATGGGTGGAATTTGTTACACTTAACACAAGTGGAAAAACAGGTAAAAACTTCAGTGATTAGTTGACGAACCGATTAATCGATTACTAAAATTGTTGACAATGAATAGAATAATCAGTTCAATTACGATTAATCGATCAATCGTGCAGCCCTAGTGTTTTACAAACAAAGTGATCATGTAATAATATAAAAAGAGAAGCATGATCAGATTCCATTCCAAAACCAACTCCTCTTTGTTTCTCCTCTCAGACGCTGAGCTGGAGCCTCAGCTGGCAGGCAGCCAGCTGCTGGTGGGCTCCCTCCTCCAGAACAGTGTGATGGGGGGCACCGCCGGGGGTCCGGACGGCCTGGTGGTCCACGCCGACGGACCCTACGACTTCTACCAGCAGCCCAACATGAGCCAGTCCCGTCTCTGTCTGCCTGTCCTGGAGCAACTCAGAGTAGCAGTCCTTCACAGGCTGGAGGACTGGCCTGACCACCCAGCTCTAGTGCAGGTACAGTTTTCCTGCTGTTTCTTGTTATGCATGCATGTATACAGGACATCACCTATAACAGAAGTCGATTTCAATTCAATTCAAAGGAGCTTTATTGGCATGAGAAAAGAAACGTTTACATTGCCAAAGTAAGTGTCACAAAAAACAATACAATAAAAAAGGTCTGGGTAGTACAGACCGTAGTCCTTAGGGTGGTTGTATTCCATTGGCCAATCTCCTTATGTCACAACCATTCGCAAATCTTGCTGCTCTGTTTGCACATTGTTGTATTTCTTCCAATAGCTATGGGAGTTTTCCATCATTGGTCATAGTGTCAAACGAAAGTTACGAATGTAACTACGGTTCTATGAATCCCGAATGACCGCCAGAGGGCGGTGCTTTAAGCACTGAATAGTCCTTCGCGTATGCGCAAGAGTCGAGCATCTTATGCCAACAATGTCAATCTTTGACCCCATGACGACCCGGAAGAGTCTATATCTTCCGGCGGTCGACATGGGCTCAGTCTCTACAGAATCTTCTCGCGCCAACACGAGGATTCCGAGTGACGGAGTGCTCTGGCGGTCATTCGGGATTCATAGAACCGTAGTTACATTCGTAACTTTCGTTCTATATCATCCCTCCTGACCGCCAGAGGGCGGTGCTTTAAGCACTGAATGACTTATACCAGCAAAGTCACGAGGAATCCTGATTACATACCTCATCGAGTAGAATCAGAGGATTCGGGGAAAAGTACCACATCCAATGGGTGAGGAGTGGCAACATTCACCCTATAATATCTTGAAAATGTGCCCGCCGAGGCCCATGAGGCAGCGGCACAAATGTCCTCCAAGGGCACCCCTCTCATGGCAGCCCATGACGTGGAAATGCTCCTTGTGGAGTGGCAACGCACACCAGATGGCACAGGACGGTTACCGGCCGTGTAGGCTTGGCAGATCGTGTCCACAATCCAGTGGGACAGGCGCTGCTTGGAAAGAGCACGGCCTCTGTTCACACCGCCGTAGCAGAGGAACAGCTGCTCCGCCCGCCGAATGCGTGCAGTAGCCCCAATGTAGGCTTCCAGTGCCCGGACTGGACACAACAGTTCCAATTCACCGGTCCGCTCACCTGGTGGAGGGACAAACCGGGCCAGTCTGATGGGCTGGTTGAGGTGAGCCTGTGACAGCACCTTCGGGAGAAACGCTATGTTCGGCCACAGCGTAACCCCGGAGCCGTCCGCATTCCACCTCAGACAAGAGTCACTAACCGAAAGAGCGTGCAGCTCACTGACACGCTTCGCTGACGTAATAGCAAGCAGAAAGGATGTCTTGCGTGACACCCACTTCAGCTCCGCTTGTGCCATTGGCTCAAAAGGAGGCTTGCCCAAGGCGTCCAGCACCAAGGTCAGGTCCCATGCCGGAGCCCTTGGGGTCCTAGGGGGATGCAACTTCAGAGCCCCCCTCAGAAAGAGGGATACCAGATGGTGGCTCCCCACCGTGCGGTCATCAACCCTAACGTGGTGACAGGATATCGCCGCCACGTAGACCTTCAAGGTAGAGTGAGACCGGCCTTCGCCCAAGAGTGATTGCAGGAACTCCAGGATAACAGGTACCGTGCAGTGCATCGGATCCTCGCCCCGAGTCCCACACCAGTTAGAGAATAACTTCCACCGGCTCTCGAGCTACAAGGCCGAATGCCTCCAGTGACGCGTCGCAGAGAGCATTAGAGTCTGCAGACTCTGCACTGGCATCATCCGCCTGCAAGGACGACGAGAGGGCCAGCATGAGGTGTGACAGGGAGTTACAGATCCTCCCAGCACGAGCCCCCGCCTCATACGCCTTCACCAGAAGGCCGTCCGTGGTCTTACACTGACTTCGGGGGCACCTGGTATCCTCCCGTAAGGCCTCATCGGGATCCACAACCAGGGAAGCTATGCAGGGTTCCACAGGCGGCATGCCGTGCAGCCCGACAGCCGCTGCGTTGTCCATGGCTGCCAGCGTGCGTCCGTCTGCTGAAAGACGAGAACAGGCCTTCGAGTCCCTCCAGCAGGTGTGCAGCTCCTTCATGAAGTCCTCCGACTGAGGAACCGTAAAGCTATTGGGGGCTGCCTGTCGCTTGAAAAAGCGGCTTGATGGGCCCGGTGCCACCTTATGTGGCCCAGCCAGGCCCTGGCGCTCAAGAGCCATGTACAGGACGTCTCGCAGTGCGCTGTCCCCAGGCTCCGACCAGCCAGTTCGAGACGAGGAGTAGGAGCCGGCCTCCGAGGCACGCTCTGCCCCATCTCCCTCTGCATCGCGGAAGTGAGTGGCTGATGCAGCCAAAGACACTGCGTCCTGGTCGCGATCCGAATCCTCACGGTCGCGATCCGAGTCCTCGTGGCCACGATCCTCATCTGCACGGCCACGAACCGGACCCTCAGCTACCAGCTGCGGCATCTGAAGAGCAGGCGCCTCTGTGTCCTGCAATGGCACCGCGGCCGGGCGTGCCATAAGCAGCGCCTTCATCTGGGCTAGTTCAGCCGTCAGCTGATCAACTTTTGATGACAGCCCACGGTCAGGCCCCGCCTTCTTCTTAGGAGCACTGGCCGAAGTGGCAGACGTGGTTGACCGGCGCTTCGCAGCTTTGGTCTTGCTCTGCGGGGGCGTGCCCGAAGGGGGGAGCTCACCCTCAGCAGTCGTCAGCTGTGCCAGCCTAGCTAGTCTCACACTGTGAGGCATGATACCACAGTTCATGCACGGGTCGTCTCCGAGTGCCTCCTGCAGATGTTGAGGACCAAGGCACCCCGGACAGAGGTCATGGCCGTCCTCTGGATCTAGGCGAGCTCGGCAGTTAGTGCAATGGTGATGCTGTGAGCCATCCATTGCTGCTGGGTTGGAGCCGTACGCCGGAGGGAGGTAGCGCGGACGCTGCCTATGCCAGCGGAGGCTACTGCTAGATGTGCAGTGGACCACTGAAGTTGCAGGGAGGGGACGCGAACGTCGCCTATACAAGCAAAAGGGTCTGGTAACAATAATAATAATAGACTAGTACTAATAGGACTAGTACTCTATTATTACTGCCAGTGGAGGCTACTGTTAGCTGTGCTGTGGACCGCTAAGCTGCAGGGAGGGGACGCGAACGTCGCCTATACAGGCAGAAAGGGTCTTGCAATAATATGAAAAAATAGCGCTAGTAACAATAGAAACTAATAACAACCTGAGACTAGTACTCACGGTATTAGTAGTAGCCAAAAAGTCAATAATAGAGGCCAACAAGGAAAATTACAGCACTCTATGACATATTAGACAGCTCTTCCAAAAAGGATAGTTACAGAAAAGCTGAAGGAGCCAAATACTATAATTTATTATAATGGCACAAAATATTAATTCAGTTTGAATTCAATTTCAGCCCAAGTCAACTGCTATGATTATAGCTGGATGTCAAGGAGACGTACGAACGTAATGGAAAAATAAATAATTATATCGCCGTCTCCGACTGAGTCTGCGTGACGATCGGGGCTATTATAATGCCCACCGATACGCAACACTGTTGAGTTATAACACCACCGAGCCGACAGCTAATCGGCGCTACTGTTGTGAATATCCAAACAGAACAGTAAGGCTGTGGTAATAGTAGCAAGGCTAAGCCTACTAATCGGTTAGGTTGTCGTGCACTACGCGGGTCAACAACAACAACAACACACGCTAGTAGCCGCTATGCTAATAGCGTATGCGCTTGGTGCTAGGAGCGGGCTGCGCGAACGCACGCCTTCACTAGCACCAAAGCACAGCGTTCGAGTGGAACAAAGGCAGCCCCAACGACACAACAAACAAGTAGCGGAGTTGACACGGAACGCTATGGTTACCGTTTGCAACCAAGGAAGCAGGGAAGCTGCGCGCACGCAGCCTTTACTATCAGTGGCTGATAATATGGCTTACCTTTGTTCCTGTAAGTCGCAGTTTCTAGAGGGCGAAAGTCCGCTTCTCCGACCTACGGTCGCGAAACTACCGGCGACTTAATTATAGATAGATGATGATAATAATAGATTAACCGTAATCGATATGAATAATGCAACTATGTGCAGCTCTTGCTTCAAGCAACTTGCGCGCGAGAAGAAAACAGAGACTGAGCCCATGTCGACCGCCGGAAGATATAGACTCTTCCGGGTCGTCATGGGGTCAAAGATTGACATTGTTGGCATAAGATGCTCGACTCTTGCGCATACGCGAAGGACTATTCAGTGCTTAAAGCACCGCCCTCTGGCGGTCAGGAGGGATGATATAGAACTCACGTTGAGTGTGTGTAATTTGTGGGAAGTATGTGTCTCTGATGTCTTGGTATAAGGGGTAGGTGGTTAGAAAGTGTAACTCTGCAGTGAGTGCATAGTCTATGCTGCTGTGATGTGAAACCTCTCTGTGACTGTCTTTCCCCAGCTGACTGTAGTGATAGACAGAATCTCATCCTTCAGTCTGGCCAGTCCACTGGCCAAGTTCCTCAACGGCATGGAGATCCTACTGAGCAAAGCCCAGGTGAGGTGTGCTGCTTGTCCCCATCGCCATTGAAATGCATCATGTTTATTGTATTGATAATTGATAGTATTGTTGCGGAAACCTCATCTACTTAGCTGTAGCTTTTTGTGTGCCACGACATCATGCAAAAGTATTCAAAGCAGCACAGGCATTTTGAGGCACTTTTGCTCAAACGACAGCGACACGTTTTGGCTTGATGATTTGCTAATTTTGGTAACACCCAACGAGCCGATGATTTGTTTCCTAATAACTGAGAGAGGCGCAGCCAAGGTCAGTTGTTAGGAAACAAATCACTGCCTCGAAGGGTGTTATCCTGCTTATTTATTACTCTTAATACAGTAATAAATAACTAATACTTAATAGAAATAGTACATAACAAGGCTGCTTTTATTTATCTGCAATTGTGTAGGCTACGTTCGTCCGCGCAAGTTGGTCTGTTGTTGAAGGAAGCGGACCGTTGTTGTGACATGTGACCACTCACGTGACCAGAACGCTGACCTCTGATTGGAGCATTAATTCAAGCCATGTAATGAGCTATAATGATCCTTTCTTGTCAGGACTGGGAGAACAATGCCAGCCGTGCCGTCTCTCTGAGGAAGGAACTGGAGCCAGTCACCCAGATCATTATCCAGTGGCGCAAGCTGGAGCTCAGGTAGGAAACCACTGGCCGTCAAACCTTCCATTTCAAAACATATAACTGCCTTTATACAAACAGCACTTATTCTGTCTTGTTTGCATGGCACTGCAGTTGCTGGTCAAGCAGTCTGGACAACGCCATGAAGCGTCACACAGAGAAGTCCACCAAACACTGGTTCTCTGTTTACCAACTAATAGAGAGGTATCTGGAGGAGCAGAGGATAGATGCCAGCGCTGGTATGTTTAACTCACCGATTGTATACGTTACTTATCTATCACTATTGGTACTCAATATGTAGAATTCTTTCTTCTAATCTTTTGTTTTATTTCCATTTATTCTATTGCCCATTAACCCATTAGTTATATTATTCATGCTAATGAACCACATTGAAGCCTAACCTCACTAACCGATGTGACGGTTTGCGATGGTTCAACAGGTGATGATGAGGAGGAGTTAGAGGAGGAGGACGCAAAGCGTCTCTCTCTGTCGTCAGTGTCCTCCACCCTGCAGGCCTTCATGGAGGGCTCCACCCTGGGAGAGTTCCATCCTCGCCTGGCCATGCTGCTCAGCTTCCACTGTCACCTGCTGCTGGTCCCTGCTCAGCCAGGACGAGGTCTCACACACACACACACACACACACACACACACACACACACACACACACTGACTGTGGGTTAATCTTCTAGTGGAGGTCCCTGGCCAACTACAACTATCATGTCACTCTAGGGCTATCACTTTGTTTGCTGATTGGGCTAGATCAGTGGTTTTCAACCTTTTTGATACCAGGGACCACTATCTATTCAGCATTTCAGACATGGACCACCATTAATTTTAACCAGTTTATCCATCTAGAAAATAGCAGATCTACGGGGTGCCCCCTGGCCCTGTGCTCCAGGCGCATGCCTCATATAGGCTTGACAGTGTGTCGCATGTTCGAGTCCCTCTCATGCTGCATCCTTGCTGCATGTCTCTCCCTTTCTCTCTGCCCCTCTTCCCTGTCTGTCTATCAATAAAGGAAATAACAAGAAAGAAAAGAAAAAGGCAGACCAATAAGATCACAGAGCACCACTTGGTCCACAAACGAGATTTATTTTTGTATTTATTTTTGTATTGTATTATGTGCTTTTGCAGAGTCATTGTGCAGTCTGCTGTGGAACCTACACACCTACTACAGCCAGTTCTCTGAGTGCATCCACAGCAGAATCACACAGCTCAGACAGCCTCTGGAGAAGGAGCTCAAGGTGGATACATTTCACACATTTAGTTGTTTTTCTATTACTTTCTGTTGTTTGTTTTTTTGTTAAAGTAATTAATATTTGATGTACTTACGTTATGCTCTGCGTGGTTCCCCAGGACTTTGTGAAGATCTCCAAGTGGAACGATGTCAGTTTCTGGTCCATCAAACAGTCAGTGGAGAAGACTCATCGGTAAGGTTATAACTCACTGAGAACCTCTTGTTACAGTGATGGGTTCTAATTTGTTCCTGCCATGTTCAATGGTAAACATTAAACAACCTCCACAGGGAGAGAGTACAGCCTTCTGTACTCAAGCCTAACTTTAGCCATGTGTATGTCAGAGCTTCTCTCAAACGTGGCATTGCGTGTGGATGATATGTCCTTGACAAATCCGATTGAGAGTCTCACAACATTTTGCATTTTGCTCTCTGTCGTCCTACAGTGTGTATTAGAGCTCAAGTGGTCAAGCTGCACGACACTGAGCAAACGCCATCATTTTATTTTAACAACAAAATGCCAAGCATGCTTAGAGCCTCAGAAAATAAAGACATGACAAGGATATAATGTTGTCATGGTCAACAAGAGCCCGTACCCACAATGCACCTGGCAAAAAATGTTCACATTCACAACAAAAAAACGTATTGCTTATCCCCAGGACTCTCTTCAAGTTTGTGAAGAAGTTTGAGGAGGCTCTGAACGGCCCCAGTGCTCCTGCTCTGGTGGAACAGGGCTCCAACGCCAACCTGGACAGCGTGGACGCCAACCCAGAGGAAACCCCCATCCACAGGGTCCACCAGGCCCTGAGGAACGCCCTGCCAGGGAAGGGAAGAGACCTTCAGGTATACAGTGTTCTAAATCACTGGCTCAACAGGGTCATTATTGGAATTTTAAGTTCAGAGGTGACTTTGGGAGACACCATACTTCTAAAACAGTGACTGCTCTTGTGTATGTGTTGTGCTTGCACATTACACCTCGTAATAACCAAATGGATTGTCCTGGAACTTCTCTGATGAACAATGTCAAAGCAGTTGGCTGCCATGTTACAGACAAAAATGGATACTTCATAGTGCTGCTTTACTTAGGTGTTCTAATTGTTTTATTAACGTGTTATTTCAGAGCGAGGTCCCAGACGAGGCCGCTGACCCGTCCTCTCTCCAGGGCCGTCTGCCAGTCCTGACCAGGAAGATGAAGAAGATGTGTGTCCAGTTAGTGAAAAAGAACCCAGTGCCTGAACTCGCTGAGGACCTGGACATATTCACTGGTAAGGAGAACGGCACTGACCAGGCCAGAAGCAGTGCAGTTCACAAAGCTTTTTGTGTCACACAGATCTCTGAATGGACGAATATAGGCAGGGGATCATTCATGCCAGCTGTGACCTGTAAAATATGAAACGATCTGTTGTGTTTGTGTGATTTCAGGTGAGATCATCAGTAACCTCCGCGACCTGCAGAGTCTCACCATCGACTCGTCTGCGGAGAAAGAGAAGCAGAAATCTGAGGTCAAACACATCCTTCAGCAGAAACAGAGAGCGCTCTCTGACCTCTTCAAGATGCTCGCAGAAATAGGCAAGTCTTCAAATTCCTATATCCTTGATCGTTTATAGCCTCTCTTAAGCGCCAATGGGAATTCATCTATTTGCTGTATGAAATTACTTGCTTAAACAGAAACTGTCTAACAGTGCTTGATTTATGGTTATGGTTCCATGTTACTATTAACCACAATAAGTACTGTAAGATACAGCTCATGAAGCTCATGTTTACTGTCCCTGCAGGTCTCTCCTACCGTAAAGGACTGACATGGAACAGGACAGCTGACCCAGAGAAGACTCTGTGCATGCAGCCTCTAGAGATGACCACTGCTCTGTCTGCTGCCAGGACCCAGGAGCATGCAGAGAAAATGTAAAAACACACTTTTAAGCACTATATACTTATTTGTAGAAAATATACTTAGGTTGTAAAATAGCCAATGTAGATGCACAAAAAACGTGTAATGCTATTGTTTTCACAACATTTCTTTCCATTTAAAAGCCAATTAAAATATTCCTTGGAATACAGATGCCAAGAACATTAATGAGATGACTCTAATGAGAAGATCACTATTCTTACCTTTTTAAATCAGCTGTTGGACATAATGTTTATTAATAAAATGGGAAAATTGTTTAAGAAAGACAAAACCCACACATGTAGTAATGTGTAAACAAAATGTGTAATAATGAATATCAAAACCCATGCCATGCCATGTAAAAAAATGGATTCTTGACAATTTTCTTGTATATTGATTCTATTTTGACTGTTTTTTTACCTGATGAAATAGATTGTATTCACAGCTCTGTACATGACATATATTCTATGATATGTACAGAACCAGACTCAGACTGTCACTGTACTTTATTTGTGCAGGTTGTTTACAGAGTTGACAGCGGCGTGGGAAGGATGTCAAACATACTTCTACCGCTCATGGGCCAGGAGAACAGCACTGCTGACTGCACTACAAAGTGCTGCCAAGGTACTTACATCTCTTCTCTTCTCTTCTCTTCTCCTCTCCTCTCCTCTCCTCTCCTCTCCTCTCCTCTCCTCTCCTCTCCTCTCCTCTCCTCTCCTCTCCTCTCCTCTCCTCTCCTCTCCTCTCCTCTTGTGGTGATATTCTGAGCGTTGTGTTGTGTTTTTAGGAGCTTGGTCTGGGGAACATAGAGCGCTGTCGTGGTTTCTCCTCCCACCTGTTCAAACTGCTGCTCAGACAGAGACGACGACTGGCCAAACTCACAGAAGAGTGGATCCACCTCAGGTCTGTCCATAGTCGACGACTGCCATTCACAACTAAGCTTTTGTTATACAGTATTGCCAATTTGTGTCTAATAATAAAAAATACTTTGCCCCTTCAGGAGACTAACGGCCAGTGTCCAGGGAATCCGTGAGCACGCCCACAGCCACCCCGGGGACGCAGGCTGTAGCCTCCCCCCACAGGCGCCGCTTGGCGACTGGGTGAGCAGAGGCCAGGCGCTGGCCGCCCAGTGCGCCACGCTCCTCCAGCAGCTGGGCTGGCTCCTCCAGTGCTGTCCCGAGGACCTCCAGCAAAACCAGGAACAGCCGGGGGGCTGCGGCCAGAGGCAGCACACCCTGAGGTGTCCGTCTCCCCTCGCCGCCCACCGGCAGCCCCCCGGCTGCCTGCTGAGGAGAGGAGATGCCGCCTGGTGCCAGCTGAGCCAGCGGGTGGCCGCCATGGTGCAGCAGACTCAGAGCTCCAGGGAGGAGCTGGACTCCGTGGCGCGGGAGTCCTCACACAGTGCCCTTCACACGTGGTAAGAACCGCTGGGAGGTCTTACACAGTGCCCTTAACACATGTTCAGGACTCTCCACTGTCAGTGGGCCAAAGTGCGATGGGCTTTGAAAGTTATTCTGTTTCTCGTCACTTTTCGTCACTTTAAATGTTGGGATCGGTAATGCCGTTGCACAGCTCTGCCATTCACTGTCACAACTTAGCTTTCATTTAGGGCTGCAACTAATTTTACCAGTTATTACTTCCATTAGTTTCTGTTTTGATTTAATTTAATAATAGAGAGTGTGTGGATTTTGGAAACATTTCTATTAACTATTAAGGTCAACTAAAAGGAACCCATTGATCCGATGATTCACTTAAGCTGCCGGATAACAACAGCAAAGATAGGCATTCTACTCCCAGCTCCCAGTTGTGTCACATCCCCACATTATTTTTCTGTAAAGATGTCTGGTCATTTTAAATTATTGTGTCCAAATATTTATTGGTTCGATGCAAAGCATCCGTTCTTTCAGCATTTTATAATGCTGAACGTTCTTCAACACCAGCAATGCCAATGCTACTCTCTCCCCCACTCACCCATAGAGAGGTGGGGCTCATTCTTCTAAAAAGAAAAAAAAAAACATTCCAACCAAAGTGACACTCCCATGGTTCTCTCCTCAGGAAACACTACTCCACTTGCTGCTCTGGTTGGGAGCGTCTAGCGGCCGTGGCGTCCCAGATGCCCGGTGTGGAGCAGATGTTCAGCCCTGCGCTGTGCGTGGGCGGCACAGACAGCCAGCCGGCCCTGGCCCAGGCCCTGCGCTACGTCAGGGAGGAGGTGGAGGTCAGCCTGGCCGAGTTCACCACCTGGAAGACCCAGCTCCTGTCCCTGGGACACACTCAGACAGGTCAGGAGCAGGAAGAATAACTGCACTGTTCGTTCTCACAGTTCCATAACTGGTGGGTTTTACAGAAATGTGTGCTTTCCTCTCTACAGGTCAAACGCACGACTTCAGCTCCGAGTTCTCTGCTGACCTGGAGAAGAGCATCACCACGGTGCTGTGTGCTGTCCAGAACCTGGTGAAGAGACGGGACAGACGGCACAGAAAAGACCAACACGGGGACGGCCAGAGAGGTTAGAACTGGTTACTGCAGTTAATCTAACAACAAGTCAGGGGCGGATCTAGGCATCGGCATTGGGAGGCAATGCCCCCCTAAATGCCCAGACTGCCCCACCAAACATGATGGCATGCAAAACAACCCAAGATATTTCAGTGCTTATTTAAAAGTATTTGAAACACTACTACTGCTACACACACTACAAACTACAATTGCCACACCACTAAACCAACAGCATTTCATCATTGAAAACAGGAAACTCTCTGTGTCAGACCTTTAGCTTTATGCATGCTGCGTGTCTGTTGCAACTCCGACGACAACTGATGTTATTATTGATGCTTATTTGCCCAATAAAAGTACTGTAAGTGAAAATGGTATGGGGGCGGCTTCATTCGCGGCGATGAAGCCGCCCCCATACCATTTTCTTCTTTCCCAATTGGGAAATGTTACATCCGCCCTTGCAACAAGTACTTTTCCGCAGACCTGTATCTCAAAATACCTTCTTCCAGGGAGAGATATGTTTCTTCAGCCTTTCAACTTTATGGGCCATTTTAATGTTTGACGATTCATCGTGTCAAATGGTGTTGCTCTTCCAGAGAGCGGTGCAGAAGAGGAAGAAGAAGAGGAGGAGGATCAGGTGGAGGACCTGCTGAAGCCAGGCCATCTGAGCAGTCTCCTGGAGGAGGAGCTGGCGGCTGAGGTCGGCTCTCTGTCCTTGGAGGAGGTGAGATCCGGGATGGACGCCCTGCTGGAACGCCTGCGGACGCACAGAGACTCCTGTCAGCCACAGCAACTCCAGGTAGGAGCCCAGTGATGGGACGATATGTCTGACGATGTTATTGCAATGATCTATACTAAGTATGTATAAATTCAAAGTTAAAACGCCACAAAAATTGGTCTGGTGGGCTTTGTTAGCCTGGCTCAGCCTTGAATCAGTACCTTAAAAAATACCAGCTTATTTTTTCCCTGTGAGTCAAGGACTGGCTTCACTGCCTTTGGGGCCGTTTGTGCCAGTTGGAAATCCAGTCCCAGCACCTGATTGGCAAACAGCCCTGTCACTCACTTCGTTCCCAACGTCGTCTGCTTTCCCAATATTCTTAGGGGTTCATATGAACCAATTTGATGACGCCCATCCTAGAAACTGCTGTGGTAGAGAGGGACTTCAGTCTGAATAATGAAGTGGAACGAAACGACAATTCAGACTCAGGCTAGGGCTTTGTGCTATAACCGGCTGATCTGAAAAATGTGTGGGCTAGTGCTGTCAGATCGAATTTCATTTAATGAATTCCGTTCGAATATTAAAAAAATATATAGTATTCGAAAGATTAAATTTCCATTCGAATTTAGCATTAATAATTAATTAATTCTATATCATATTTTTATTTGGTTTCATACGTTATTTCCCCCGTTAAATGTAACAAATCTTCCGGTGCCTGCAAGTTTGCAACCATCGCTGCATGAGAATAAATGTGCGTCCACTCACTTGACACTATAACAGCAGCCTACCTAGAGAGGGGGGAGGCGTAGCAGCGAGAGAGAGGTGTAGAGACTAGAGAGCGAGAGAGCAAGAGAACTCAGAGAAGCACGCTGCTTACCGTTGCGTCCCCTCAGACCAAAATAATCCTTATTAACTTATCTGTGCATTATAGTAGCCTGTATTGCTAGCAGAGTACAGATAAGTTAATAAAAGTCGCGTTCAGTATAAAACCACCGCAGTCATCAACAACATTAGTTACAGCTGTGTGATGACCGAGTTACATGGAAGTGTGGTCATTATGTTCTGCCATTTATGGTAATAGCGTGATCATTCGAAGGTGCTGGTTTCTATAGGTCACCGCTTTTGATGTGGCATCGATACCTATGGGGCTTCATGTAATGCACACAATGGCCCACATTTGCATGTGAAGGGGGGGCCTCTAGTGGACAGAGTATGCAGTGACTGCAGTCAATGACAATGCATAGAATACAGGTATGCCTAATTACCAGAGTATTTTATGGGGTATAATCTGGGCTATATTATATTAAATAATGAGCTAAAATAACGTAAATATTCAAATATAATATTCGATTATTAAAAATATTAAAGAAATGAATTTCGGATGGTATTTTTGAGGGAAAATGACAGCAGCTCTGGCATGATGTGTGCGCAGTCAAAGATTAGCTGTTTCAAGATGGAAGGATGGACACACGGCCCAGGCAGGGGCCAAAACAGTCTTGGCCAGCAGGGGCGAAATCCAAAAGCGACCTCGCCCGCGGGCGCCCGTTTTCAAAAGCGGGCGCCCGCTTTCACAAAAACGGGCGCCCGGTTTCACAAAAACGGGCGCCCGTTTTCAAAAGCGGGCGCCCGTTTTCACAAACGGGCGCCCTTTTCAAAAGGTTATGGTTAGGGTTAGGTTAGGTTTAGGCATAGGTTTACTGAGGTTAAGTTTAGGGTTAGAGTTAGGTTTAGGCATAGCCTAGTTTGTGAAAACGGGCGCCCGCTTTTGAAAACGGGCGCCCGCTTTTGAAAACGGGCGCCCGTTTTTGTGAAACGGGCGCCCGTTTTTGTGAAACCGGGCGCCCGTTTTTGTGAAAACGGGCGCCCGGTTTTGAAAACGGGCGCCCGCGGGCGAGGGCTCAAATGGATTTCGCTGGCTCTCGTCTTGGCCGTGCCTGGTGGAGAGGAGAGAAGTGTATGAGCCTCCCACAATAGGGAGGCCAGATTGAAAGTGTTTGAACCCTGTGGTTTAGTGCGTGTGTATGTGTGTGTGTTCAGGAGGTGGACGAGGCCTGCAGGATGCTGCTGCGTGTGGAGCCCATGCTGGGTGTCTACTCTGACCTGGTGCGCTACTACCTGTCCGTCTCGCTGGGAGCCCACCGGAGTACAGGCAAACTGCTGTCTGTGCTGGCCAGCATCTTCACTGAGCTCGCCCAGAAGGTACAGTACGCAGAGGAGATGCTGCCCAGTCCGTGGAAACCTTGTATGTCCAAGATCTTAGAACTTCAGGCCAACTGACACTTTTGTATGACATTGAAATATGGAGATACAAGGCATGTGTACCTGGCAGCAACAATATACAAATGTGGAGGATGTGTTTTTTTTTCTCTCTCTATCTTCTTCACAGTGGATTATAACCTAACACATATTTTTAGGCGATGAAAAAATAAATGGGCTGTTCCCTCACGCTTGTTCCGTTTGTTCTCAGGGTTTCTGCCTGCCTCAGGAGCTAATGGGAGGTGGAGACGGGGAAGGAGCTACGGAGTTCCACGACTACGAAGGAGGAGGCATAGGAGAAGGAGACGGCCAAAAAGATGTCAGCGACAAGATTGAGAATGAAGACCAGGTACTTAACTACACCATATTAGGCCTTTAGTTAGTTACTTGGTTAGTCCGAATTTTGTTCTGGAGCAGCGTCTCTTTATTACAGATGAGTATCACTTCATTGTAGCTTAACGCTATAATGATAGGTGACTATCAAAGACGAGACTGCAGCGCCTCATGTCTGTGTCTCGGTAGGTGGAGGACACCTTCCAGGAGGGCCAGGAGAAAGAAGAACAGCAGGACAAGCGGAACATCAAGGAAGAAGACAATGCCATCGAGATGTCGGAGGACTTTGACGGCCAGATGCACGACGGGGAAGAGAGAGAGCCTGGTGGGTTGTCAACTTCAAACACTGTCTACCGTCTTACTATCATGGTAGAAACATGGTAGTTATACTGTCATTGTAAAGTCACTTTGGTTAACCACATGCACTCTAGTGTCCCTGTCCATTCTGGGCATATCATAATAAAACCTGAGCTTGTATGTTGTTTATAGAGGGTTTAAGAGGTTAAGAGTGTCAGATAAATGCACCAATGTCAATGTAGTCTCATTCTCAGTCTTTCAACGGCTAACAAAGCGTCTCTTTGACCGCCTGCAGGTGAAGATGAAGAGGAGGAGTCAGACAAGGAGGATGACGAAGAGCTGGACAAGAAGATGGGTGACCTGGGCGACGGTCAGACGGACACCCTGGACGAGAGGATGTGGGGCGACGACGATGATGATGAAGACCAAGATGGCAGCGATAAGGAGGAGGAGTCTGGCAACGGCATGGACCAGGTACGTGCATGCGGGTTGCCTTGTCATGATCAGATGATGTTTCTTTTTTACCCTCGTTCCTCTTGATTTGTTGTGACAACCAGTCCAAACCTTGTTCGTTTTCTCAGGGGGAGTCGGAATTAGTCGCCAAAGACGACAACCTGGACGCCGCAGATCCTAATAAAGACCAGAAGAAGAACCAGGACAAGGATGAACAGATGGACGAGGACAAAGAGAAGATCCATGAACAAGGAGACGAGGTAACGTTTGGGACGTAAATGAAGCATAACTCTTAGTTAGTGCCACTATCTAAACACTCATAGAGATTGGTAAGAATGAAACGTCACTGCTGTGGATGAAACACAGTCAGTCATTTTCCTTTTGTGCTTTAAGATTTTAAGATGAAATCTAGGATCTGTCCTTTGTTCCAGCATTTACGTTTACATCACCATTTGGGCCAACGAGGCTAAGCTCTAGCCCTAAACTTTGTTTTTTTGCAGAGGGAGTTTGATGAGAACGAGGTGGACCCCTACTACGGCAAGCAGCAGGAGAAGAAGGCGGACCCCGAGCCCATGGACCTCCCCGAGGACCTCAACCTGGACCAGGGGGACGAGCAGGGGGACCAGGACGAAGGGGACGGCGAGGGGGACGGTGAGAGAGGCTCATCCACTCAAAAGAAGCTACTAGTTTGGAGGCACCAGAACATGGAGTTCCAACACTCCAATAGGCTTTATTGTCAATGGAGAATATTCATATGATTTTCAGCAACATTATTGCCCAAACCAACCTACCAGTTGCTTTGGAAATTATTTAGGTGTGCTCAGAGAGTACAACCACAACTTTCAGCAGATCTGGGAGGCACTATTTGGGGACAGGAACTGCATAATCTTTTTATTTTTGTGAGGGTCTAGGAGGAATTAATTGCAGATAAATATTATAACCTGGAGCACTTACACAGAAGTCATTGTGAGCTAAGCTTATGAGGCTATTCTTTACTGTTCCACCAACGTATTAAATAAAGCGTTTGCTATTTTCTTCTCCCCTTCCAGAGGAGAACCCCTTTGACATTGAGGAGAAGCTCCCTAACCTGGAGGAGAAGGAGGGGGGAGAGAAAGAGGGAGAGGAAGAGGAGGACGACGGAGCTGAGGGGATGGAGGAAGACCAGCCTGGCCCACCGGGCGACGAGGAGGAGAAGGACCAGGAGGCCCAGCCTGAGGAGAAAGAGGAGGGAGAAGGAGAGCATGCAGATGACCATGATGAATCTGCTGAGAAACAGGAGGAGGAGAAGGATGAAGGCCAAGAGGCAGGGAAACAAGAGGATCTGTCCGTTCCAAATGACAAGGGACAGAATCCTAAAGTAAGTTTTGTTAGCTTGTGGATCAGCTTGTCTGATAATGATGCATAGAGAGGTAAAGTGATTGATTGTCAATTTGGGAGATTACACTTGACGTTTTGGTCACCAAGACCTTCTTCAAGATTGACACTGACAGTAATTAGTGGAAGTGGAAGATTTGCACTGCATGCCATCTGTTTGACCATTCCCTTGTTTCTTTATACTTTTCCAGGAGGAGGATGAAGAGGACGGTCCCGGGGAGGATGAGGAGCAGCCGGAGTCGGCCGAGAGGAAGGAGCACAACACGGACGGACAGACTGGAGAGGAGAACGTCCAGAGTGACACGGCTGTGGAGCTGGCAGGAGAGGCTTCAGAGAGAGACCAGGCTAAGGAGGTATGGTCTGTCACCATCTTATAAACGGGTCTTTGTTTTTTGTTTTTTTTTTCCCATTTTTCTCTCAGGGTCCTGATGTGAACACAAAACATTTTAATATAGTTTTATAAATGTATGTGTATGTATGTTCATAAATGTATGTATCAATGTATTTATTAACAAAAGACAATGCACATATACAAAAGCTGCTTAGAGGAGGAGTTCACCCCAAAATACAAATTTTCTATCGACCCCTCACACCCCATGAGCCTTGAATTTAGTTTTGTCAAATTCCATTTAACATTTCAATTAATGGAGTCTCTGCCGGTCATCGAGCTATTGGTTTAGGAATGTGACATCCACAAAAATGCATTTTAGGCTTCATGAGATGCCCATAGTTGTCAGAAGTTACTGTAGTCTGCCTGACGAGTTTGTAACAAGCAAGTCGCTGAGTTGATACCTGTTGTTTGTGTAACAAGTGTATTGTTACCGGTGTGTTCAGAGCCAGTTTCTACTACTCATAGACTCTGGTTTAAACCACACCACAGAGCATTAGGATGGATGGTGCCACACACCAGACCACACTGTTTCCACGGTGGCTGGACCTGCACTGCCATACAATAAAATACCCTTTTCGTCGTTCTGGATTTATTCACTAAATGCTTAGTTGTAGATTTTAAAATAGTCCATTTGCTTTTGGTTTGTCAGGAGCACGGCAGTGGGTCGGCCGATGCCAGCCAGTCGGAGGGCCACCAGTCCAAGCTGATGGCCAGAATGGCTTCTCAGAGACACACTCAGAGCAAGACGCAGGTATGTACTGTACAATACAGCCTCCTGGCATGAACATCCCTGTATCATCCCTGTTTCCTTTAATGCAAGGGTTTTCAACCAGAAGTCCGGGGGACCCTTGCGGCTCCATTTGGTTTCATGTTTACACTCTAAAGAGTTAAAATATACATCTGAATTAGCCCCAAGTGTACACAATTAGAGAATGTAGAAGCTTAATGGTCATTTTGATCTGTATGTTTGCCTGTTTTGATTCCGAATCCAGCCTGGTATTGTGGACAAAAGCAAAAGAAATCTTTAGTTTTGGGTCTGTGGGGCTAACATGTCATCAGATGGTGGTCCGCGGCTCAAATTCTGAATAAATAATGCACCCTGGTATCAAAAAAGATTGAAAACCACTGCTGTAATCAGTAGATTGATTATAGATAGTGATGTATTTCTCACATAAGCATGTTATACATTGTTGACAGTTGTATGCAACTACGGTACGCTTGTAGATCAGAAACTTCGCTCACCGTTTTCCCTCCCACCTGCTACTTCAGAGCTTCAAGAGGAAACCCGGCCAGGCCGACAACGAGCGTTCCACAGGGGACTACAACGAACGCATCAACAAGCGCCTGCGCACCGTGGAGAGCTGCAAGGACCGTACGGAGGACACGCGGCAGGGCCAGCAGGCGCAGCAGGAGTCAGACCTGTACGAGCACATCAAGCAGGGAGAGACGGACTACGACACGCAGACATATGGTCAGTGACGGTGGTGCTTCTGTACCGTGCTGGTAGAAAGGTTCTTAAACGACTTATTAAGGGGAACTCCACCCATTTTCAAGATTTTAATATGTCATTAATATACCTTAGAGATGTTGTGTGGACATGATAAAGTTCCCCCAATTCTGTATTTCCTTAAAAAAAAACATTAACATGGTGAAATACATCAGATCATGACATCATCAAGATGTATTTCACCATGTTAATGATTTTTCTTTCAGACCCCTTTTTCCTGAGAGGGTCACAATTGTATCCTCTCAGGAAAATTTTGAAAATGGGTGGAATTCCCCTTTAAAAGACCTGGTAGTCGATTCTACAAAATGCCTTCTAAGTCTGTAATTAGCAGATGTACTGTGAGTGCTGTGAGCTTGTGTATTTGCTGTTTTTGAATAGCCAACAATATGTCATTGTGTAACACAAATACTGTACTGGTGTTTTCAGAGCCAGTTTCTCAATGCCGTAGACTCTGGTTTTAGCACACCACACAGCAGCAGGACAGTGCAAAAAAAATAATGCCAGACCACTATCTGCACAGTGGCTGGACCAGCACTTCCCTACATTTTGACATTGTGCTCTGTATGTTACTGCAGATAATTAAGTGGCCTTAAGGAATAATGGTTCCCCTTGAGGCCCATCATTCAGGAAGAACAACAAGTTATCTGAGTCTGAGACTGTGGCACAACTGTTGTGTAAAGTGTGTGTTGTTTCCGTGTGTTAGACGTCGCCAGCGCGGACCAGCAGAAACCAGCCGGGCCTCAGCAGGACCAGGACAAAGACGAGGAGGACGTTGCCATGGATACGGGGGAGCAGGAGGACGACCTGCAGGCGGTGGACGCCCCGGAGCTGAAGCCAGAACAGCTGGACTCCACCAAGACGTCCCAGAAAGGTCTGTCGGTTTAGTCAACAATCATCTGTGTAGTTTGAACCCGGTACTGTGACAATGCATTGTGAGGTGGTAAATCGTCTGTTTCTGTATTATGTATTACTGTATGTTTCTGTATTATGCTTTAGCTTTTGAAAAATAGCAGACCTACAAGCTCATAGCGCGCCACCGAGTGGCGCGCTATGAGCTTGTAGGTCTGCTATTTTTGAAAAAAAAAATGTGATAATGTGGCACAAATCTTTGAATATATTATTTCGGAAGCAAACATTTTTTAATTCAAATCTTTGCTTCTGGGGGATCCCTAGAACAACATGTTTTCAGATAGGGCTCCGCAGCCAAATATAGATAATTATGGTGCTCCTGGGCATGAAATATGTTGAGCATCACTGACACATGCAGGAACATACAGTAGATTTTCTCTGAAAAACTACAATCTAGTGTCATAGACTAGAATGTAGCATCAAAAACTAGAATCTAGTGTCAGAAATTAGAATGTAGTGTCAAAAACGATAATCTAGTGCCAGAAACTAGAATGTAGCGTCAAAAACTAAAATCTATTGTCAGAAACTAAAATCTAATCCTGGGCACTGAACTACCTCCCCCTGGCCAGCCAGGGCGCCTGATGGAGGGGACTGGAACTGGTTGGAATAACGTGTTCCTTCCACACGCTACGTCCAACCAGGGAAAAGAAGGCAGCTTGGACTCCTCATGCATTGAAGGAAGCATGAGGCCAGTCCGCTGCCTCCCCAGGTTGGCGGAGGGTGTGTAGAGCCCAGGATCACATTAGGAATTGGCACTGGGTGAAAAAATGGGTTACAAAATTGTGGGATAAAATATATATATAAAAAAAGAAAATAAAATCTAGAGTCAAAAGCTAGAATGTAGCATCAAAAACTAGAGTCTAGTGGCAGAAACTAGAAACTAGTCAGGACAAAATGGGTCAACCCTTTGTGTACTGAACGCGTTTTGGTGTTTTAGCTGTTAAAGAAAAATAATAGTGGCGCGATATGAGCTCGTGGTTCTGCTATTTTTGAAAAATTTTCTTTGAATACATTATTTCGGAAGCAAACATTTTTAACTAAAATGTTTGCTTCTGGGGGATCCCTAGAACAACATGTTTTTAGATGAGGTTCTGCAGCTAAATAATATATTTCTGGGGGACCTTCCTATGAAATATGTTAAGCATCACTGACACAGGAAGAGATTTTTCCAGAAAAACTAGAATCTCGCACCAGGGACTAGAATTTAGTGTCACAAGCTAGAATTTATTGTCATGGACTAGAATCTAGTGTCAGGAACTAGAATCTAGTCAAGTCAAGTCAAGTCAAGTTTATTTGTATAGCACATTTCACTCGACAAGCGAGGACCCAATGTGCTGACAGAATTACAGAACAGATAAAGAATACAAAAGGTCAATGAATACACATAGTACACGATTAAATACGATACATATAAAAATAAATGATACAATGCTTTTCACATCTAACTAAAAGCTAGTGAAAATAGATATGTTTTCAGTCTGCTTTTGAATACAGAGAGCGAGGCTGCAGATCTTAATTCAGCTGGTAAGGAATTCCATAATGAATCTAGTGTCAGAAACTGGAATCTAACTTCAGAAACTACAATCTACTGAGAGGAACTAGAATATACCGTGAGGAACTAGAATCTGATCAGGACACAATGGGTTGATTGCATAAAGTCACACCAAATTGTTTGTTTGTAACTGCAGCGAGTGTGGAGGGAGGAGAGATGGAGACCCAGACGCACAGAGAGGAGGAGGAGGAGGAGAGGCGGAGAGACAGAGAGCAGGGCGAGGATGAAGAGCATCCAGAGAGATTCACTGAGTCCACCGTCCACACTGTCCCAGAGCTGCTCATGGACCTGGACCAGGTACTGGATGACGATGGATGCATGTAGACCAGATATATAAACACCTTCCATGGGTATTATCTCGCACAGATTGATGGGTCACAATAAACTGACCTCTGTCTGTCTGTGTCTGCCCCCCCAGAAAGCAGTGATGGACCCAGAGGAGATCAGAAGAGAGATGGAGCTGCAGTTGGAAGCCTGGCAGAAACAAGCCCCCGGGGCTGCAGAGGAGGTGACGTCACCCGTTTTGTTTATTATTCTCATGAAAAAGAATACACAAGCAGATACAGAGCTGAACTTTGAAGGTCAGGGTGTAACAAGTGTGTTGTTACCGGTGTGTTCAGAGCCAGTTTCTACAATCCATAGACTCTGGTTTAAACCACACCACAAAGCAGCAGGATGGATGGTGCAACACACCAGACCACACTGTCTCCACAGTGGCCTGGGCTTGCACTGCCATACACTAAAATACCTTGCCCTGGATTGTTGCCCTGGATATTTGCCGAAAGCGTAATTGCAGCTGATATAAGATATCAAAAGTGTGAACAAAAGTAAAACTCATTATTTAAAAAAAAAAAAAGGAAAAAAACTTTATCAGCTTTGATTTGTTTTTGTTTGTTGTTTATTCGTCTTCAATAACAAGTTAGTGTTTCTTGTATTTGTGTTGCAGGAGAGTGCGGCAGCGGCCATGTGGCATCAGTACCAGGCGTTGACCTCTGCCCTTTCCCAGCAGCTGTGTGAACAGCTCCGCCTCATCCTGGAGCCCACGCAGGCCGCCAAGCTCAAGTCAGTACAGTACAGTAACACAATACTGTACACATGACTCCACCACCACCACTGGTTTCTGTCCTTTGGATTCCATAGTCTTCTGTGGAAGCATGTCAGGCACTGACAATAGCAGTTCAGATGAAGGGAAAGGGACTATTCAGACAATCCTGGCAGTAAATGAATTAAATTAACACCCTACTTTAGTGGTTTTCAACCTTTTTCATGCCAGGGCCCACCATTTATTCAGCATTTGAGCCACGGACCACCATTCGAGTACATGCTCAGCACCACAGACTCAAAACTATAGATTTTGTTTGCTTTTGTCCACAATTCCAGGCTGGATTTGGGAAATAAAACAGTCAAACATACAGATCAAAATGACCATTAATCTTCTACATCCCCTAGTTGTGTAGACTAATTCAGATGTTGAATATTTTAACTCTTGAGAGTGTAAACATGAAACCAAATGGACTCGCAAGGGTCCATTTGGTTTCATTTTACACACTCAAAGAGTTACATCTGGTTAACCAACTTTCCATCATTTAGCCTGGGGACCACCTGGAACTCTCTCAAGGACCAATGGTTGAAACCCACTGCCCTACTTGATCGTAGTATATTTTTGGAAATATGAGGGTTCCACTTGACAGAGACAAAATAACAGTATGATCAACTGCAGGGTGAACAGAGAGGATCGCATGTTCTGAGCTTGCTTATGATCCTTGATGACTAATGATGCTTAAATTCTAAACTGGATCCATGGCAGCGCTGTCTGATAACGGATGCTTTGCACAGGGGTGACTACCGCACAGGGAAGAGGCTCAACATGAGGAAGGTGATCCCCTACATCGCCAGCCAGTTCCGCAAAGACAAGATCTGGCTGAGGAGAACCAAACCCAGCAAGAGAGAGTACCAGATCTGTGTGGCCATCGACGACTCCTCCAGCATGGTGGACAACCACTCCAAACAGGTCAGCATAACATCTACATAAAATTGTCACATGAGTGATCCCAATAAAAAAAAAGTGCATAAAAAGGTACCACATAGAATGATCCATTGCTATGGCATATACCATATACACTAGTCTGTATTTCTGTAATCAAAACTACAAATCCTGTTCAATGGACTATAGGAGTCGGCAATCTTTTGGACATGAAGTGCCATGTTTTGATTTCACTGATAGGCAGTGTGTCAACATTCAACATTAAGTTGAATACTGAGAATGCATACAAATGTGTTTTCTTTCACACCAGGACATTGCAATCATCATTAAGCCATCATTTACACCAATTTCCCCAGTTAGAGATACAGCTGCAGTACTTACAGTAACATTGATGTTGTTTAGTACAATGACATAGGGTTTTTCTGTTGGTATATATGGGCTGTCAAGGCCAGAAAGTTTTTATTCATTTTATTGCCCCTCAGTCTGCTGATGTCATGCACATAGCTGCATTGTTCTTTCTTACAGTCAGATAAACGTTTAAAATACCATACAAATCAATTAAGTCCTGTTTGTGTCCTTTCTGTTTCAGCTGGCTTTTGAATCTTTGTCTGTGATCGCCAATGCCCTCACTCTGTTGGAGGTGGGCCAGGTCTCTGTATGCAGGTAAGAATACACCACACCGGGCTGATGGGATTCATCTGCTCACATGTGATGAAACCAAACTCATTATCCTATACAAGCCCACTTAACCTTGAAAGATAGAAAAGTAAGACAGAAAATGGATTGATTCCTGGAACAGTAAGCGACCCCTTAGAAATAGAAAATAGACATGCATTTGTATTCTACAAGGAGCTGATGTGTATTTGTATTTACAGTTTTGGGGAGTCCACGCAGCTCCTCCACCCTTTCCAGCAGCAGTTCAACGACGAATCAGGAGCCAGGATACTGAGACTGTGTCAGTTCCAGCAGAAGAAGACCAGGATAGCACAGGTACTGTCAGAGCCACAAGTTAACGGAATTACAATAAACTCTGATTCCAACCATAGACTTGCCACACCGTAGCCTTTCTTCTATAACAGGGGTGCATTGAAGTGTTTGGTTAGCCACCCTACGCAAAAACCTTGACCCACCACGGGTTAGTTTTAACCCACCAGTTATTTAGTTTTTTATAAAGTGGGTACTTGGATTCTAAAATGACAGAAATGGGTACTGACTGTCACACATCTATTGTTATACACATTTTCACCTGTCTAGCTGCATTTGTCCCATATTTATTTATTTATTGAGAGTACACTGTACTGTAGATCAATGACTGACTGACTGTCCTCTTCAGTTTTTAGAGACGTCAGCTAAAATGTTTGCATCAGCACGACAGAAGACAGCAGGATCGCCAAACGCAGGTAATGTGTTCTGCATAACATTTGTTCATGTACCACCACCCACTGTAGAACCACACAATATGAATATTGAATGTTTGACTGTAGACAGTGTAGACTTATTTGCATAGTATCTTGTGTGGTGCTTGCTTACTGACTAAGAATTTGTGTACCAGACACCAGGAAATAATCATACACAATCTCTCTTTAGCTTTCTTGCTAAATTAAACCCGATATTCACTGCTCCTCTACTCCTCAAATCAGTTTGTCACTGAATTTGCTACTTTGACATTCCCATAATAGGCACAATGGGCTTCTTTTGGTTAAAGGTACTAGTGGAGGTTGTAACATTGCTGTGTAACTGGTTTACCTTGTCGCGTACGGTAACCTTTCTGCCCTGACTAACAGACACACTGGTGAATGCACCGCTGATTGAATCCACCTCTCTATGCTGCTTAGTAAACCGGGGTCCATGCCCAGATGGTATCTCGGGTCCAACAAACAAGCCTTCAGTGTGTCACCATGAGACCAGGATCAGAGCCAAGTCCTCCGGGTCAAAAGCAGCCTTTGTTGTGTCCACAAAGGCCCCGGCGGAGCAAATGTTAGCGCTGTATGGAGCTGGGCTACAGGCCATGTCAGAAACCCAGTATCATTCTCCCAGTGAAGGTGGCTCAGCGACCTAGATGTCTCTCGAAAACAAAAAGATCGCTAGAAGCCTTTGTAGATGGTCAGTAGAGGCTCGCCTGGTAAATGGTGTATTTATATAGCGCATTTATCCACCAATGGCAGCTGATACCATGCAAGGCACCAACCTGCACATCCCAATTCGGGCTTCAGTGTCTTGCTCAAGGACAGTTCGACATTAACTTTAATTTAATTTGATTGATGATGCTATTTGGTCCGTCTGCGTCTTTCTCTGTCCACAGAGACGGCCCAGCTGCTGCTGGTGGTGTCAGACGGACGCGGCCTCTTCCTGGAGGGGAAGGACAAGGTGACGGCCGCCGTGCAGGCGGCACGGAGTGCCAACGTCTTTGTCATCTTTGTGGTGCTAGACAACCCCAACTCAAGGGTAAGAAGGGCCAGTCTCAACACATGTCGAAGTTTGTGCATTTGTATAGATCAGAGTCTTTCAGTGCACCAGGTCACACCAGTGGTCTTGTCAAAATCTCAAGGCACACCTGTAGTTCGTAGTGAGAACATTCCAGGCTGAGTAGCCTTTTACATCTGATGTTTGTTAACCTTTTTGCAAAATCTTGAATGTGTGAGAACTACTGACTTAGAAGGCGTCTGCAGATTTGAACTCAGTTCTCCATAGTTTGAAAATGTAATTATTGTTATCCCTCCTGCGGTCCAAAAGAGTGTGCCAAATCTTAATGTAATGTTTTTTGTGGAGTGTGAAGTGGAGCCTCTGAGCGTAAGGTTGTCTCATACGTACAAGTACAGTATGTGCCTGAACAGTACATCTGAGTGACAAATGAACTGAATGGGCATCTGGACATGTCTCCCTTTCGTGTTGACTCCCCTCAGGACTCCATCCTGGACATCAAGGTTCCCATCTTCAAAGGTCCAGGGGAGCTGCCAGAGATCCGCTCCTACATGGACGAGTTCCCCTTCCCCTTCTACATCATCCTGCGTGACGTCAACGCCTTGCCCGAGACCCTGAGCGACGCCCTGAGGCAGTGGTTCGAACTCGTCACGGCCACCGACCACTAACGCCCCGCAGAACGAGGAGAAGCCATTGTTATTCTTAATTTTTCTTTTGTTTTTCTTTTTGTTTTCCCCCCATGAAAAACGACAAGAGAGGTGAGGGTGGCTAGCCAGCCAACTGCACAAAATGTCACACTTCGGGCCGCTACGCCTCTCAAAAACCACAGAACTCTGAACGAAAACACATCAAATAAAAACGAGGACTCCAAAAAGACGGATTTTCCGCTGTACATGTGCCTTTATTTTCTTATTTTTACTCTGATTTTAGTAGACTCTGTAGAGTTTGATAGCGAGACCCTTTTTGCCGTTTTCTGTCTTTGTCGTCATCAGGGGGATTCTGGAAGTTAACTCTTTTTTGTAATGTAAACGAGGATTGCTTTAACTTGCACGTCTCTTAAAAAGAAATGATAGAAAATGAAATGTGATTCCCTTGCGTATGACTACACCTCAGTGAAGAGTCCAGTAAAATACCTCTTTTCCCCCACCTTGTACTATAACCCCTCCCGTCTACCCCCTCCTTCATGTTTGTGTGGATGTTTTAGTCAGTGTTGCAATTGCTCATCAGAATCACTCATCTCTATCATAAAGGCCCCTTTTCAACCAAAAGAACATTGGTTCTAGAACTGGTTCCATTCTATATTCTTGGAATCTTGGTGCTTTTCACAGAACCGGCTTTTTACGGAACCTGTAGCATAGTTGGTTCCCAGTTCATTATTTGGTTCTAGTTTTGAACCAACTTTTAGAGTTCTGACTTCTGAACCATTTCATTTCCAGTGGAAACACTCTGAACTGGTTCAAAACTAGGCAAGGAAAAAAGAACGGAACCGATTCCGACCTGGAGGAAAAGTGGCCATAGAGTTTTGAACTTTGTATGAAAAAACAACCCTTCATGATGCCATGACTAGGGCTGCAACTATAATTTATTTAGTTATTATTATTTTATTGATACCTTTTATCGGTTAATCAAATAATCGAGGAGCAAATTATTTTTTAATACAAATCAATGAAATTAACTTTGGTTTAACTATTTTTCTTTTTATACACTTGTGTGTTGTACAATGATGTTGCACAATGGTGTCACACAAAAGTAGCAAAAAGTAGCCAATTACAGTATAAGCGCATTGTGAGCTTGTAGAGTGGCTATTTCAGTGTTACTTATCGATTTATCATGAATCGATTGTTTTTTATTATCGAGAATTAAATCCATCAGTTTAATTAACTGTTGCACCCTAGTCATGTCGATTGTGGCGTTTTACCGACATCAAGAGTCACTTAAACGAAGAGCTAATTGTGCCTTGGAGAGGAAATGGTATTGTATGGGAAATGCATCTCACATTTTGCACCCAAATCATCTGTTGTAATGGTCATTTACAGGCCCGACCACGACTCTGTGAAGGTCAGTATTTTTAGAAAATGCAGTTCTCATGCACTTTGAAGCACAGGGACTGCGGAATAATCCACTTTTGATATGTATAACGATTCAATAACCCAACGTTTTGTGGTCTAAAGATGCGTATCTGCCATTTTCATTTTCTAAACGGTGTGTGCGTGTGTAGGCATGTGTGAGTGGGAGAGGCTGAGATTTTAGGATCTCAGTCCCAGTTTAGGACGAGACTTCAACGGTGTTTGGATTGTGTATTGAAATGTTAATCACTGGTGTGTTTGTGTTTCTTTTGCATCATGCACACAAATGTATAAGCAGGCATTCGTCATATCAAAGAGGTTGTTTCTTCATATACTGTACTACCCACCCATTAATCCATAACATAACACGTTACAGTATGACTCTGACAATAAAACGTTTCAACCACTTGCTGACAAGTCATGTAATGCAGTCAAAGGTATGGGGACCAGTCAGGGACTCTGGGTTCTAATTGACCCCTTACAGTAACTCTGACAGGATACAAATGGAACCAAGTGAATGGGTTCATTGGGGTCTGTTTGTATCCTATCAGGGTTCCATTTGTATACTGTCAAGAGTTGATGAATTCAGCATGTTAATGTTTTTTTTTTCTTCAGGAAACACAGAATGGGGTGACTTTTATTCTTTCCCCACAGCATCTCTAAAGCATAGAAAATCAGTCCTGGCATTTGTTGACTTCAACAGCCCAAAGACAGCCAAAAGATACCAAAGATACTCCTGTATTAACCCGAATATAAGACGACTCTAGTTATAAGACGACCCCCATTTTTCAAGACCCATTAGAAAAGGAACATTGAAGGTCATAGTATAGGCCCGAATATACAGTATATAATACAACAACATTTTTGGGATATTTCCTTTGGGGGAAAAAACATAGTCTTATATTCAGGCCAATACAGTATTACTTTTTTATTACATTTTCTTGTTTTTTTTTATTCCATTGTCCAGTATAGTACAGCTCCAGGACATCATCCAAAAGCAGGTCTGTTACAGTTTCATTAGGCCTACGCCTCATATTATTGTCTTTCATTGAATAATACTGTAACTTATTGTACAGTATAAATGGAACCAAATTGACCTGTTAGGGGTGTTGTTCCCAGTCAGAGTTACATTAGTGGTTTGAAGGTTTCACAATATAAATGGAAAGAAAGAGAATGGACATTAGTGTCTGTGTAGACTAATTCAAGTCAAACAGGGTGTCCTTGAAGTTAAAATGAACACTGAGAGCTTTAAAAAGATTAATTGATACAATGCGTTTGAATTGTAGCCTTTAGTCCAGGGGTGTAGTGGAGGGGGGACGCGAGGGGACGGCGTCCCCCCACTTCTCACATCTAAAATATTTTTGGGGCAAAAGTAGGCCTATGTTTTTGTCTTGACATTATGGATACAATTAGGCATTGCAAACAATCTTTCTCAATATGCTATACTTGTTTTAATAGCGTTTAATAGCGTGTTGCACAGGTGCATGCAAATGCAAGTGCGCATGCACGTGTCTTAAAGGAGAATTTCGCTCAACATCATCCAGATGTGTTTGACCATGTTAATGAGTTTCCTTTTTTCTGAGAGTGTACAAATGGAACCAAATGGACCCGCTAGGGTCCATTTGGTTCACATTTGTACACTCTCAGAAAAAATAAATAAAATGGGTGGAATTCCCCTTTAAGAGGCGTCCCCCAATTCTAAAAGTACCACTACAACAACACTGCTTTAGTCTAGTCTATGCATTGTAATTGAGAGATATTGACATCAATAGATGTAATGTCCCCCCCGGTCCACTAGATGGAGACAGATTCCAGGTTAAACATTTCTTTTGCTGCAGCAGAGAAATGCGTCTTCTTCCGTCACAACATCCGCTTGTCTCTACGGAGAACAGACCAGAACCACACCGACAGACAGCGGCTCCAGGCTTGAAGCTCCCCCGCTGGTGGTCAAGTCTGGTACTGCAGGCGGGTGGAATTCATGCACGAACGCCCCGAGAGCACGCACGCTCGTTTGCTTTGTGCACGTGGACAGGGCAGTTTGTTTTTAAGTTGTTTTCTGAATGAACCAGCGGTCCTCACGTCATATACTACCTCTCAAAACATAACGTATGTATTATATGACAGATAATAAGCTCAATGCAAACCCACAAGCTTGTTTTTGATGCTTTTTGATGTTTTTTTTCCTTTGCTCGTGCGCGACGGCGCTCGTTCATGGTTCCCATAATCCCTTGCGTCGGGCGCGTTCATGGAGAAATACTTCCGCATTTGGGCACCAAATTTTGGTCAAAGAGATTCTATATAAAGAGGCGACACTTCCGTTAAGACCAATGGAAACAACCAGCCCCAGTGCCTCCGCCATATCGGAGTGATGTGACGTACTTCCTGTTACTATTAAAGACTACTGTTCTGACTACAGTTCTTGGAAACGCCGCTAGATGGCGGGAGCGGCACACGCCGCCATATTGGAGTGATGTCGTCAGCGCGCCATAGAGTGGTGTTACCGCTGCACCATCTGGTGGTGAGTCAAATAATTGCATTATGTCGCCTCTTTATATAAACCCTCTTTGTTTTGGTGCTCAAATGCGGAAATAGGCGCACTTCCGGCGGTCTTCCGGGTGCTTCAATGCGCCAATGAGCAACTTGTATTGAAATGAATAACAAGGGGGCGGGGCTATCGCTCCGGTCCGGCCTCTGTTATTTTATTACTCTATGAACAGAACGAGGCTGTGAACTGAACACATCATGTCGGTGTCAAGGTTACCTCCTGCAGCTCTAACTCTGAAACAGGTAAGAGAAGCAACAAGAGCCGCACAAAGACATCAATTCAAACGCTTCACGACCGAGTGTTTATTTATGTATTTAAGATAATACAACTGGTGAGATATTATCTGTCTAGTTAGTACCCAGTACTCACTCAGCCTGGAGTTGAGTAATTACCACTGTCAAGACGCTGCACTGCCACTGACAGATAAATCACAACTGATTCCAAAGCTACAGGTTTCCCTGTATAATTAAGTTGCCCGTACTGGTATTATTAAGTTTTTATTCGTATATTTTTTCTGCCTTTAACACTGGTGATGGTCACACCATGAAGCTTTGGAAATCAGCTTTGTGCATATGAAGCAAATAGCAATAGAGATGAGGATCAGAGCTATGAGGGACTTTTACACCTCAGTGTGTTAATAAACTGAAATTTGACTTTGACGGGAGTATTTGTACTGAACTTGATATTAGCAAGTGTCAATGTTTTTACTTCTCGACTCTAATTATTTGTGCCTGAACAGGTTGACAGGTTGCTTTTGTAGTGTATGGATGATGTCGTGGTTGCTGGTCCTTATGTCAGGGGACCACTCTGTTTCCATCTATACAGCCCCAATTAGTAAACCAGTGTTAAATGAGCTGTCACTGTTTTAGATTATTCAGCTGTATGTTGATGTCCTGGCGTAATGCATCAGTTCCTACAGAGGCAGAAGGTCCTGGGCATCTACAGGAGCATACTGAGGACCATACGGAGGGTTCCAGACGAAGCAGACCGCAAATACCTCCGGGACTGGGCCAGGGACGAGTTCCAGAGGAATAAAGGTGCCACAAACCAGGTGGGGATATATGGTCCATTGATTCAGTGAAGTTATTCCTGCAAACAAAGTTATCAACCTCTATGAATGATGAAAGATGTTACCATTGGTATTTTTCATACCACTTATACAGGTCACTCGTGGTGTGTAATGTAAACCTTTAATCGTCCTGTCATGTTGGTGAACGAGAAAAATGTTTTTAATACTTAGTATCATATTGTACTTATCCCTCAAGCTGATTTCTAATGGTTTGAGCCTCAGTCACCTCTGATGACCAATCCTTGTCATCCTAGTCCTTGGTACTGCAGTTTATCTGCAGTACCACAATGTCCTGAGGTGGTGGGGGCGCTGATATGGAGGATATTTTATATAGTAGAGTCATTATAATACTGCTAGATAGATAGATGCTAGATCAAACCAGGCTTGGTAAAAATCCATGTCAACTTGGAAAACCAACAATGGTGGACATTATAAACAAAGTGGAAATGCAAATTTGGAACTGAAAGCAGAGCGCATTGATGAGGCGAAAATCAAACAAGCTGTTCCTGAGAGAGCAAAGCTCCTCTATGATATGAAACATCGATTGTTCAAATTAGATAATTTGGGGGGATGGAAAACACATATGAGAGCACCAACATCACAAAAAATATGTTATTCACCATTTAACCACTTTCAACCTGCCATCTCTATTTTGGTCATATGAAAATAGCCGTCTCACAATTACAGCAAACTTATACCGGTAGATCAGCTATATTATAGATCAGCTCAAGACAAGTCAGTCAAAAGTCAGTCTGAAAATTTAAAATGTGCCCACCAAATATTAAAATTCAGTAATCATGTTCATGACACACATCCAAGTTTTTGCACCAGGTCACACAAAGAACCATGCAAGGTTGATGCCATTCCCCTAGTTGCTCTAGGGCAGTCACTCGTCAGACAGAAGGATTGCTGACATCTTTCTCCCGTCTCCTCCAGGATGCCATCCGTATGATGATCACACAAGCAAACAACCATCTGGAAACGCTACAGAAAACACTGGCACTGTCCCACAGTTAAAGACTCTCAACTGGGCATTGAAATGACTGACTGCCATTCACTTGTTCACTTGTTGCTTCGGACCCAGCATCTGTTCATCTCTTTTTATCTCCGCCACCAAACAGTAAATCTCAAACTTTACTGGCCACATTCAGTAAATCTCAAACTTTACTGGTCCCCATTCACTTTGAAGCAGAACCCCCAGACAGTTACAATTTACCTGCAAAAGCAGCTGGCAGAGGAGACCTGAACTGAAGGGACTCTGCTAGAATGAATGTCCATATCCTTCTCTGTAAAGGAGAAATCCACACCAAAAGGTTTTTTTGACATTTTTTTTAAAAGGGGCCCAATTGTTTTTTTGTGATAACACTCCTTAATGGCTGTTTCCCCTACCACAAAATAATCTTAAAATGGCGTTAAGGGAGGGGGGGGAGTGTTCAAGTTCACCTTTATACATCACTCCAAAACGACCATAAAGGAGTGTTTGCACAAAATACCACTTTTAAAAAAGAAAAATGATGATGTAACTTGCCAACAAATAGGTATAACGCACTATTCTATAATGTGATCAATTTAACACAAAGCATAAGCGTAAATTAGGCTGGATGACACATCAGACAATATTATTTAGCTTTCTGAGATACCACACATGGTGCGAAATCAGTTATTTCCTCACCACAAGGTAATTGCAAACCAGCTTGGGGTAAAATGACTCAAGTCGATTCAATCCCTGTCTCCCCCTCATTGCTTTGTGTCGATGTCCTTGAGCAAGACACTTAACCCTAACTGTGTATGTGAATGGGTGAATGTAATGCACATTGTAAAGCGCTACGGATAAAGGCACTATCGAAACGCACACCATTTCCCAGCAACAATGGGACACCAGAAGTTGATTAGTCACTCATATCCAGTATGCTGTCTGGACAAGATCCAGTTCAAGTGGCACAGTGGGAATATTGATACACAAAGGGGTTCTATCATTCAATATGAGCCATGATGTACTGCCGCTTTCAGATCAGGTGTTTGCTGTCAAATACCAAGATTTGCTACCGTGGGTATTGCAGTGGATAACATTAACAATCTGTTAACTCAAGTATACGCATTTATGAATGGGTATACTTGAGGTGTGGTGTAAGAAATTAATTTATTTTTGCCTTTATTTTGTTATTCACATTGAAAAGGTTATACTGCAGCCTGTCCCTGTTACAATGCTGGAAGAAGCACGCACAACTTGCAGCACCCAAGCTGTGCTACTCGTACGCTGAGTTGGCGGTGCCCGGAATTTAACCCAGAAACATTTGGCCCAGAAACTTCAGCATGGACTGAGCTAGACAGACACAATGATGGGTTATGATGTAAGCATTGCTGTAGTGTAGAGCAATGCTTTTTCAGTGACAGGGGTTTGTCCTACTCCATTTCATCCAGTCAGGAGAGAGATCTCCCAACGACAATTTATATGCTTCCATGTTGTACTTCCAATTTTGTCTGCATTTATTTGTGTTTGTTTCATAACTTCCACTTTCGTTGTTCTTCTATCGTCTGTGGAATATTGGATTTCCTATACGCTTTGGAGAGACCCCTGTCACTGAACAAACGATTATCTTACTAGAGCACTATTTACTGTAACACCCTTACCATAAATAGTCCACCAGGTGCACCATTTGAGGTGAAAACCAAGGCATAATTTACATCACCATAAAACTATAGCATGGCATTTCCAAATCCAGATACCATTTGTGTGATGGAAAATGTTTTCCTTTTTTCATTTTATTTTTATTTTTATTTTTTTGGATGAATGTGTATACTGTAAAGTGTAAATACAGAATAGACTATTGAACACTGTTAGAATCTTGACTTTTTTATTACAAAATACATTGTCTGGCATAAATCCACAGAGTGCATTACTCATATCAACAAACTCATCCATGAACAGCTAACATCCAATTAAAATACAGCAGGCAGACTACAACTGTACAATATACACTAGACTAGTAATACTGCCATACGTATGCATATTCTTCATGCAAAATAGTTTGACACATTTATTTTCTGACTTGGGAGTAGGTGAACTTCTATCATTGAAGTATGTAAGTGTGGAGCCCTTGTCTGGCACTAAATTGCAGGATGTAGCCAATTATGCCTTTTATTGGAACTGGGCAATAATTTTGTGATCATCGCCACTTCCTTATAGGGCGAGGTTGCTTCTCATCCTCAGGGCCTATGCTGGTTATGAGTTTGTTTGATACTTTCAAAAATAAAATAGTTTAAAATAGCATCTTTCTACAGCAGCTATTTTAGCTATTAGATCAAGGAAAACAATATCATCTTATCAACATCGAGGTATTAGTTAAAAAACATTGTGATATTTCATTTTGCCCGTATTGCCCCTCCATACTTTTGATGAAAAGACTTAAGCATGGTGGTGTGACTAGTGGAATGTAGTTTCTATTAGGAACAGGGTCCTGCTATTTAATTTATTGTTCAATCATTACAAATACGTACAACAACTCAATTGGATTGGATTATTAACAAATGCCCAGGTCTTCTGATGCACATTGTAGGACAATAGTTCAAAATTAACATTGTTAATTACTGTAACATTAACACATGTTCCAGGCTTGTGTATGGAATCACTCCTTTTAACATTGTGGCCAGCTGTAATGTACAAATTTTACCATATATTTCCCATGCTGGGATGATAATTTAATTAGACTTTGGACTGCTCCCACAGTAAAGTCTTCAGTGTTCATTTATGTTTGTAACTCCTGAGAGATTATCAGACAGTAAAGGAATGTATGTACTGTGTACATACATACATTCAAACCTGCCTGATGTCAGTGGACAGAAATGCAAGTAACTGACATTTGTATAATTCAATTATACCCTATAAGAATGGCTAGTATTCAGCACTGGAGGACTGGCCTGGTCTACAGTGCTTTGTTGCTGTTGGCCGCTTTCATTTCCATGGTTTTCCCTTTTAAATCACATGAACCCTATGGTCATAATTTTGAAAATAGCAAATATGTTGCAAGCTTTGCATAGGATATTTGATGTAGAGAGAATGTACGATGGGACCAAGTACAGGCCCTGTCCAATGAGTTATGTACAGGGTTTAAGTCACAAGACTAGTTTCCAGCATGCACAATGACAATAAAATAAAGCTTATTATGCTGATATTCTATACACCAATGCTGACTTTCAGAATGCCCCCAAATGTTGTCATGTGATGTTAAGAGATTCTTCCCAGCACATGAAATGTACATTTAGAGATTACAAGGGTGTCCATAAGTAGAAAACAGTAGGTTAATTGTGCTTGTGCAACACAAGTGTCATAATGCCCTTTCATGTTTTATAGTGTAGCCTACCTAACCTACTGCAAATGGCACAATATAATCTATTAGAAACATCTAGCTTTAGCATATCTATGGTTTTGAAATGCACAGTGAAAGAGCTGCCCTCAAAAAGTTAGCTAACAAGACAATAAGGTTACAATGAAATGTAAGGACTGTAAGGAAGAGTTTTGTTCCAAAGTATCCAAAAATTGAAAAACAAAAGAATACAGTATTAGGGGTTATGAAATGAACTGACCCCCTCATGCATGCATGACTGTCTTTTGGAATAAAACACTTCATGTAATTCATTCAGGAACAAATATCTCTATAGTTTGTTTTATTTTATTTAGTGTGGCATGGACAATATGGCTGTCTAAATGTGTTATATGTGATTTGCCCTGTTTAGAACAGGTGTGAGTATGCAATAGCACCTGATCTATTAGTCTTCATGATCACACGACTAGACGCTCTACACATGTTCAAACCAGTTCTGTTGTTCCAGTTCCAGCAGTGGACAATATCTTCCAGTATATTGTGTGTGTGTGTGTCTGTGTGTGTTAGCAGTCATCCTGCCGGTTAGTCCTCAACATCCGCAGCTCGTCCTCCAGATAGGTGATCCTCTCTACGAGCGCAGCCCGGTCGGCCTGGGCCTTCTGGTCAGCCTGCCAGCGTGCCTCCTGGATCTTCCTCTCGTACCAGCGCTCCATCTGCGTGGACACCGCCTCGAAGAAGTACTGCGTCACCTCCAGGGCGTGCATGTTGTCCTTCTCCTGCTCGAAAGAGTGCTCCCCCGGCAGCGGCGGCGGCGGCCGCTGGTCCCCGAACACCTCCAGAGTTCGCGTTTTGCCCGTCCCCGCCGATGTGGCGCCTTTCGACTTAGTCCTGCCCTGGGAGTGCCTCTTGTGGTGTCTGGTCCGGTCCCTGTCCCTGTCCTTGTCCTTGTGCTCAGGCCTGCCGCCGCAACGGCGTTCAGTGGCCGGGGACAGACTGCTGCCTCTGTTGGCCCTGCTCCTGCGCTCCAAGCTGTCCGTGTCCTGCAGTTCCTCGAGCCGCCTCTGGGGGACGCCAGGGGCCAGGGAACGCTCCTTGGGTCGAACCACTTGGATGGAACTTTCTGCCTTCTGGTTCCTCTCGCCGTCTGTCGGAGGAGACTTTTATTTATTTACTGCATGCATCATTATTTCTGATGAAACCACAAAACAGCACCGCTCACTCGCCTGAATCATTCTTTGTTTATTACAGCCGTGCTGTTAATATGTGGTACATATACAGTACATGTATGCATTCATGAATAATAAGAAACACGCCTCCGGCAACTGGAGTGAACATCTCAGGAATAATGTTCTGCCTGGCAGCAGGCGCTAATTTACATCGCCGGGGTCACAACTGAAGCGTAATAGGCTCAGATTACGTAACGTTAAGTTACATAAGCATGTAGTGTATGTGCTAAAACAAGTCTCTGTTCATTGAGTATGTTTGTGTGTGTATGTGTGATTTGTTACACATTTCTGTGACCTGCATACCCGGGGAGCTGTCTGCGTGCACCACAAAGTAGTGTTTGGTCAGGCTGTCCTCTTTCGCCCCAGGGTTTCCCTGGACATCATCTGGCAACGTGGGGGCGTCTGTGGCGTCGCTGGGCGGCGCCAGGCCCTCGCCGCTGTCCTCCTGCCCAGCGGGAAGGACAGAGAGACCGTCTACTACGTCGGCCTCGCTCAGGCCGTCCGTCATGGAGGACGAGCGCTGCAGTTTCTCGCCAGTGAAGCGCGACTCCATGTTCTGAAGCTTGGTCAGGCACCAGATCTTCAGCTCGTTGACCATCGAGGCCTGCTTGATAAACGGCAGAAGAAACACAACGGACGTGGAGACGTTTAGCGGCACGACTGAAGTCATAGAAGGAAGACTGAGGCCTCGCTCAGACTGCAGGCACATCTGATTTGCTTCTCAAATACGATCTGTAAGGCTGACAGTCTGACACACTGCAGTTATTGGAAGTGATCAGATTGGATTTGTGTGTTCAGACATCGATGGTCTATCTGCATTAGTTCAACTTGACAAACCGTTTGTTGTGCCTTGGCAGCATAACAGGGTGCCAGTGGAAGAGCAAAAATGTGTTTTAAGGAAACCCACAAATCATCCATTGCATGTGTGGGCTACAATCCCATCCGTGTTGACGCCAGTCATTGTGAGGAACAAGTAATCCTAAACATTAACCATAATGCATCCATAATGTTTCTTTGATAGTCGCATTTATTTCTTGGAAGTAACACAATATTGCATATTGTAGTTGCTTATTAGAGTAATTCCATTTGAAACACGGAGGGTGTGCTGAAGATGTCTACTTCTTCTACCTGTCTCTTCTCCCCTTCCTGTCGCTCCTGTGTCGCCCGCTGGTCGATGCGATGGATGCACTCGCCCCGTTCAGCAGAGACCCTCTCCACCGTCATCTTGTCAAGGGCCCGAATCTGAGACGTACAGTAACACACCATGTAAGGATTTAACACCGCAGTTCTCCTCAAACATTATCATCTCATGACTTCCAGTTCAATCTTTTGGAATGCAATATTTTTACAGCTTCCTTGTACCACTGGCATAATCAAAACAACACAGCATAAAGAAGCTCACTGTTGTATTTTGTTCCATTTCCTATTAAGGCACGTTCAGACCTGAATAAAAATCCCCCTCGGTTTGTCCCGTCTGTGCCGCGCCAGGTCGCACCGTGCCTATTTGCAGAACGTCTTGTTGTTGCATTGACATTGTAGGTAATTGCGCAACACTTACTCTGAATGGAGCATTAGTTGAGCAATTAAAGCGATTTATAAAAACTATTGTAATGAGGCTGTAATCTGTCTGTAAGAATGTAGTCTTGTCCCATTTTGTATTAGTTGAGCAATTATAGCGATTGCCAATGGCTGCAATCAGGGCCGTCTGTGTGTATCTACTTTATGTCACTGTGTCTGCAATGATGTGATACACACCAAGTCCCATCACAATGCCATGCAACAACCTGTCCTACAGTATACAGTACTTCCAATATACTTGCTGTTGCTGATAAGTTCCCTATGAACTATATATAATACGAAATTTCATGTCACTATCTGTCTCAGTACAACACAATTTCTATGGGGTCCCTCATGCAAAATAATGGGTCTGCTGCCAAAGTAAATCTATTTGGGGGACTTTGACATAAAAAGTTGAAGAACTATTGACTTGTATAATGCATGCATGCGAGGTTCTGCATGGTATCTTCCCAGGTAGGAGTGTCTAATGTGTTAATAGCTTTTATCTTCCATCACAGGACCATCCCTCCATGTATTATTCATTCTCTGGTGGGGAATGGAACCCTAGCCCCTGTCAGTATATTAACCATTTAAGAGAAAAATACCAGCAAACGAATTTGGGAAAGATGTTTTATTAAAGATCTTATACATAAAATAAAATCCTACATAATATCATTCTGAAAGTGCTTAACGCTCTGTTTGTCCTCGTCACAATAACCGGTGATTTTGCGCCACGTTAGTCCAATGCCCTACTGCCATGCGTACGCATGAGCGCGATCAAAACACTTACAGCAACATCTGCACTCAGCTGGAATGAACACACATCCCTGAGATGAAGCTATTCAACTGAAAGAGCCTGCTGTACTATATGTGAGGCCTAGCGTTTAGCTGCTGCCCCTAGCCTCGGGGAACAGAGGATTTTTTCTTTTCCAAAGAAAAAAGAAAATCACACCCGTGTGAAGTAATTGCAGAGTGCAACTCTGTGGGGGTTATTTTATACTTGCAAGAATGTTTGATGTACTATTTGTCATGTACTGTACCTGGTGCTTGTTCTTGCGGTCCAGCTGACCCATCTTGTTGTTCATCAGGTCCTGGACAGTGTGGATCTCCGTCTTCATCTCCTCCTTGGTGGCCTCCAGCTGGTTCTCCAGTTTGCTGATGAGAGGTTCACAGCGGCAGCCGTTCAGAGGAGCCTGCATGGAGACACAGCAAGCAGAGATCAAACCATCACTGAACTGACCCTGAGACCCTCGGGCATATCGGTCGGAGCGATGGTGGGACCTCTACATGTGAGTGAGATCTTCTAGTATCCAAAAAGATAGCAAACATCGTGCATTTGTCGCACTGCAGCATGTTGTGAGCTTGTAGATCGGCTATTTTTCAACATCAAATTATAAATTGGATCATTAGTTTATGAAAAAAGTGATTTCAAGTGTATATAAAACACAGCATCGGCTTCCATATTGGAATGGTAAAGTGGTTTAATTTTAGATTTTTGCATTTTGCTCATAGCTCATAGCTATGAGCTTGTACACATTTTTGGCAGCTGCAGGCTGCCTAATAAACAGCTAAGGGGACTTTGGAGATGGAAGGGTTGCCGAAAGAACAGATAGCTAATCGGAAGCCGTGGCGTTGCCCAGATAGCCAATCAGATCGCCGGTACAAAAACCATCCCAAGGCTCAGAGGTCGGAGAAGCAGAAATAATCTTGTGTAATTTTTTGTTTTGAAAGAACTACTGGTTTGAAAGACATCCATAGAATCGGCGTCAGGTGTAAATGCAGAAAATGGCTGCAGGGGAAAGACAGGGTGATTTGCGTCACAGCGAGCGTTCTTCCCACCTGCATGATCTTTCCGTCCTTGCCGCGGTACAGGGTGTAGAGCTGGAAGGCCTTGTAGCTGTGTGGGGGTCCTGGTGGCTGTGGGGAGGAGGACCCCCGCTGTTTGACCTTCCTACGGTGAGCCTCGCCGTGCCTGTTCTCCCTGCGGCGGAGCGGGTCCGACAGAGCAGGCTGCAAAATTGGAAAAGTTCATTAATATCCTTTCACTTTGACCCAATTGATTGATTTTACAATTTAACACACTGGGACACCACCATGCCTTTATATTTCCAATGTATTGCTTCTCCCCACATTGTTATTCCCTGTCTCATTAGAATATGCATGATCTGGCTGGTTACAGGAAAATGTAAAACTCATGGTGGGCCCTTTTTACTGCTTCACCAAATGAAACAAGCCAACATTATAAATATCTGGGCACATGGGTTGATGATAAATTCACTTTCAAGTTCCTGGGGCAAAACATTGTGATGTCAAACTTGGTCTACTTTATAGAAATATATATTGTTTCCCTCTTTTGTGCGGAGTGAGTATCATCAAGGCCATCTAGATGCCAACTACCGCTCTGTTCTAAGGTTCATCAATAATGACCGCTGTTGCACTGGATTTCATTTGCTGAACATAAATAAACCAGATTAACCCTGAATCCATTCACACAGTGTTCAGACATCACCCAGACCTTAAGTCAAGCCCGCCAGCATAAAGTCGGTTGCATGTACAATCCTACTGAGCTGGAATATTGCATTCATACATACTGTACAGTTGCTCAGTCTGGAATAATCATGATCGGCAATCGTTTTCTTGATTTTATTTTATTTTTTCAGAAATAGCACCTTGTAGAGGTTGTAGATCAACTATTTCAGCTTTTTTTTCTTTCTTTTTTATGTGTCTTTCAATATGTAAGTTAATCGTTGTATACAGTATCTCCTGTGCAGTGCGTGCTTACCAAGCTTAAAAGGCAAACAAAACTACAAATTGTTCCAAAGCGTGAGAAAACACAATTTAATAATTAACAATCAAAATGATTTGTGTGACAATCGGGAAAGTCCTACCTCTTCTCTATTCATTTCACACTTATTGAATTGCTTTAAAAATGTTCCTGTGACTCAGTGGGCCGTGGCAGCTTTGCCGTACCTTGTCTTTGTGCCTCCTGTTCTTGCCTCTCTTGCCATTGGTGTCGGTGGTGTCGTTGTGTTTGCAGGCCAGACGCTCACTGCTCTGGGTGTCCTCAGCAGCAGACACACTGTTCTGAAAGAACCACAACAACCACAACAATCACTGCTCTGGGTGTCCGTGAGAGCAGACACACTGTTCTGAAAGAACCACAACAACCACAACAATCACTGCTCTGGGTGTCCTCAGCAGCAGACACACTGTTCTGAAAGAACCACAACAACCACAACAATCACTGCTCTGGGTGTCTGTGAGAGCAGCCACTGCACTGCACTGCACTGCACTGCACTGCACTGCACTGCACTGCACTGCACTGCACTGCACTGCACTGCACTGCACTGCACTGCACTGCACTGCACTGCACTGCACTGCACTGCACTGCACTGCACTGTATTGTATTGTATTGTACCTTGCTGGGCAGCATCTCATCTCTAGGCACCGACTGGGCTCTGCCCTCTGCCTTTAGCTTGTCTCTCCTCTTCCTTACACTCCTGCCACGCGTGAAGCTCTGGACCTGGACAGACAGACAGACAGACAGACAGACAGACAGACAGACAGACAGACAGACAGACAGACAGACAGACAGACAGACAGACAGACAGACAGACAGACAGACAGGATATATTCAGTGGCTGATTGGGATGGCATGATTATGCCAATTTAGAGTGTGTGTTTATTCAGCCAAGGAGATAGATGGAGTCTGCATAAACAATGCATAAACACGGTCTACGCAAATACACATGCACACAATTGCACAGGCACATCATGTGCGCGGGCGGACACACGCACACGCACACACACACACACACACACACACACACACACACACACACACACACACACACACTAATTAAGGCATCATTTCATCATAATTACTCCTCTCAATACTCAACTGGCAACAAGGTTCTCCAGTTCCATGCATTGCATTTTTTATGTGTGTAATATAATCTCTCCCCAAAAGATGTTGTTTTAGTCTTTTGGGACTGGCAGAATGAATGTGTCGGATGCTGATGCTGGAGGAAGTCACATGGAGGACATGTATTCTGTGTGAACTCAGAGGAAGCTGAACGCCTAGAGCCACATTAACCATTTCAATGGATATTCTATGTCCACACTCCAAGCGCTACTACACTACATTCCACTTGAAATAAAACATTTTGTAAGCTATGATATTGTTGCTGTATGGCAAATAAAAAAATAATTCTAGGCGTGTTGAATGATTGAACGATTAAAATATACTGAACAATGTTTTCCTGTACAGGATTTGAACATTTAAAAAAAAAAAATCTGGGAAAAAAAATCAAAATAGGTGATCTACAAGCCCACAATGCTTGTAGATCTCTTAAGCTATACTCTATGGCTCTGGTTACTATTTTTGGTTGCTATATCCATTCTGGGTTGAGTCAGTGTGCCCATGCATTAATTGTGTTTAAAAAACATCAGATTCACCAACAAAATTAATTATTGCCATTAAATTGGTATTTTTGACAGCCTTATTTTTAAATGCTTTTTAACACCCTTAATGTCTGTGTGTTGGTTACAGACATCCACTGTTTTATCTATTGTTTTTCCAATACCTCACCATTTCCGAAGATGGCCAAAATAGAGATGCCACACTTAAAGTGGTTAACGGATGCTGCTGGGAATATAATGCAATGAAGAAGCACAACACCATCAACGTCAACGTCTCACCTGAGGGGCTTTGGTCAGCAGCAGAGCCACCTCTGGATTGTTGTGGTCTCTGGCCTGATCCAATGCTGTCAGGCCAGCCTGCAGACAGAGAAACACTCATTAGCCTAGCTACTTGCAATGGCAGTCAGAATCCCAAACAACTTGAATGTTGTCAGAGAATAGGGAAAGACAGACTGGACGAGAAAGGAACACAGAACAGAAATGCACAGTCAAACTGAATTATGATGATGTCCATTATAGGGTGCAGGATGACAATGGATAGGTCACACTATGGAAGGAGAAATGCTTATTGTGCAAGTGGATGACATATCCACCATATAAAATCAGCAGCAACCAAGTATTTAAACAGATTATAGACAAGGGTTAAATGTAGTTCTGCAAGGTAATTAAGTTTGTTGTGAAAATCCCTAGTGTTGCGTGATGCTGACGTTCAGCTATGAAGAGAGCAGCACCAGGCCACAGAGCATTGAGGATGTAGAACAAACAGGAGCCTGCAGGCACGCACTCACATTGTTGCAGACGCTGCCGTCTGCTCCGGCCTCCAACAGCAGCCGTACTGTTTTCTTGTGGTTCAGAGCAGCTGCCACATGCAGTGGTGTGTCCCCAGACTGGACCAGGACCAAACAGCAGGAAGAGAGAGAGAGAGAGAGATGTAGAGAATTACTATTAAATACATGCATCACGCTACACCGAATGCTTGTACAGGTGTAGTGTACAATTGATTGTGTTGTTTCAAGTGAACATCTTTTGCATGAAGACTGACTACACATTTGCACTTTAGTTATTAGCCAATTTAGTCCTCCACACACCAGTGGTTTTCAACCAGTGGTCCTTAAGAGTGTTCCAGGTAACCAGATGTAACTCTTTGAGAGCGTGAAAATGAAACAGGTCCATTTGGTTTCATGATTACACTCTCAAGAGTTAAAATATTCATCATGTGAATTAGCCCAAGTCTACACAACTAGAGAATATAGTAGATTAATGGTCATTTTGAGGTGTATCTGACCAGTTGTGTTCGTAAGAAAACTGGATGCACCATGGTGGGATTGTAATCTCGGATATGTCCCAGCGTTGCTTGGCCAAGTCTCAAGGTGAATGATGTGTTTTTGTGATGGTGAATGATGATACAACTCCTGCATTCCAAGCATCTCTTACCAGGTTCTTCTCTGACACAGAGCAGAAGGCCCCCAGGAGGATGCGGAGCATGGCCACGTGGTTGTAGCGCGCAGCGACATGCAGACACGCGTCCCCAGCCTGGAAAAACAACACCAAGAGGTTAGCTCCAACATTATCTGTCATGTCCGCCTATTCATTAGGTAACCACTTAAATCTTACTGTGTTGACCTTTATTTGTTGTCCTCCAGGGATTCTATCCTTGCTCGGCCACCACCTCCTTTTTCCCGACACCAAATCCTTTCACCCAAAATGGAAGATATTTAAGATCACATCGCAATGCGAAGGCGTTCTTACCTTTATTTGCAGTTGATTTATTTCCCCCAAAAATGGTCCAGTTGTTATTTTGTGATAAAACTTTGTGATAAAACAGTTTCTCCTACCCCACCAAGTGAAAGCGAAAGTGTGAGTGTCAGCACACTATTGACATCCTGGAGAGACATTCCAACATTCCATAGCCCAGCCTATTTCTAATATGAACTGTCTCTTACTCACAAAATAACAACTTGATCACTTTTTTGGAAATCAACTGCAAATAAAAGTAAGAAAGCCTTCTGGGGTGGAATTCTCCTTTGAGAGGGATCCTTGAGAGGGATCCAGGTGGTCCCCAGATACGTTGTTTAACCAAATGAAAAGTTGGTTAACTAGATGTAACTCTTGAGAGCGTAAACATGTAACCAAATGGACCCCTGTGGGTCCATTTGGTTTTATGTTTACGCCCTCAAGAGTTAAAATATTCATCATCTGAATTATCCCGAGTCTACACAACCAGAGAATGTAGAAAAGCAATGATCATTTTGATATGTATGTTTGATTGTTTTGTTTTGCAAATCCAGCCTAGTATTGTGGACAAAAGCAAAAGAAGTCTTGGGGTCTCTAGGGCTAAAATGTCATCAGATGGTGGTCTATGGCTCAAATTCTGAATAAATAGTGGGCCTGGGTATCAAAAAGGTTGAAAAGCACTGCCCTATACACACAGGAATATCCAGCTGCTTCTCTTCACCTGACTGACAGTGAGGAGTTTCCCATGCTGTCCCTCCCAGTTCCGCTGCCTGTTGAACAGGCGCCAACCTGGCTTAAACTAATGGCTGGAGGGAACCTGTGTTGTGGTCGTTTAAATGTAAGCGCGTCTATACTGTATGTCTGAGATCATTCGGCATGACAACAGAGCCATGGGAACAAAAATAGACTTTGGGTGGGTCCTTTGTTTTTATGGAACTAGCTGTTATGGTGCATTCATATAGGGCCTTAATCCAAAATGCTTTACAATGTGCATTCCACTTACCCACACACTGACTGGGTGTCAAGACAAATTCAGAGCTCTGCAGCTGAATCTATCGACAACTCCATTTACCACATGTAGAGTTGTTCTTATTAATGATGGAATCAAAGACCACCTATGGCTCTTTCAGTATTCAGTCGGAACCAGCTTGTTTCTGAACCAATCAGAGTGTTAGATCCCTTTGTGGTTATTGGTAACTCTCAAAGTGATGGCGTACGCTGTCAGGTGGTTTAGTTAGTGGTCACGGAGAGCATATTAATGCCCACTGGAGTTGGAAATACATTGTTTTCAACGGGAGTGGCGCAAATAATGGGTCAGCATTAGAATCTACCTGTATTCATTAATCAACTTCCAGTTTCAAGAGTGACACTTCCCACCTCCCCCAGGAGCACAAGCGACTGTCATTGGACTGGCCCCATGAAGTGAATGGAATAGGCGTAACTCTGTCTCTAGATGGCTCTGGTAGCTTTGCTCTGCTGCACACAGGTGCTGTGATTGAGCTATAGTGTGTGTTTGCAAGGGAAAGAAAGACAGCAGTGGCTTTTTTCTAACCTAGAATCCTTTCAGGTGAAGTGAGGGGTGCTTTTATCATCATACATCACCATACATCATCTCAATTTGGCTAATCACAATTTGGTTCCTCACTTTGGTCTTCAGTGTTGGTCTTTACACAATCTTTGCATTTATACACACCCTCAAAGCATAGAAGGAGCTAATGCCGCTCAAAATTGCCTCTCTATTAGGTATGCCCATGATGATGATGATGATGATGAGCAGTGACCACAGATATGCTCTAAAATAACATATTTTTCATTTCACTAGGTTTAATGGAGAGTAAACATCAACATCTGGTCTCTACATGGGAGGTCCCAGATTGCTTTGACACTAGCCTAGGGGGAGCTGGGGATCGAACCGGAGACCTTCCATTTCCGGCCCTACCTCGCAAGAACAACGGCATCCATATGATGTGAGAGAGTCACAGGTAAGCCTATATGCCATTTTAAGAAACCATCCACTGCTGCTTCTAAGTTTGAGACAGATTGAAGGAACTTCAAACACAAGTCTGAACTACATTCAGGCTTGTGATGTAGAAGCTCACGTAGCATGCTGTATGACTGACACCAGTGTTGCATGGTCTACATATACTGTACCTTTTAATATATCTATCTATAGGTGTTTTGAGCATTCCATCTGTAGTGGTGATATTTTTAAATACGAATACAAATTGTGTTTCCATGCCTGCCAGTAACCAGTTGCAGTTAACAGAAAGGCAGTACAAAAATGTAATCCACTGGGGAATGAAGGTATTTAATGAACACCGAACTTGACCTTTGACCTCCTAATCACTTCACCCTTGAGTCCAAGCAGACTTTTGTGCCAAATTCCCCGCAGGCTGACATACGGCATTCACAAGGTCGGGACAGACATGCCTCCAGTATGGCTGTTGGCAGACAGAGGCATCAATAGGGATGCCAGGTGGAATGCGGTTCATTAGCGATGGTTCGGTATTCAGAACACCACACAGCTGTCGCAACAGGAGGGATGCACTGCACTGCGCTGTGGGCGGCTGTGATTCTAGCCGTAAAAGTGATTCTAACCGTTCCCAGTCTGTTTGACATGCATTAGGCCACAGACCACCATTTTGGATCGCAGTCAGATCATTCATTCTGACATAAAAATTATATATAGTGTAGTTTAGTGTTAAAAATCATGAATCATTTGAGTGAACCTAAGAGACATGGTTGCATTCATGCGAGCAGAGCCAGAGGATAGTGTTTGTAGTGCAGATGCACCACAAGGTGTTTCCTAATGAGGTACCTTTGCAAAAGGCGCCGTGTGTTCAGTGGTCTGTGGAGGGGAAGCTGTCAACCTGGATTATGGATTGTGCGAGTCAGACGGATGAATAGTTTTCCATTTTTTTGTGAAATTGCAACATCCTGAACAGGCTAGAACTTAGATCAACCTTGTCTCACCAGAACGACCACAGGGTCATCTATCTTTGTGAATAGACTAGTGTGATCCGATATAGACCAGGCCTATACTCCCCAGCTAGTAATGCAGTTATGGGCATCGCATGTCTTTTTGGATTGGCGCTAGCCCCTCCTATATTCAGTTATTAGTGTAGATTTTAATCTTACACAAAATGAATTAATTAAAATTCCGTTTGATAATGAATGGGAAAATTTGCGTCATATTCATCATATGAGACAGGCATCTGCACAGGACTAGAGAAATGCTGGCCTTTGTCTCATCCCTCAGTCCTTAGATTGATCCATAACCCCTCATTCCTCAGAGCCCCTGATTGCAGGAGATGCTTGGTAAGGCAGCGTTCATGAATGATATCTATACTTAAATAAATTGCCCTGTCTCTGCGTATGTGCATCCCCGACTAAGTGTGACAGGTTGCTCCATATCAGCAGTAAGGCTGCTTGCATAAACAGAACAAATGCGGTGGGGGAAAAGAGGCGATCATTCAGTAGAGACAGTTCTGTGTAGAGGGAAATCATATAGATACTTCTGGTCATGGTAGTGATGTTTTTATCCAGAGAGTGGTTCAGTAACTTGCTTGAGGACAGTTTGCCCATATATATGACTGTTGTAGAAATCAAACCTTTGATGCTAGTACTGACAATTCCCCACTCCCCCACCAACAGGCCTTATTAAGTCTGTTGTGATCTCTTGGGTTACAACAGTCCTAGCAGGGGACTGGGAGATGATGAGATGATGAAATGATTACAGTACACAGAACTTACATGATTCTTACTGTCGGGTCTAGAGCCTCCCAGTAGCAGCACCTTGGCACTCTGAGCATGTCCGTTCTGACATGATAGGTGGAGCGCTGTGTTTCCTGCCTGAGAGAAGGACAGACAGAGAGAGAAGTAGAAGAGACGAACGGAAAGGAAGAATCAGGAACAGAATAGATGAAAGGGAGAGAATGGAGTAGAGAGAGCAGATAGTGATGAAAGGAAGGGATAACAAGAAATTAGAGTGACAAGAGGCAGGGGAATAGACAGAGAGAGAGAGGGATCAGGAAAAGAAAGTATGAAGACCGATTGCATTAACATTGTTGTCATCCAACTAAATTAAGAACTGCCCCTGCCAGGGATGATATGTCGGATGTCAACGTCGTAAACAGTGGAAATGCCGACACAAACAGTGGAACAACAACAAAATGCAGCCAGAGGGATGTGTCTTTCTGCAGAGAAACACACATTTACTGAAAGCAGTGACCTTGTCGATCAGCATTATGGCTGTCCATCCGAACTATAGCTCTACCTCCCAGACATTGGCTGATATTTGTTCTTGTCAAAGGTCCCAGTCTTAAAAGTAGGATCCAGTGGATGTAGGCTAGTTACCTTGTTCTTGGCATGGACGTTGGCCCCAGCCTTCACCAGCAGTTTGACAGACTGACTGAAGCCATGCCAGGACACCTCATGCAGGGCAGTGTTTCCATCCTGTCACAGCAGCACAGGCTCAGTTAAAAACACTCTGTGTGCCAAGCACACACACTGTTTCAGCTCAAGGCCCAAAGGGACTAATATGGTGTCTCCCCAAGGACATAGAATTACAAAGAATCCATTACGAATTAGCAGTGAATATAGCATACATATAGGCGCCGTGGGGGCAGGGGGCAATTAACACTGTTCCAAATTTGTCGCGCAATCCTTGTCGTACAGGCTGCATTCTTGCCTCTTACCAGAGAATCAGGCATTATCAGACACGCTAATGCACAACAATTATCAAAACAGCATCCAATCAGATGACTGCAGCGCAATATGTGGGTGCCTAACAAAGTTAGTCTATTTCCCCGCCAGTTAAAGTGAAAACTGTAAGAGCAAAGCATGACAATTTACTCATCTAGAGATCTAAAGTCTTTTGATTAATGTGCATGAGATTCCGTTTCTGGGGGATCGTTACGCCCCTCTAACATATTGCCGAATGTCGTGAGGAATGATTGCACAGAACGGCCAAAACGGCTAAAATCGTGGAATGTTTACAGAGACAACCCTTGGGCTTTACCCCTAATCATAATGCAACCAGTGTAGTGTAAAGTGTTAAGGCACAGTAAGAATGAGAGCAGGTTGCGCTCTAAGCACTGAGCACACACTACTCCATCATGTACTACAGTATTTTTGCTCAGGGAATGAGGTTAAGCAGATTATGCACAGATTATACACACAATGTTTATCCTACAGTTTGTCAAATAGCTCCAAATGCCAGCTGACATTCTGATGGCTTTCCATTTCCTGCAACAGAACAGCCGTGTGTGTGTGTGCGTGCGTCCATATATAGAGGAAATGTTATACTTTTACTCCACTACAATCATTTGAGAACTTTAGTGACTTTGTCAATTTTAATTACCACTTTGACCACTTCAGCCCTATATACTCTCTATTACAGCCATTTGAGCTTACAGATCAGTTATTTTAGATGCTTATTAGGTACCTTGTCCTGTCTGTCCAGAGCACAGCCTTCCTGGATGAGGGCAGAGATGACATCACTGTTCCCCACCACGGCGGCCCGATGGAGGGCCGTCTGCTCCCCCTAAACATAACACCATCATCAGTGTTGATTCTGACAGCACATTTAGGTTTAAGTCACTTACTTACTTACTTAGTAAGCAGGAACAACACATGGTAATACATCAAATACATAGAAATAGCCATCATATTACACAACGAAACAAACATCCTGCATCCTTGATGCCGTCATAATGCCTGATTTCACAATTGTTTTCACTTTGAACATCGTAGATCTACAACCTTCACACTGCATTGTGTTGTAAGTTTAAGTAAAATGAATAGATTTCTTTGCTACTAATTCTACCCTTAGCTTCTAGTCTAGTTTTTATTTGTTGACAAACTGGTCACTATATCTAGTCATGTAGTCATATGTAGTCATGAAAGCATTTTCGTCATATTTGACAAATTCTACACCGCACACCGTTCAGCCATACAACTCATCAAGAAAGCAGCAATAACATAACAACAACAAACCTGTGTAAATGGAACCAAATGGACCAAAATTAAATGACTAATTAAATGAGCAGTTTACAGTGTTACCTCCCAGTGATTAAAAATAACTCAAATTAAATCAAATTCACATCCATGGCCTAATATAAGCTATATAAAAGTGTCTTTGAAATTATAACATTAGAAAACACTGTATGTGGCTCACATCCAGGCCTACACCTAAATGAAGTGAAATCTCGGTGCACGCAGAGCAAGTGGTGAATGACTCTGAGCAGGCCAGGTTTGCTGGGAGAAAGAGGGAAGAGTGATGGTTTCCGTGAGAGAGGCGCAGGAGGGTCTCTCATTCCAAGCTAATAAAAGAGGGCTTGCCGAAACATTTGCAGTGTGCAGCTGCAGCAGTAGCAGTATTTTTAACCACTTGAGCCCTATAGAATCCCTATCCGGGGCATGTCAAAAGAGGCGAACATTTGCTGAAAATAGATGAGGTATGGCCCTCCACTTATACAATGTTCTTCATATTCAGCGCCGAGGCCAGATGAAACCATGCAAGGCACCACCGCCAACCTGCTCGTTGGGAAGAAGGTTGAGTGTCTTGCTCATGAACACTTCCGAAATCCAGCCAAGAGGGAGCCGGGGATCAAACCTAAACTACTGTCGCTGGCAGGTGCAGGCCCGAGGGCCGCTTTTTCCTTGATTTAGACCAGCGGTATCAAACTGGTGATCCGGGGGGCATATGCAGTCCTCTGAGATGTCCAATGTGGCCCGCAACACGATTTTGATTAAGGAAAAACGCTACTACTCGCCCTCCTCCACCTGATCTAAGAGCCCTGCTGTAGACTGCTTTGTCTCTGGCCGGTTTTGGAATGTTGTCACTGATGGCCCTGTTAACAGTCTGGTCGTGGCCCTCATCAAGTCAACTGTTGTGCAAAGTGGCCCGTGACCCAAAATGACAATTCATAGCTTATAACTGTCCGACATGGATTGTGTCGGATCTCTCCGCCATTGTTACTTACGTCGTCTTGGATGTCCAGGTCACAGCCGGCTTTAAGGAGGATGCGCACCACCTCGATGTGACCCTTGTAGGCAGCCAGGTGCAGGGGACTTCTGCCATACTGCACAAATACACAGGAAAGACACTCAGTTAACTGATGCTACCAGGTACATGCAAATACACAGGGTAAAAGGGTACACACGGTATTAAACATAAATATCAAATATATACTGTACATTCAATGTCAGATTGAGGATGGATATCATCATTCATTCAAGCAAAAGACCTACCAAGCCCGTATCGCAAACAGTATTCCAGTGTGCAAGAGAATCAGATATTGCCATCTAGTCATGGCTGAAGGCACGAGAGTGTTCAACGTGCGTAATCCATTGTAACAATGAGCATGAGCTGAAATACTACTGCTTTAATCTACCATACGTATATGCATGCTGCAGCATGCCACACATCATGCATCTGGTGACGTTATCCATGCAGGGTATAAGCCCTGAATCCAACCATGGAGGGAGGGAGTAAGTAGTACTCAGATTGTTTTACTTAAAGTACCAATACCACAATAAAAATACTCAACCTGTGTTTGACATTTGACTTGAGTAAAAGTAGAAAAGCATTAACCCTAACCCATCAAAAAATATAAATAGGATTATGTTAGGACTCTGTTTTGTGTTTCTCTCTAGAAGCTTTAAAGGTGCCATGATGCGTAGTGATTGTAGTGAAGTACTGAGTGTACTGGAGTACAGCAGCCAACTTTCATACATGTACTGAGTTACCATCCACCATGTGGGGGATAAGCTCTGTATTCTTGTGGTCTTATAAGCCAATAACGTCTGGATTCATGGGTGGTTTGTAGGAGACAACAGGGTCAACTCTTGAGACCTTTATCTATTTTTATCTTCCTACAGCAGTATATATATCACAATGAACTTCCTTTGTACAGTCACTTTGGCTTAGCTCTGGCTCCTGTTTGTTGTGTTCGGTTATATTTCTATGCCGATTTTGCCTTTTCTATTTCATTAATCATTTTGTACGTTTTTGGTATTTCCCGGTTCGTTTCTTGTCAATAGATATCTTTTTGAACTTGGTACGCATGTGCAATTGTTTCCAATTAGTTGGAAACAATAGGGGGTTGAGTATAACTGCAGTAATAAGTCTACCTGTGGAAATATATACCAGCCCAATTCACTCATTCGCTCTGTCTGTGCAGTACATTATCCAGTGTTCTTTCAGTGTTTATTTTTTTTCTCATTTCTCGTCTTGGGGATTGTTTTCGCTTGTCACTTGTTACGGATACATTATGCGTATTGCGGATTACCTGCCTGGATTTCCTCCCTGCCTTTCTTTTCTTCTGTGAGTTAATGAATGCACACAGGACGCACGCGCACACACAAACTAACGGCATGCAAGGTGTATAAACATAACAAAATGTAAGCACCCGGGAATTCATCCATAACGTTTGCTCCCCAGATTACAATTCTCCTTGACAGGATTAGCATGACGTGCTCCAAGCACATCCTGACATGCTGAGCTTCGTCATATCCAAGTTAATGGACTCTACTTAACTAAATAAAAGGACGGTGATGAAGCAGGATGTCAGTGTGCATAGTGTAGCATCCCTTGAAACATGAAACGGCATTCCTGTCCGGATTGAGACAATCGCTGCTAAGCCGGTGTAAATACACTTTAGTTACGCACCGCGTACAATATTCCCACAACCCGTTACACTAGTGGTTCTCAGTGTGGTCAGAGGACCCCTGGGTGTCCTCGGACCACACTCTGAGTTTGGTTCCATTGAGGCTCCTAGCACAATGTTAAAAATAGAATAACTAAACAAAGTGTCAGTCTTAAAAATCTTTAGACACTCTTCAACACAAAACATTCTCCTATCTGAATCCCTGGCACAAAGTCCTTTCAGATGGAGGTCTGCAGAGAAATAGATATTAATTTGAGGGTATTTGACGTGATAATGCTAGAGAAGCACTGCATTACTCCGTGTGTATAATCTCTCAGTGAAGGCGTTGGTTTTTGTGGGCGTGGTGCAGCTCTGCCTGGCATTCATGTGGATCCTGGGTTGAGTTACACAGGCCCTGTGCTGGACAACTGCCAGTAGTGGAAAAAGTACTGTACATGTTTAACACTGTAAAAGTAACAATATTGCTACTGTATATTGCCATAGATCAGTGCTTTTTCAACCTTTTTGATACCAGGGCCCACTATTTAATCAGAATTTGAGCCGCGGACAACAATTTGATGACATTTTCACCCCAGGCCCAAAACTAAAGATTTCTTTTACTTTTGTCCACAATACCAGGCTGGATTTGGGAAACAAAACCATCAAACATACAGATCAAATGACCATTAATCTTCTACATTCTCTAGTTGTGTAGACTTGGGCTAATTCACATGACTTCAGTCTGAATTGTCATTCCGTTTCACTTCATTATCACAAAGAAAAAATAAGGTAGTATTTTTAAGGTGCTGATTCAGGGCTGAGCCAGGCTAGGGCTAATTCACATGATGAATATTTTAACTCTTGAGAGTGTAAACATGAAATTTACATCTGGAGAGTTACATCTGGTTAACAAACTTTCCATCATTTAGCCTGGGGACCACCTGGAATCCTATCAGGGACCACTGGTGGTTCCTGCGCCATAGATAATTGACATTGGGTCAGGAAATGGGTTGCAGAATCATAGGATAAGACAAAGGAAAAATAGAAAGAAAAAAGTTTGCAGGGTGTATTTTACAGTATTGCACTGACTAAAGTTCTGAAATCACTCTAGTATTGATTAGTGACTACTACTGACTGACTACTAGTGACTACCTTTTGTAAATCGGGCTTAAAAAGGGAATCATTATAAAGCAGGGTAAACTATAAAACACATTCTGCAATAGTCAATATAAAATACATTCCAATACCTTCCAATCAGGAGAGAGGACTCATTCAGGAAGTCGGGACAACACATGGAATTTCAAATGACCAAAACAATAAGCAGCTGAACTGGAACACTGTACGATTGAACCTGATGGGTCCTCTCTACCAGCAGGATGAAACTGGTGTGTGGTGGCCCACCCATAAATGTGTTTTCTGTTTACTAAAGAGCCCGGGAGACAGGGAAACACCTGCTATTGAACAAAAAACTACGCGTTTAATTTAACCAAACAAATGTAACATAAACCACCTTTACACATATTGTGAGAATCTTTAGCAACTGCATATACTGCATGCTAGCTTCAGCGATCTATCTTCTATTTTCAGATTTCAGTGTTTGTCTAACGTCTGTAATTCACCTGCCTTCACAGGACCGCTTCTCAGACACATGCCACTATGGTGTGATAGTTTAACGGTAGAATTTCCCCAAAACAAGCCCTTCATCCCTCTTCCAGAGCAAAGGAATGTTTCAGCCCAGTCTGTGAGAGGGAATTAAGCCTGTACCGTGGCCTGCTGCCAGAAACCAAACCCACCGAGGTGGAACAGAGCCAGATGGAATATTATTTTACCTGCTAAATTGTAATAGGTGTATTCTATAGGGTACAGTAGTGGCCCTCAAACCCTTGACTCATCTGTCTGTCTGGCTATCCTTATGTCTGTCCAGCCTAGAAACAAATATATACTCTGTGGTATAATCAATCTAAAAGTTCAAAATTCAGCTAAAATAGTGCATTCGGCAGAGATTGATAACTTTATCTAAATTACCAGCTTTACAAGCTCACATTGCAAGTCGTTGTAAGCTATATAATCCTCATTTCCGCTATCTGATGCACAAGAAAGTACATAGGATTTAAGTGATGAAAGAGCAGTCCTTTTGTAAACTACAAAGAAGCAGCGAGCATCACTCTGGAGAATGTAAAGATGAGGAGTGAGGAGATCAGAGGCATCGACCCGCATTCTAGCATTGAGCTGCTTCAGGTTCAATCTTAGGTTAGACCGCGACTGTACCAGACGACTTCACATCATACGCATCTGGACATAAGCCTAAGATAAGATAAACCATTACCACAATGTTGTCTCTGCCAGGCGATAGCTGGCAAAGAATGTGTGTGTTTGGGGGTTCGTCCTTAGGTCTGTTACCAGTGAATCTCTGACCTAATAGTAACCTAATAGAGACATGTGCTCCAAGCAGCACTTTCTGCAGTTTGAATATATTCTTACAACACTTTTCACCTATAATGACATGCAGAAAATGGGGACATCAGGTTGAAAGTGCTTATATCAGTTACATTTTTTTGTTTTCTACCCAATACAAAACAAATTGATGTAGGCATGGCTGCCGTGTGGTCTGTGCAACCAGCTGTGTAATAGCGACACAGCTGACTTTTAGCTGTAGGCCAGATGGAAGGCACTGACAAAGCCTCCCTCACAGGAGTGCCCCATGCATGTACGTGCGCACGCACACAGACACACGCATGCACGTCGCACACACACAAACACACACACACACACTGCCTGGAACAGCCAAAGAATCCCCCTGTGGTCAAGGTGCGGGACTCCAGGGCCACAAGCAGCCCCTTTCATCTCACCCTCTATAAACATGTCAACCCTAAAAGGTCCATTGCCCAAACATGTGAATGTGATGTACATGGCTGTGTCCTGGGCCATTTGAGGCCAGTGTCCTTGTAGGAACCTGGCTTGGACATCGGAGGTCAAGTGGGTTAGAACTATGGGTGTTCATTGTTCATAGTTAATCGAATTCTTCAATTAGACTTAACAGTCAACAATGAATCAAAAATTCTGTGGCTCTGTCATCATGGGCATGAATGTACAGTAATGCTCTTTGCGTGCATATGCGCGCCCAAATAATGCACATGTGAGTTGTTTTTAAAAATAGTCCTCATCACCTTGGTAGCCGCAAAACCGTCTCTGCTTTTGCATGTGATGTGGCAGACAAGACTGTACTTTTTATTTTATTTCTCATCTAATGATGACATTACCTGGCCCTATAATGGTATTATGTAAAGGCACTCCAAATGTGTTTTTGTCTTTCTCTCTACAAGGTTAAATTGTGCTGTGATGTGATGCGCATTGTCAACTTGTTGAACTAGTGAATAAAGTTTTCAAATAACTGTAGTGGAGTAAAAATATTTTCCTATGAGATGAGGTAGCAGTGTTGCTAACTGAAAAACTCCTGGCAGAAAATATGCTGCTTTTTTGCTGGTGAGTTGGTGCGAAATTGGTTGACAGGCGCCAGAGATAAAACCCTTGTTTTTCACCATTTTTCCTCTCATGACCCTTATAGATCTGTAACTCTTGAGCGTAAGATGAAACCAAATGGACCAGTAACGCTCAAGAAACCAAATGGACCCGTAACGCTCTCAAGAGTTAAATTATATTTAAACAGCTGAATAATAATAATAATAATTAATAATAATAATATTTTTTTCAAGAATCTACACATTTAGAAAATCTAAAAGAATTGCTATTTTGACCAACCTTTTGCCAGTTATTTCTCCTAAATTTGTCCGAGAAACTAAAATCAACATCAAATGGTGATCCGTGGCTAGAATGCAGAATAAATAGTGGGCCCTGGTATGAAAATGGTTGAAAACCACTGTTTTAGCACATTCTAGAGCATTTTGGAAGTGCCACTAGTACATTTTGGATTTTGGCAGTTTGCAACACTGGATGAGGTAGAAGAGTAAGAGTAGAAGAGCTCTCGCCTCTCGGTCATACTCCACTCACCTTGGTGACGGCTACTTTGGCTCCCTTGTTGATGAGCTGCACCACGCTGTCGGCATGGCCCTTGTGCGAGGCTATGAGGAGGCGCTCTGAGAGTGCGAGGACCGCCGCCGCATCCTGCTGGCTCATGAAGCACGTGCGATGGGCGGCGCCTCGCGTTGTCTCCAAGACACGCCGCGCGGCCGCCGCCAGATGTTCACAGGGCGGGAGAGGAGAAAGGAGGGGAGGAATGAAGGAAGGAGGGAGGGGAGGCTATGAAGTGGCTCCTCCGTCCGTCGAGCTTCTTAACTCATGATGAAGACGTCCAGGCTGTAGAGGGTTCCCAGCCTCCCGGAGACCCATGAAGATGGAGACGACCATCGGATACTCCTGCTGCTGATCAGAGTGATGGCGTTTACAATGTCCTCCTCCCCCTCATCCTCTCGGCGGCCTGGAAGGGAACAGGAAGCACATGGAATGATAACATGTCCGCACGTGTTCCTCCTGGTAGCCTGGCAAACAGGAAAGCATGGGGTGGGCTGTAGGGGTGGACAAACTGCGCCATTGTGAACCCAGTTTCTAATAACAGCCCATTTGGACCAACGGCTATATGGGACGGAAATGCGGCCTTAGGAGAATTCATAATGATGATGGCGAAAGGAAAGCTTGAAACGTTATCACACATTATCTCTAACCCTTTTGCCATTAGGCGAACATTGGATGTTAATTGTGGTGAAAGTGGTGAAAGATCAGTGAGCACAGGATGGCACGATTCCAACCGTTACATCATTAGCTTACCTTGGCTTCTACGTCCAAAACATAAATGGGAAAAATGATGTTCCAATTATGTTGTCACTTTTTCACGACGCAAATAATGAACACAACACATTTATGGGACAAGATTGAAATATGGAGAATCTGACCAAGTCTGTATACTTTTGCCGATAATCCTCCACCATGACACCGCGTCCCCACATAAACCTCACAACCTAAGCGTCAGGATCAGAACTACTTTACACACACTTAATCCGTGCATGGTCTTGTCTGGTTCACAACGGCAACACATACAGTACAGTAGAGTACAGTGCGTTAGAGACAGACCGACATCGTGGTAGGCCATTAAGCGACCGGTGTGTTTAGATCTTAAAAAAAAAAAAAAAAAAAAAAAGCGCTTTCAATCTGGTGTCCCTAATTTAAGGATGACGTAATAGGCCAAGATTTTCGAGACCTTTCAGTGGGTTTCTTTAAAGCTTTCCAAAAATAGCAGATCTACAAGCTCACAATATGTCTACATCTTTGAATTTATAATTTTTGAAAAACACAAACAAAAACAAAAAGAAAACGTTTTTTGGCAAAACATCGGCACAAAACATTGGTATAATTGCATCTCTAGTTTGTGGCTACTGTACATACAGCCAGCAGAGTCGGTGAGAGATTGACAGCCAGCTCAACTATGACAGTGTCCTAAATACCTGGTGAACACTATCCTAACCGCATGCTGCACCACACACACACTTGTGGTTTTGTTGTGTAAATGTTGGGCCCTAACCGCAGGGCAAGAAGCAGAGTGACTCACAGGAAGAAACTGCCACCGGTTGTCTCGTCTCTCCTCTCATCATCATTACAGACCATTAACATGCCAAGCTGACGGACATCTCATGGCTTTCTGTGGAAATCATTACCATGCTTAGTCATCATGTTCTCGTGTCATGGATTGGGATTTGTTTTGTTTTACTCTTAACTTAGTGGCTAACAAGTGCCTGGTGAGATTGGCCCTAACCCGAGATACAGCCAAGTGGGTGTTACCAGAGTAAATATATAAATTATGATGATATCAACTTTCATCTCACCTATTTCATTGAAATCTCTGGCTCTTGGCCCTGACAGGACATTCTGTTTAGTTTGCGGTGGCAGCCTAGCAGGTGAATTTAGCTTTGCTGTTACAGTATGTCTGAGGAGTACATTCCCAGTGTGATTGACAGCAAACTGACACGCTCTAATTCTATGTAATTAAAACTAAACAACAGTTAACAGCTTTAATAAGCACAAGAAGCCTCAAATCCCTAATCTGGGCATGTCATATTAGCGTTCCATAAGGTGAAAACAGGCAGCTTTTCTGTTATAATAGACAATCTACAATCCCACAACCCAACACAATTGAATGTGACATGTTTTTGTCAAAAGAATGTATACCCCGTGGTCCAAAAGAAAATGAAGTTAATTTCAGACAATAATTTAATCTTGTAGCACTGTAGGAAAACCCCTAGGTTGGAGATGACGTAAAGGCCTGGGCTGGGACCCTGCAGTACACAATAATAATGACAAAATCAACTACTGTATCATTAATTGACCAACAGAATGCAGATGACATCACAGTGTTTTCAGGGTGTCTAATGGCGCATCGTATAATGCGTGGCTATGATGACACAATGTGCAGGGGCATTGCTTGTTCTTTTCAATCTGCTACAGCTTAACAGTTCTGTTGTCTGTCTCTTTTGCATTTGAATATTGCCCCCTCAGCACCTATAGCATTCCTATGCCGTAGAATGGGGTCCCCTCTTTTGTGACCCTTGGTGAGGTTTATTCCTTTCTTCTCCTGTCAAGAGTTCTTTCTTGCCGGCCCTGATTGAGGGCATGGTGGGTGTTGTTCGTTTCTTTTGTTAAATGAGGGTCTGTAAGCCCTTACAGACTGCAATTAAGGTCTATCTATACAAATGGTTCATTTTAAGTTGAACTTGAACAGTCTAGTATCCACAGTCCCTGTTGAGTCCCTGATGAGCATTTTCCGTTTTGTGATGTTTTGCATTTTCCTTTATAAAACACATTCATAAAGTGTCCAGCCACTAATGTTTGGTACCCCTTTTTTCAGGACAACCTCAGCTACAATAATAAACCATAATTAATTCACTTTTACATACTATAAAGGTAATTTGAACCAAAAACTACATGCAAAAACAAAAATCGGACCTTGTTTTTCAGGTTTATGGACTTGTAAAAATCACAAATATGATTATCAAAGAATTTTGGCTGTTGAGAAAGTCAGGATATGTGGTCTATAAGAATGTAAAATGATGAGATTCAAGAGAAATAAAGCCATAATTGCTTATTTTGAGCTGTTATTAGGTATATCTATGCCAGGCGTTTTTTTACAGATCTTATATTAGTCCTTATATTCCACACTAGGAAGTATTTCATAGCTATATTTGGTATATTTTTGTTCAGCACAACCTAACCCATATGTCTCAACAATTATTTGTTTCAATTTGACCTAATATCAATGCATTTGACCCAGAAAGAGACAAAATAGACTAAAACGGATTTGAAAAATAAGGTTTATGGACTTGTAAAGATCACAAACATGCTTATCTGATCATATTGTCTGTTGAAAAGGTCAAGATATATTGTCTATATGAATATAGAATGATGGAATTCAAGTAAAATAAAGTCATTACTTATTTTGAGCTGGTATTAGGTTATGTTAGGCGTTTTTTACAGATCTTTATATTTATGCCCTGAAACAATCTCTTGCCATGGCCAGACCAGGGTATAGCACTGAGCAGACATGCTTCTTCCTCCAGTACTCCAGACCAGGGTACAGCACTGAGCAGACATGCTTCTTCCTCCAGTACTCCAGACCAGGGTACAGCACTGAGCAGACATGCTTCTTCCTCCAGTACTCCTGGACATTTGAACTTCTTCACAGGGCCGCTGTCCTTCTCGCCATCAGTCTCCCAAGCTGAGGGGTGGAGCTGACTGAGCTCTTGGCCTAGAATTGCAGATAATCACACCAATCAATAAGTAAATTCATGTGATTAGCTCCACACGTGACATGCATATCTAACAGTTGAATTCAACATTACAATAAATACACTAACCTCTGCATGCCCCCGCTGCCATGGCCTCTTTCTCTTGTGTCACCGCCACAGGTGAAGTGTCACCATCACTGCAGAAATGTAAAAACATTAGTACATGGTTTACAAAATAGGTTCCGTCACCGTCACTGGAAAAAATGTAAAAACATTATTACATGATTCACAAAAGGGGTTCTGTCACCATCATATTACATGAAGCACCAATAAAAAAACAATGCAAAAACATCTGGTGCTCCGTGGCCAGTCTGTGCACGTAATAGATTATTATTATTACTGGTAATAGTGTATAAAAGTGAATTGTTACTCACTTCTCAGGCTCAGAAACTATAACAGCTAGTATCTGGCCTCAGTATGAAACTGCCCAGCCAGCTGCTCCTCTTCCTCCTCCTGCTGCCTATATAATATGGAAACATGTAACAGTTTTGCTTCCAGGAGTCAGGACCATAATGTGTACAATGTTTCAATATGTGTCTGCTCACTCACACACAGACACAGACACACACACACACACACACAGATATATGTAACAGTTTTGCTTCCAGGAGTCAGGACCATAATGTGTACAATGTTTCAATATGTGTCTGCTCACTCACACAGAGAGAGAGACACACACACACACACACACACACACACACACACACACACACACACACACACACACACACACACACACACACACACACACACACACACACACACACACACACACACACACACACACACACACAGAGAAAGAGACGGAGAAGAGAGAAGGGAAATCACTTACTCAAGAATGTATCCATATTCAGCCATCAGGTCCAAGGCGACTTTGCCACGTAATATATTGGCAACGTCTTCTGTCGAGATGTCTGATTGCTCCTAAAAGTATGTTTGCGATACGATCGCCACTAGTCCACTGTGATTGTGATAACACGACGATAAAAAACAAACAAAGAACTAACACTAACACACTCTCCCTCCCTCACACACTATCGATCGATCTGTATTTGTTTTGCGCATAACGCACGGGCAGATGCGCGCACACACACCCTCACATGTGTGTATTATATAAAAAAATAAATGTTGCAACTTGTGTTGTGGCTCTATTGTTGTTGTGGCAGACCGGAAACAGAGTTACGTTTCACTCGACGCACGTAACCGTTAGGTAGGCCTACGTTACGTGCGTTCACTTCATGGGGCCAGTCCAAGCTCTTCTACATAGAGTTTCTATTGAGAATGGGGACAACCGGAAGTCACGGAATGCATTGGAGTCTATGGGCTGTGTCCCTGCACCCTCAATGTCGCAACTCTTCTACTAGATGGCCATGATAGAGTGTATATAGGACGGCGGATGGACGGTGGAGATTCTGAAGGAGATTTCGGCTACGTCACATCCCTACACGTCTACGACGTGGTAACTGCCTCCCACTAGCCAAATGCTGGCTAGCTAACTAGCTTTTTGACTCATCCTTGGTGTAAAAACCTTGTTTCGAAAAGCAATGGAACCGACGACACAGAACACATCGGAGAAGAGAATAAACAAACGCATGGATAAACAAACAAACATGTGCACAGATTTTCGCATTTGGACACGTGTACATATTTATGTCAACTTCAAAGGGTTATATTTATGTGAAAAAGTGGTCGATTCTCTTCAAACCAACGTTGGTTGAAATCTACAACCCCTCCGGATTAAAATGAGACCACCCAGAAGTCCGACAGTGACGTCATCGTCACGCGACGTCGCGTCAAAGTGACGTAGGTAGGTCGGCGCGCCGGCGCGCCGGAGGACTGAGTAGGGCTAGTATCCTCTGATTTTTTTTTTTTTTTTTTTTTTTCATTCAGTTTACTGTAATGTATAGCCCTTTAAGACCAGGAAAAAACATTTAAACTATGTTACAACAATAACCAAATTCCCACACAATAGCCTATAGGCTGTCATAATATCACCAATGTTTCTCAAATGTTTTCAATTCGAAGGACTTGAGTGTACAAATGCACACTATTATTAGAATTACAGTTCTGCAGGTACATTTGAAACCCAGGTAACTTTGAGAACCACTGCTCTCAAATGCCAATCCAATACTGGTGGCCTGCCACTATATACAATCTAAGACTAAACCCTAAACACTTTATTGACTAGCATCACCCAGGCGTATGTATTTGTCCCCCTCCGTGGGTTTCACACTGTGAGCTTGTAGACCTGCAATTTTTAACCAAATGTTCACCTATTTCCGGCAAATGGATAGTAGGTTCATGCGGATAAAGGCTGAACAAAAACAGCCTTTGTAAAAACCTGGTTCTTCTCTCGAGGGCACGAGGAGTGCGTCGGGTATAGAATATCATAAATATTTTCAGTCTGGTACGTCTCCTTTTCATCGTCCACCGGCATCGTCTCTGAGGCACACAGTGACTGTTTTATGATATGTACATAAAACAGAGACGCTGGCAGCAAGTCTCGACACGACTTACTATATAATTGAAGTAGCTCTAATATGTGTTATTTATGCTGTCGGTACAGCCAATAATTTGGGCATATAGAGTGCTGAGCCTTTTGACTTTTGCAGTGTATACAGTGAGTGAATTACATTTTATGATCCATCCATGTGGTGTTTATTGCCCTGTTAAATCCCAAACCGCGTCTTGGGTAAGCCCTGCCATGCTCCGCTCCTCCAACACATAGACAAAAGCAAAAACAGTAGTGCGCTATAGAGGCAGAACAAAGGCAGGCACATTTGCTTCAGAAGACATGCAGCGCTTTCATACTTGATTTAAGGCATAATCTTTTAGACTCCTACCAATACACACAGAATGGCTTCACAGAGCACTTTGAACACCTGAGCAAAAAAGGAAAGCATCCTAGATCAAGGGTTGGTTGATCAGATTTCAAAACATGTAGCCTACATCTACATTGCATTACGGCGACACAGCATATGTTGTATGGAGAGAGCCTCTGAATTGCATATTTCTGATGTCATAGAGAGATGTTGTGATATTGTGGCTATTGCTACTCTAGTCAGTATATTAGCAGGTTAATACAGCTGGTCAAACACACACACACACACACACACACACACACACACACACACACACACACACACACACACACACACACACACACACACACACACACACACACACACACACACACACACACACACACACACACACACACACACACACACAGCGTGTAGACTGTAGAGGCAATTGCAGTTCTCACAGTCTCCCCTCCAATACTTGGCCTCAATTAACCAGATTAATGTTGCAGTACAATGGCAGCCTGCCATTAATGCTGCAGTTCCCCTCAGGTACCCCTAATCCCAGGGGGGCCTGGACTGCTCTTTGGCAGTTTAAACGTGATGGGGCCTGTATCAAAGGTCAACCTAAACAGTTCAGTCAATTTCAGTTTGTGTAGTTGTTAGTGGAAACTTTAACCATGCACTTGAACCATACCGTATCTATTTTCTTGTATGTCAATAGCTGATCTACAAACTTACAAGTCATCTCACACACACACACACACACACACACACACACACACACACACACACACACACACACACACACACACACACACACACACACACACACACACACACACACACACGTAACCTGAGACTAGCAGGATTCTGACAGCACTCTTTCCAGAGGATGTGAGCGATGTTGAAAACACTGTCCAGCCCAAATCTGAGGAGGAAGAGGCATGTCTGATCTAATCCCTAGAGACTAATCTGCACTGACAGCCACTAATGACTGTTCAGTTTTATTCTTGGAAATACAGGAGAAATGGAGGGAGAGAGGAAGACATGTACTGTACTAACTGTACTGTTTGTTAAAAACGGTCGCAACCAGTTAAGTTTAGTTGTAAGTGATGAAAAACATTGCGATGGTGTGGCAAAAAGGTCGGAATTTCCGGACTCTAAAAAGCTTGCGTCCGCAGTCGTAAAATGATCTCGATGTCTGTCATATCTGGGATTTTGGATAACGTAATATTGTACTATGGCATTCAAGAGCTTTTTTAAAAGTGGAAACTCACGATGCAATGTAGAGAAATTTATATTCATATCGTCACACTCACAATATAGATATTGAGGTATTTGATAAAATATCATGACATTTAAATTTCCACATTGCCCAGCCGCAAGTAGTAGGCTACTTAAAAATATCTTTCTCATATCTTTATATTGTCTATGGCCAATAAAGTATATCATATACTCACAGTCAAAGCTAAGCCGAATTCAACAATCACATAGTATAGTGAAATGCCAGAAGGGTGTAATATTTATATAATTTGCGTTGTTTTATTGCACTTGGCTTGAGTTAGACTAAAAGTAAGGTGTTGGTATATAATTATGGCTGTAATAAACTGTTGTAAATATGTCTTTTACCAATGTTAACAAGCCACATACCACTAGCAAGTGTACTTGGTGAATACATCGATTCTGAAGTGGTTTGTTGAAGTGCTACTTCTCAGTGGAATGACAAACAAACTTTATATAGCAGTATATACTGTAGTATTTTATCCGCACAGTATTGTGAATGATAAGTTAAATGGCATTTCATCACGGTGCCAGCCTTCCAAAAGCAGACCACACACACCTTCAGGGGCATTGTACCAACTATACTATTTAAGATTCCAAAATTCCCAGTGTGCTGGAACAGCTCTGGCTTATGTGCTCCTCATGCTTTTTACAGAGGTCATTTCGTTTCGGATGAATAGGGCACTAATGCGCTGTGGTAACATCTGAATGGCTCCCTCCCGCCATGCTGAAAAATGAATAAGATTAAGTGAGCGAGTGAGCGGGGGAATCCTCTCCCCCGCCACACATTCCTGGGGACTCTCCGAAATGTGTCCGACACAGACCCATACCCACGTCTGCCTGGGGTGCTATACTTGTGAGGGCTTTACACCACTAGTGTTAGCAATATATAGACATGTGTCCAAGGCATGTGTCCATGTAAAATATACTGTATATTCAGCAATTAGTGTAGCTTTTTATCTTACACAAATATTAGATTCCCCTTGACAAACAATGGAGAGATTGTGTCATATGATTTCTGTCCTAGATTTCAAATAAGTAGTAGAGAAAAATGTTATTGATGTTGTGATGTAGTGTGTAAAGTGTAATTGTACCGCAAAATTGTGCTATTGCACAACACAACATTCCACTGATTTCTATTCTTCTTCCATCCTGGGGGCCTTATAACCACATACATTATCTAACCCTAATGCTTTCCGAAAAATACAAGCAGACACAAATTAGATCCCTTGGCAAAGCCAACTAGCCGAGCTAGTTCCCTGAAAGGTGTGCAAGAATAATGCTGAATCTTCCACATGTTTGTGCCCCCGAGTCCTCACAAAGGTACAAGTGCATGTCACACAAATACACACACAAGGACTGGCAGAGCAAGGCCCTTCTCATGCAGCTAGGCAACAGGCTTTTGTGCAAACTTTCAGGAACTCGGGACTTGGTTCAAAAACGAGAAATGCCAAACCCCTCGCTTTTCACACAACTTAAAAGGAGAGGAGGCCCCCAGGGACAAACTTATTAACAAGCACAACGCTGAAAAACAACTTCTCTCCATGCAGACAGGTTTCATATCTATGTGAGTTTATAACGCAGCAGACGGCCAGACACCTGTCAACATCATGAAAGTTTAATTGGAGATTAATTGTCAAACATTGCAATTCATGATTTAATTGTGCTTTTGCCATTGTACCAAGACACATGACTGATAATAGTCAAAATCACTAATGCACTATCGTCAAAACAATGAGAATACTACAGAAAGAAAAATATAAAGAAAATAGCTGATTTATTATGAGATCGAGCCTACCTAGCATCAACATTTGAATTTTCCAGATGAGTGGAAATGATTCTGATTATCCTGCAATTAAGGATTTTGCGATTATATCAAATAATTGTAGTGAAGTGATTATGTAATAAGTCAGACACTTGACAGCCCTAGAGTTGAGTTGGTACCAGATAACCAGATATGTTTTTTTCTTTGTTCTTATCAATGGTGTGTTGGTAATTAAATGGGATTTTGTGTGCTTTATTTAGTAGACAGCTGGATTTTGACTTTAGAACAGGCCTACAAAATTGGACACAAAATACATGCACACAAAGAGACATGTTGGCTCCAGTCACGGCTGCTTTGTGCATTTCAAGGGAGCAATGTAACCTCATGGATTCAAAACTTGTTTCTCCCACATTTGGAAACCAATTGCATGTGGGTTACAGGCAGGGCTACTCACTGTTACCACTGTTACTACCAACATGCCATTCAGAATAAATGTGCTCCTGCCAACGTGTTCCGCTCCAGTATAAAATGTATATTAACTCTGATCTACAGTACAAGCTTGCAAAACACGACCGGGCAAGGAAATTCTGATTTGGGTTACCAGTGGGAAACTGTCTAGCGGTCAGATTGTAGTCAGCGTCCGGATTGGATGAGAACACAATAAAACATTATCCTTATTGGTTTATTCCTATCTCCTTTTTAACTGCATTTCCCACAATGAGTCTTGAACGCAGACAGCTTGTAGAAAGAGTGGAACTGAACACGGCAGGGACTGAAATTCCCTTAAAGGGTACATTTGTAATGTCTATTGAGTCAAAGTATAGATAAACTACCCATGTAAAATTACGCTCAACTCCACTAAATTACTAAAGAGCCATGGACTCTCTGTACTCGCGTGAGCGGAGCGGGCGCAAGTAAGGCGATTGGTGCACGGTAGTCGGAAGTCAGTGGTTGGTCCCTCGGGGTACTGCGATTGGCCGGTTTAGGTGATGACGTAGCTGTAACTTAAGTAAAACACCTTTATAGCTAATGTCATGAGTATCAGTTGCCCAGTTGTGTGCAACGTGCAAGTTTGCACTCTACCCAGTTCAGATCTAGTGTTTTTTTTTTCTATTCTATTTTTTCAAGTAATGCAATTTAAAACAAAACATATTTTGTCCTAAAATGATGTTGTGAAAAAATGTGTGATTCTAATGCTATTTTCTTTTTTCTTGTCTGAAATTGTCAGTGATGGCCCAAAATGAGCACATTTTGCAAAGCACTGCAGTAATCTAATGAAACCTAATCTGCAAATTTCATCAGCTCTTGGCTTGAATGTGATCAAGTTTGCACAGTGGGAGAGTCAGGAATCTGACTAACTCTAAGTGAATGATTATCAGAGGGTTAGGGTTAGCAGAAACCAAAGCAATATGATTTTCAGTCCTTTTAGTTCAGATCTTCTGTTAGAGAAATTGCTATTTGTTTGCAGACACAGTGATTGGCGTGCTCCTGTGATAACGCCATTGACATACACTGTCAAATCCTGTGTATTAACATACAGTATACTTAAGCTTGAGTGTGTGCAAAATACAATTCTTTGCCATCTTGCAGAAACCTTGTATCTCTATGTTTCATCGTTGTTGTTTTTGTTTTGTAAATTATTGACCTACTTCATCATACGAGTGTCTATCAAAAGTTGTGAAAAGAGCTGATCTACAAGCTCACAACTTGTCACATCGGGAACACATTGTGAGCTTGTAGATCAGCTATTGCCAGCTATTGATCAATTTCATAACATAGTGATTTACAGAAGGAATGGTCTAAGATATGCCTAGTTTTCTGAGTCCGACAGCGATGCAATGCTGCGACCATACTCCCTTAGTTCCAATTGGATAAATGAACACTGAGGATTTTGCTGTGTAGCAGCTAGGCCTCCTCCTTTGCTTTCATGCCGTTTAAGTCTTCACACTAGTTGAACTAGTTTAATGACACAAAGGATAAGATCATGTTTACTGGTAAATGCTGTGCCCCACATACAGTAACCACACTAATTTATGACAGGATCACAAACGTCCTCTGATCACACTGCATCCCGTCTTGTCACCTTTGTTTAGCTTGACCGCAAAAATTAGACAAGTTATTCACATAACACGTAGTAAAGAGATGGATACGCTAAGCCTGACGTTAATCTGTTTGGCTGTGCTTGCACTACACAGTATCTGACTATTTATCATGCCGTTGGTTCAGGTTTTATGCTTTCTGGCCTTTTGGGTAAGAGTGTTTGGTAAGCACCTAAATAGTCAATAAATTAAAATAGTAAGGTTGTTGGTTTCTGTTCAAAGTGCAGGGGTATACTGTATTTAACCAGGTACAAGAACCAATGTGCTTAGTTTATTAAGCAAAGAGTGCAATCATGATGAACATTGTCATAATTATAAAGAAATCTTTGCATTCACATAGTATAAACGGCAGACAAATTGACATTTTTGTTTTTGTTTGGCACTGCGCTTGTAGTTTTTCTTGTCTTTTTTTATTTGACAAGATGCAGGAATACGTTATTGTAGTTAATTTCACTTCATGTTGACACACTGATCGACTGTTTTATTTCTTGTTTGTCATGTATATAATTTTAGATTTTTATTGTTCTTGGTGAACCTTCTGCCTTGTTCCTTCTGTATACCATAGTACTTTTCTTTCATTTCCTTTCTTTACTTGTATGTTGTAACCTTAACTGCTGTGCCGCCTCTGGGTTGCTGATTTTCCCCTGCGGGTAATAAAGGTATCTATCCATCTAAAGTGATCTCGGATGAAAAGATGGTTCCGGTTCAGCTGAGAATGTATTCTCCATTTTGTCTAGCTGGGATAAAGCGAGGCAAAACAAAAGCTCCATGAAAACTTTGTCAGCAACTACACTGCATAAATTAGCAATCGTGTCTCGGGCAGATGCTGAGTCGATCACACATAATGTCTTCCGGTCCACATTGAGCGAGACAGATGTGTTGTCCCCTAGACAATGTTGTTACAATACCGTAATGTCACTGTTGCTCGGTGGCTGTCAAGCTTGTCACCCTGACTGATAGGTGAGAAGATGATGCACATCATCTGAGACACCGACGTGCAAACACTTGATATTCAAGGCATGCCAAGAATTCAGGCAACATTGCACGCCTTTCAATATAGGCTATAGCCTGGAACACCATTCACGGATCCATCCAGCTTGGTGGGCTCCTTTCATGTGTGGGTGTGGGAATTTTAGATTTCGAAAGAAAGGGAATTTTCCTCTGAATGAGTGACAAAGTGCCCTTGACAACAAAGTGGTCTTAAAAAAAGAAATAACGTGTCGTGTAGTCAGCATTCTTTTCTTTGTCCTATGTGCTAGAGACAGAACTGTTGAGTTCCTGCATGTTCTGACTATAACATCGTACGACAACATGTAGCATAAGACATTTAACTCCTTTTTAGTTTTAAATGTCACATTCAGTGTTTTAATACACATCTTTCAACCCTACAGTTGACCAAAGTAACCTAGGCCAGGGGTTTTCAACAGGTGGTCCGGGGACCACCAGTGGTCCCTGAGAGGATTCCGGGTGGTCCCCAGGCTAAATGATTGAAAGTTGGTTAACCTGTAACTCTTAACCGTAAACATGAAACCAAATGTGCTCTCAAGAGTTAAAATATTCATCATGTGAATTATTCCAAGTCTACACAGCTAGAGCATGTAGAAGATTAATGGTCATTTTGATCTGTATGTTTAATTGTTTTGTTTCTCAAATCCAGCCTGGAATTGTGGACATAAGCAAAAGAAATCTTTAATTTTGGGGTCTGTGGGGCTAAAATGTCATCAAATGGTGGTCTGTGGCTCAAATGCTGAATAAATAGTGGGCCCAGTACTCAGTACTTCCCTGGAGGTTAGTGTGGAGCCATGTGGAAGTGTGAGCTGAAAGGAGATGGGGGAAGGGGGATGTTCCAGTAGTACTCTGACATGGTCAATTTGATGTTAGTCATCTACATCTACATCTCCCTATTTTGAAGAAGCAAAGAAAAACATATCTTGGACAAATTTGAGGGACATATACAGGCAGCTGTGGTATTTCTGTATGCTTTCCATGATATGTTTGTTCAGAGTATATTCTGCTATAGCCAGTTTACAGCATGAAGGCACGGCACTCGCCTAGAAAAGGAAGTCACCATAGAAGAAACATTTCAAACAGTCCCGATATAGTAAAAAAGCTATAAATATTAAATGGTTAGATAAAATTGCCCACGGCCCATCTGTCTTTAATCTCCACAACATCTCACTTCCACTTGAGCCAAACAACCCAGAGAGAGATAGAGAGAGCGAGAGGGAGCGCACACAACATCACAACACAGCAGCCACACATGGAACGCACTCAAATTAACATGGTTGCTCAGGGCTATACAGCAGAGCCAGCTTGATGTACCTTTCATTATGTGGGTCATTCTTTCGCTCTGTTTGTGCAGAAGCTCGATCGCACTACACCACAAAGGAAGCGCATCTTGATACGGCGTAGCGCGGCGCTCCAGGGGGCGCAGGGATTGAACTGTGAGAATGTGTAAAAGGAGATCTATTATACCGACTTTTTTGACACATGCCATCCATGGCTCACTGTCAACCTGTACGCACATTTCATCTTTTTATGTATTTTAGTAATGCTCTCTCATAGCCCATTCTTGTGGCAAAGGTACTGTATAAATACATGTATGGTATTTATCCAAATACATGAATTTACAAGAGCTTGTGGCTAAATAACTATATTACAGAAATAACTAAATTTCAGAGGTGCATGTTTTGTGACAATGAAACATTTGTATAGCCAGTCATGACTAATTCGCTGGCAAAGTCGCACAGTCAGGCAGTCACTGAAACTTATCTTTACATTCGTCTTTAATGGCTGGTGGTGCAATTATCGTCCAAGGCAAAAAGTGTCCAGAAGAAGATAAACAGACATATTTTTGTTTTGTTTTTTCTTAACCAGGTACATTGCAATGAAAAGGGCTGGAGATTCCCTTCTAATTCCCAGCTAAGTAAACACTTCTGTTTGGTGTTTTTACTTTGTCATTCAGGTGAGCTTATAGATCAGCAAGTAGTCTTTCGTAATAGTCCTTCTGCACACCAACTTCTGCAGGCCAGACGATTTTGTGCCAATGAAAGAAGGTTGATGTTGTTATACCTCTGGTAATTATTTTGCTTGGGACACTTTTACTCAAGAAAAACAACCAGAGTTGGTCTGTCTTTCCACCACTGCGTGACTGTGTGACAGCCCTGAGTGCCCAGCATACAGTGCCGCCCTACAGGACTGTGTGCCACTCACTCCAGCACTGCCATCTGTCTTCCCCTGCATGCCAGAAGTTCCTCTGGGGCCGAAGAGAGCCAGAACCTGATTAAAACAATACTTTGCTCCCTCACTAATCCTAAAGATCTGTTTCAGCTCTACTGTAGCTGGTGGACATGCAGATGGTGAATAGGACTGAAGGAGAAGGAATGCAGTATTGTTGGGCAAAGATGACTACTACTTGATTACTGTTGCTGTTAGGCAAAAGTTTGTCCCCTCTAGCCTTAAACCTAAACATACAGTAAGCATAAGCACAGAGCAGTCCATGTTCGGTCCATAACCAAATGTAATTAGAAGCTATAGGCTGCGACCTGCTTGTTGGTCGCTACTGGATCTAGCCCTTACTGCAAAAGGTCCTCCTGTTCTGTGTAGACTTGAACTGGTCTCATGAAGTCTAGAACCTCATGGCTCATGTCTTCAGTGACACCACGTCAGTGTACTCTTGGGCTTGCAGAGTACTCTGCCAGGTATTATTTCATGTTTGATGGACTGGTTGTTTTTCTAAATATTTAACCAATACATATGTACATTTCATGCACCAGCAGCAAAATGAGATGCCGACTAGAGGTTTTTTTCATTTCCTGAATAATTGTCTGATAATTTATTACCAGTAATAATACAGTATACATACAGTATACATAATATAGTGTGTGCTGAACATTGTCAAACAAGAGCATGCATGCTCAGCTCTAGAAAAGGTTTTAGACCAATAGTAGCAAGTGATGTACTACTTTGGCTGGGAATTCTAAATGGTTGGAAGCCCCAGGGTAATTCTGTTGGCAGTGTCCTCTTATGATTAGAGCCTAATCTGTATACTGCAAGGGGAATTTTATATTTAAACGTTGCAGAATTGCTACACCACTTTCCTAAATATTTACATTAGTAATGCAGGGGACAGACATTAGTAAGGCTGGATCAGATTTTGACCCAGACTTGAGGCTGGGTCAAAAACAGCATGTAGACTTGTGAAGGGCAGCATTCATCTTTTTCTTCCTTTCTCTATCTCTTCAGAGGGACTGCATAAAAACAATCCTAGAAGGACACAAGTACTTAACTGTACTGCATCTTATTATGAAACAAGATGGTATTTTATTGTTGCTAAGCTTGTAGATTGGCTTTTATTTTCATCGTGCCCATGACTATTATGACATGCTCAGAAGAGGGATTACAGTCCAAGAAAATCTAAATCCTCTTGTCTTGTGCCCTACACTGCAGTATATCAAATTCTCACAGTCAAGCAATGAGATGAGTGTGATGTTTGGATACCCCTGGAACACTGTGAGGGCATGACGTTATCATGTGTGTTATGACTGCTGCTGAAGGCAATAACCTTCTCATGAGACTGTGGTATAAACGTAGGATTACCGTATGGCCACCGGTTTTGTCTGCCGGCCACTAAGGGGTGTGTGCACAAACTGCACATGTGTGTGTGCGCGTGCGTTCGTGCATGCATGCGTGAGAGAGAGAGAGACGCGTGGCAGGTGTACCTTCCTTAAGGGCCACTTCCAGTGTTTTTTCTTCAACTGTCTCTCAACTCTTTGCTCCATTTCTTTTACTTTCCATTGCATAATGTTTGTCTCATATCTTATGATTGTAGTCTTAGGTGAGGGCATTCTTCCCAGCACAAATGTGAAGATGTCTTATCTTGCAGAGCAAATATACTATATATAATAATATATAATAAATATGTATTATTACTTATAATTAACTTGCAAAATGGGTAATATGTAATGTGTTACTTCCAAAATACACCTCATTACATATATGAGCTTGTTGTTGCATGCAAAAATGGAACAGATTTACAACAGACAACAACAGAGAGGTGCAATAGTTTGTACATCCTAATTCACCCCAGCATTCTGCACACATGAAGGACACTACAAGTCACAGTTGTCTCAAGTTTTGCTAAGCAGGTTGTGTTGTACATCTCTATTCTTTTGCAGGTAGGAGAGCGAACTTGGGAGATTATTAAAGTAATACTGGTATATAACATATTACTCTTTGACTCAAATAATATTGCCCCTCACTGCTATACTGCTATACACTCTTCTTAACCATTTATACGATAAACACAAAACTCAGGCGATTCTTTTCTATTTGGAGAACATTGCAAATTAAAGTAGATGACAATCTATCACAGAAGGGTCTAATTTAGGACTGCCATTCGACAAGCTTCCATGTGCCAAAACTATGAATTAGGTCTACGACAAAAGGACCTTGTGAGACCCCGGTCAATCTAGTTATCGTCTGTTTGGACCTGCTTCATTGTCCAGGACCACTGAGCAGAAAGGACCCCTTGTCTTCCACGACAAGAGTCCTTTGCTTTCAGAGACGTGGTACAATGGCCTTCACCACCCATGAGCTGTGTTAAACACACATCCACTAAATCACAAGCGTGCACGGAGCCTTTTGAGAGTGCAGCCTCGTGCACACACACCCACCATGGTGGCCTGATGGCTGCACTGGTAAAGTCCTTGTTGTTAATTTAACCACTTTGAATCTGGCATCCCTATCTTGAGCATGTCATAGCTAGGAAACAATGTCCGTATGGGCATGGGGAGAGATTATGCCTTGAGCTTCAGCCAATAGCTCTTGTCAAAAAACTGTACCTGAACACAGGGTTTAAGCTCATATTCCTAATATCTCCCCTGGCCAAGGGGCTTTCCCTTTTGTTTGAGCGGGAGATGATTGGTTTCCCCAAACATTCAAGTGGTGGTGGGAGTGTAGTGGAGTTCATGCCTTGCCACAGCCTCTGTGAGTGTGTGTGTCAGATGGGCCTGAGGGACAATCTTACACACACAGAGACACACGCACACAGACATGCATGCACGCACACACACATACAGACACATGCGCGTGCACACACATGTGACTGTGCCATGAACGTACACACACACGTGCATGCATGCACGTGCACACACGCACCATATCCCCTCTTCCTTTGTTTGCACAGCCTCTTTTCACATTACTCATGAAAAGAATGACCAAACACTAACATTGCCCCCCCCCCAACCCCTTCGTAAATCCTTTGGCCAGAAATAATAATACTAATGATGGCAGATGCAGTCTCCTTCTGAAAGACCTACTGGGGATACCGACAATAACAGCTCATTGTTTCAAGGTACCAATAAAAGAGTTGAAGAGGAAAGCTCCTTCTCTGCCTGACACAAAGCTATTCACTTGCATGTTTTTTCCTTGAATTGCCCACACCAGGCAGTAATGCTGTAAGACAAATAGAACCACTATTCTAATGGGTTTTGTTTGTCCAATTATATTCGCTGATCCTCCCACTAAAGCCGGTTTTACATGTGAATGTGAATCTCATTCCAAAGTGAACGTATATTTTAAGAATAAAATAATGGCTTGAAAAGAGCCTCACATTTGGCAGATTCAGGACAGTTTGGACCTAATTTCTCCAAGCACCTACAGCAATTGCTCGCAAATATTTCATTCCAAGGATGCCAAAAATGTGTTTACATGCAGATCCCCCATTTGACAGGATTATGTGTGCCAAGAGAAGATTTATCAACCTTGTGTCCAAAAAAAAGGTTGGTTCATTTTGATAAGAACCTTCTTCAGGGACCCCTGGTGGGTCCCCGGACCCCACTTTAAGAGCCAGAGTGGCCTGTAGCAGTCATTGTCTCACCATCTGACAGTCAAATCTAATTATCAATTTTTCTGCATCGACTCTCTCCGCATAAACAATTATTTCTGGGGCCTTTCACACGGAGGGTTACGCTCCTCTGGACGCCATTAAGGCCCATTATGTTTCCATTACACACCTGGTGCCCCCCTGACCCCGCCAGAATAAAAGTCCCCTAATCAGCTCCCTGGGGGCCCTGACAGCCGGATAGACGAGGCGCAGAGAGGGGCGTACTTCATAATATTCATATACACAATCTGGACTGTGAGGAGAGGACGCCTTGATTAGGATGCTGTTGCATCTGAGCAGTGATTCCATTTCAAGGGCCTGCACATTAGGCCACTTGTGCCTATACATGTTATAGCCTACGATGCCTCGACTACGATATCTCTCTCATTTTACCATGAGAGTGTAATGGAACCAAATGGATTTGGATCCGTGGTACCCTCTTGATTTTTAACAACCCAAAAGGGTCCATTAGGTTGCACCCAGTTGTGGAGAAGTGGAATAGCTTCTCAGTGCAGTCTACTAGCTCTAGTAGTAGTCTACAGAACATGGTCTACTGAGGTCTACTCTATAATAAACATATAAAGCATAAACATAATCATATAGAATTCTAACAGGCATGGTGATTTTATTAAAGGACCACTTCACCACTTTTTAACCTATCTTCATCTAATCTGGATAAAATGACAGCTTTTTTCCTATACTCAGTGTCTCATAGGGCCTGTGAGCAGTTCAGAAACCCATCCACCAGTGACAATCCAAGCAAAATAAAAACTGCAGGCTTTCTAGACCTGAAAAGTTGAAATGCAATAACGGAAGCCATCCTTCTCACAAATATTAAACAAATCTTGTTTTAAGGACAACTTTGTTTTTTGGATTTTCTTTGTGTGACACACACACACACACACACACACACACACACACACACACACACACACACACACACACACACACACACACACACACACACACACACACACACACACACACACACACACAGCTCAAGATCAAGCTCAAACCATGGATTTGCATACTGGCCTGATCAATATATGCCTGTTGCCTCATAATGCATGGCATGAATTAGGGTAAATAGGAAAATGATATTTCAATTCTAATCCTGTTTTATGGTAGCTTCATATAGAAGTCCCTGTCTGCTGTGTGTGTTGTTAAAAAAGGCGTTGGAACTACCCTATGAGTTGTATTATCACTTCAGATCACTGAACACCCCACACCTTTTTTCCCAGGACAGAGCTCTCGGAATTCTCTAGTTAAAAAATAGGCTAGTACAGACCCCATTACAACTCAAGAACTATCTGATCTAATCTCTTATCTGACCGCAGACTAATAAGAACACTGGGTGAGTGAGTCCACGCATGGCAGCGAGTTACACAAACAAGCATGTACCTAATCCTAGCCCTGATACATGACGGTCGGTATACATCTATACGACCGTCATGGATGCTAAGCCCCTGTAGAGATAGTGGATGATTTCAACGGCAGCGTACGTAATCCCAAACGCCCGTATCTGTGAAACAAAGTGCCGCCTCTGAGGTTGTATGCCTCCTGAGTTTGTACGCTCATCGAAAATCACCCGAAACCTCCTTGTTTTTGAATGAAATCACTTTGTTGCCGACCAACTCCTGATTTTCCTCCGTTTTTCTGTCAACTTCCTGGACCAGCGTTCCGTGAAATGACTTCACAGAACAAATCTCTTCAAAATAAGAGTACCCATTTTTAAAAACTAAAATGGGTACTCTTATTTTGAAGAGATTTGTTCTGTGAAGTCATTTCACGGAACGCTGGTCCAGGAAGTTGACAGAAAAACGGAGGAAAATCAGGAGTTGGTCGGCAACAAAGTGATTTCATTCAAAAACAAGGAGGTTTCGGGTGATTTTCGATGAGCGTACAAACTCAGGAGGCATACAACCTCAGAGGCGGCACTTTGTTTCACAGATACGGGCGTTTGGGATTACGTACGCTGCCGTTGAAATCATCCACTATCTCTACAGGGGCTTAGCATCCATGACGGTCGTATAGATGTATACCGACCGTCATGTATCAGGGCTAGTACCTAATCCTACCCCACATAGAGGGGAAAAACAAGTTAAAAACACAACACCAGTGTAATAAAAAGCAACGAACCTCGGCCTCATTGGCTATGCTGCTGTAGTGATGAAGTTTAGTATTAAATCCTTTTCCCGGGACGTTTCCAGAGTTTTGAGCGGACGGGTGGTGCGGCGATAGAATGAACGGGAGCAGAGACTGTAAAACCTTGCGAATCTCAACGCAAGCTCCTGTTGTTGAAGAAGAGGAGGAGAAAGTGAAAACAATCGCTCGCGCTGTAGCAGTAGCTGCGCAGCCAGCCAGCCCGCACCATGCAGTCAGTCAGTGCACCCACCTCCCCGCCCCCCTGCTCCTTGGAGCGCTCATTTGCATGTCAATACTCCCAGTGACAGGTCCTGTCAATAAGGTCAAATGAGATTCCGAATTACACTGACAGTACAGTCCGACTTTCACCGAATGAGCAGTTCCATACTTCCATTCCTCGGGTTGCTGTTGCTGAGTCCTGAATGGTTGGGGTCGCTTGACTCAGTCTGCCGCTCCTCGCGACTGTCTGCTATTCCCTCAACGAAAACTAGCCTAAAGGCAAAGCCTACTACTGGGTAGTCCTACTTTAGTGCTCTCTCTGTCGTTCTTAGCCTATGGGTGAAAAACTTGAAAATAGTATGAAGAATTGTTTTAGAATCAGTGCGCAACCCATATATTGCAATCCAACCACGCTTTGAAATCGTCCCGTGAACTCGAAAGCGCTATGGACATCCATATTTCGTGTGTGTGTGTGTGTGTGTGTGTGTGTGTGTGTGTGTGTGTGTGTGTGTGTGTGTGTGTGTGTGTGTGTGTGTGTGTGTGTGTGTGTGTGTGTGTGTGTGTGTGTGTGTGTGTGTGTGTGTGTGTGTGTGTGTGTGTGTGTGTGTGTGTGTGTGTGTGTGTGTGTGTGTGCGCGAGAGAGAGGGAGAGAGAGAAACTAAACGTTCTGCTACTTATTGGTAAGTGAATGCAATAACTTTGTAATGCTGTCAAATTTCAAAATTCAAAAGCTAGCCTCTCCTTAATTAGCTCCGGTCCATAGCACCAATGCCTTTATTAGAGCTACAGTGTATTCATGGGCCTAATCTGTAGTCCTCCACCAGCAATGTTTAGGACCTCACAGGTGACTCAATGTCTAATTAGGCTTTCATGAAAATGGACTACTAGAATTAATGCTTTCATCATTCATCAGAAAGTGTTTATGTAAAACTAATACACTAACATTCTGTTTTCTTTATTTTATTCTATTTATATTCAATATTTATGTGTACATACATTGTATCTTGATTGTCTTGTTGCATGTTTGCTTTGAGACAGAGAGAGAGTGGGAAATCCCAGGTCTCAAGTTAGTCATGCTTTGCACATATGAGCATTTTTTTTTTCGTTGTACACAGACTCATATTTAAGCCTATCTTAATATAGGCAATAAATTTTATTTATATAGCACCTTTCGCAGAGAAATCTCACAAAGTGCTTTACATGCATGCAATAAAAACAGGAAATAAAATAGAAGTATACAACAAATACACTTCACAAAAACAAGATACAAACATCAGGTAACAAATAATAATAATAATAATAAGGGTAATAATAAAATAATAATCATAATAATAGAAATAAAATAAAATCATGAACCATCAGATAGCAGCAAAGGCTTGTGCAAATAGGAATGTTTTGAGGTTTTTCTTAAAAATGTCAGCTGATGGTGAGAACCTCAGAGAAAGTGGCAGTGCGTTCCAAAGACTAGCAGCAACTGCTTGGTACGATCTGTCACCTTTGGTTTTTAATTTGGTAGAAGGTGGAGCTATGGTAAATTGGTCAGCAGACCTAAGGGCCCTGCTGGGCACGTACCGTGGGACCAAGTCAGAGAGGTAACCCGGGGCCTGACCATGTAGTGCTCTATAGGTTAGGACTAAAACTTTAAACTGGACCCTAAAACTTACAGGAAACCAGTGCTTCCTGTAAGCAATAGGATGCAATAGGATGAATACTATAGCAATAAATCGGGTGAATATTGCCTACAAGATCACTTTTCAGTTTACAGAGATAATAACACAATAGCAAGAAATAAAACCTGTTGGGAGAACACTTAATCATAATGAATTAGTTGTGCACCTATGACATATCCCCCGAATTTGGACCCCAGGTTGAAAGTGGTTAAACATTGTGCTTAGATGTGACATCTGAGCATGTCGCCTTTTTTGTCTATTTCTTTTCGGCATCTACCTACTGCCCTCCAGGTATGCAGACAAGAGTGGGGCCCCGTCCTGGGGTAGAAGGAGGGTGTGTCTCTGAAACAACCTGGATGTCTCATTCGTCTTCTCTTTGTGCTCGCCTTCACCCGCCCGTCACTTCCAGACAATAGCCTCCCGGAGAACGGAATTTAATATTAGTATATAGTAGCTATAGCTGCACCGTGAGAATGTCAATTAATGAGCCCTTTGTAAATCTACCTGCCAATATTAGAGATATCATTACAAATGCTTAAGCTGTGGAAACATTATCGTCCCATCTGATGACTCAGAGATAGGCTGTGGAACCCATTCTCAATTACATTGTACTTTTAACCCAAAGGCTTGTAGGCTACAGTAGTCTACTGATCCTGGCACAAAGCTCTGAACTTAATAGAACTGTCACACAGCAAACCTCTCTCACGCATATAAGACACCAATAGTAGGTGAATGACTAAAGAGCATAAACCACTGATTAGAAACGAATGCACTATACACTACAGTATATGACAGAAACGGAAGGATTCAGAATAGTTTCAGAATCACAAGCTTTGATATTTGCCCGGAATTATCTTCTACCTGGGCTTGGGGACTAATATAAAAGGCAGTAAGCAGGGCATTGTGAATAATAAAAGACAGAAAACTAACACGACACATGTGTCCTCCGCCATATACAAGAAATAGGTCTTAAAGTACAACTTTCTGTCAAAAAGACAACCAACTGAATTCCTCACATTCCATTCTGCCTTGAAATCCAGTGTTCTCTCTTATATGTCTAATTTACAACCTGTGAAGTTTATGGCCTGTCAGGTCCCTCCTACTGTATATAACTTAAAAAAGAAAAGACGTTTCTGACACAGCTGCACTTTTTTAAACGAACAACCTGTGATGTTTTCGGGGTTTGTTTTCATTTAAGGCATAATACATCATGTCAACCAAATACTGTATGACTTCATTGAAATGCCTCCATCAGAGTAATAAATCTTTCAGACGAACATCCCATGTCCCAACACTATCAAGTGACGTCCTACATCACACTCCCAGCATTCCTTTTGGGGCGAGTGGTGGGTGATGGAGTGAGGCCCCAGGATGTCTCTTGTTACTGGTGAACTGGGCATGCTCATAACAGGGAAGGGAAGAGACACTAACAAATTGTGTGCTTGTCGATGGTTGAGTGCCTAACCACATGAACCATATCGGTGTACTTCTCAAACTTTTTTAATTTCAAGGACCCATAGTTTGGTATGCTGTAGGGCAGGGCAGGCCACAGACCACCCTAGCTGAGAATGTAAACTAAACTATAAGCAGTGGTGTAAAGTTTTCTGATATCCAATATGTTTATTTCTCCACTCCACCACATCTCAGAGGCAACATTTTTACTCTTACTTTACCCTACATTTATTTGAAAACTTTACTTTTTCGATTTTGAATGATTATTTTTACAAAACATACTGTACATACTGTGATGCAATGCCTTGTCAGGTTGTAGATTGTCAAAACATTTCTTAACATCTGAAAACTCGAAATGGGAACTTCTGCACAATGAGTACTTTATATTTGTATGCTTTAAGTACATTCTGATACGAGTACTATAGCACTTTCACTCAAGTACATTTTGAATATCAGACTTTTAAACATAAGCACTACGTTGCAGCATTGAGTACTTTTTCCAGCCCTGCCTGTAAGCATCCATTTATATCAATGATTTAGCTTGGGACCCCCTCAAGGATCCCTAAGGGGTCCTCAGACCCCACTTTGAGAGCCTCTCCTCAGCAAAAATAGCACATCTACAAGTAATGCATCTAGTGAGATGACAAATTGGCTGTATTCAGCTATATTTAGTGTCTCCGGATATACAGTAGGGTTCATACGGAAGATATCTGCCACATAGTTTAGCTGGCCAAGGATCAACTCTCTCACCCACCTTCTTTCTATATACTGTAACTCACTGTGTCTCTTAACCACACAAGTAGATATACAAGCTCGCCATTTCTTGAACCATGTCATACAAAACTGAAAACCTTTGACAAACCATAAATTGCCTTTTCCCCCTTGGCTATCAAAACTGGCCATTGAAAGCCTGAAGGCATGTGAACTGTGCATTTTTGAAGATAAATCATTGACGCAGATTGGTCAATGAGTGATAGTGTGTGGCATTTATACTGGCTATTGTATACCTGAATTTTCTAGTATACCTCAGATGGACAAAACCCCTGGAATATTACTGGAACCAGGATGAGTCATCAGGTTTGACAAGATAATAGCATAAACAGAACACACACAAAGACAACAACAAAAAGTGTGTGTGTGTCACACTACATTATAGTAAGTTACACAACTTTGTTTGTTTATTTCAGTGGTTCTCAAAATGGGTTCCAATATGACCATTGTGTTAATTGAATAGGTTCCAATTGCGTCCTTAACTTACATGTCTGTAACTCTGAAGTCCTTGAAATCAAAACGTTTGAGAACCGCTGGTTTGGTTCACTTTGCCCCCACATCTCCTCAAGTGTAACTTGAGAGGAGCAGCTACTGTAGCTTCTTTGTGATTTGACTCTGGAGATTAAGAGCAACCTCAGTTGTAACCCGATCTCTACCCTCCCCACAAAATGTGTCATCCCACATGTGTGCGGCCGGAAGTCAAAATACAATGTCTTGATATTTAGCAGAGTTAGTCCTCCAGATGATCTCAAAGGCTACTTTATTGATTAACTCATTCATCATCATTGTAGCCATTCAATATATCATATATAAGTCTACATACACCAAGGACTTGAAGTTTTGATATATCACTGAAAAAACCTGATGACTATACTGGATTTAATTCAGTATAGTTAACTCATTGCAGCCTTGGTGAGTTTAAAAAGCTTTGGCTGCCAATCTTTGCAGTCCTGACCTTTGATATTCAAGAAAGAAAGCTCCCTAAACAAAAGTGGTGAATCCCTTTGCCCAAAGAGCATTGCTTTAGTCTAGTCTCAAGTACCAGGATAGAAACCTGATTCTGCATTACAGCATAACCTTCTGGTTTAACGGCTGAATCTTGCCAGAGGAACTATATGGACTGCGGCCTTTCAGAATTGTAACCAAAATAACCTCATCCTTCTGGCATGCGATACATACAAAAGCACCAAGAGTGTTGGTCAACACTCTTTCAAGAAAGATTGAAACTTGAGGAGCTCCCCAAAAGCCACATACCACCATTCAATACCTAGGAGACAGTAGCAGTAGCTTCCAATTCCATGCTGCTCTCAAGCTGTATTTTTATAGTTAAAGATTTAATAAATAATACAGTATAGAAAAATGAGAAAAAGATGGAATTGCAACATAAAATAAAAAAAAACTGTTTCCTTTTAGGCCCAAATATACTGTATTACTAACATATCTGTTGTAAATTGTAATGTAAATTCTAATGTTCAACATATGTTATATGTTCACAATAGAGATGCGCAGTGACGTCACCGCCCCGGTTCCGGAAGTCTTTTCCCAATTCATTTTTCTCATAGACTTTTCGAAAATAATTTATATCAAGACGATTACGCCGCGGCCAAAGCCAACTCGAGTCGTGACGAATCATGATGACACACACAAACCTTTGGGACAATAAAATAATTTCTAAGATGAAAAACGAAACAAAAAGTCTTGTATCATGCCGTTTTCTACTTCTTCCTAATTATATATTATATGACGATATTGTGTTTGTTGTCATGATTTGTCATGACCTGAGTTGGCTTTGGCCGCGGCGTAATCGTCTTGATATAAATTATTTTCGTAAAGTCTATGAGAAAAATGAATGGGGAAAAGACTTCCGGAACCGGGGTGGTGACGTCACTGCGCATCTCTATATAGGTTACATGTCAATGCAGTATGTGGTTGGTATTGTTAAACCATCAGAGTATTGAACTTAACCTTGAGCCTCTCACATGAATTGTAATTGATTGGAAAACATAATTGCATAATTGCGTATCCAACTAATTTTCTTCTAAAATGAAGTTCAATAAATTTATTTTATATGTAATTACAAACATAATTTACAAATCAGCCTAATTACATCAGCTTAGAAGAAGTTGATGATACACAGTGACACCATGTGGTGAAATGACTGAATAACACTATTACAGTACCAAACTAACATTTGAGTCATATATCAAACAAAAACAAATGTTATTTGACAAGATGAATCATATGATGCATAAAGGTCAGGACATTTACAACATGGCATAAAGCCCAACCACCCAATTATTTCATATAATTGATTTAAATTACATTATTTTCATACAAAAACAAGAATATTAAAATGTTAATGCATCTCAGGATGACAAATGCATGACATTAACACATGTCAGTGAACACATTCATATTTGATTCCCCAATGTACAATTTGACAATATTCAAGGATTGTCTATTGACTGAACTCGAGGAAGCGAGGTACAACTGTAAAAAAAAAATCTTATAATTGCTATTACATGTGACACTCAATGCCTGTTGCCTGGGGACCGTCTCAAAGGGACTTCTCGGCTTTAAATTTAGGTTTTAGTTTTAGTTAGTCTTTTGAATAAAAACGTATTTAGTTTTAGTCATATAGTCATCTGAAAAGTTTTTAATTTAGTGTAGTTTTTGTCAGAATAAATATGAGAGTTTAGTAGACTAAATGGAAACAAGAAATGCATATTCTGGCGGACCCTGATGGCATCGTAATGCCACATTTGTTTATAAAAAGTTTGAGTTATTCGAGTTAAGAAACAAACATTTTATTATTGTACAAACATAAATATTCTCAAAACAAAGTGTGGCAGAATTTACTGGTGTCTCATTTTACACACATGCACGCAGCTGTGCATCTGTGTGTAAAATTAAGTGAATTCAGCAGAGGCTCTAATGGGACGGTGACTGAAGCCAAAATCCAAGATAGATCACTGATCAGAACACCAGGTGTACTCCTACTCCTAGATGACAGCCAATACAGTAGATTTGAGGATCAATGCCTCTGTGTCTGCAAACACTACCTTCTTCTTTAAAAGTTTTAAAACACTCAATAAATGACATCAAATCCATAGCCAATACTGGTTCCTGTTTGGCTCTTTATATGAAGCTGCTATATTAACATAGTCTCCACACCACATTATTTCCCAGTAACAGCGTCCAGTCAGACGATCAGAGTAGAAATGAATCTCACTGGGTGATGAGAGTATGACTGCTGTCTGTGCATTAGTGTTACTTTTCTTACTTTTTCTTCTTTTAACCTCGTGCCACCACATCTCACAAGTATTTTAGTTTCAAGTACTAAGTGGGGAGTGGGGACAGAGGATTAATCATCATTGTCATTGTCATCATCATCATCCTGATCGTCATAATCATCACTACCATCATCACCACCGCCATCATCATCATCATCATCATCATCATTAGCAGCAGCATCATCATAACCACCACCACCATTATCATCATCATGACCAGCAGCAGCAGCAGCAGCAGCAGCATAACCACCACCACAATTATCATCATCATGGGCAGCAGCAGCATCATAACCACCACCATCATCATGAGCAGCAGCAGTGGTATCATAACCACAACAACCATCGCCTTCATCATCGTCATCGTCGTCATCATCATCATCATCATCATCATCATGAGCAGCAGCAGCAGCATCATGACCACCACCATCATCATCGTCGTCATCATCATCGACAGCAGCACCAACATCATCATCATCATCATCATAACGACAACCCTCATTGTCGTCGTCATGAAAAAAATAAAAATCTTCATAATCGGTTAACAAAGACTTTCTTTGATGTGTTGTGTTAGGATGCAGTGTGAATGCATGTGGATTTTGAAAGAAGTCATCTCTGGGCTCTGGGAATGTCTGACATGTCTTTGAGACCTTTGGCCCGTCCTCTTTAAGTATGTCCTCTAGTTTATTTCTCAACTTTGACACAGCCACAGTCACATGTGCAACGTAGCTCAGAGGATGTGCAGTTCTGCTGAGTGGGACTGTAGATTCGCTGATCCTTGGCAGGGAGGTGTAGCAGTGTAGAAAACGGATGTGATCCTCTGTGTGGGACAGCTGCTCCAGGTCAACATTTCTCCTCCTTAGTTCAGTAATCTCCTGTTCCACACGCATCCTCTGCTCTTCAACCCGACGCACTGCACGTTTCTGCTGGCACCTGATCTGCTCCCTCACCTCATATCGTCTTGCTTCAATAGATGTGATGAGCTCTGTAAAGATGGTGTCACTGTTCTCTATTGCTTTATTGGCAGAGTGCTTGATATATTCCACCTCCTGGTGAAGCACCTTCATGTCTTGCTCTCTGTCTCGGATTCTCAGCTGGATGTTCTTCTGTCTTATACTGAGCTCTCTCTGTCTCACAGTTCGTTCCGCTGCAGCTGAGGTCATATCGTGACCTCTGTGTTCTTCCATGGAACATAGATAACAGATACACTGCTGATCAGTACGACAGAAAATCTTCCTCACCTCGTCGTGGCGAGAGCAGACGATATCCTGAAGCTTGCTGGAGGCTTTGACCAGTTTGTGTTTCTTAAAGGCGGGGGAATGATAGTGAGGCTGGAGGTGAGTATCACAGTAAGAGGCCAGACATTGAAAACAAGTCTTAACAGCTTTTAGTCTTCTCCCAGTGCAGACATCACAGACCACATCTCCAGGTCGAGCGTAGTAGTGAACTGGATGAACACGTTGTAGTCCTGTCTTCTTCAGTGTCTCCATCACTTCAGCCAACATGATGTTTTTCCTCAGAACAGGCCTTGGATAAAAGGTCGCTCTACACTGCGGACAGCTGTACACTCCCTTCAAATGCTCCTGATCCCAGCAGCCTTTAAGACAGCCCATACAGTAGTTGTGTCCACAGGGAACAGTTACTGGATCCTTCAGCCGATCCAGACAGATAGAGCAGCGGAACTGTTCCCGGTCCAGTTGAACTTGCTGCGCCATTTTACAGCAGACTGTCTGACAAACATAGCAGAACTGAGTTCATATTTATATCTTCAGAGATCACATGGCAAGGAGGGTAGGCTATTCCTGGTAGTGAGTATGTCAAAGGTACTGTGTTTAAAGAGGCAGTGTGTTTCACAGGTTCATTATGGACCGGGTCAAAGCTGTAACCATATGAATCTACCAAAGAAAACCAGTTTACGCCAATGGCCAATGGCTAATGACCAATGTGCACTTGTATGTGCAAGATATTATTGTAAATTACTCTTACAATTATTAAACACATTAACAAATTTAAAAACATTAACAACACACATCTTGTATGATTGTCTCTGGTGCAAAATATTTTCTGATGAGGCCCTGTAGCCAAATACAAATATTATTTGGGGCGTCTCTGATCTGAGTTTGAAAACCACTGGACCTAAATTATAACTAAATTGCTGATCTTGGTCAAACCACATTTGCAAACAAGGTCGGAAATATACTGTGTAGCCTATGATATTCTATATATCTATGGTACACATGGTGTATATTTTTTCTTCCATAAAATTTGATTAGTCACATCCTTCTCGCTTTCCATCCGCGGCATCCGTAGTGGGGTACTGGATGTCAACTGTGATGGACACCACCTCCAGACCTTGCGTGGTCAAACCTTTGATTATGTCAGCTGCCAACTGTCCAGGTCCAAGGCCTGATCGCCACCACACAGACACAGGTAATCGTCTTCCATGTGGCTTTTGAGCCAGCAGTTATACCAGCAGTGTGAGCAATTGCAGTGGATTTCTTTTGCTTACCAAATTAAATTGTTACTCATACAATTACTTTTTCAAAATAATAAGTAGGGTATTCAACTCCATTCAGGGCCTAGGGATCATTGTATTGGTCTCTGCAAAAACTGACAATGTGTGCAACACATACTGTACAGTTGTTGATTAGTGCAGATGTTGTTAATATATAGTTGGGCCAATGGGCCAACTGTGGCTCAGGAAGTAGAGCAGGTCATCCAATGATCTGTGGGTTGGCGGTTCGAGTTCCAGCACCTCAAAGTGTCCTTGGGCAGGACACTGAACCTCAGATTGCTCCCAATGTGGGTACCCTGCCACAATTGGTGTACAGCATGAGTGTGTATTTAAATGTAATGGAGGTTAGGCTATTCCTGGTTGTGAGTGTTTCAAAGGGAGTTTGTTTAAAGGGCTAGTGAGTTCACTGATTCATTATGTAATATGTACTGGTAAAACGTTGTAACAATCTGATTAAAGGTAATGGAGCATTTTTTAGCCATTTGTTGTCAACAAATCATAAAAACAAAACACAACATCATCAGGCTCAGGGAAGGTGGTGCTATTGTGAGGGGGGGGTATGGGGTGAGGTGGCGTTTTAGCCAATCACAGCACAGCAGTCTCCAGCAGTTTCTTAATGAGCCAATAGATTGGAGGTGAGGTGGAGTTAGATCCTGTTTTTAAACAAATATGTGTACAAATACTGTGTTTGTAGTGTACACATATTTGTGTGACCAAAGTTGCCTCTATTACCTTTAAATAATGTACCAAACTTGGGATATTTTCTATTGTGCATAATTAATGAGACAATTCACATATTTGATTAATCTAGCAGAACAAACACAACATATTTACACAAATTTTGTCTGATTAATTGTCTCTGGCACCAAATATTTTCTGATGGGGGTCTGCAGACAAATACAAATGTTAAATTGGGGTCTCTGATTTGATTTTGACTAGCACTGGATCTATTGTATAGCTATTGTATGTCCCTCTCTATGTATACGTGTTCTTAATTGTGTCCCAAGAAAGTTCTCCAGGAGGCACTTTTGTGCAGTGACACATACACACACGCGCATGTGTGTGCGCACGCATACACACACACGCAGTCGGACACACACACACACACTTGAATGAATAGTCAGTCAGTGTGCCTTATCAATGATACGCCTACTACAACAAACATTCCAACATATTTAGATTGTCCGTGGCTATAGCCTTTTTCCGCACTCACCACAGGTATCTCCCAGACTCCCTCCCCAGTCAGGGTTCAGTTCTAATCAATGTATAATGTGCAGAAGATGTAATTTACATCAAATGTGAAGGGAATATATATTTTTTTAAAAGTTTATTTAAAGCCAAAAATATTATCTCGAACACCTGTGCCAGTGATGATCACCCTCCTTTGTTAGGCTGGCACTGCTGCATAAGGTTGCCTCGTGCAAGTTATTTCATTCAACTAAATTTAAATAACATATTCAACCCATTTCATGGAATGACAGACCTTGATCAATTATTTTATTTATTCAAAATAGGTAGGATATTCAACAACAATCAGTGCCTTGAGAAATTGGTATCAATGTAATTTGAAATAGTCACTGCAAAAAGGTAGGCGTATGTGTGCAACACCTCCACCTCCATAAACTACCTGACTCTTGTGCAAGAATGTCCGTAGAATTTCCAACACAATGAAGTTCAATACATTTGTACAGTAATTATTGTTACAGACACAGAACTTACAGGTTGATTATGCAGTGAGATGACGGAAATAACACAGCAATCTTATGAATTACACCAACTTTATATAAAGTTTTTCTCATGAAACAGTCTTGTTCATAGAACATAACATCATGTTAGATTTGCACGTGTTGAATAAAAAGAAACAGTTATTGTTATGTGACATAACTAATCAAAATGGTAGCATCCATTCAGGATTATATGACAAAAAACTACCTTCTCCATCAACAAATGATTGAGCGCTAAACTGTTGTGTATTTCTAATCAAGGAAAGACCTTCTTGTCTTCTTGATAGCCAGTTTGACTTTGTTATTTGTTTTGTAAATGCATTGTGGTGTTTGTTTTGTGAAAGTTGACACAGAAACAAAAGCCTTTGATTTTTTTTTTAGAAGTAAGATCTGATCTATTACAGACTACATAACTCAGCAGAACTATTAGTACGAAGTGATCTGAGCCAAAAGCCAGGATAGAGGGCCTGGTTGAATGTGGTCTGAACTTTATGGAGGAGTGTCATGTCGTAGGTGACAGCATTACACCATCTCACAGTGTCAATGCTGTAAAAGCACAGAGTGCCTGCACTGTGATCCAGGAACACTCCTACTCTGGATGACACAGGACCTGGTATTTTGGTTTCAATGCCTCTGTGTCTGAAAACACAACAACCTCCTCCTTGAAAGCACTCGAGAGACCAAGAAATGGCATTCAATCCAAATCCACATTCATTACGGGTTCCTGTTCGGCTGATATCTTCATGTGAGACTGCTATATTAACACCGTCTCCACTCCATTTTACCTCCCAGTAATGGCATCCAGTCAGACCGTCTTTACTCAAAACCTGAACCCATTTAACAAATCTCTTTGGGTGATGAGGGTATGATTGAGGGTCTGATCCGGTCACTGATGATACTTTTCTGTTCCCTTTTGACAGGTACAGGCTTTGTTCTGCTGTATTTGCATCCAAAGTTATTGGACAAGAATATTTTAAGAACTCTGCTCTGGTCTTCGGTGTTGAAAGTAAAACATCTTCGTCTTCAAAAATGTGTTCTAGTTTATCTTTCACCTTTGACACAGCCACAGTCACATCTTTAAAGTAGTGCAGAGAACGTACATTGCTGGTGACTGCACGGTGTGGTGATTCATTCATCCTTGGCAGGGAGATGTAACTGTGTAGAAAATGGACGTCATCCTCTGTGTGAGAGAGCTGCTCCAGCTCAGTTTGTCTCTTCCTCAATTCAGTGATCTCCTGCTCCACACGCTTACTCAGTCTTTCAACCTTACTCACTTCACATTTCTGCCGGTCTCTGATCTGCTCCCTCACCTTAGATCGTTTTCTCTCAATGGAAGTGATGAGCTCAGTAAAGATGGTGTCACTGTTCTCCACTGCTCTATCAGCAGAGTGATTGATGGACTCCACCTCCTGGTAAAGCGCCTTGACATCTTTCTCTCTCTCTGAGATTCTCCGTGGGATGTTCTGCTGAAATGCACTCAGCTCTTTGTGTCTCTCAGTCCGTTCTGCAGCAGCTGAGATCATATCATGACCTTTGTGTTCTTCTATGGAACACAGATAACAGATACAATGCTGATCAGTACGACAGAAAATTTCTCTCTCCTCGTCGTGACGAGAGCAGATGTTCTCCTGAAGCTTACTGGAGACTTTGACCAATTTGTGTTTCTGAAAAGCAGGAGAGTGATAGTGAGGCTGGAGGTGAGTGTCACAGTAAGAAGCCAGACACTGAAGACAAGTCTTAACAGCTTTCAGTTTTTTATCAGTGCAGAGACTGCAGACATCACAGACCACATCTGTAGGTCCAGCATGGCAGTGATCAGGAGGAACAGCTTGTAGTCCTGTCTTCTTCAGTCTCTCCATTAGGTCAACCAGCATGTTGTTTGTCTTAAGAACAGGCCTTGGGCTAAACGTCTCTCTGCACTGTGGACAGCTGTAGATGCCCTTCCGATCTTCCTCATCCCAGCAGCCTTTAATACAGCCTGTACAGTAGTTGTGTCCACAAGGAACAGTCACTGGATCCTTCAGCTGGTCCAGACAGATAGAACAGCAGAACTGTTCATGGTCCAATTGCTGCGCCATGTTACTGCAGAGTGCAGACTAGACACACAGAACGGAGCAAAGTACAGTTTCACTTCTTGGGAAATTACATAACACGCGAGGTTCTTCCCGGTTGTGGGTGTGTTGTTTGGAATGTGAGTAGTGCACTATGACCCTCAGAAACTAGAATCTAACGTCAAAAACTAGAATGTACTCATTGGTTAGACAGATTTACCCTGTTATATAATTCAATATATTAGTTGAATACTTGATATATTAGTTGATTAGTTGCCTCTGTAACTTGAATATTTTCTGTTATTCTTTTAGCACCACTTTGTACGTTGTAATTGAATCTTACCACTGTACTGTTTGCACACTGTGTGTGTGTGTGTGTGTGTGTGTGTGTGTGTGTGTGTGTGTGTGTGTGTGTGTGTGTGTGTGTGTGTGTGTGTGTGTGTGTGTGTGTGTGTGTGCGTGCATGTGCGTGCACATATATATTTGTTATTTATTACTTGAATCAAAAGTAATGTTACATATTACTTTATTACTTTCCCATGTTCCCCTCTCCCAACTGCAAAAGAATAGACATGTACAGCACAATCTGTTTAGCAACAATTTGCAACATGCTGCAGTGGATAAGGATCTACAAACTACTGCACATCTCTGTTGTATGCAACAACAACCTCATATGTAAGTAATGAGGCAGAGAAACATTACCCATTATGGCGGAGTTATATTGTTACATAAAATGTACAGAAAGTGAATTATACAGTATATGCCACAGTGTGGTAAGATTATTGAATAACATCAGTATGAACACACAGTATGAATGACAGTAACATTGTGTTCTAATGAAGCAGTTTTGTTCATAGAGCAAAACATGGTGGATGGGTGTTGATTAAAACATGCATTTTGAATCCGACTTACAATTGGTATTTTTTAGTGCTTGGTAAGGATAGTTATAAGATGAAAAAATAAATAAAAATACATGTTACAGCATCCAGACAGGATTACAAAAAGACAAAAAACAAATAACATATCTTCCCCATCAACAAAAGAAAATGAAGGTAGATTTTCAAAACTCATTTTCTAAGAAACAGCTTAGACTGACAGGTTGTCAGTTGGCCATTGATTGTTGTGGTAACTTAGTCAAGCCTAGGTGTTTGTTTGGCGAATGTTGATGTGGAGATGATGATTTTAGTCAACTCTATGTATATTACAGATCACAAAACTCAGCAGAACCTTCAGTAATTGACCGTAGCCAAAGTCCTGGATAGAGGGTCTGGTTGAATGTGGTCTGAACTTTGTGGAGGAGTGTCATGGTGTCAGCGATGCTGTAGAAGGACAGAGTGCCGGCACTGTGATCCAGATATACTCCTATTCTGGATGACACAGGACCTGGCAAATTAGTTTCAAGGCCTCTGTGTCTGAAAACACAACCTCCTTCTTTGGTACACTCGAAAGACCAAGATTTGTCATTTAATCCAAATCCACATTCATTCCGGGTTCCTGTTCGGCTGATATCTTTATATGATACGGCTATATTAACATAGTATCCATTCCACCTTAGCTCCCAGTAATGGCGTCCAGTCAGACCATGTCTACTCAGAACCTGAAACCATTCAATGAATCTCTCTGGGTGACAAGGGTATGAATGCTTTCTGTTCATTAGTGTTACTTTTCGGTTCCCTTTAGACAGAGACAAGTGTTGCTCTGCTGTGTTTGAATCTAGAGTGATTGGACATGCATATTTTAAGAACTCAGCTCTGGTCTTCAGCTCTGTTGGTGTTGAAAGTAAAACATCTACGCTGTTCAGTGTCTCTGAAATGATTGTCTCTTCCCCTTTAAGAATGTGTTCTAGTTTATCTTTCACTTTTGAAACAGCTAGAGTCACATCTTCAAAGTAGCGCAGAGGACGCACAATGCTGCTGACTGGGTGTGTCAAATCACTGATTGTTGGCAGGGAAATGTAACTGTCTAGAAAATCAATGTCATCCTCTGTGTGAGAGAGCTGCTCAAGCTCAGTTTGTCTCTTCCTTAATTCAGTGATCTCCTGCTCCACACGCTTCCTCAGTCCTTCAGCCTTACTCACTTCGCATTTCTGCTGGTCTCTGATCTGCTCCCTCACCTCAGATCGTTTTCTCTCAATGGAAGTGATGAGCTCAGTAAAGATGGTGTCACTGTTCTCCACTGCTCTATCAGCAGAGTGATTGATGGACTCAACTTCCTGGTAAAGCGCCTTGACATCTTTCTCTCTCTCTGAGATTCTCTGTGGGATGTTCTGCTGAAATGCACTCAGCTCTTTATGTCTCTCAGTCCGTTCTGCTACAGCTGAGATCAGATCATGACCTTTGTGTTCTTCTATGGAACACAGATAACAGATACAATGCTGATCAGTACGACAGAAAATCTTCCTCACCTCGTCGTGACGAAAGCAGATGTTCTCCTGAACTTTGCTGGAGGCTTTGACCAATTTGTGTTTCTTAAAGGCAGGAGAATGATAGTGAGGCTGAAGGTGAGTGTCGCAGTAAGATGCCAGACACTGAAGACAAGTCTTAACAGCTTTCAGTTTTCTCCCAGTGCAGACATCACAGACCACATCTGTAGGTCCAGCATGGCAGTGATCAGGAGGAACAGCTTGTAATCCTGTCTTCTTCAGTCTCTCCATTAGTTCAACCATCATGTTGTTTTTCTTAAGAACAGGCCTTGGGCTAAACGTCTCTCTGCACTGTGGACAGCTGTAGATGCCCTTCAGATCTTCCTTATCCCAGCAGCCTTTAATACAACCATTACAGTAGTTGTGTCCACAGGGAACAGTCACTGGATCCTTCAGCTGATCCAGACAGATAGAACAGCAGAACTTTTCCTGGTCCAACTGCTGCGCCATGTTACTACAGAGTGCACTTCTGTGTGTCACACAGAACGGAGCAAAATAGTTGAACTTCTTGGGAAATCACATGATATGGGAGGTTCTTCCCAGTCGTGGGTGTGTTGTAGGAATGTGGTAGTGTGAGTAGTGTACACTATGACTACTATTATGGTAGACAGATTTACCCTGTTACTTATATGAGTCAATATATTTGTTAAATTGTTCAAAGGAGCGCCTTTAAATTTAAAGACAAAGGAAATGCAAAATTAGTTCAAACTTTGCTTAGAACAATGAAGATGTGTGGATTGCATGCCTCTGCCACTTTAGCATTTTGTGTTATCCTTTTAGCATCACTTTGGAATTGAATCTTATCATTTTACTATTTGCAAACTATTAATGATGATAATCAACCAATCAATGTGCACAAATACAAAGCTCAGATGGACTTGACCTTGCACACACACACACACACACACACACACACACACACACACACACACACACACACACACACACACACACACACACACACACACACACACACACACACACACACACACCTCTCCTACCAACCGCAAAAGAATAGAGATGTACGACATAACCTGTTTAGCAACAATTTGTGACAACTTCTAGTGTACATCATGTGTGCAGAATGCTGCGTTGGATAAGGATCTACAAACTGCTGCATATCTCTGTTATCTGTTCATACTTGATAACTTGTAAATCGTTCTATTTCCACGTGAAGAACAACCTCATTTGTAATAAGTAATGATGTGTTTTGGTCCTACTCAAGACTGCACTGCCGACCAGATACAATTGTTGCTGAAGAATTGCAGATGTCATTAATCTATAGTTAGGCCAATAGGCCGACTATGGTCTAGGAGGTAGAGAAGGTCATCCAATAATCCATGGGTCGGTGGTTTGGATTCCGGCTCCTTAAAGTGACCTTGGACAAGACACTGAACCCCAGATTGCTCCCAATGTCCTGGTTGGTACCCTGCCACAATTGGTGTATGAATGTGTATTTGAATGTAATGCACTATGTCAAGTGCCTTGATAACAGCACTATTATCATCATCATCATCACTGCCAATGCAGGTCATCACTGTAAGGGCTCCATTTTCGTTACCGCTAAACCCCTTATCCCTTAACTTCTTTGCCTTTTTAAACTATTAAAAAAAAACATTTTTCATTTGTTCAAATGGCCAGTCTACAAGCTCACAATGTGTTAATAGATTGGCACGTTGAACTATTCCAAAAGATTTTTCAAAATAGTAAAAAATAAAAAATAAAGTATAAGGGGTTTGGGATGTGGGATGTAACGAAAATGGAGCCCCAAGTCTCAAATGATTACAACCTAATTCAAACAAATCACTTTAACTGCAGGAGTATAATGACTTGGCAATGATGGTATTGGCATTTGATTCTGTGGCGCCGCAAAACTCCTATGATCAATAGTTGCCTGTGCTATTCTGTTTTCAGCATGTGCAGGGTATTTGACGTGCTGTAGTGTGACAACGTTTCCCCATAATGTGCTGATGTGTGCTGAGGGCTCAGGGGTGCAAATCCTATATGCTTAACTTTTGCTCTGTTGAACGATGGGGTCATATTCTGAAAATAGAAGATGAACAAGCCGGGGAGTGGAAAAAGGAGGGGGCAATGAACCCTTCTTAAAACACCACCCTATAGGGCTTGCTCACTGTCCACATACTTTAGCAACTGTTGCTATCCAGGTCAATTAATCTTACCTGGGGAAGTGATTTCACTTTTGTCAGATGATATCACCCAAAAAAAAAAAAAAATCTGTTAAAATGCTCTATTATAAGGTGTGGAAACCACATATGGAGTTTCCCCCTCCCCCACGTTAGCAGAAGAGCTAATAAAAGTTCCCCAGGTCACCACAATTCTCCTCCAATCAGGAGAGAGCAGCAGGTTCACATAGTGTAGCTACTTTTGGGGGCCCTAGTGCACCAGGCTGGTACTACACCATGAATTTCAAATCACTTCCCCTACCTTTAATCTTTCCTGGTCAAGCTCTCCCCTTCTAATGTGCCTATTGGACAAGGCCGGATTGGTGAGGACCCGGGTCAACAATGTATATGTGCACACAAAAAACTAATCGGTCAAAATTGCAACTAAACACTTCAGTCAATGGTGTTAGGTCACTTTCCTGGGTTATTTCTTGAAGCCATAACCTTTTCCTGGGTTGCAGGGATTTTATTTTGACCGAATTCATGGGTTGTTTTATTTGGTTATTGGTTTTGGGTTGTTTTAATGAGAATAACCAATTTGTTAGGTCACAGACTTTGGTTGATGCCGCGGTGCACTGTGGGTATTGTAGAATTTCTCGGACAAAATGACGAAAAATGAAATTATTTATACTTTTTACAGGAACAGATAGGATACTAATGCCGAGGAATGCATCCAACACTGTAAACACAACACTGCAACGACTTTTCCTTCAGACCGGCACTCAGACCGTTACTCAGACCGGTACGGTAACCAATTTGTTAGGTCACAGACTTTGGTTGATGCCGCGGTGCGCTGTGGGTATTGTAGAATTTCTCGGACAAAATGACGAAAAATGAAATTATTTATACTTTTTACAGGAACAGATAGGATACTAATGCCGAGGAATGCATCCAACACTGTAAACACAACACTGCAACGACTTTTCCTTCAGACCGGCACTCAGACCGTTACTCAGACCGGTACGGTAACCTTACCCGTCCACATACTCGCTGTAGTTTAAGTCAGTGGGACGTTCTGACCCAATGACGTCACTGGGTCAGAATCTGACAACTTGGGAAGCACGGCGCTGGAGCCACAGAATCCCAATGTTATTAATCAGGAGGCCATTAGCATGTATGCTAATGACCAACACCACACAAAGAGTGTTGAAAAGTGGCGAAGTTCCCCTTTAAATGGGTGGAATTTCCCTTTAATAAAACAAATGGGTTAACTGAATATTCTGTATCAATTCAACTGGCAGTTGGGTAATCTTGACCCTCAAAATTAGGTTATTAATGCAAGCTAATATGTTCGGTCAAATCAACTGGTACTTAGGTTATGTTGACCCTCATAATTGGGTTATTAATGTAACCAAATGCATTCGGTCAAATATAATAACACGCATTATTCGGTCAGATTGACCAAAGACCCAGTTGGTCCTTATTCAACCTCTACGTTTGGTTGAAATTTGACCGAAGTTAGGTTGTTTTTGACCATTGGTTTTTCTCTGTGTGGTTTCACACAATATTCAGCACTGCAGGAGGCTCAAGACATGCTATTTTTGCTTCAAATATTAAATTCCCATTGAAAATTAATGAAGAATTTTACGCTATATAGTGTCTGAGACTCTGAGCATTGTGACTCTGAGCTAGACATATTTTACGACATAATGTACAATTAAAAAAGCGACGCTCACTACTGATTATTACAACATTTGCTATCAACATTTAATAATTGAATTTCCCTACCTGTGTCCCAGGATTCAATTCAGCACATGCAGCTGCAGGTCATTTACATTTAGACCAGGGGTTTTCAACCTTTTTCATCCCAGGGCCCACCATTTATTCAGCATTTGAGCCACGGACCACCACTTGAGGACATTTTAGCCCCACAGACCCCAAAACTAAATATTTCCTTTGCTTCTGTCCATGACCATTAATCTTCTAGTTGTGCAGACTTGGACTAATTCACATGATGAATATTTTAACTCTTGAGAGTGTAAAAATGAAACCAAATGGACCCGCCAGGGTCCATTTGGTTTCATTTTTACGTTCTCAAGAGTTACATTTGGTTAAACAATTTAGCTGGGGACCACCTGGAACCCTCTCAAGGACCACTGGTGGTCCCCGGACCACCTGTTGAAAACCCCTGATTTAGACGGGTCAACATCTGACCACACACACACACACACACACACACACACACACACACACACACACACACACACACACACACACACACACACACACACACACACACACACACACACACACACACACACTTTAATTCATACATTAACACTAGATGGCAGCAACACGCCTGCGCTGTGTTTAACATGTCCTGACCGATCTCACGTGAAGAAGTGCACTTCCTGTTTACGTTTAACACATGACGTCACAGACAGACATTTAACAGTAAAACAGAACAGCTCTAGTAAAAACTTGTTGAAACAAGTTCACCGGCTATTTACTTGTTTATTTCAGTCCGTTCAGAGTCAACATATCAGGCCGCCGGTGTAGATTATCAGGCCACACCGGTAACTGGACACATTGTGTTTGACACGTCATTCTGGGCTGCTCACATCGAGCTGTTAGCAGGAGGCTAACGAGGCCAGCAGTATTGACAGCTTGTTGATACAACTCAACAGTATTTTAATATAAAACACCGAAGGAGACGCCATACCGCCTCTATATGGAGAATAAATACAACCTCAAGAGTCCTGGTAAGTCAAATAACCAGCTGTTCTAATAATTATGCAATAATGGACATAGGATATTAATGTGACTTAAAAACACCCAACAATCACTTCCTTCCGCGTTGTCAGGTGAGACAGTGGTTTCGAATCCGAAACGGTTTCATGTCAATGATCCCCAAATTGGCATTGTCGTTATCCCCGTCGATCCCCATTTGAAAAGATATGCCTAGGAAGCTTCATAAGAGAAGATCCATTTCCAATGGTCCACTTGGTTCCACTTGGTTCCTGGTACTACACTGCTGCTGGTACTTGAGCCCCTCTCTGGTGGTACTCAGAGGAGTCACCCAAAGAAGACAAAAGTGGAATGAAATATTTATATTACTACAGGTAGTCCTTCTGACCACCAGCGAGTGTTTGAAATATGATTAGCAGGGGTTGACACTAAGGCACTTGCAAGTCAGTTTCCACTTGCCCCCCAAAATATATCGTAAATTTTGCATTTAAGTTTACTTTCTACTTGGTGCTTTAAACATTTCCTTTCGCAGTCAAAGACTGCATTTTTGTCACAAAGTCACAAATCTCACAATCAGCTACAATAAATATTCAACTTGTAAATCAGTGGTTTCCACAGTGGTCACAGACCAGCAAAATGATAGTTTGGAACCAAATGGACCTGGGAGAGAGATAGGAGAGATACTGTAGCTGGAAAGCAGGGAAAGACACAGAGGCAGACAAATTATCCCCTGTTGTGTTATAGCGCACGCAAGTCGCACACTTGCCCGTTCGGGCAACCAGGTAGCAGTCTTCACTTGCCCAACCATATTTTTTACTTGCCCCGGGCAAGCGGGCAAGTGTTAGTGTCAAGCCCTGATTAGACACTTTCAGCAGCATCATGGGCAGCTTAGGAATGGAACAAAAAGGGCATGCCTACAGTCCTGTATTTTAACACCAGTTATTATGGTGGTACATGGAGCGACAAATATTTTCTGAGGTAGTACTTCAGTATACAATGGTTGAGAACCAATGCCCTATAGGACCCCTGGGCATCCCTGGAACTTTGGGAACCACTGTCATAGTCTGCTTAATCTGCTACTGTTTATATATTAAAATGCATTTAGTAGCAATACTTAATTTAAATCAGTTTGGTAGCCTGCTACGTTTTTAGTTTTAATCAGACTAGTAATGCCTTTTTAAAGTTCAATCCAATGTGGTATACTTTTACATTTCAAACCCTCCTGAGCTTCACCACTCGGTTCCTATTAGAATAGATGTTGTTGCTGAGTACAGGCCTTTTGTCTAATGTCTGTGAGATAGTCATTTTTGACTATTCATAGTTTTAATTTATTTAAAAGCTGTATCTTCTTGTATAAACAGTTGACCACATCAGAAATCTGTTTATAGACAACAAACAGACCACTCAAGAAACAATACATATGTGTCACTTTTGGAGATGCTGTCCAGTGAAAGTTACCCAAAGTTTCCTTATCAAGAGTGCCAATTGCACAGTTGATGATGGTATATGATTACCCCCATTTACACTGTTCTATGAGTAGGACGCAATTTATTTTTTAGAATGGTGCAGAATCTTAATTAGTATAGCCTCTTTCCATGTCTTTCTTATGTTGCCACTTGGCATAGCAACCTTTCTGGGGAAATGAACATTTGGGGCATGAGATAGATAGGCTGGCTGACTGTCAAGGTCAGGACTCAGATGGCACTGAAACTGCAAAAGCAAGATAAGAGACCATTTGAAGCAGTGGGTTAAAGCCACGTAGAACTACGGGGTTGTGGTGGAAAACGTAATGTTTGCTTTCCCCCAACAGCTTGCACACACTCGCACGTGCGTGACATATACACATACGCAAGCAGGTGCAAAACGATCTGCCAAACTGCCACTCAAAAATTTGTTTAGACTCACTGACTTAGAACAGGGATCAAGTTTCAGTTGAGAATTACTAATGGCAATGTGGTCAAACTAGTACTAATACTGTATATTATGGTACAGCTCTGAACTAAGAATACAGGTGCTGCTGAGTCAGAAGTTCAAAACAAGTGTCACCTACCTACGTATTTCCAATTTTACGTTACTTATACTTCTACTCCACTACATCTCAGAGGCAAATACCAAACATGCTTTTACTCCACTGCAGGTTATTATTTTGAACTTTAGTTACTAGTTACTTACTTTGTAGATTGTGATTGTTATTAGAAAACATACCCTAACCAGGCAGTAACCATTTCAGCCCTTTTGAAAATAGCCCACAGATTGTAGATCTGTTAAGTTTTCAAAATACATGATACCTTACCATGGTATCCCAATTTAAATATTTAGGTATTGACATATTTCCTTCAGTTGAAAAAATTGTGTCCGTAAACTATAATAGAACCGTTAGATCAGTCATAGATGATCTCACTCGTTGGTGTAATATACCTGTCTCTTTCTTTGGAAGGGTCTCTATTGTTAAAATGAATATTCTACCTCGGGTAAATTTCTGTAGCTCTATGATCCCTATTCCCCCTCCTGCTGCTCATTGGGAGAACCTAGATAGAGCCATTTCCAAATTTATATGGCGAGGTAAACGAGCTCGAGTCAAACTTTGTACCTTACAAAATGAGCGACAATCGGGAGGTTTAGGCATACCAAATTTTAAATTATATTTTCAAGCATTAACACTCCGCCCTTTGTTAAGCTGGTTTAATTTAAGCTCTGAGGCCCCCTGGCTAAATATTGAACGGCATATTGTGGCACCATTCGTTTACAGGACATTCTCTTTGTAGATATTCCTTTAAAGCAGTGTAGATTGCGTTATGGTCCTTTAGTATCGTCTGCTATAGCTTTGTGGCGTAAATATGAAAAATTACTTAATTGGGATACTAAGTGGCATGAACAGACTCCTTTATTTCATAACCCCTCACTCACCAGAGGAGGTCATGGTTTTGTAGCCCAACAGTGGTCTAACTGTGGTATTCATGTACTTGCTGAAGTTATGGATGAAAATGGTTTAAGACTATTTTCTGACTTAAAGGAACAATACAATCTACCAGGTACTTCTTTTTTTCTATATCTGCAGCTCCGTTCGTCTATGCGGGCTTATGGAGTCCCATGGACGAAACCAGCTATTCACCCTTTAGTTACTTTTATTAAAAAAAATTGCAGGTTCACCGAAAGGACAAGTTTCCATGATATATAAAGATTTATCAAAAAGACATACATCTGAAATTGCTGTTACTCAATCTTGGAATACGGATTTGATATTGCAAGATCAACTTCAACCAATTAACTGGACTAGAGTTTGGGGAAATATAATTATGGCATCTCGAAACCCTAATCACCAGCAGCTCCATTTTAATTTTATTCATAGAACGTATTTAACTCCGCAGAAAGCATACAGAATGAGACTCGCCACATCACAAAACTGCACACTTTGCTCCTTAAATACAACTGGTACTTTTATACACATGATGTGGGAATGTCCTCCAGTTAAAGGTTTCTGGGAACAGATTACCACGTATTTCTCTAAAGTATTAAAAAAACAAATACCTTGTTGCCCCCAAGTATTGCTCCTTAACGACGATGATTCTTTAGCTCTTAATATAGCTCAGAGACGTTTCTGGCTGGCAGGTAGTACTGCGGCAAAAAAGATGCTGGCGCTGCGGTGGCAACCTCCACACACTTTACCCCTTAATCAGTGGAAACAGCTACTCACTGATGTGGTAACAATGGAACTTTCAACAGCTAAACTCAACGGTGCAAACTTCCAAACAATAGACTGTTGGTACCATATTCTAAACCAAATTAAGACCTCTAACATATGATTCGTTACGTACATACTTAATCATCTCAAATTCCCTGTATGTCACCTTCTTTCTGTTTACCCATTTATTTAAAAGAATGAAAATAAATCCCAACGATACTTACTTTACAGGCCCGGGGTGGGGTGGGTTGGGAGGGAATGTTTTGGTGTAATTAATTGTTCTCCAATTATGTTACTGTAATATTTTAAAATGAAGTTATGTGCATGCACACTATTATTATTCCTAAATTCTTGTATAGTGTATGTGTGTGTGTACGTATGTTTGTTTGTATGTATGTATATGTGGGTGTATGAGGTATGTGTGTATGTGTATGGATATGCATGTATATGTGTATGCATGTATATACATACATATTATATTTTGTTCTTGTTTTGTTTTTGTTTGTTTTTTTGTTTTGTTTTCTTTTTGTTTTTTGTTTTTGTTTCTTGTTTTTGTTTTTCCTTCAATGGTGGTTGGTGCAGGGGTGGGGGGTGGGAGGGTCTCTGTTTTTAAAGAAAAAGAAAAGAAAGAAAATGTGTATATAAGACACCTGGTTAAGATATTCATTGGTACAAAGTATATTTTCTGTAAGATGGGGTTGTCTTTCTCCTTTCTCTGTAAAATGAAATAATAAAAAATATATATGCAAAAAAAAAAAAAAATACATGATACCTTGTGAAGCGGGACATTGCAATATTCTTGTTTTTTCTTTAATAGCTTCATTTGGAAATAACTTAATACTTTATTAGGTGATTTGTACAAATCAAATCACATAATAAATTATTTTCAATACATTATTACATAATACATTATTACAGTCATTATCTCTGATTGAACCAAAATAACAACATGAAATATTTGCAAAAACAGTTGCATCTTTTTTTAATAAAGGTAGGGTAAAATATCATTAACCCTCATCAGATCGTTTGACTATTTTTTCCCCACCCAGATTAGTCATAAAAACATCTTAAATGCCTTTTGGCATACACTGTATGTTTACTCTCAGACTCAGAGGATCAAGCCTGTTGGCCTCTGTTATCCCTCGTCTGTACTCTGTATTTCAGTTCACTTTGTTATTTTTCGTATTTATTTTATATCTGTTAGTGGGATTAGTCTAGAGTGGGATTAGCTCTCTTTTACCCTATTATTTCCAGCTGTGTGGGCTGAAAGCAGCAGCAGAGGTTAACCACATTAGCCCTGCTGTTCCTATTTTAGGAATGTCGCAGGCTAAAACTTTACAATGCTTTCAAACATTTGCAATGCCTTTATAGACTAAGACTTTAAATTTAAAACAGCCAATCTACAGGCTGACAGATTTGCTATTCTCACTATTTATTGTACAATGAAGTGTATTGTACTTAACCGGTTTAACAGCATGCAGACTTACCCCAGTGGCAAAATACTACAATTCTTGTGTTATGCAAAATAATGTTTTGGATAAAGCATTATAATCTCATTGCCTTGCACCATTGACCATAATGTTACTGGGCTTTGGAGAAGGGTGTATGTTTGTGAGAGAGAAGTAAGAGGCCTTAACTTGTCTGGGTAGAACAGAGAAGTAAAAGCCAAAACGGCTGGTGATGTGAAACTCAGTCACTCTACAGGAGGGACAGGCATGGAGCGTCTGTCACAATGCATTTGCATTTCCAATACAATTGTACTGTCTGAATGTGCTGAATGCATAAACTGTATCCAACCATGCACAGTAATGGCAACATTGTAGGGGCATCATGATGAGAAATGGAAAGTCTGATATAAGGACTCTGACTGCAAAGCCAAGTTAATTTAAATATAGACTATTTGTTTGCACAAAATGTAACAAAACTACATTTTCTTCTTCAAGCTACAAAGAAATAAAATAAAACAAATCTAATCACATACAAATGCTATACATCATGATATAGTGAGTGAATGTATTGTTTTATGATGCTAGAGGAAGTAGGAATGTGTGTTTCTGATTGTTTAGTCCTATGTACTCGTCTGATTGCAACAAGTGCTCCTTTTATTTGATCCATTCCATTTTCTTGGAATGGATCTACAGGCGGTAGGGTTTGTTATTGCATTTGACAGTGATAGAGGTAGTTTAGAGAGAGCTTAGTTCATTTCCCAACTGCTGTGAACATTTCTCCCCATAATAGTGACACTGGATCTCTGACACACTGAAGTTGACATCCACTAAACACTCTGGCCTGTGGGAGGTGCTGTAGGCAGTTAATTTTGTACTAGTACAGCTAGGAGGAGTACAGTACTTGGTGCTTTGGGAAAATATTCAACATGGCAACAGTGTCACAAACAATTACATTTTACAGCCAGGTTCAGCAACAGTGTTTCGGTAGATATTTTAGTCTGGTACATTTTTTTTTGTTTATTTGTTTTTGATTGTGCATTATTACATTAGCCGATTCACAAGCCACGGAATGCACCAACGTATATACAGTACCTGTATATCAGGAGCAATTAGTTGTTCTTGCTTAAGGACACTTTGCCACTAACAAGCCCTAGGATCAAACTGGAAAACTTTGCAGACCCCTGCCCTGGCCATCTGGCGGTTCTCTACCCCTGATCCATTGCCGCAATGCAGTGACATGGTTATTTTGATTCATACTGTTTTCGGTCAGAACTGCCTAGTTTGATAATGTGATCTGAGATACAGCACACTGGTACCTGGCCAGTTGCGCTAGAGTCTGGACAGACTTCATTTGCATGAATTTGAGGTCGAGACTCCAGTCCTGATTACCACCGCTTGTCTGTCAACTTGACAGACTGGTGCATGTCTGCACTATAAGATGCTTCTGAAAGCATCCACTGAATATTCACATTCACATCAACACTCTTCTTGATGCCAGAATCAGAACTTGAGAGAGAACTTAGTCTGTCACCTGCCAAATAAAAGTGGTGGACTCACTGGACTGTATGATTGCCCACAACCTTTGCCCCTCCTCCCCTTTCTGTCAATAACTGCAGCCCCAGGCCAAGGCATCCAGGCCCATGACCTGTGGGCTTTAAGAGTCTCGTCTGGCAAGCCTGTGTCTGAGCCACCACTGCTGCTGTGTTCAAAGCCACAGCCTCCCCCTCCTTTCCTTCCAAATCCCTCCTGTGTGTGGATGAATGAGGGAGACAGTAGACATCCCCAAAGGAGCTTTTTTTCCCCTCTCCGCCTGGTATGTCTGTCTAACTCTGATATATCACCACTCACTTGAAACTGAAGGTGACGAATAGTGTCAAATTGAGGCTAGCTGCAATGGAAGGGAGTTTGGAAACCTAAATAATGAAGACCCGTTAATGCGAGAGTGTTTTCTCCACCGCGGTGTCTCTTCTTCTTTATCTCTCCTCCTTTGTTGGTCTCAGTCTGCCCGACATCTCACTCTCAACATCAGCACCTGCATTCTCACACACACACACACTTTGTACAGAGAAATTCAAGAGAATGCATGTCTGAGACTCCTGCAGAATGCAGGAGTCTCTCTCTCTTTCTAAAGATTTCTTCCGATTATGTAACAGTCTTTATGCAAAAATATAAGACTTTTTGCAGTCAAACTGGCTTTGCAGTTAATCATGGGCTTTCATACAGTCTCAGTGTTCAGGAGAAAGACATCTTTCAAAGAAGAAAAGAAGAAAAGAAGAAAAACACATACCGGTACCTGTATAATTATAGCCAAGAATGTTCAAAAGATATCAAAAACTACATATGCTTCCCCATCTACAAGCTGCTCAAGATTTGCTGCATCACAATTCTTTGTGAGCTTTTAGATTGATTTTATTATCTTTATTAGCATATTGTGCACAATAATGTATGTACAGTATACCGGTATACGGCTATATGAGATGTATATTGATAGTGGATAGATATTCTTGTGGTTTGATGATAATGATGGAAGGACAAAGCCTGTTTTCTACTTATTAGGCTCAACAGAGTTTGTCTGTTCACAGTATCATATGGTTAGTTAAATGCATCATTTACTTGCACGGCTTGTCATCACTGGAGGGCTTACTCCTTATCTCCACATTTTAACTTTTTATAATTTCTTGTAAATTAATGCATCACTTGATTGAAATTTCTATTAACAGCTTATAGATTTACAGCACAATTCAAGCACAACTCAATACAAGACTGATAAGTAGACTTTGAGTGGACAATCAATCAATAAAGCATTCCACTTGGTTACAATCAGGTGTCCACCATGTTTACTTCAAGACATTTAGAGACGTAAATATTCACTTCTGTAAAGCCAGAAGCAAGCGCCATCATAGTGGAGGTAAAAGGGAAAAGAAAAATATACAATGAGGGGGAAAAAGGGAGTGGTTGGGGCAATTATATTTTACAGAGGCCAGCTACTTACACAAATTTATCCAAACACGAGACATTTTTCTTTTAGGTTGTATATCTGCTATGCAGTGATGTAACTACATTTTAAATGCAACTTCAACGGCATTAAAGAGAGTACAGTATTGTGTCCCAGGACCACCGGTGGCTGTGATTTCCATCCTTTCTCAAGTCAGTGTAAGGAATGCTGGATGCAGGGTATTTGCATGGATATTTGGCTATGCGTTGCTATTTTTGAATTTGAATCTCCCTAACAAGTGAACAGTTATGGACATAGGAGGCGATCACCCGACTACAACTTGGTGCTGTAGCTTGGGGGAAGTTTATATCCCCGGTTCTATGTGGGCTGGTGTGAAGTCAGACCTGCTGGGCAGCCATTGGCCCCGTTTGGAGAGAGGCAGGGAGGGAGGGCTAACTCACAGAGAGGCTGTCAGGATGGCTTACGCCACGCATCAGCCCTGCTGTCACCTCCAGCAACGCCACAGCACAAAGCCTGATGTCATCGCTGTGTGTGGTCAACTGTGCTGCAACAGAGGGGTCCTTGAGAGAGTTCCAGGGGGTCCCCAGCTGAATGATGATTGGGAACCAAATGGAGTCACAAAAACTCATGCACAAGTGCACAAACCATATGCTCAGCTCAAGAGTGAAAAAAACTTTGATCTTACAATATACATTGGGGTAGAGAGATACCACCATAGCCTAATTCAGGTCCAATCTGGCTGGTACCCTTGAAATGAAAATAGAAATTAAGAAATTATTATGAAAAGGTTTGGGAACCCCTATGATTAGTTTACGTTATTACAAGCACATTTGTGTATTGTATGTTTATATGTACATGATAACCTGTACTGTATGTTTACATCTACATGATAACATGCATGGTACTGTACATGTTATGTTACAGCTACATCTTGTGAAGATGTCGCTTAATTTGTGTGTGCGTGTACGTGCGTGTGCGTGACTGTGTACATGTGTGACTAAAATAAGAATACAACCATTTGTACTCAACTTTTCCCTACAACCTACATTTTCAAAATTGTGTCACTCACTGTAAACATGTACTGTATTCTGGCACTTTATGGATTGGAACACTTTATAATTTGAGGCAAGAGCCTAATTTCCTTCAGAACTAACTAAAACTACCGGTAATGAATATTTCACATACTATATTCCGCTGCGCACACTGCACTGCAACTACAGTAACTGGGCCAACTGGCATCTTGAGAAGATGAATTATTCTGATGGATTTTATGTACCACAAACCCTATCTGCTCTCCTCAGAGAAGATGGCCTGGCAGGTTTCTATTCATCCAAATTGGCTGTATTTAGGCAGAAGAAAACAAAAGTTTGAAGAGGGATTTGCACTCAGACACCTAGGCCCCATAACGGTTTTGTCATAATAGGATTCACTGTTGCCTTTTTTCCCCTTTTGATCTGGGAAATTCTGCAGAGCACATACTCTCTATACGACAACTAGTAGCGTTACTACTTTTTCCCACTATTTTTTGAAAAACAATCAGACTAACCTGTAGACTTTGACCAAATAAACCAGGCTTTTTGTTTGTCCTTTCTTTGGATCAGTTGATAAATAGTTTTCCATTCGGAATGCTCCAAACATCTGATTTGGCCGGGATGGTCGGAACATAGCCGTTCTCTGTTCTTTCTATTCTTCTACTCAGTACACTGGGCCCTTTAATCCAGATCGGTTGACTACTTGATATATTTCTCCAATCTTTTCTTTTGTCCATATGCACTGCACAAGCATGGGTCATACTGAAAGAAATAAATGCCTGCATTTCCATATTGGCTTTTAATATTTACATTTGATACAATATGTCAGATTAACATCTTAATGAAAAGGTTTACACTGGTGTACCTGATTTGGCCAAATTACCTAGATTTCTAAAATTGTACAAAAAATAAATTAATAAATGTGAGGATAGCAGATCTACAAGCTTCTGAGGCGTTGCAATGCAGCCCAAACTTTGTTTCAAATCCCAGCTCTGTGCTGGTTGGTGGCCTGTGGCTGCAGGGTGATGCATAGAGAGAACCTAATCGACCTTGCGCTCCAACAGGCTCAGGCGTCCCCCTTTGGCCTTAATGCAGAAAACACTGTTAACACATGTGCTGTGACATCACCACCTGCCACTGGTGGAAGCCTGTCTGACCTCATGTTGGAGGTCAGGATGATGTTTGGAGTGTTGATAGGAATCAGCCGCAGGCCAGGTCTTTCCACAATGATATTTTATAGATACCACTTGGCCTTGCGCTCCACCCTTGAATCCAGTTAGATAAATTGTTTGCCATTCTAGGCCTGCACGCAAGATTCCGGTGTAGCACCTATCGAGGGAGTTCTGCAGGGTTGGCTTCAGGGTCCAGCTGTCAATGCCGTTTACACGAGAAGAGACTATCGCTAAGAAGCTGTGTATACTGTCTATTCACATACATTGAAATAATAGACACTTGGTTTTAAAGTACTTAGCGATATACTATTTCTAGGCCTTGATTGATTGATTGATCATGTTTATTAGACAATAAAATGTAAACAGTATGTAATACAGTCAGACATAGCATTGATCTAAAAGGAACACCGACGAAAGACCTCACGGTCTTGTTTCCAGTGGGGTCCCAGTTACAGTATGGAGAGTAAAGAGGAACCGTTGGAAAAAGAAAAGCAATTGGAAAAAGAGAACATGAAATCTACATGTAAAATAAAGTAAAGTAATATAATAAGAAATTAATAAAATGATATATACATATATATATGAGATATAGACATATATACACACACATACATACATATATACATATACATACACACATGCATAAGCATATGAAGAGGATAAAATAGGGTAAAAAGAGAAGAGCCAAATGGACCTTTTGAAGTTATTACAAAGGCCAGTTTCTAATTGCAGCCAACCGAAGATGCTGGTTGCCTTAATGATGTTCTGAAGTACTAGATATGAAGAGGACCTATTATGTCATAAAACATTGTATTACTAGATTTAGTATATAAGCCGATGCTAAAAAATCAACTGCTTTTTCTTTGGCCTGTCCCACGGCATCCCAGGCTGAATCATAACGAAATAAATTATGGCAAAAAAAAAGCAGCATTCCATCCCACATTCAGCATCACCATCATCATGATCATCATCAGTGTGTTACCATGTGTTGTTGTTCTTGCTTACTTGTAATTCGCTTTGGAATAAGAGTGTCTGCTAAATGCCTAAATTGTAAATCATCCTTCCTCGCTCAAGCACCCTCCCACAGACTGACAAAGTTCTTTTGTGTTTTCAGACTGAGTAACAGTTTACTCTGCTACCGCTGTACCAAGTTAACATTAAAATAATGGCCACCTGCTGTCACTATGTAACCAGCCACCTCCCACACACAGAGGAGAGGATATTTAAGTATTCAGATTAATGCAGAGGGCTTTGAACATGTTGTAGCCTGGCACAGGGTCACGGGGGGTTAAAGCAAACAGATGTTTCTTCTGCCGCCTAATCCCGTGGCCATGGGCCTTTTGCATCGACACGCCGGCTTCCCACCCATTAAAAGTAAAACAAAGTCCTCCACGGAGTGGCAATTGACCTCAACGTAATCCAAAACGTGTTCACTGCTTCTCATCACATCTCTCACCTTGAGCCGAGTGTTGTGACTGAGGTAGTTTTATACTTGGTTGACAAATCAGGAATTCACAGAAGCTGTGGTTCTTTCTCTGAGCCTCTGTGTCGTCTCAATTAAACCAGTCGTTCTGAAACATTGTCACACCAGCGGCATGGGTCCCATGTTAATATTTACCATATATGGCCTTGGACCCCTTGATGAAAAGATGTTGTGCCAAAAAGACATCACTTAAAGGTAATAGAGGCATCTTTTTTGCCAAAAATCAAAATAGATATATACACTATATATTTTTTTGCCTTTTTCCCCTCTGCGTTGCTTCTACTTTGATGTTGCAGCTGTTTCCCTGCAGACAGACACTTGCTTCGTCCTGCAGATGGTCCAGAACTTGTTGTTGTCAACAAATCATGAACACAAAAGATTTGTCGGATCAGGGAAAGTGGTTCTAGCCAATCACAGCACAGCAGTTTCCACAGCAGAATCATAATAAGCCAATAGAGTGGAGGTGAGGTGGAGTTGGATTCTGTTTTTAAACAAATCTGTTTACAAACACAGTGTTTGTACACAGTGAAGTTGCCTCTATTACCTCTAACCTACCTGTTAAAAATGTTTTCCCCAATTGTTCAAGACATTTTAAAATGTCTACGTGTATAGTGCGAAAGGGGTTGTTTTGCTGATGGTCCCTGCCCTTACCCCACTTTGAAAGGATTTCATTGTGTTTTCCCCTAATATCCTCTCTTTTGAACAGTAATGAATTTCATTAGGCTTTTGTAATGCTGTGGCTTGAGCATAAATCAGAGTTACACTTAGTCCTTTCCCATTAGACGATATATGAAGACCAAATTATGTACAGAGTGTGAGTAATGTGATTTAAAACTTGGAACCCGGTGTGTCTCGATCACCCTTGTGTGATGTGAGTGGCCTATCATCATACATCATTTCACAAATGCGATAGACACAGACACAAATGTGATTTATTTGATGTGGCCAAGAAAATGCTGGTTGTTTTTAGAGATGGATACATAAGCGAGCAGCGGGTCAGTTCTACTGACAGACATCTGTGGAACTGGATCACAAACATGAGCATTGAGCAAATATGTATTTTTAAAGCACTTTTGGGATTTTTCTTGTCACCAGGCAAACTGTACTGAAAATATCTAATGGGTTGGGTTGCTGTAACTCACTGTGGATTTGGCTCATTCTGGCATGTGTACAGAACCATCTACTGTACTTAATTCAAAGGAATAGTTGGGCTGGAACGGCAATGTCATGCAGTTTAACTCAATACATTTAAATTTCCCTCTGAGTGGGTTACTGTGAATTCACACTGTATTTGAAGATGTTTTTTAGTGTTCAGGCTTTTACTGTAGCAACTCAAATCTGGGTGGCAGTGTGAGTTTGCGAGATTTGCCCTATTTTTGCTATTTTTTTTATTCTTATCTCAAAAAAGATTATTTGCATCCAGACAGACAAGGCCTGGGATCTCTCAGCTAATGCCTGTCATTTTATGACAACCAGTTAACTTCATCACAGGCCTTAATCTGTGTGTGTGTGTGTGTGTGTGTGTGTGTGTGTGTGTGTGTGTGTGTGTGTGTGTGTGTGTGTGTGTGTGTGTGTGTGTGTGTGTGTGTGTGTGTGTGTGTGTGTGTGTGTGTGTGTGTGTGTGTGTGTGTGTGTGTGTGTGTGTGTGTGTGTGTGTGTGTGTTGTGTGTGTGTGTGTGTGTGTGTGTTACCTGGTGCTAGCGGTGAAGAGGCTAATGAAGGAGGCAGCTGAACTGAGGGACCCAACAGAACACTACCATGCCCAGCCACTGGAGGTTGGTACAGGGTCATTCCCATCAATGCGCATGCACACACAGGCGAATCCTTTTCTAATCCTCATGGGGGCTGCGCATACACACACACACACACACACACACACACACACACACACACACATACACACACACACACACACATACACATACACACACACACACACACGCTTCTTTGAATGTTAATTATGTAATACATAACAAAAGTTGTCTTGATTGTATTGGTACAACCTACTGTTCTATTGGCTTGGCTGGAGGAGGCTGCATTGTGAACGTGTAGAAACAACACCTATACACTATACCTTGTAAGTAAACAAAAGCAACCTATATATGGTAGTGCAACACATCACACCTACTATAGCAGTAGTTCCTACAGCAAATTATGTTAGGCCAGCAGTTTAGGATCATTAAGAACATTAACATCTTCACTGTTTATCTGGCAGTAAAGATGACAAAAGGGATACATCGTCAATCCACCCTTTTCCCCTCGGAGCGACACGTGTGAAATCACCAGCTTTAGTGTCTCCTTCCTGACATGTCGCCTGCCGGTGATTCAACGTGACATCTCTCTAACTATCTCTCTGTCTCTCTCTCTCTCTTTCTCACTAACTCACTCTAACTCTCTAACTCTGTCACCTACAGGACAACCTCTTTGAATGGCACTTCTCTGTCCGCGGGCCCCCCGACTCTGACTTCGACGGTGGGGTTTATCACGGGAGGATTGTCCTGCCTCCGGAGTACCCTATGAAACCCCCCAGCATCCTTCTCCTCACTGTAAGCCTACACACCAAAAGCACGCACACCCACAACAGGTACAGTACATCATGCACATTAGCATACTGTAATTCACAGTCTCAAACTCTTGCACTTGCATATTTTGACACAATTCACGCTCACCCTGACAGTGACAAAAACACATCTTAGTCATATGCATTTGTTCTTTGAAACCATGCGGTAAGCGTAGCAGGCTGTTGCTATACAGTACAACAGAGCCAAAAACACTTCTTTTGATTGCGGTTACATCACTGTGACGATTGTCGGAACAAAGAACAGACTGTCATAGCTGTACTGTTGACACAATTGCCATGGTTTTCTGAGAACATGCCTTTTATTCATGAAAGGTCTATAAGACACGCAATCGAAGGATAATGCGATGAGAGAAGTGGAGTGACGCCTTCATTTTTTTAAGCTCCTTTTGCAAATGTCAAGTGCTCCTCAAAGGCTTACTTTATTCCCAATTGAATTAAAGCACCACTTCACCACTTTTCAACCTATCTTCATATAATTGGTCCTCACTAATGTTCATGATAAAATACCACTATTTTTTCCCTTCCTACTCGGTTTGTGTGTCACAGGAGGGCTGTGGGCAATTCAGTAACCCATCGTTGGGCAGATTTCTTTCCAACATTTTTTTGTTTGGGTTAGTATTTGTATTTTTCGGGAATTATCGGTTCTAGTTCTATTTTTGCCATGCCATTCTGTTCATTATAATGTTTGATGTGGGAAGATTCTTATTTTGCCATCTTATTTGTGGGTGACATGCAACTAGGGTCGTCACTGACCATTTGGTTGCCCTACTCCTAGGATATTTGTGCTGCCCAGCCCCTGACAAGAGCACCGTTTCATCACACAGATTGGCTATACTTTTGCCATTTGCAAGGATGCACTCATGGCTGCTTGTTAAAGTGCAACATAACTGCAGAGAAAATACTTATGACAGCCGGCTTGGCACTTTTTGTTGCAATTCTTGCAATAAAATGCCCAATCATGTTGCCTTACACACAATGTGTACGAATAAAACCTATTGTGGCACTCCCACTCCCTCCCATCCACATCTCTTTTCTTTCAGCCAAACGGAAGATTTGAAGTTGGTAAGAAGATTTGTCTCAGCATCTCTGGCCACCATCCGGAGACATGGCAGCCCTCCTGGAGCAGTAAGTATTTCCTATGAAAGACTACAAAGACTACAGTTTCTACTACTGTACCTTTATCAGTAGCAATGTAGTGGACACTTTTTCATGATTCGCTCCCTCGTCTCTAGGCCAGTGTTGTTTTTATCGGCTATTTTTTAATTTAGTCTTAGCTCCTATTAGGCATGTCACGATATCCGGTTTTACCGGTATTACCGGTAGGGGGCGCCAAAACCGGTACTTTGCTTGCCCACCGAATATACCGGGAAAAAAAAAAAAATATTTATTATTATTTTTGCGTCCATTCATTCAATATTGTACGTTCTTGGTATGTTAAGTATTGTAATTGTAAGTATGGTAATATTGTTGTCGATGTTTATACTACAAAATATATGCGCCAGAGTTGCCTACAAAATTGTCTCCATCGCTGCAAACCTATATGCTTGATGTTCGCACTTTAGACAGCTGCCGAGTAGTACTCCACCAGGGTTGGATCTAGTCATGTGTATGGAGGGGGGGCAATGCCCCCTAAGTGGCCTGACTGCCCCACCAAACATGATGGAAACATGACGGCTGCCCCTCCCCCCCAATTGGGAAACGTTATATCCGGGACTGCTAGCCGCCGGGACTGCTGCTCGTCCTTGCAGCTCCGCACACGGCTGTCCGCACACGGCTGTCCAAATGGACCCGCAATAGTCTAGGCTAGATTTCAGTAAATGTGCTTATTTTAAGTGCTGAAGGCAAATCGTGTTAATTTATTACATACAAGTGTTCTAGGGGTATTAAGGCGTGCTGAATCCAAATCTGCTGTATGTAAAGCTCAAAAATGACCCCTAAGCCTTCAAAATTGACAATTTAAACATGGCGGCCACCACCATAATGAAGCATAATAGAATGATGCATGTTTGACTAAATAAGGTATAAAATGAATTGAAATGCATTTTTTTATGTTTTCATATATGGGTAATACAATGACATATTCATATTTCAGATCAATTTTGAAGGTACCACTTTAATATCATTTATATTGTGAAAATTGGCCTCTTTGGTAATGAAAAACGTTTTTTTCTTCATTTTTTAATGGTGAACAATTTCTTCATGATTTGCCTAAATTAGTGTTTACTTGCATGCAGTAGACACATGGACACTCAGTCCCAATTATCTTCAGTGTTCTGGCAAGTGTTGGCAATTAAGTTTCTTGAAACTGCACACTTCAATGTACTTCATGTGTACTATCCTGTAGCCGCAGCGTTGGCTGAAACCAGCCTTCTGCAAATGCATGACGTGTTCTCCCTGCATGCTTTTGGCATTGGTGGCAAGGAAAGCAGCCCTGGCACCAACAGACCATTCAGGAGCATCCATCCCATTTCAGTCATGGGAGGAAGAGCAGGGTGTTGTAAGTGAGCTTGATTCCATACAAGAGCTTGATAATGGGAGCACATGATGTGAAACTTTACTGCATCTGAGGTTGGTGGCAGAGTCTCTTGCGGACTCCCCATACAAAACAACTTGACTCCACCCTATATCTTACATATTAATTTCTCTGCTGAGCTTCTATATCTTCCGTAAGAAGACCCTTTCCAAGGCCAATGAGGTCTGAGGGATGTTGCTGGAACACCTGCCAGGTTGTTTTCTTACCATGGCCACTAAACTGTTACAGTTTGAAAGGCGAGTATTAACTTGACCAGAATTTCATGCACTGGAGATACTATCCTTTGCTGTCCCAGCGTTAATGTAGAGACACTTAGGCCTACATTGCATCTTGCCATAGCATGCCAGAAGTAAAAGAAGCATCTTTATCATGTGCTGACACAACTAACAACTGTTTCATTTGAGCATGAATGCAGTTCAAACCAAGCCATGTGTCAGCTTCCTCATGGTCAGCACTGAGATGAGACTGGCACAGATCCTGGCATCAGGATCAGATTGCTGATGGTCATTCACTCCAGCAAACCCCCTTGATAGAACAATGAGCAGAGTGTTGACATATGTTGACATATTAACCAAGTGGTCTAATGCCAGGTGGCTTTTCCAGTGACATCACAAGTCACTGCCTTTGATGAGCAAGCATCTGGAATTGTCAAGTGTAAGTTTTGGAGGGTTTAAACTTTGAACTTGTTCTGTCAGTATGTTTACGAAAACATTGTTTAATTTCTCAGGATATGCCTGGACTCTACTGCACTCCCCACACACAGTCAAAAGTACTACTATAGACTACAATGAAAATACAACACTACCATGAGCTGTTGTGGCCAAATACAATGAGATAATGCATAAGGATGTTTTAAAGGTTTACCTGATGCCCTGTAGAATCTACTTTGATAGTGTTTGGCTTGCCCTTGGAAACATTCACAACTTCATATACTGTAAAGAGGCAAATGTCTGTGCCTGTTTATGTTTTTTTTTTTCTTTTTTTCTATTCATGGTGATTTCAAAACCAGGTGCTGGTCACTGTGGAGGCTCAGAGACCTCAGATGTGACTACATCTTGAAACACACCATGATGTTTCATGACAACAATGCTGCCTTCACCAGAGTTGCGTTTGTGAGCATGGGCACATTGTGTGTGTACTCATCTTCATTACACTTGAAGAAAATAAAGCAGACCTGGTCTCTTCCCTTTGAACCATCTGAATTAAACACAGTATGAACACTTCAGGTATCGGGGGTTTGCAGAAGTGACCACTGTCACTGATCTCATCCAGATCTGCAGGTCTCATCTCTGAGACCTGCTGACCGTGATGCTCAAATGGAAACATTAGTTGTGTCAGAATGTGACATAGATGTGCTTTTTTTTTTTTTTTTTTTACTTCTGGCATGCTATGACAAGATGCAATGCAAGCATCTCTACAATAAAGCTGGGATATCAAGGGATCTCAAGTATCTTCCATTGCATGAAATTCAAAAGTTGCTTTCTGCTCAAATTGATACACTACTTGCCGCTGAGACAGTGTGTTTCAATTCATTGACCACAGTATGAAAACAACCTGGCAGGTGTTGATCTCATTGGCCTTAGAAAAGGTCTTCATACGAAAGACATACGAGCTCAGCAGAGAAATTAATATGTAAGATATATGGTGTGCCTGAAGTTGGTGCATGCAATGAAGCTAGAGTCAAGTTGTTTTGTATGGGGCTTCTGCCACCAATCTCAGATGCAGTAAAGTTTCACATCATGCGTCCCCATTATCAAGCTCTTGTATGGAATCAAGCTCACTTAAGTTGACACACTCTGATCTTCCTCCCATGACTGAAATGGGATGGATGCTCCTGAATGATCAGTTGGTGCCAGGGCTGCTTTCCTTGCCACCAATGCCAAAAGCATGCAGGAAGAACACGTCATGCATTTGCAGAAGGCTGGTTTCAGCCAACGCTGCGGCTGCAGGAAAGTACACTGAAGTGTGCTGTTTCAAGAAACTTAATTGACAACACCAGCCAGAACACTGAAGATAATTGGGACTGACTGTCCATGTGTCTACTGCATGCAGATAAACACTAATTTAGGCAAATCATGAAGAAATTGTTCACCATTAAAGAAGAAAAAAAAAAACGTTTTTCATTACCAAAGAGGCCAATTTTCAGAATATAAATGATATTAAAGTGGTACATCCACAATTGATCTGAAATATGAATATGTCATTCTATTACCCATATATGAAAACATAAAAAAATACATTTGAATTCATTTTATACCTTATTTAGTCAAACATACATCATTTTATTATGCTTCATTATGGTGGTGGCCGCCATGTTTAAATTGTCAATTTTGAAGGCTTAGGAGCCATTTTTGAGCTTTACATACAGCAGATTTGGATTCAGCACGCCTTAATACCCCTAGAACACTTGTATGTAATAAATTAACACGATTTGCCTTCGGGGTTCACATTTTTCTAATATGGTCCCAGTCTATAAGGGTCCATTTGGTTTCATTTTTACGTTCTCAAGAGTTACATCTGGTTAACCAACTTAGCTCAGGGACCACTGGTGGTCCCCGGACCACCTGTTTAAAACCCCTGCTCTACATAATCGCTCGATTCGCTCCTAAACTTTTTCGTGTCAAGGAATACTTCCACATGCCTACTACACGCATACAAGGACCACGTAATCAAACCTTCCCAAAATCTGTAAGCTGTTTATGGACAACAGGCACAATAACGTGAGTAGCATCGCAGCGTGTTGTTGTACTTGTTTTAGCTTGGAAAGTTGAAAAGGGACAGCCGTGAGCGGAGCTGCAAGGACGAGCAAAGAGTTTTAGAGGGGGATGGGTGACCATGGCCATACCCAGTCTTATAAACTGAGTGACAGGGCAGGGGCAGGGGTTGAAGACTCCTTTGTCTTTGTGTGTGCGCACGGTCTGCTGGCTTCGTATCAGAGCCTGTAGTGTCAGATTTTACGACATTGAGGGGGCCACAAACTGAGAGCTCGAGCTGCTGTTCATAAAGCCTGAATAGAAAAACGCTGGAGCTGCAAATGCATCGCTTTCAACGAGGGCGGCGCAAATAAGAGCTGTTTAGGCATATGTGCAACAAGTCAACTGTTTTAAAGTATTGTACAGTAAGTAAACGATCTAAAATAAAGGGGCTTGAGATAGTTCAAAATAGGTTGCTGCCAATGCATTTATATGTAGAAGAGCCGCCATTGGACAGGCCCCATGAAGTAAATGGAGTTGGCGTAACTTTGTCTATTCTCTTAGGCTCCGTGTAGGATGCATTTATAGCCGATTGCATCTGCAACGCGTGGATCAAAACTACGAATGGGGGGGGGGACTATAAAACCGGTTTTACCGGTTTTAAAGGCTTTCGGTGAAACGGTGACAAGGCTCTGACACCGTGACATGCCTAGCTTCTATCTATCCACAACAATATAATCCATATTGATTTGTCGGTCAGCAAATTCACGTTTTCACTCAGCTTGGAAAAAGTGAGTTTCCAATAACCACTTAACTCACAAACTCATGTCCGTGTTTTGGGCATCATTATCATTATTGGCAAATGCTGTCTAAATGATTTGCAAGTTGTTCAAAGATTGCAGGTCTAACTAGAATTGCACTCTGTCAAACTTGCACCTTGCACACAGCTTGTGGTTAATGAAAAAATAAAACTTTCACTTCTATCATGCAAGGAGAAACCACTTTTGGGTATTGTTTTAATAATGCGGTGACAGTGTCTGTTCCCCACTGTTTTTGATAAATGGGATACCAGGACCAGGATCATAAAATAAATCCTGCAGTACAAGAAAATAGTGCTAATAAATAATGGAACTATCTCTATCGGGGAGAAAAGAATCACTTCGGTGTTATGCTTCATGTTTTTGTGGGAGTCCAATTCTCTCCTTGATTCCATTACGGGGAGGAGAACCCTCCAAATCTCAGTAGTAACTATTTTCTTGCCCCCAGGGATTATAAAATGTGCCATGGCCGCCGCTGTTAGACACGATTTGATAATGATCACAGATGATGCAATAAAAAAATAACCTCTAAAAAGCAACACCATTTCCCTCTGAAGGCAATACTACTGTATTAAATGGCCATCCAGATGATCAATTTAGTCTGTATTGGCTAGACCGGATGCCTGTCAAAAAAATATCCGCTGTCTGCTGACCCCAAACATATTGCACAGCGTGCTCCACTCTGCGTCATGAGCACATCTGTGAGCTGGAGAAGTGTGTGTGTGTGTGTGTGTGTGTGTGTGTGTGTGTGGGGGGGGGGGGGGTGTTGGTTGTCCTCACAGCAGACTGCCTCGTGCAAATCCAGGCTTACGCACAGAAAACGGAGCATTACTCCCTCTTGCGTAACACCACTGGCAAACCTGACAGGATGGCTTTCTCATTTTGGCTGTTTGTGGCGATGCAGACTATAAATCGCCGGAGGTGTCTCTGTCTCATCTTAGCCTGGGGCTCATGGCTCAGAGAGTGTTGTCCACCCCCCAAGGCTGTCTGAGCCCCGGATGAGGAGGACATGGACAAGACAAAACACAGGGTTAAAATAAATATTAAACAAAAACTGCTCAAAATCGTGCTTACACGAATGCACATTTTTATCCGTACTATAGTTAAGGAAATGGTTACAGCAGCGTGCACTGTGCAAAACAGCTCATCTACCAGCTCTGGAACCATTATACACACCTTCCGTTTTTAACGCATTTTCCATGCAAAGTAAAAACTTTGATATACTGTATATCATGTCTGTCATATTTGTCACATAGTGGGGGGCACGGTGGCACAGTGGTAAGTGCTGTCGCCTCACAGCTAGAAGGTCCTGGGTTCGATTCCCGCTAGGGGCGCTGCTATGGGTGCTGGCGGCGTGTCTCCTCCTCCGCGTCATCAGTGCCCATACCTGAGGCGGGGTTGGTGAAAGGGCCTTTCTGTGTGGAGTTTGCATGTTCTCCCCATGTCCCCTAGGGGAGATACCCTCACAAAAACATGCAGTAATCCTGGGCTCTAAACTGCCTCCCCCTGGCCAGCCGGGGCGCCTGATGGAGGGGACAGGAACTGGTTGGAATAACGTGTTCCTTCCACGTGCTACGTCCAACCAGGGAAACTCCCACCTGTCAGGTGAAAAGAAGGCGGCGCGACTCCTCATGCATTGAAGGAAGCATGAGCCCAGTCTGCTGCCTCCCCAGGTTGGCGGAGGGTGTGTAGCGCCCAGGATCACATTAGGAATTGGCACTGGGTGAAAAAATGGGTTGCAAAATCGTGGGATAAAAATTATAGGAGATATTTGTCACATAACCCACCCTTGAATTTCAGCTTGCAAAGCCTGCTTCAAATGTTTTCTGTTAAAAGGCAATGGTTGGGGTATATCTTGTTTTTGTGGTAAAAAGCTTAAATTCGGAAAGGTTGAAAATCGACTCGTCACTCTTGGGGTATACAATAGGCATGTAATGGCCTAAAACACAATATCTCGACTTTGTGAAAAAGGTAAACTCCCCAGTATTACTTTAAATCTTACTTGTACATCCTTACTCCTACGAGAGCACCGAGTCTGTAACGATAGAAGTTGGAGTATGCAGTATGCCGACTATGCAGTCTGCCGTCACCCAGATGAATGTGTGCAAGGATGCTTCAATCCCTTATGGCATCCTCCTGGTAATCATCATCAGTAGCAGTAGATGTAGTAGTAGCAAAGGTACCGGTATTATATTACATAATATTATATTATATACATTTCGCTGCTTGTGCCTGTATGAGTCATAGCCTACTTTACTACTCGACACCTTGACATGCCCCTTCTTCCTACATTTTTTAAGATTTGTTTTGGGGCCTTTTATGTCTTTATTGAGTTAACAGTAGTTAGACAGCAAAGGGGAGAGAGATGGGGAGTGACGTGCGGCAAAAGCCGCCGGGCTCGGGAGTCAAACTCGCGGCGCAATGTCAGGTCGGCTTAGCTGCCTAGGTGCCCAGACAGTTGAGCTAACCGCCTGGGCCTTTATCCGCTACTGTTTGTCTTCACAGCTTCTGATTCTTTTTGCTTTAACCCCCCACACTCTTCTTTTCTCTTCCAGTTCGAACAGCCTTGATAGCTATAATTGGCTTCATGCCGACCAAAGGAGAAGGTGCCATAGGATCCCTTGATTACACCCCCGAAGAGAGAAGAGCCCTTGCCAAAAAGTAAGATCCAGATAATGAAAAGGCATTTCACTGTTTGTCTTTTTTTCTGTTTAGGGAGGGTGGCTTGTGTGTACATTGATATACAAGGGGAATGCTTATGAAGGGAAGTGTGGAAGAAACTGTATTGATTATGAATTACTGGTATGACTATATTACTTTAATTCCATTGAATAGGCTGTACTGTGGTGGTATTTAACCAGTTAAACCTAGCCTGGCATGGCCTAGTAGTTTCTTGAGAGTTATTGTCCCTTCTCAACCTTTAATCTTTTGAAATGGTACAATATTTACTTGAGTAAATGAGTCGTGACCCATAAAAATGTGCCCCAGACCCAATGTTTGGGAACCACTGATGTAATGCAATCAACCCCTGACTCACAGTAGACATGACCTCCACCGTGTCCAATTATGTGGTAAAATTGAGAAGGCCCTCTGCGTTCTTAATTTGACAAATTAATTATCGCCATACGCACATTCCCTTGCTAGGGCATGTTCTAACAAGTATTTTGCTCTTAATTTCACCCTTCTGAGAAGCGAGAGAGAGAGAGAGAGAGAAACATTATGCTGCTGTCCTATTAGTTGCAGCGGACTATGAGCACGCTTTTGGCGGAGCAGTAGTAGTAGGAGTAGTCCTTTTCTCTTCAGCAGCTGAAGTCCTTGTCATGTCTAACAGTTGCTACTGGTACAAACACATCACTGACCACTTTCTTATTATTAAAGCTGTTAATTAAATACTACCAGAAGGGTAGTATTGCCCTATCTCTGTCTCTCTCACTGTCTAAACTCCCTCGAGTTGGTGATGCTATCTGTCGCAGAATGGCAAACCATGACATGCCTGGATGTGCAGTTTGTGCACTGTGGGTATAAACACCACTTCACACCTATAGAAAGCTTTTCAAAGTTCCCTAACATCACTTGCAGGAGGCGTTCCACAACTTCTGGTCTGCCCGGAGAAAACCAGGGGGCCCTACAAAATGGAGTCCTTACAAATGGAACCATTATGGATTGATACGGGTCCTTATTGGTTCCATTTGTACACTCTGGGTGGAGGTTCGCTGAATGTAAGAGATTCATTAGCACATGGAGATGAGCTAGATAGACTGTGTCCCCACCTGCCTGCTTGTTTATCTCCCGTGGCGCTGAGTGAGATAGCACCTCACTTTGATTTTCTTTTCTACTTTCTCTGTTGCCCCTGGGAATTGTGAGAGCTGTCATTCAGTCTCCCTCACCAACACCCCACCGTTCACTTTCACTGCTGCCACCACCACCATATTGTGTTGTATTTTATATTCAGCCTTGGTACGTGTGGAGTAGATTTTGTAGCCTGCAGTGTTTTAACCTAGTTCATTTGTTCTCAAACTTTAGTTTTTCTTTTTTAATTAAGGACCTATATAACTCTTTGAGTGTACAAGTGGGTGCAAATGGTTCTATTATGTTCCATTAGCATACTCTCAACCAGGTTATGAACCTGTATGGGTCCATAAAGATCCAGATGGACCCCCAAACCACTGCCCTACTTTTACCATCATGCATCACATGTTCAAATCCTGCCAACATTAATTTCTTGAAAGATTAGCTCTGGAAGCACAGACCGACACGCCCTATAGTGCCCACATATAAAAGATGCATTGCACCCCCTGTCATTAGAATCATATAGAATGCAACATTTGTTCTTCACATATACTATTATCTATTTTTTGAAATGTTTAATTTAATCCTGGGATTATCAAAGTCAAAGAGGCTCAGGCTGTCCAGAATTTGGTCACGGGTGATGTCATCAGCACAACCTTTTCAGAGCTAAGCCGTTTATGAGGAAGTGAATGTAGACCTTAATAGATTTGTTTTTTGGATGGTTTTCCAAGAAAAATATCCCTTAAGCCTGCCGCTTGTTCTCCTTTCAGAAATGCCATTTGCTATTTCTGTGTCACACTGTTAAAGTAGGACTTGACTTTAGGCTGACATCTAGCTACCCTGTAACCAACTATCCCGGCCACCAGGTCCCAGGACTTCTGCTGTGAGGCATGCGGCTGCTCCATGCGCACGGCGCTGCATGCCCCCTCCCCCAGCAGCGACCCCAGTCCCCAGGACCGCAAGGACCAAGAGCTAGCACGGCAGATCAACTTCAAGGTTCTCACTCCGTTTAAACGCTGCACAGCACAAACATCCTCCCACACTCTCAATTCTACTTTATACAGCAATAAAGCCCACAAATCACTTGGGCAAAGCCTGTTGAGTATGTGCTTAGCAATAGAGAAACACACACTGATATCTCTGATTGCAAATCCAGCTGTTATTGAAGCGGGCCTGAGTGATATGTTTTTGTAAAAAATATTCCAATAGATTGGGAGGCGGTCACATTTCAGGCTGCCTCACAGTTAAAAGGCCCAGGGTTCAATTCCTGCTGGGGAAGCTGTGCGCTATGGGGCTCCCTGTGTCCCTTAGGGTAGGTACCCTCACAAAAAACATGCAGTAATCCTGCTCTCTATACGGCCTCCCGCTTGCCAGCCGGGCAACCTGATGGAGGGGGAAGGAACTTGTACGTGTTCTTTCCATGCCCTACATCCAACCAGGGATACCCCCCCCTTTCAGGTGAAAGGAAACAAGTCTTGGACTCCTCATGCATAGAAGGAGGCATGAGGTCAGTCTGTTGCTCTCCACAGGTTGGCAGAGAGATTGTAGCACCCAGGAGTACATTTGATAATTGACACTGGGTGAAAAAATGAGTTGCAAAAAACAAAAAGTCAAGTGTCACATTTCTAGTGAGCGATTCTAAGTGTGATATATACAGTATACGTATCATTTTTGGTGAGACATGACAACCTGAACCCAATGTGTGAGAGATGTGGAGGTGCTGTATTTCACACTTATTTTAATGAAGGAATATCACCCATTCATTCACATCTGAACAATTCACACTTATTTTAACGAAGGAATATCACCCATTGATTCACATCTGAACAATCCCCAGACTTACTTTAAAGCAAAACATTTGTATTAAAACACTGAGCTTTTGTTCAGTCATCTGGAGTGAGAAATACGCTTTAACAGTTTTTATGCCATGGAAATAGATCTACGTCATCCGTTATCATTATGATTTACAGTAACAACTGATGCCGCTGACGTTAACGCTACTGTACGTGACGTAACTTACCGACGCCGGTTCAATACGATCCCCATGCTAACAGCAGCTAGCAGCGACCGCGGCGACCATTGCTAGAGCATAACAAGGGACGGCCTAACCCGGAACCAAAAGTGTGTGTCCGTCCACTAACTTGTCCGTGGGGAAACATGGACCGAAATATGAAATATGAGTTTTTGATGAAAAAAACTGGCACTGGCTACCTCCAAAAATATGAAAAAGGGCTGGCACGGAGAGTGTTAATAAACTTCATTTGCACTCCACTTTGTGTTCTTATCGACCGTTGGAAAGCTGGAGAGGTATAGTCTCGGATCACACAGGTCAAATGAAATGCGATCGTAGTCCCGCTAGGGGTCATGTGTGATTTTAAGAGGTGAGGTGTGTGACCAGCCACATCTTATCCTATCCCTGCACCATCCACTAACTCTCTGAGAATTGCTTTAATGGGATGTAACACACATTGCTACCTTGGGCGTACGAGGGAATTGCTGTCGATATCCGTTGACAAGGGGCCATGGGCCGTGTTGTTCTGTCTGTGCTGATGCAGGCGGAGACCAGCTCGTCCCGACAGGCCAGCGAGACCAGTGGAGCGGACGGGAGTGAGGAGTCCTCCACACACACACAGGGAGACACGTCCACCTCAGAGACCCTGGACGACTCTGAGGCACTCCAGGAAGAACAGGTATCGGGGACCTTTAAGTAGAATATGTTTGCTTTAAAATATATATTCATAGATTTTCACAAATGTTCATGATTTTTGAAAAGTATAGTAAAAGGCTATCCTTGAAAATCAAAGAAAGGTCCCACAAAGAAAAACAAAAAAAGTTGCTCTTTAGCAAAAGGGCAATGCACACCTCAAAAGGCTACCAAAAGGCCAATATACACCTCAAAAGAGCAACATTGTTTGGCAGGTGTCTGACAGTGTGCAGGACCTTTCCTTTGTTTTTCAAGGTTACCCTTTTATTATGTTCTACTGCCCTGTGCACCTGTTGACAGCCCTTTGATGTATGGATTGGCCTTTTGCTATGAATAGCTAATGTATAAAATATGGTTAAAGTTTTTAAAATCCCAGAGTCCTATACTCTCAATCTGTTGATTGTGTCTTGGGTACATCCACACAGAACATAAATAATGGCCGCGATAAAGCAACAGTTTATTCATTTTGGAAATGTCACAAGTGGATTTATCAGCCGACACCGGCTATTATGAGCTGACCTGGAGCCGGAGCATTGATCCAGGCGCCAACTTGTACATCACAAGTTCCCTGTCTGAAAAGAACTTTAGAGTCCAGGCAGCTATTAAGAAGTTATGGTTGTACTGTTCGTAATTACTGGGCATAACGGTTGAGCAGCTCTGTGCCACCAGGGAGTATTTCAAACTCGTCAGTCCAAATTTTTCATCTTGTATTGAGCTTGTATTTTCCTCCTCGCTCTCTAAATCAAAGTTACTCCCCCTTTTTTCTCGACAAAATAAAGCCTGGAATCTTGAAAGCAAAGCCCCCCTCGTCACCCTCCCCCGACACCCTCTACAATCCACCCACTCCTACTTAATGAGCTATCTCCGTTACCGACGTGGGTAGGGGGAATGATGCTTTAGGGACATTTTTTTCCCAGTCTGCTTATGCGCGGGGGTGTCACTTTATCATAGAAGATAACAGGCTCATTGATTTGGCACATAGTTGGAGGGGGTTCACTTGATTATGAAATACAGTGAGTGAGTCAACAGGAAGTAGTGCCTCCATCTCTATCCACAATAACACCATGCCTGCCTCTAGCACTTCTTAGTACTAGTAAGAAGTAATAGTTGGTGGAGCACATTCTCAGGGTTGAATACCAAACCAACTGTTGTAGCCAACTCTCTAACTTCACAACACTCGACACAGCAACTCACAGCCCTAAAGGGCAACACACACACACACACACACACACACACACACACACACACACACACACACACACACACACACACACACACACACACACACACACACACACACACACACACACACACACACACACACACACACACACAGGTCCCGTAAGATGAAACAGCAGACAGCACTATTCATTATTCTCCTTGAGTGTGAGGAGGGCTCTTTAGAGAGATCAGAGGCTTTGTATTATATCTACACATGCCAGCATTTTCACAGGGTCGTTTTCATTGACTTAAGCCTTATAAACTTCATATTGCAAAAATAGCTGACCTACAAGCTTGAGCTATTTTAGCTTTTCATTTATTTTATTTTAATTTTTAAACATTTGAACATATTTACCTAGATGACGTGCCCAAAATAAGCATGCCAGGTTGAAAGTGGTTAGATAATATGGCCAAGGGGTTGATGTTGTAAGAGGATAGATTTCGGTGCCAGCTGCAACCCAGCAGGGGCAGCTTAGGCATTTTTAGAAGCGTCTCTAAACCAATGTTTTGGTCCCCTCTCCCCCTTCAATTGCAATTATTACATAATAATTGTTCCGTTTGCTTATAATGCTTGAGTTTATCCTATGTCTGTGCTCGTTCTACCACGCTCTAATGTCTGCAGCTAAGTAGTCTCTGGTTTGTATGACATACAGTACATACTTACAGAGATGAACAATTCACCATCTTGTGTGTTTTTTGGAAAACAGTCCATTTTGTGGAGTGAATGTCTGACTTTTGGCTTTGCTTCACCAAGTGAACAACCACTACTATGCTAGAAGACAGATGCAGTCTTTTGAGACATATTTAATGGCTGGCGATCTGTGCATCTTGAAAATTTGCCAGTCATTACAATAAAACCGGTATTATTAAATGATGAATTAATGTCACAAAAGCTAAAATATGTACAAATTTCAGTATGCGATTTTAGCCGATCGGGATATGCGTTTTTTCTTCAACATAGCTGTATTGACATCAAAAACAACTAAAAATATAGCTGCAAGCAGCAATAAAACGTGAACAAGCAAGCAGCAATAAGGAGTCAGAACAATATGCAGAAGAAGGAACATATTTTTGGTGCTTTTGCCCCGGGTCCATACAATAGTGAATGAATAAATGAAATGTAAAATTCCTACAGTAGCCTACATGTCAACCTGGCCTCCTACAACAAAACTGATAAAAGCTTGGACAATTACAGTACAATTCAAGTACAACTAGAAGAAATTGTGAAATAAATGTGATTGGACACTAGTTAACAACAGTTGTTTAATGGCCACTTTGTTCAAGAAGTTAATCTAACATAATCTGGCACAATGTTTTAACCACTACACTGTTACATGAAATGATCAAGGCTTGTACAATGCTTTGGGTAGGTTACTACTGGAAATCTAGAATGTCGGGGTATGACCTGGCCGGGAATCGAACCCCGGTCTCCCAGTCTCAGGGCAGACACTCTAACCACAAGGCCACTGAGTTGGTGCCATTACCATTACATTGAGTTTTATCATCTCAATCACAAATTGACATTTCCGTGAATGTCACTTTCATGATATGCGAGTGTAACTCCGTGCTATTGAGAAGTAGGCAGAAATGCATTGGACTCAAAGTAAAAGCCCAGCTTGAATCCTTTTATGTTAGGTCTTTTTAAGTAATAGCAAATCATACACATTGCAGAGACTTTAATTGTTACTGTAAAATAATTCAAACCGGCTGTCATTTTACATCTCATCTTACTCACTTCAAACAATGTGTTTCAGACACTAGACTATGATTTTTCACCGTTAGGCTCACTGTGACCACTGATCACGTGACTAACCCAATGTAACTGTGTACCCCATCATTGGCGCAACTCCGTCTCTAAATGGCTCTGGTGCGTTGCATTAAAATTGGATTTTAGATCATGCAACAGCATGCAGCAGTGGATAAACAAAACACAAGACAAATCAGTTTATGAAGAAAACTGAAGCAATAGGACATGTGGGTGTGACAATCTGCCACATCCTGACGTGAAACTCTACATACAATATAAAAGTATACTGGTTTACAGCAGTATGTTTTTATGAAGTGTATCCTTTAAACAAACAACTACCCTTAATCAATGATTATCTATGATAAAAATGCTTCAAAACAAGAGCCTACACATGTTAACAATTAATGTGATTCATAAAATGACCAATGCCAGGCTGCATTATATATTTGATGGTCAAATGAATTATTTTCGAAGTAATTTAAACATTTCATTGATGAGCCATGCGAGTTCCATTGTAAAAGCAGTGAGGTGGCTAAAATGGAAACTCCAACATAAAAGAAGGACATCAAGAGAATGGCAAGGTTTAACGGTTTTTATTAACAACCACTCCCAAAAGTATTAGATTACATTTGTACAAGGGCAGCATTGCTGGTTGAACTGGTAGGGATACTTAAGTAATCTGATTACTTGTAATGAATTATTTACATGATTACTTTACCAAACAAGGAGAACAAAGGAAGACCTGGAGATGCCGCAAACAGGAGGGGGGGCCCAGGCCACCCCTAGGGACGTCGAAGCTGTTCCCACCCCTCGCCCTAACTTAACAAATGAATCCTAAACCGAGAACTAAAACATAACGAAAACCAAGGCTGCCGGCCATCTCCAGGCCAAACAGAAATAAACTAACTAAAGAGAACTGAAAACAAAGGCTAACAAGAACAGAGCTGGGCTGCTGAGCTGTTGTCTGGTCTGTCTGCCATCAGACTGAAGGAGCTGGCTTTTATGCAGGAGGAGGAGCATGGCTGATTGGGGAACTTGCTGCAGGTGCCAGCTGGGTGTGCCACACTGAGTGAGGGAGAGACAGAGGGAGTTAAGCACAGACACTGATTGACAGACAGAGTGTGTGTGTGTGTGTGTGTGTGTGTGTGTGTGTGTGTGTGTGTGTGTGTGTGTGTTGTCATGGCCACACGCAACAGGTCCACCAACAGGTCATGTAGGCTACACCCGTCTACACTGGAAGTGTAACAAAAACCCATATGAGTACATAAATCACAATATATCATAAAACATTCAAACATGAACATTTAAAAATGGCTGATCTACAAGCTCCTTGCTTAAAGGTAGGAGAAGTGATTTCACTTTTGTCAGATATCACCCAAAAAATATTTTTTTCTGTTAAAATGCTCTATTATAAGGTGTGGAAACCACATATGGAGTCCCCCCCCCCCCCACGTTAGCAGAGGAGCTAATAAACGTTCCCCAGGTCACCACAATTCTCCTCCAATCAGGAGAGAGCAGCAGGTTCACATAGTGTAGCTACTTTTGGGGGCCCCTAGTGCACCAGGCTGGTACTACACCATGAATTTCAAATCACTTCCCCTACCTTTAAAACATACCTCTGGTTAAGTGCAAGAAAACAAACAAAAGAGGCTCTTGAGCAGTACTGAGGCTTATGCAGAGGTCACCTGAAGAATACTGAACCACAGTGTAAAATTATACAAATAGTAAAGTGTCAATTAGAAATGGCTGATCTACAAGCTCCTTGTGCATAAACATACCTCCAGTTAAGTGCAAACAACCCAACAGGAGCTTGTCCCTCAGCGCCCAGAACTAGGAGGAGAGCACCTGAGGAACAACAGGACCATTTACTACATACAATAATGTGAGTGATGGTTTAGCATAAAAAACACCTAATGCCTACCTTGCTCACTCAGTGCATGTTGACAGCAATAGGAGGACTGAATGACTAAGTCCCTGGCTTTATAGTGGGGGAGGGGCTGTCAGTGGCCACCTGCAAGTGGGTGAGTGTTTGGGGAGTGGCCACAGATCATTGTCTGCAGAGCCCTGGAAATAGACAGTTACGCCAACTCTGTTCACTTCATGGGGCCAGTCCGTCTACATAGACTTCTGTTGGATAGTGACATGAAGAGTGACAGCCGGAAGTTACTGAATGCATTGAAGCCTATGGGCTCGAGTATGAGAACCACGTGACCAGGCGGTTTTCTGACCCCTCAATGTCGCAACTCTTCTACTAGATGGCTCTGATTGTCTGGAGACAGGTCTCCCTGCTACATGCAACACACACACACACACAAATAAATTATATATATATATATATATATATATATATATATATATATATATATATATATATATATATATATATATATATATATATATATATATATATATATATATATATATATATATATTTCATCACATGATGGGAGCTTTTATGTCTTGGTACCAAGTATTCAAACTTTGCACATTGACATGCTCGTAACACATCATCACATCACAGATACAGGCAAGACCACCAAACCGTGTGACAATATGCAAACAGCACTATATGCACAATAAGCCATATAAAAATGGAAAACTCACCTTGGAAATTGGAAGACCATATTTCACATGCTTCCCTAAGTTCCACATGCTTATTGCTCTCACACAATCTGGCACAATATACTTGCTCCAGTGTTGCCATTTTTTGATGAAAACAAATTTGCTTCGGAACTTTTGTCCGGATGGGGCCAAAGTTCTCATGTAGCAGGTGTCATGCAAATTGATCAAAAATCCAGGCAGAAAATCAGGCATGAGCATTTTTCAAACTGCTTAAAATGGCAGACACTCTGGGGGTGGAGCTTACCGGTCAAAGTTACAGATGTGTTCCACATGAATCAAGGAACATGTAGAAACAAGTCCCATGATTTTTGGCCAAACAAGGCCCGAGTTATGGTTGTTCAAATGTTTCAGTTTCAAAGAATTGTTATAGCGCCCCTGTAATATCCCAGACGGGATTTACATATAATACCCGGAAAATGAAATGATGGGCGGACAAAGGGTTAAGGAAAACTGAGGGTTACAATTTATTGAATTAAAGTAGTAAGGTTACTGAACAGAAAATACAAAAAGCTAAGGGAAGGGACTGGTGGTGCCAGAAAAAGTTACAATCAAAAACACACCTACCTAGAACCCCAACCCTCTAACCTACCGGGAATTACTCAAACAAACAATTCCTACTCTACCTTCAAAAAAAGGAAATTACAACATGTGGCACTCACCTCTAACCTGGTGTAAAAAACACGGGAGTTACCTACGTGTTGCAAAATGTACAGGGTACCCTGTCTTCCCCTGTCCCTTCCCTGAAGAACTTAACTCAAAATGGGAAGGCTGAACTTAAATACTAGAACTACAAACAAAAGAAAGTACTCTGATTATAAACAGTACAGTACGGTACTTTAACAGTACTTTTACTGTGAGACTGTGGCTAGAGTAGGGCTTTACCGAATAGCCTCGTTTTTAACAACAAAGACTGGTTTTACAAAATGGCTGTGTTTAGGACAACTTCTAAGGACTACTATTTGACTTGTATTTGGACAAACTGGCAAAACTGGTATGCTTAGGACACTGAATGGTTTGGAGCTGCTGTCTGCTGGCAGGCTGAAAAGAGAGTGAGTGGAAGACAACAGGTGCCTTATATAGTCTGATGATGGAGGTGATTGGAGGAGACAGATGCGTGGTGGCCCAACCGGTGGTGAGAGGTGGAGGAGTGGGCTGGTACTGGAGATGAGTGGGCTGGACCTGTGAGTATGATTGACAGACTGGAGAGAAGGAGAGGAGAGCAGAATATAGAGGGGAGGAACACATGCTGCCTGCACTGTCTGTCTGTTCCCCCATAATAATACACGTAACAGCCCCCATTTGAGCAATTTGAGTAAGTCTGGTTTTGCTGCTATTTGGCATCCCCCTCTACAAAACTGTAAAATATCAGAAGCATATTACGCTGCATGTGTAGATTAGGGGCATTAGAATCATTTTCACAAACGAGCAATTTTCATTGGCTCGTAAAAACATAATTTTTTCACTTAAAACAAAATCCACACCTATTTTCATATTCGTATGGCTCCAAAGTTCATGTGTAGGTCATTGTTATGCATTTTGATCAAAGATTGTAGGAGAACAGACATTTTAACTGTTTTACATATAATTCAAGATGGCGGTTCATCTAAAGGTCAGAGGTCAAAAGTCAGAATACAAAAGTTGTTCGGCATAAGCAGACGCATAAGTGAATATAAGTTACATTTCTGAGAGTCAAGCAGTTCATAAGTTATAAGTGTTTAAAGTTTGCAATTTCAGTTGAGTGCTATAGCGCCACCATTTGACCAGTGGTCACAGGCTTCGCATCATCACCGTTTGGCATCACCCTCTACCAGATTACCAATTTTCGCGAAAACCGACTGCACGGTTCAGCCAGAACAGCTATTTCTGGCGGAAAAAGAAGGAGAAAAGCAGTCAATAACAATTAAGTGAACAAGTCACTTCGTGACTGCTTGTTCACTTCAAAAACAACTAAAAAAAGTCTTGTTTACCTGTTTACATTACATTATCATGACGTGTCTGGAGTCTGACTGGAGCCCCATATTGTCAGGCTGTTGCCTCAGTGTCCTCGGGTCCTGTGCCTCCCATACTGGAGCTGTCCAATTATAAAGCTGCTGAAATGCTGCGCGCGTCTCCAGGTCCGAATTAAGACATGTCCTGATGCCTCACAGGGCTGCAGCTCAGGGGCCCAAGACTCCCGGAGGCCCTCCCAGTGGGCTGCGAGCGCACTGCTTCATGAACATTTCATTTGGTTTTATTGGTTGTTTCTGGGCTGAAAAAAGCCATTTTCATTTGGTTTTATTGTTTCTGGATTGATAGATTATGTGGCCCTCGCTGGGGCTAGATGATTAACCAAATATATTGGTAAATGAAAGTTTTTACGCAATGTGCAACATAGCACCAATATACAATGCCTCTGAGGAAATGAAATTCACTCTACAGCAATCAAGCAAAATAATCTACTCAAAACACTGGCAAGATTGCTTGGCTGAGGAAACGGTCAATTGCAAAGAATTCATTAAAAGTAAACAGAACCTTGCATACGTTTCTGTTGACATAGCCTTGCAAATCAAATCTTCCAGCGAGCAACACTTCAGGATCTGTCTATGCTTTCCAGTCTCACTGGCTGAATTGTGTTTGATGGAACATTGTCTGTTTACCCATCCCCTTCTGGCTTTGTCTGTTTATAGCTTAACTTATTAAATGTCAGATTTATTTCTCCCTATGTTTAGCTCACTGCCAGGCTTTTTTGTTTGTTTGTTACCTTTTCAGGACACGAGGGGACATTATGATTTTCCATTTGCCACTTGCATTTTCATAGTTTGAAAAGCTTCCCCAAAGAATACGTACAAGAAAAAATTGCAACAACACAACTTGCACGGCGTTGTTTCTCTGCGGTATCATTTTTGCTTTTTTTTTTTTTTTTGCCTTTATTCATAGTTTCAAGTGAAGATAGACAGGAAAGGGGGGGGGGGGGGGCAGCAAAGGTCGTCATGAACACACGACCCGCAGTCAGGCCAGAGCCTATATGTGGCACACACCTGCCCTGGATCACTAGACCAGCTTACTAGGACACTTATCTAACTACTTGAAATTAAAACAAGTTTGAGAATCGCTACTTCATATAATGTCTTCCTAGTAGTCTGCTCCTCTTTTTCTCCATCTCAAGCTTTCTCTCTATCCCCCCATCATTAACTAATGCTTCTTATATTCCTCTTCCCAGGAGCTCAACAGGCTTGTAGTCATTCTGTAATTGGCCAAAGTGTTATTTTTAGTTTAAAGAACTAAATAAAATGGGAGCGATATGAATGTTAAACAAAGTCTGCAGGGAGGATTTAATCAGCTTTTTGTATGGTATGGGCACTCAGGAACTTACTTTTTAGTTTACTTTTTTCTGTAGTTGTGGCAAGTTTAGTTGAATCAAGGGTGTTGAAAGTGAGAAAGTCAAAAGTTCTTCATAAAATACTGTGGTGGCAAAGGTGTTGATCATGAAAGAAACAGTGTGGCTTTGAACGGCCACAAAAGTGAAAATGCGCCGCCTGTGGTGTGTGGATAACAGCTGCGTCTTTAGATAAACTGCTGACAGAAATGTCTCTATGCTCAAGTTTATTATTTCCATTTGCGTGCGTGTGCTTTTATTACTATACCTGTGAAGACAGTAGAATTTGAGAAATGGGTGCTAACTTGGGGGAGTTAGGAGTACAAAAAGCATTCACATTGGGAATAGCATTATTGGTTAGGTTTGGGGGTTGGGGTTAAGTTCAGCAATACAATTTTGAGTGTGTGTGTGCGTGTACGTGCGCGTGCACATGCACATGCACATGCACAAAATGTGAGTGCGAGAATCAACACAAGCCGGTCTCTGACTCAATACAGCATGATGTTTTGCCTGGAAATTCTGTATTCGTATTGATTCTGTTCCTGTTATAAATCCCTTTCACGCCATAAAGTTTGCAGCACACGGCTGCGCTTTTTCAGATTTGTTTTCAAGAAAACTGCGAACCAGGACCTTAATTCAGTGGTTCATGATGCAGGGAACCCCAGTAGTCTCTAATGGACAGACAGACACAAAGCTGTGGATAGGAGCTGTGGATACTGCAGTGCTAACACAAGTTAGCACTGCAATTGAACTGAAATTAGAGTAAAGTACAACTGCAAACACACAAGTAAAATTAACTACAACAAATGACTTAAGCCTCCTTGCTTTATTAGACTGAGGTCAAAGAAACAACAGACGGCAGCCTATGGTATGACACAAATATACCTCCTTTATTTGTGTTGATTCCAGTGTTTCCGTTGTGAATCCGCCCCTCCCGACTCTCACACACTCTCCACTCTCCACTCTCTCCCTCCAGCGGTCAGAAGAGGATTCATCATCGACGCCAGCTGCCAGCGAGGAGGTCCCGTGTCCCCCTGCGACCTCCAGGAGCAGTGGTCAGTCTCTGAGCCCCCGGCAGCGCCGCGCACAGCAGCAGCAACAGCAGGACCAGAGAGCAGCCCGCCCCCCCGCCTTCTCTGCTTTCCCCGCTGGCCCTCATGCCCCTCACCCGCAGGTATGGGACACATGTCACTATGGTCAACATAATTGCCGAAAAAACAAAAAAAAAAAAAATAGCACACCCCCAGGCCCCACATAGTAGTATCGAGTTTTTACATGTATTTTGATTGTCGCAAAGAGGGATTAAGTGTACAGAGACAAATGTGAGTGTTTTGTTTTGGGCTTTTTTTTTCTCAGACAAATAGTAACACGATTGTGATCCCATGTCTCACCCGCAGGAAGCCAGCCACACTGCCTCAGCGGTCCTCATCGCGGTCCTCACCCTGGCACTGGCCGCGCTCATCTTCCGCAGGATCTACCTGGCCCACGAGTACAAGTTTGACTATGACCTGTGAACGCTTTGCTCGCCGGCGGGTTCCGAGCACCCCAAAAAGCCAGTAGCTTGCCTGTAAGCATATATTTAGCTTTCCCGTTAAACCGCTTCTCCTCCTGCTGTAGTTCTGCCACCTCTATCCCGCGCCCCTCACCCCCTTTCCATGGACTGACAGCCTCGGGTTTTCGCCACGCTGAAGCCAGACGGAAGTCTGGCTTAAAGAAAAAGTGGTAGTAAACCAGGTAACGTTTGGCCATGTCCAGGATACCACTGTTTTCACTGCGCAGGGGGGGGGCGACTTTCATTCCCAAGGAGGAGGTGCCGCTTGACTCTACGTGGACGCCTCCAAGGAGGCCCAGGAGGTGGTGTGTTTTTAACCGCTCAAGCCCTATTTTATATAATATGAAAATGCCCATCTACAAGCTCACGATGAGTGTGTGTGTGTGCGTGTGTCAAGTCGTGAGCTTGTATTATCTTTTATTTTGAAGTTGTTGGGTCAAAGTATAATCATCGTACATTCACTCTTGAGTATGCTGCATTTTTTTAATTAATGGATCATGTTTGTTTATTCAACAAACATTTACTCTCCCTCTCTCTGTGCTTTTTAGCTTTTCAGACGGTCATCTCTACTTGAGTTTGCTTGCTTAAGCAAATGTTAATTAAAACTGTACTATAACGTTAACAATGAAGTTTAATGAATATCTTGGGTAGGTGTTTGGGGGTGCGGCTCTTGCAAGATGAATTGTTTTATGACACAAAAATATACTGTAGGCCAGTGGTTGTCAAGGTGGGGCCCAGGGACCATGGGGCTACAAATGGACCCTGGCAGGTCTATAACTCTGACACTGAGAGGGTATTTGTACATCCTCGGAATTCTGCCAGTCCTGGAGGCGGGGGTGGCTTGAGAATCACTGATGTAGACTGTATGAGCACGATACAGTATGTATCATCCATCTATCTTATTGATTCTGTGTTGGGGATGCAATCGGCTCCCCTGCATTGTGGTATACAGTGTAGAGATTTCCCAAGAGTCCCTATTGTAGGGAAAAAGATCTTGCCTGAGTGGCTCTGCGCTGGGTAAATCTGCTTACCGAAGTACAAAAAAAAGATGAGAAAATGTGCTTTGAAGTGTTCATCACCATAGCAGCTCTTGCTTAATAGTGTGACCGTGTAAGGGCCCATTTGCACTGGTAGAAATTAATGAGGCTTTTGCCAAAGACAGATTTTTTTTGCAGCGTGAATGGACTTATTCAATGTCGCACCAAGGACATTTGCTACGAATGCATGGGTGACATTGGTAATCTTAAAGACTGATGTACCCACTCAGTGGGGCTGTCCCATGACAAAAACGTCCAGATGGCTGACACTTGCCACGGCTCATGCACGCTGCACACTGTCATGAAAGTGACCTAAAACCAAGACACTGAACCTCAATTTTACAAAGTCATTTTGTAGTCAGTTTGACAAAGGTACGACTCAAATGCCTGATTTACAGCTGCAAATCTATCCTTAACGTCATCACTTCCTTTTAACCATGATTTGCTTTTATCCCCTTCCCATTATTCCTTTTTTTAGTTAGTAGTTATAATTGCCCCATTTTTGTTTTACCAGTGCAATCCAACCCAGGGACTAATACTATATATCCATTCCCTGTTTTAGTCCCATTGATATAGGTGTGAATAGCTGGGAAGCAATTTAATGTTTCACGTTGGGGTCTCGTGACTCCAATTTCAAAATATTTCAGGGTCACTGGCCCAGAGGTAGCCATGACACTTTACTGTACTGTACATGGGAACATGCACCTATTATGTCTGTCATTGTACTTGTCATGTGTTATATCTTGTCCGAGTATTTTATTCAGGGCGTGGGTGAAAATAATAACAGACGTACACACATTGCAAACGTGCAATTCATGAAGGTCTTTATATCTTGCTGCCTACCTTCACACACACACACACACACACACATGCACGCGCTAGGGTGACCAAACTGTTCATTTGAGGGACAGAACTGCTGCATTTGTGGGACCAATGTTGGAAACGTTACGTTTCAAACGTGGCAAAAATAGTTAGATCTACAGTACGTTTTGAGCTTGTAGATCAAATGTTTTTGATAAACAACAGTATGCATGTAATGTCGCCCCTCTGGAGTGAGTATGGAAATACTTCTCGGGTTATTTTAACAGACTTAAAAACACCTCTATAGAAGGAAAAGATACAACAGAACGCTGCCTATTAGGTCATCTGAACACGGATGCCTGTCAGTCTCAATGTGGGACAGGGCCTCAATTTGTGGGACACGTGAAAATCGAAGAGGGATTGTCTCGCACAAAGAGGGACATCTGGTCACCCTAACACACACACACACCACACACACACGCACGCACGCGCGCACACACACACACACACACACACGAGAACATCAAAGAAATCACTTTAATAAAAATAAAATAATTGTATTGTCTGTGTTATCTGTTGTGATGTCTTAAAGGTTCTGTTACACATTTAAGGCTCCATTTTCGTTACCGGCAAAACCCCTTATCCTAAACCCCTTATCACTTTTTTTTTTTTAACTATTTTGAACAACCTTTTTGAATAGTTCAACATGCCGATCTATTGGCACATTGTGAGCTTGTAGACTGGCCATTTAAACTATTGAAAAATGTTCTTTTTTAATATTTTAAAAAGGCAAAGAAGTTAAGGGAAAAGGGGTTTAGCGGTGACGAAAATGGAGCCCCCTGTTTTTTCTCCACCATTTAGTCCCTTTGATAAGAGCATAGACAGTGGTGTGAAATCTAGCCTATACTGTTTCTATAATTGCATTGTATTATAGTGCCAGCTCCCAACATGCTTTTTAGGCTCAAACAATAAATGCCACGGTACCTTTATAATGCTGATCTACAAGCTCACCATGGGTTCATTGGGTTGCAAGAGAGAAAGGGGGGGGGGGGGGGTGACAGACAACAGTCAATGTAATCACCAGTGATTGTACACAGCTTGTGCAAGTAGCGAGAAATTCACAAAAGAGGTGAGGTAAACATTTCAAATTGCTGCACCGACATACAGTACACCCTGATTATTGAGTTTTCGTCGTTTATTTCGCTGACTCTTCTTTTGAATGACATTTTGAACCGCAGCCGAGCTCAATTTCTAGAAAACATGATTTGTGACTTGCTAATACCCTTAATCCAACAGCGAGATAGCAGGCTATACTTAGTTCCATCTGGGAGACCTGAAATGGTTTTAATGGGACTCCCGAGTCCTGTCTATGTCTGACCGCCAAAGATTAATGACAATGGTTTATTTCAGTAGCTACCACAACAATGAACACAGCACTGCCTGTAGAGTTCACTTACCTTTTTTAAAGCCATATACGAACTTTAAGAAACGAGGGTTTTTAGCTACTTTTTAGCTAGGTTTTTAATACTTTTGGAAGGTGGCGTGTGGCAGACTGTATAGGCCAGTGGTTCCCAACGTTGTCATTGAGGGAGTTCCAGGGGGTCCCCATGAAGCTAAATGATAAGCTTGGAATCAAATGGACCCTTGCGGATCTGTAACTCTGCAGTGTACACAGTTGGGGTCCCCAGAGTTTTTTTTTTTTTTTTTTTGAAACCCCGACCCGAGTCTGCACAACTAGAGGATGTAGAAGATTAATGGTCATTTGGATCTGTATGTTTGACTGTTTTGTTTCCCATATCCAGCCTGGAATTGTGTGCAAAAGCCAAAGAGATCTTTAGTTTTAGGTCTGTATACGGGGGATAAAAAATGCCATCAAATGGTGATACATGCTTCAAAATTTCAAATTCTGAATAATAAACAGTGGGGCCATCAAAAAGGTTGAAAACCACTGGCCTGGTCTGTAGTAGGCCTACGTCAGGATAAGTGAGGAGGGTGTCCTGGCGTCACGTCATGTGTGTTGCCGCTGTCCATGGTCCTGGTGCTGAGCTCCGTGCAGTTGCAGCTCAGGCGTACACAACATGCAGCGCACGAAGGCATTTAGAGCCGGATCATCTCTACTCTATGCGACGCGTAAAGTCACACCTCCGCCTCTGACGAGGAGATGCTGCTTCAGTGCGAAAGTCGTTTGTTATTCGGGCTCGGCGTGAAGGGGCTCTCGCTGCCGGTATCCTATAAACTCATTCGAGGACTGTTGAAGAAAGTTCGCGTCTGATAAATGATGCCATATTATACCAGGCTTTTGTTTTTACTTTTTTGCCTGATTGTCATCGGGGAGTGCCTCCATCGATCAAAGAGTAGAACTCGGAGAAAGCGGTGGTCCGTAGCTGTGGACACGCACAAGACCGGCAAGTGAGTGTTTTTGGTTTTTGTTCTATATATTTAATAAGGTCACCTTCATTATAGCCAACGACCGTTCGGTCATTTTAGTTGCAGCACGACATAATACAGCAATGGTCCCTAAAGTGGGGTCCGGGGACCCCCAGGGGTTCTTGAGGGAGTTCCCAGGGTGTACCCAGCTAAATGATATAGTTTGGGACCAATTGGACCCATGTGGGTATGACCTAATGGATCCATGTCTTTCCATTTGTAGATACGCTCAGAGTTAATTTAAGAGTGATTTAACAATATGAATTGGGGAGATAGAAATGCCGTTAAATAGGGGAAAACGTAGCTAGGTAGCCTAGTTCATAAGCGTCTCTCTGGCATAGGGTATATTGTCAAATGGGGGTCCGCGAGGCAATGGATGTCAATTTTGGGGGTCCTTGACGTGAAAAAGTTTGGTAACCACTCCTGTTGTACATGACTAACATTTCGATCTATTCTGACGTTGTGCTATACGTGCGTAAAGATGTACTTACTGTATATATCCCGAGCGCAGACATTTACTCCAGCTGATGGAGTAGCCTACTGATCTTTGACTGCTTTGTGGATATATATCCCACAGCAGCAGCAAAGATGCAGGAGATTAAAATGCCATTTACATATATTTCCCCGCGGGAGCTTCCCTCAAATATGGATCGAGTGAAAGTGATAGTTTTGACATTTTTTTCCCCCTTTTTTGAATGGGTATCTAGATGTCTATTTCTGTCACTGAAAAAAAAGACTGCCCGCGGGTTAAAGTGTCGTATTCAGTAGCCTTATGCACCCAAATTAATATGCTACCATATCATATATAGGCCTAATCTCTACTCTGAAATATGTGGTGTTATTCTGTATTGAAACTATTTGTTTCAATTATACATGCAATATTATGGTGTGTAATATTATATTCTCTAAAGACATTTTATAAAAGCTTTGTGCTCTAGTGCAGTGGTTTTCAACCATTTTGACACCAGGGCCCGATATTTATTCAGCATTTGGGCTACGGACCACCATTTGATGACATTTTTATTTTTCACCCCACAGACCCCAAAACTAAAGATTCATACTTTTGTCTGGAAACAGGCAAACATAATTATTATGGATCAAAATGAACACTAATCTTCTACATTGTCTAGTTGTGTAGATTAGAATTCAGAATATTTTAACTTTTGAGAGTGTGAACATGAAACCAAATGGACCTGCAAGGGTCCATTTGGTTTCATGTTCACGCTCTCAAAGAGTTACAACTTTCCATCATTTAGCTGGGGACCGCCTGTAACCCTTTCAAAGACCACTTGGGCTTCCCGGACCACTGGTTGAAAACCACTGCTCTACAATGTGTTCTTGCAAATGTGCCTTTACACTACTTTGCATTGCATTCAGCGTAAAATTGCACTACCCTAAATCATTTTGCTTTTTGTCTAACTATACGATCTCGTTTTCTCAAGAAAGCACCAATGCATTAATGCCACTGTGTCTCTCTCCTCCGCTCTGGTCAGCCCACTCTCCAAGAAGATTGTGGACGGGACCAAAGTTCGCCGGGCGAAGCAGGACCACCTTCTCCGTGTGGATGACCATGACTTCACCATGAGGCCAGCTTTTGCAGGTATTGCCCTATATACTCCAAAACATCTTAGCTCAATTAAGACCCAAAGGAAAAATGTTTTTTTTTCCTATACTCAATGGCCCACCAGGGGTTCAACTGGACCTGTACACTAGGTCTCCTAATTGGAGCCCAACCTTTTCTACACTGTATAGCAGGGGTGTAAAACTCAGATACAAAGTGGGCCAAAATTTTAAACTGAACAAGTTTTAACAAACTAACCTTTTAAAGGTGAATTCCACCCATTTTCATTTTTTTCCTGAGAGGGTACAAATGGTAACCATTTGGTTCCATTCGTACACTCTCAGGAAAAATGGTTCTGAAAGAAAAATCATTAACATGGTGAAATACATCTTGATGATGTCATCAGATGTATTTCACCATGTTAATGATTTTTTCAGACATCCATTTTTAGGAAATACAGAATTGGGGCAACTTTTTTTTATCATGTCCACACAACATCTCTAAGGTATATTAATGACATATTAAATTGTTGAAAATGGGTGGTCTTCCCCTTTAATTTGATAATGTCTCAAGGGCCAAATGAAACTATACGGTGGGCCAAATTTGGCCCCCGGGCCAGAGTTTGATACCCATGCTGTAAAGTGTCAGTGTTAATTTAACCTTGAGCTGTAATACCCCATTTCTGGTCCCCTGGTGGGGGACCTCGCGACCCTATTCGGGAGGTCAACTATATTTGCCGATTGTAGACAATCTACAAACACAAACGCATCTCAGTGCAGCATTGTGTGCTTGTAGATCTGATATTTTTGGCAAATAGATTTGCTGTAGAGGGGGAAAAGTGTGGTCCAACTAGATCACCCTATACAGTTTAAGTGCTTAACCGCTTTCAACTTGATGCCTCTGTAGTGGGCATGTCATTCATTATTATAGGCAGAGATTCAAAAATGGTTTACAATACTTAAAAAAGTCTAGTCTAGAACCCAGGTTGTATTCCAAGCAACTTAGTAACTGTATTTTCTCTGGAGAACCTAGTTGTACATGGCAAAGTCTATGAAATAGGGTTTAAGTGATTCATCTCCACAAGGCCATGCACAAAACATATTGTATCATGATAACAATGTGGTCAGCTGAGCTGAGTGAGAATATTGCTTATGTTAGTTGGCCGGTGGATGGTGGGTGGATGTCACAAACGTGCGTAACATGCCCATATTTGTAGACCACTTTAAACTAGATTTGAAGGCTGCTTAGCGGCCCGAAAATCTCGTTATGAATAATCTTTTCATCTCTGCACCTCATAGTGACCTCATAGAGGAGTAATTGGTAACTACAAATAATACACCAGGGATGGGTAACCGTTTTGGACCACATTGTCAGACAGACAGCATTTGTCAGAAGGAAAGAAATCTATGGTGTTTCATAAAATAGCATAATATCTGATGTACAGGGTTTAACCACAAGTCATAATGAGACACATATTGAGCTTGCAGACCATTTATCCATGCTATTTGTATACAACGCAGTATATAGGGCTTAATTAAGCAATAATTACACAAGGGGGGGTGCTTCAACATCATTAATGCCCGCCTGTGATGCTGCAAGAACTGCAGGTGTTCCGAAATGCAGTGCAATAGTGCATTAATGATGTGTGAAGAGAATCACCTCCTAAAAACATCTCTGAAAACAAGGAGGTTGTGCTGGGAGCACAACCTCCTGTCACACTATCAGCTCTGTAGTGTAGATGGTGGAAACCTTCAGGCACTTGGGAGTGAACATTCACAAGAGGCTGAAGTGGGAGAACACACAGCTATGGTGTTCACAGAGACACAACAGCGGCTTGGACTTGAAAAGTTTGGCCTGAGTCCACAACCCATCAGGGCCTGACCAGCTGCTATGACAGCTGCACACACAGACAGTAGTCTCTCAAAACAGACTGTTAAACTCAGTGGGAAAAGAGGGCGCTGTTTTCCCTTAATGCTTTGCCTCAGATTGCACAGTCACGGACCATAAGGCTCGTAGAAGGGTAGTAGTTTAGTTTGAGGAAAATGTCCATCCACAAACCGGCATGTGGATGAGCCTTGGGTGCTTTGCCTTAACTGCACTTGTGAGTTTACTAAGAAAAGTGAAGCCGTGAATAAAATGCCTGTATATGGTTTGGAGTAAATTATCCGGTGAAAGGATCTGCACTGCAGGCAGCCTCCTGAACTAGAAACCTGTCATCTCATAACAAGCTCACAGCCAGTCTGTTCTTGAGATGTTGTGAAACTGCACCCAACTGCTGTGTGTAAAATCCAGTGTGTGTTAATTTAAGTGTTAATTTAATTCATGGATTTGTATACAGATCTATTTTCGTTACATTACTACAGTCTCTGAGTTATGAGGGTTTTATTTGCGCACAAATGCTTTAGTGTGATAGGAAGAAGAGAGGTATGGGCAATTGTGGAAACAATTAGTTTTGTGACAGTGTCTCTCTCCAACATCTGCTGTATAAGAAGAAGCACTACTGTGCACTTTCTAGCAATAGCAATTCAGCCTGATAGCTGGCTGTGCTGTCTTTCATGACACCCTCTGCCTATGATTTAGAAATGGATTTTGATCTTGTTAGCTGAAGTGAAGGTTATGTTGTTCTTTTTGCCTGAGTGCGAACTTGTTCGTGCCTTGAGAGGAGGGGCTGTAATAAGTTGATGTCTCACTGTGAATGTTCTCCTTGCTGCAGGAGTTGCGGGACTAATTCAATTCAATGTTTATTAAAGTGTCAAATCACAACAAGTTGTCTCAGGGCAGTTTATGTAGCAGCAGAGAACAGACAGAGATCCCACATTGAGCAAGCAAAAACCTAGACTAACAGTCTAGGCACAGGTTGTATCACATGATTCACATCTATACACTATAATGACTGGCTTTTTTGCGCCTGACGACACCGCCGTGCAACCACATATACGTCGGGCAATAGAAAGGAACAGAGGAGAGGCACATATCCCTCTAGGATCGACTTTGTTGGGTCTGGCATATCAATGAAGAGGACAGCTTTGTACTCTCTGATTCATGCACTTTGTCTTGTTCAAACACATTCTGAGAACTTGGCTTGTGTGAACCTCTCACCATCTCTACCATGCATGTGTGTGTGTGTGTGTGTGTGTGTGTGTGTGTGTGTGTGTGTGTGTGTGTGTGTGTGTGTGTGTGTGTGTGTGTGTGTGTGTGTGTGTGTGTGTGTGTGTGTGTGTGTGTGTGTGTGTGTGTGTGTGTGTGTGTGTGTGTGTGTGTGTGTTCTGAAAATACACAGTCATTTAATAAACTAAACAGCAATTAAAGAAGAAAGAAGTTCCCGTGTTTTCAGAAGTACGGCTAACACAGTTCAGGAAGTCAAACCATCCAAGAGACCAATGGCATGCATGGATTGCAAGCGTCAAACTTCCTGGAATGTACTGCGCATGTCTGTTTCCTCCCATGAACCAATGTGGACTCCCCCGTAGGTGCCTTCGCGACTTCTCTTAGGTCGATCCTCCTTGGTGTCAAACAGGTGTTGTGTAAACTATGTTAAAGTGTAGGTTCTGCCGTAGGAACAGCTGCTACGGCAAACAGGTTTATCTATTGAGAACTGATCAAGTTCCTGTCGCCGTCCTAGGCTTAAAGTCCCTAATGTCTGTGGGACTGTGAGATTGGTCATTTCGAGATTTTTCTAGGTGAAATTCGGGTTATGAATCAGTTTGAAACGAACTTTGAAACGAATTACAGATAACACTTCAAATAGGCAGAAAAAGGTACAGCCAGTCGTGCACTGTCCAGTTTCTTCTCTCCCCTTTTCTAGTAAATTATTGAGAATACTGTTGGAACTAACATATTTTTATATAATTGATTATCTTCATCTCTATCACTAATCAGTTCTTCCCTCTGGTAGTTGACATTGACATTTGTTGTGCCAATGTTCCGGTGGGTACCTGTTTATTTGTTGCTATACTGACTCGTAGTTATCCTGTTCTTATTTTATCATGACAAAATATAGTTCAGAACATCAGTAGTTTAGGACTGGCTTGGGATTGGTCAAAAGTCTAGCCAGACTGTGTCTGCCCAAGAGCTGAGCACGAGCTGCTCTTGTGCTTGCAGTTATGTTCAGGGGCGGATTGGCACATATTTTCCCACCGGGACAATTTTTCCTTTGCCAGGCCACCCTGGCTCTCAAAGAGATGTAACTCTTTGAGAGTGTAAAAATGAAAACAAATGGACCCTTGCGGGTCCATTTGGTTTCATTTTTACACCCTTAAGAGTTAAAATACTCATCATGTGAATTAGCCCAACTTAGTCTACACAACTAGAGAATGTAGAAGATTAATGGTCATTTTGATCTGTATGTTCCAGGCGAGCATCTAGCACATTCTAGTGCATTTTGGAAGTGCCACTAGTGCATTTTGGAGGATAGAAACGCTAGTTTGCCTGGCCTGGGCCTGGTGCCCTTGCCTGCCCTGGACTTAAAAAAAAAAAAAAAAAAAAAAAAGAAAAAAGAAAAGAAAAAAACCTTGTCCAGGCCACTAGGTGGCGCAGGCCACCGGGAAAACTCCCTGTACTCCAGATGGCCAATCCGCCCCTGGTTATGTTTAAGGTTACAGACAGGGTTAGTAACCTCTGAACAATGGTAGGTAGGCACGATGGGAGGTCAGAATAATGGCATGGCACCAACCAGGCAGGCTGGAGAAAGAATGGATGAATGGACAGTGCAAATCCCACACGTTAGAGCTCTCCAATTATACACAATGATACACCAAAATTGTACACGATGAAAGAACTTGGCCGTGAATCCCTTATCCTGAAAACCACGCGCTTGTTTGTATTTTTTTGGTGTTGTTGTTTTTTTTTATCTTGTTCATTGTTTGCTTCAGATTTGTGCTGCATCTGCTGGATGCTGAGCGTGTGCCAGTGTATGGATGAGGCTTCATTATCCACTGTGTGCATGTTGACAGCTGGGAATGTTTTACAGTCCAGGATGGAAGACAAGTAAAGCAGGGGTTTTCAACCTTTTTCACCACCAAAAACCATTCCTCTACATCCTTTAGTTGTGTAGACTTGACCTTAATTTACATGAATATGATGAATGATGATGAATATTTTAATATTTCCATTTGGTTTCATGTTTACGCTCTCAAAGAGAGAGAGGTTAACCAACTTTCCATTTTGCTGGGGACCACCTGGAATCCTCTCAGGGACCACTGGTGGTCCCTGGACCACCTGTTGAAAACCCCTGAAGAAAAGGTATACCAATACCACAAATAAATTGTTACGAACACACAATAAACGGTAAAAATCTGGTATTAAAATTTTAACTTGAGGTCAAGTACAAAAGTATTGTCGTCAATATACTATAGAGAAGCAAAATAACAGAGCTCGCATTTGTCTGAATATCTTGAAAAACAGATTGACAAGCTGGATGTGGATTAGCTATTCATTTGAACATCCAAAAAAAGTCTAAATCTGCAAAGACACTAAGGCTGCCAAGTAATCGTATAGGTGTAAAGACATAATATTTGCCATGTAGATGTTGTGGAGAGCAGTGTAGTGCATTATAGTAAATGAGTAAACATATCACATACAGCACTTTAGTAAATGTACTTTGTCCAAAGCACATTGACCATGCCCAACAAGCAGTTAAGTCACAGTGGCACGGCACATTACAAAATAGCTTTAGGATACAAGGCCAAATAACTAAGGATGTTATTTGGTCTGCTTTTTGTTTTTATACTTTGTTTTAGTTTTTGTAGTTTCGTTTGAGGTGCCACTGCTTCCAGAAGGATGGAAGAAGCCTGCTTTCCAGAAGCTGCATTCTGTCAGGCCATCCTTGTTTACCTCATGTTCAAGAAAACCATCCGGAGATGTGAGAAGAGCCGTCATGCATTTCACGTCACGTTGCAGAGACAGCCTGTCAGGCGCCAGCCTATTCCCCCACATATTTCACAAAGACGTTCCGCCATAGATGATGGCACAATATTATGTTTGTCTCAGTATGTATTGCCTTGATGTGGTGTCTGAAGTCTGCTTGTGTCTTATTCTGTCCAGTGTTGACTAGAACAGCACATAATTATTCCAGTCACTAGTCCATTGAAAGAGGAACAGTTCAGCATCATTAGCTGAAATGGGTCTTTTCTTTTTTTTACTCCATCTTATCCTACAAACACATCTTTAGATGGCGCGTGCTGTAGTCATTTATAGTTCTCAAAATGGAGACCAGGGGTTATATTCAAACATGGCCTGCAATCATGACACATTTGCTATGTTTTCAACATTTTATAAAACATACGCAAAAAAGTAGTTTCAGATGGGCTTCTGTGGACAAAAACATTGTCCAAATGAATTTGGGTGTCCTTGACAAATGACAACACAAACAACATGTTTTGAGAATTGCTTTAAGAACAGAGAAAGCATTGAGGAGTAAAGTCAGCTTCTTTGCAAAGTGCCATCCTAATCTGTGATATTTGGTATTGTACTTTAATTCCCACAAGGGCTTTCCCCAAGGGACTTATGAGCTGAGCTGTGCTCCACGTTGTTTGCGCATGAAGAGAGTGAGCGTTGCTGCGATAACTTTGGAGACAATTGTATTTCCCCATAAGGCTTGTTGTTATTATTATTATCTTGAGGGCACAACAGTGGTAGTGGTGGAGTTGGTAATGTTGTGGAGGGAGAGCCTGTGGCCTGGAAGAAAAACAGGTTTTCTTCCAAACAGAAGATAACAGCTCAGAGTAGAAGGATATATATATTTTTTGTAGTCTTGTCACGTAGTTCTCAAACATCTTCATGTCAGGGACCTTGCATAAGAGATGTGATTGTTGCTTTGTAAGTACAACAAATCACTTCGAGTTACAAAACTCTTCGGAAGCTGTTGATGATGCCGCAATCTCGGTCGGTCTGTGTCTTCTTGTTTCTGACCGTTTAGACAGCCATTGATCATCTGATGGGCTGTTGGGGATATCTGGCCATTGCACTGCATTTGGCAGTCCAGGTCATTGTAGGCCGTCTTTGCGTATTTATGAAGGTAGATCTGAGAGTGAGACTTTAAGCCACTTGGATACGCAAAGCCGACATGAGTCAGGGGAGACCCCATACCTTACAAGAGCAGTGATTTATTCTCAGAAAGGCTGCTGCTATACATGGATGGGATTGGGAGATTCCACTCACCAAATGGCACTATGGAAAATCTTCCTGACATTTTGTGAAATGTATTAAAGAACGTTTTTTTCTACACAATTTGTATATTCTGAGTTCAGGGCAGGCGGACATTCAGCCTCAGCCTCACACACGATACAAACCCTCTCTATAACTACACCACTTTGTTCAGGCGTCGTTGTAGTTTGTGCATGTGTCGCATGCACAAATGTCGTGATCAGGGACTTTTAGGGATTTAAATCCCCCCCCCCCCCCCCCCCCCCCCCCCCAACTCTCTAAGTGTATAAATGGGTCTATCACACCAGTTTCTGGATCCACACTGAACCATGTGTGAATGGTTTTGTTCACAGCAGAAATGACTTCCCAGCAAACACAGTCAGGACTGTGTCAAATTAGTGACGTCTTGATTGTGGCCAGATTGTGACTAGTCGAATCTGGCCCCGAATATCACCTGATTTCAGCCAAAACAAATCCTGTCCGGTGAAGATGGGCGTCCGAGAGAGTCTGACTGAGTCAGATCTGCCCCAGAATAGCCTCGCTATAGCTTTGTTATCTCAATAACAAATAAATGAGGTTCTGGAAATGAAAGATGATATCCCCATATGGGCTGTGATTTGGCCTATAATAGTCACTGGAGGATGTCATCGCAACATCCTCTTGTGACTCCAGTGACCTGGCACCACTGAATAAGGTTTGCAAAACTTTTATCTTGGTTCCTTTTACACATTTTGTCTGTGACATCTCCAGTCTCAATGGATTCGGCCTCTGCGCTGCACCTTTGATTGTAGTGAGTGGATGTGTGTGTTTTTGTTGTTCTTTTCTGTTTTTTATGTGACGTTATGGTCACAGAAAGTCATGTGAGGACACACATAGTCATGACTCAGAGATTTTGCACGATGAAAGAACAACAACTGAATAAATCTCTTATGCAGCATAGGCTAATGTCTGTGTCGGGTGGCGACCTTGTATGTCTAAAAACTGTTGTGAAATCCAGTTGAAAAAAATTAAAAAGAAGGAAAAAGGAATATGTTTTCTAAATGGATCTAATGTAGTAAGTTTGTGTTAATACTTTCCATCGGTTCAATTTATTGTACAGACAACCTTGACCACTCTACACATTCACTTCAAGGGCCACCTCAACACTTTTCAAAATATCTTCACATAATATTGGTCCTCACAAACAATCATGATAAAAAATAAAGTTTACTATTCCTTTCCTTTGTGGTCTCCATGTGACAAAAAGCAAATGTTGAAACATGGAGATATGAGGTTTCTGGTTGCCCGGCAGCCTACGGTATACAAACACGAATAGTGTGTCACATGGATGGATGCATATGGATTATCTGGATTTGTTTTCTCTCGTATGCCATGTTTACTGGTAATTCCATTTGAAAGATTAACAGATTGTGTCAATTGGTGACACATTGCTTTCTTCCAAACACTGTGCTCTGCTACACACAGTGTAATGGTAGTAATAAGACAGTTTTATTTGTACAGCACCTTTCCTGAAATGGTTTGCAAGGTGCTTTACAGGGTGAAAACAGAAATCAATGGAAATGAAACTCAATAAAGACTAACACACATTACTACACATACTGTACAAATACACAAGTGTGGATGTCCTGTTGGTCCTGACCATGTGTTTGCTTTTAGATCTGCTTTTGTCGTTGAGTGTTTGGCTGTTGTGTTGGCATGCCTTGATGGTACTGTATCTGATAGGTACTATGTCACCTTGTCTCTTTTGTTTTCTTACACAACTCTCAAACTTGTGCCACTATTTTGTCCATGTCTTTATAGGTCACTGGGGTGACCAGATGACCCCTTCTGTATGGTCTGGGGCAGTGTCTCATTTCCAAGACACATCAGGCATCCCACAAAGAGAGACCTTGTCAAATATTTTGTGATTGGCAGGCTCAAATGCCCTAATAGTTGTTTTTTCTGTTCTGATGCTCTCATTGTCTTTTGCTGCAAGATGTGTTTAAGCGCAAACATCCTACAGTGACACGCTGTAAAGGCCTCAGGGATCGGAAGTCGAACCCGCGGACACTGCCTGTGCTGTGTGTTACCAGCCAGGGTGCCTGGACTGCGGAGCCACGGCCCAGGCCCTTAAAATATTTTTTAATTCTAATATCATATTGTATATGTCCCCCAAGCTTATTCCTAATGGTTTGAGCCTCAATCACCACTCTGCAGTCTTGTGATTTCTTTCTGGACTTTGAGAGCAGTTTAGCTGCTCTCAAACGTCTACAGTAGTATGTCCTGAGGTGGTGGGGGCGCTGATATGCAGATTATTTAATATGTGAGATATATAATACTGATGATAGATGACTTATGCCATGCCAGCTTGGGAAATCAGCAATGGTACACATTGCAAACAATGTGGAAATGCAAATTCTAAACTGAAGACTGAAGGAGGAATTGAAGGAGGAATTATAAAATGTAGGGTGCATTGATGATCATCAATCCTCATGAGGCCAAAATCAAACAAGCTGTTCCTGAGAGCAATTTCCATTAAAGCTCCTATGGTATGAAAGCCTGATTGTTCAAGTTGTTGTTGTTAGAGTGAGACGCAGAACCACGGGTCTTTACTGCAACGCCTTAACAAACGTCACCTTGATGAGCACAAGCACGATCACGGCAGCAGAGTCCGTTTTTGCACGAGTGCATGCGCACCTGCATCCCATCAAGTATAATTTATGCTCCGCCCCTTGATGGTGTCACACGCGTAGTTCTCTAGGCTCACAACTGTTACGTCTGTGACGCAAATATGAACTTGTATATGAGCTGTTCTCTGTGGGCAATACTGTTACACAAGTTAACCAAGTATAAATGTCTCCTAGGGTAGGGGGTGCCTCTGCTAGAGACTGCTGTGCTGTATTTGGCTAAAATGCTTCCTCACGCCAACCCCGCCCCCCACAGCCATCTATTAACGCACATTAAACTAACTAAGATATTAGCCTGGGTTCCAGTCTGTTTTGTCAGTCTTAATAGCGAGTGACAAAACAAATCATGCAGTGAAACAAGCTGGAACCCAAGCTACTAAAATACATGCAGCCATTTCAGAGATGACAGGATAGGTGTTTGATTTGATTTTTTATCAACAGCTTGGGGAATTCAAATACAAGACTGTTAACTGTGAGTGGACACAATTCTTATTCAAGTTGTTTTGGGGGCTTTGGGGGCCTTATTGGTAGAGTACAGTGATTAGACAGGAAAGGGGAGAGAGATGGGGTAGACACGGCAAAGCCCTCCGGGTTTGGGAGTCGAACCCGCCGCATGCCGTCAGGCTGGCTTAGCAGTCTAGGTGCCCAGATGGTTGCTCTACCGTCCGGGTGAGTGGGCACAATTGTTCATTTCATCAAAACAGAAAGCAGGAAATCATGGCAGAGGGTAAAGGGAAAAGAAAAATATACATTGAGGGGAAAAGGGGGTTGGTGGGATTTTACAGATTTTATGGCGGACAGTTTTGAATTGCAGATGTCCGTAGGTGCCCTTTGAGAGCGGTTTTGAAGGAGTCAAGGAGTCAGTCAGTCAGTTCGCATGTCTTAATGACTGTTGGTAGGGCATTCTAGCCTGATTATCAGTTCAGCTCCTGAAGCTTGAGTCTGAAATTATCCGCTGTCTGTGATATTTCAAGGGGGAGGGGTTTGGTTCATACCAAACAAACCACAGGTTGTTGTCAACCATGTTGCTAATGGGCTAAACTTTTTGCCACCCACACAAACACAGCCAACAAGCACTACTAGGGTGCGAACAAAAGCAGTAAAATATGAGATGATGATGTTACATACAACCCAACGCTTCTTTAAAAATATATTTGTCATAGGTCAATTTAATGGACAGATTCGTCCGTGATTCACCACAGTTGCAGGCGCCATGTTGTTAGACAATGTAACTGTTGCACTGTTGATGACCAATCAGTTGCGTCTGTTCGGATTTGTCGTTAAACGCACAGCCTTATAGTGGGACAGTTTGGATATTCCCATTCACTCCTATATCCACGGGCGCTTGTACTGCTGAAGGAGCATGGAGGGGCACTATGCTGACTCGGAAACTGGAAGTTGATAAGGATTTAATAGGGACCAGCAAGCATGCAAAAAAAACATGAATTAATGGCTCGTAAACATGTTACCCATGCAGACAAATTAAATAAAACAGGTCACCGGTTATTTTCGGATACTTTGTCATATGATTTGCAAACGATATAGAATTATATTGACACATTGAAAGGGCAGAATACTAGTGTCTCCAATAGCACCCCATTCACAAACTCTTAAGAACTGTCATTCTTGCGATACGGGACGTCTCGTGAGACTGTAGCCGGGAATTAGGACTGCGAGTAGTGGTCTGGTATGCATTGGACTCGATGACAATAGTTTTTAAAGTAACAGCTTTAATTACTTTATTTTAGTCATTCTTTAATAATAGTACAACATAAACATTACAGAGACTGTAGTTCTGACTGAACAATACTTTAAAACAGCTTTTGCCATTCTCGTTCAAAGCAATGTATTTCCAACTGCAGTTAGTCAGCGCACACTACAGGCTCTGTATAGTAACGTGACAAACCACGTGACCGGGCTGCTGTGCTATGGTTTCGGGTACATGAATATCCAAACTCTCCCACTATAGGCTCTGGTTAGACCAACCCCCAACTCCTACTCTCATTGGTTAAATACATATTGGTACCGAAGGAAATCAGAGGTTGACAATAGAAGGCCAAACCAAGAGACTTGGTCTGAACCAGGCTAATGGCGTTCTACATTTTGTTGGCATAGGAGCATAAAAAATCAGTCCCTTGTTAATGCCTAATCTGGGTCGCACTGTCACACATGGTTTTTCTGAACTCCCCCTGGTGTTGTGGAAGTGGACTTCATTGTCATGAAGGAAGAATTTAGACATGCATAGACAGAGTATATGCATGGGGTACATTTTGGATTTAATAGGAGGTGTAGAGAGAAGCTTTTGCTGCAACAGAGAAAAGGGAGTTGCCATAATCTACCGTGATTAAATGAAACCACGGTGAACTGTTTAAAATGGTTTAATATCGTGCATGTTTACATGTTCAGAATTTTGGAAAAACAGGGAGACACAGCATTATTTGGTGCTCTACTGTTTGTTCTACTGTTTGTTTGTTTTTCCAATAGGCCATCTAATTTGATGGCACCTTCATAGTGTTGCTCATGAGTGGAAGTGCATTTTCATGCCTCTCCTGGCTAATGCCTAGCTGGCAGCTGCTAATATTGAAGCAGGCCTAAAACTCTCCATCCCTGGTGGGTGTGTGTGTGTGTGTGTGTACGCGGCTATGCGCCCACCTACATGGGACGGGTGTATGATATGCGTTCTCTGTCTGCATCCCTTCGTTGGACACGTGGGCAAACCTTGCGTTTTGGACATGCTTCGTACCTTCTGTGGCCCCTTCGAGGAGCACACCTTAATATCCTCACACTCCTGCTCTCCAGCCCCCTGCGTGCCTGCCCCCCCCCCCCCCCCCCCCTCAAATGGATTGGAAGAAACCAACATGCTATTGCTTGCCATTTCCAGTAACACCTTCAATCTCACGCTGATCTTGTCACAGGCCTGTATCAACTCAGTGTTTCCCTGCAGGCTCCCTAGTGCAGTGTCCCAGTATCCCCTGGCACTGAGCTGTGTTGTCAGCTGGCATGTGATGGGTGACATCACTGTGGGCTTGAGTACTGTAAGTGAAGGGAAGGGAAGGTGGGGGCACACAGCGGACAGCTGCCACAGGACACGAGTTAATATTCCCTGTTCCAGGTAGCGGCTTTGCCACCAGTTATGTAAGCCTGGCAGTCACCGACACCCGACCAGTATTTTTTGGTGCATTTTAGTAACCAAGGGCAGAGAGAAAGAGGAGAGAAGCATGCAAGTCTGTATACTGTCGATGGAGGTTGCGTAGGGAGCATACAGCTTGTGCATTAACTGGCTATAGACGCCAACCCCTGCGACTGCACAGATCATTGGCGATTTTAGGAAGGTGCCAGAGGGGCGCCCCCTGTTTGACGTTGTCGTGCCCAGAATAGAGACACAAGGGTCCGGGCCACTTGTTAAACCAAGACTTTACAGTAGCAGGTAATGCATTTACTTACACTTACTGCACACTCCCATGAGAAGGAATAATAAGAGAGGGGTGACTCAGAAGTCGAGTTTCCATCTTTAGCCTCACCACTTTGGATTTTAGATTTTTTCCTGTCATTTGACAAAGTTGCACAGCGCCCGCGGCTAGCTGTGTACTGATGTCAATGAGGAACATCAACAGCACGCTAACGCTGGGAAACTTGGAATATTCCTGGAGAATGAACATTGAAACTTTCTCTGCCTGCAGTGTGACAGGTGTCTAGTGAAGAGCAGCTAGTGTCTTCAAATTGTCACAGACGAGAATAAACCTGCCAAGATTAATATACCGTATATTCACAGATTTGATACATTGGCTTTCTCGGCTTCACCTTCTCTTTGCAGTCATGGTGGTGCTGATGGAAAAGATGTGCAGCTTCCCACCTAGCAGTCATTAAGACATGCGAATCCCTTGACTCATTCAAATCCGGAGCACCGATGTAGAACGTTGCAGTTCGTAAAATCTGAATCCACCACCCACCCCTTTTTTCTCTTCACTGTAGACCTATATGTTTTTTTTAACTCCTCTATGATTATTTTCTGTGTTTGGCTATGTAGAAGTGTATATGTGTGCTATTCTAAAAGTTATGTGATTAGTAATATTCGACAGTCAATCTATCATTGACGTGTGTAGTGTACTGTGGAACCACCGTGACTAGTGTCTAGTAGTTCTCAACCTGTTCTGGACCACAGTGTGTGGGGCCATTTTCAGATGTTGTTTATTTTACAATCAATCAATCTGGCGTGGAACAACGGAACTAGGACCTAACCTGCCTGTACCGGCTATACAGTATAAAGAGTTTATTGGTATTTACAAAAAACAAATGAGACCTAATGTGACATTTCCTTTTCATGAAGTCTTATAATCTCACTGTTATGTTATCATTAAACTATTAAACGTGGTGAAAACCAAAGGGATGATTTTTTTCACTTCCGCAAAAACGAGATCTCGCACCCACCTCTGTTCATTGGCGGACAGTTTTTGCAAATTGCAAATTTGCAAATTTCTTGGCACCATTATATGTTGCTTGTTGAAATGGGAGGTCAATACCGAGATCGTCCTGTGTAAAGCCCACCAAAGGCTACACTTTCTACAGTTGTTGAGGAAGTTTGATGTGACGGGGAAGGCTTTAGTTCACATTTCACAGAGCGACAGTGGAGAGTGTCCTTGTTTTCTCAATTACGGTGTGGTATGGCAACACATCTGCTGCTGACAGAAAACAATTGGAGAAAGTGGTCCACACAGCGTCCAAAATCATTGGCCTGGACCTCCCATCTGTCTCCTCCATCTATTCCTCCCGCACCAAACATAAAATGCAGAAGGTGTCCGCAGACCCTTCCCATCCGGCCAGTTACCTTTTTGTTCCTCTGCCATCTGGAAGAACATTACGGTCTATAAAGTGCAATATCTCTCGCTTTAAAAACAGTACCTACCCTGAGGAAGTTCGCCTACTGAACTCGGACCGTACGTTCATACGCACTTTACAGCTTTAAAGCTGACCAACGAATCAGCATACTGTGAAGCTCAGTTTTTTATTCCCCTGTTATTTATTGTTGTGAAGCTCAGTTTTTATTGCCCTGTTATTTATTGTTGTGTAGGCTACTTATATTGTTATGGCACTTTAATGTCCTTACCTGGCACTTTAATGTCCTTACCTCTGCCCTTATCAGCCCGTCCTTTTTGTCTGTACTGTATGTCTGTATGTCTCCTTTGTTTGCACTAAAACAAATTCCAATCAACTTGATTGTTGATATGGCAATAAAGCTTTGAACTTAATGTTTTCTATTGCCAATTATTTTCAGGCCCACTTGAGGATCACAGGGACTTGAAAAGAGCGTTATTTATTATACTCTACGTGACTTTGGGCTTGCATTTTTGTGGGGATTGTTTCTAAAGTGTACTTCTGTTTTTTTTAGCTTAATTGTTATAATTATTGATTGAAAACCAGTGGTTTGCAAATATTTTCTATGTCATCGACTCCCAACATGCCAGGGACCCCCAGCATATTTCCTAAAATATATATTGTAGGTTGAAAGCGTGATGCATTTGGGCCTGTCTTCATAGACCTGGTTGCTTGGCAACACTGACTTGATTGTGAACCCACATGCAGGCCCGGCTGTTCCTGTCGGCGTGGACGTGCAGGTGGAGAGTTTGGACAGCATCTCCGAGGTAGACATGGTAAGTGGCTCTGAACTTTCTATCCAACATTACACAGCAATCAGGGGCGTTTTTTTGCCATTAGGCAGACTAGGCAGTTGCCTGGGGTGCCATGAGGGGAGGGGGGTCACCGGGGCAACCACCAGACATGCTTTAAAAGGATCCCATGCTAATAAGCCTCATATGGATAAATACATTATACGTGTCCTCTATAACTAGTATTGAACATTTACTTTCAGGTGGGGAATCCATATTTGGATTCTGTACAGTATGTACAGTATTCCAGAAGCAACGTTTTTGGATGCTGATATATAAATATTTCAAGCTTTTCAGAAACCTTAGGTTAGGCCTAAATGGGTTAAAACACATAAAAATAGTTCATAATTTTATCCCTTGAGGGGCGCCATTTTACTCTGCCTGTCATAGGTATGGTCACAGGAGATTTTCCCTGGAGCTCTTACGGGTCCATTTGGTAAGGAGGGCCTCCAGGGAAAATCCAAATTGCTGAGCAATGCAGAAGACTCTAAAGCGTTTTCATTTTGAGGACCACATAGATTGTACAGAATGTGGGCCACATCTGTGAAACCCCCGTGGGAACTGGCAAAGTAGAGATAATTGACTAAATGCATGTTTTCTGCAGTCAGCCTACAAATGGATGTGCAACTAGAGGACAATTAAGGCTGACCCAAGTTGCACCCTTTAATAATTATTGGGTGGATGCACCCATATGGGACGCTTGTATGCCAGCGGCAAGCTAAGGACACAAAGTGTGCTCTTCTCAAGTGTATATATTGATAATATCACAGGCATTCTATGGCTATACGATAATAATACAACAAAAGAGTTGCATACATTCTTAACACTTTTCTGACTACATGTATGTTTTGGACATATCCATTGGCTTCATGCAGCATTTATTTCAATTATTAGGCAGTTACAGTAATCCAGACTTTTTGCTCAGCTATGTTCTTATTTATTTACCTATGGATATTAGATCCATTTCTTAACTGCGTATGTGACAGAATTGCCATGTGCTGTCTTCTTACTGTGAGATGGACAGCTCCTGTTATCAGTGTGGAAGTCAAATGTTTTAAACTCGCTGTATAGCCGCCAGGGCTGCGATACGCAAAGGGAGGTTTGCCGGCAAGGAATGAGTTACATGTAGCAGCCTCTCCTTTCCGATGAAAGGCTTATAAAAACATTGTGTTTCCATATTTCCCATGACACTAAGCATGCTCTGTCTTCTTACGTTGACTGTCAGGCACCACACTTAATAGGTTCCAAAAGCAGGCAGTCGCAGAACAATCTTTGACAGGTTTTATTATCAAGCTGGGGAAGGGAAGACCAGGCAAGTACGTCATCAGAAGGGATAGTGTCGGTCAGGGTTCAGGAGAGGCTGTCCCTGGATTGTCGGTTCCGACAAGGGTTTAGCAAGCCGTAGACAGAGGGTTTGGTCCAGGTCTGTACACAGACGTTTTATTCAAACAGGCAAAGGTACAAGAAGCAAGATGGAGAATAAACTATAGGGACAGGCAGAGCAGAGGGCTAAAGCAGGCAGAATAACAGATTTATGTTCAAGTATGCTTGCTAACCTAGGATAAATTTGACGGATTGCAGCAGACGATAAGTTCTCAGATATAGCAGGTGTGCTCTGCACGGGTGTGACATTGATAGCTCTCAGTCACTGTTTTGCACATACTTTTTCTATTGACTATTTAGACTATCTTCATTGATGTCTCTATGGTCTACTTGATGGGTGTTTTTTTTGGCTTTCAACCTCCCTAATTTGGGCATACCATTTTAGGTGAAAAGTATTTGCGAAATGTTAATCTTTTCTGAGCTTTCTTCAACAATAATTGTCAGATATACGAGCTCTCAACATGTTGGATTGGAATGTGTTGTGAGATTGTAGATCAGGGATGGGCAACGTTGCAGATGTAATGTAATTCGGTGAAATAAATACAGTATTTCACCGAATTACGGCAGTGGCTCAGAGGTAGAGTAACCGGATGGTAACCACAAGGTTGCCGGTTCGAGGCTCCCGCAGAGTTAGTGTCGATGTGTTGAGCAAGACACTTAACCCCTAATTGCTCCTGATGTGCTAGTAGGTACCTTGCATGGTTTCCACTGTCATCAGTGTATGAATGTGTGTGTGAATGGGTGAATGTGATGCACAATCTATGTAAAGCGCCTTGGATAAAGGCGCTATATAAATGCACCATTTACCATTTACCATTTATATATCAGCATTGTGATATTAACCTGCAGGCCGCATTAAGAGTTGGTAAACCAGATGTAACTCTTTGAGAGCGTAAAAATGAAACCAAATGGACCCTTGCGGGTCCATTTTGTTTCATGTTTACACTCTCAAGAGTTAAAATATTCATCATGTGAATTAGCCCAAAGTCTACACAATCAAAGAATGAAATTAAATGGTTTTTAGGGGCTAAAATGTCAAATCAAATGGTGGCCTGTGGCCCAAATTCTGAATAAATAGAGGGCTCTGGTGTCAAAATGGCTGGTCTTACTCTTACTTTTGTCTTGAAATTAAAATAATATTCCACAGACTTTAGTTCAGACTTTAGTCTTGGCCCTCTACAATATTTTCTGTATCTTGTTTGACCCCTTGGGAAAAATAATTGCCTTAGAAGGAACAACTGCAACACTGCTGGGTGATCTAAAGTGGCACTCAGCAGCATTGAATCAAACACATACAGTACTGTATCGTATACACACGCACGCACGCACGCACGCATGCACACACACACACACACACACACACACACACACACACACACACACACACACACACACACACACACACACACACACACACACACCCATAAACACTGCCAACAAAGCACTGCAGAACCATTCTTCATAAACAGCATGGGAGTGGACACCTCATTGGTCACCTCATGAGTACTAAACTGATTAAGGCACCATCTGTATCCCATCATCATCAATGCAGCCGCCAGCCGAGCTGGGATCATTTACACTAGAGCTTTACCCTGATCGTATTCTGTCAATGACATGCAACAACATGCTTTTGTTAGTCTTCCTCAGGATAATGGAGGACGTAAACAAACAAAGATGAATTTGCCATTTTTAGCTACAGCCCCTTCATCTGTTGTTTCCAGCTGGATAACCATGCAGAGCCTCACAAAACTTTTACAGCTCGAGACCCGGAAGATGAATTTGGTGTCTACTCGGCCCGCAAACTTGAATGAACCCCCTTACGCCCTATTTCAGAAACGGTGAAAACAGCTCATCTACAATGCTAATTATTAGCTTGTAGATCAGCAGGGGGTCCCCGGCAGTGATTGCTAGCTCTCAGAGTTATGGTTGTGGGTGTCTATGTCCACTGGTCCATGAAATTAAAAAAACAAATGGACACTATACTTGAGATACTTGGCAGGGAAATGCAGTCGTGTCAGAAGTGTCTCGCTGTACTCTGGGGGTACATTATGTGCCGAACTATGCGGCAAGCTGATGTCGTGTCGCATATTGTGACACATTGTGTACTTCGTAGAATCGTAGATGGTCCATCTTCAGTGAATACCATCATTATGTAGTAGTAAAAAGTGTTCAGGGGCCTAGTATTAAACCATTAGCAGGTATATTAGTAGCTCCAAACATAGTTTTTTTTTTCATATATCATATATCATATTTTAATTGTATGCTGATACTCATGCATGCGTTCTTGGGCAGACTTGTAATCTTGTAATCCCAAAGGTAATCTATTCCTCCTCCTCTCCTCCCCTCCCTTCTGCCACTCTCCTCTCCAACCATTCAGGTTGAAACTCCTGTTGCACGTGTGCCACCTGAGTTTTTTTTTTTCATGTAGTGGCCCAATTGTCTTGTAGTGTGTGGTTTGAAGTGATGTGTGAAAAAAAAGTCTGGAGCTACTAAAATACCCACATTAGAATAAAGACAACCTCTCAAACTGCATATAGGGGGACCTCAGGGTGAAATGTAGAAAAGGGGGCATCTGTGACAAAAATCAAGACGAGCATTATGTACCAATGTGTTTTGGCGTGGAATTCTCCTTTAATTGAGTTGTGTTTGAGTTGTTCAAATGAGGGTCTGAATGTTTATCATATAGGGTGGATGGATATTACACAAAGGCAACAAAATGATCCTCTCACCCAATATCCGTAGCTGGAGTCGGTCAGTCAGTGACTACAGACAGTGTTGGTCAGCTGGACTTATAGGAATTGAGGCCCCTATTGGCCAGAATAATGTGTGAGGTTCCCTGGGGCTCTGTGGACAGGTAACAACCGGCAAGACCCACGAGGCTTGTTTTGGTCGAATAAATTTGTGGAGAGCAGGAAAAGTCATCTTAATAAAACTACTAAGGATAGAGTAACTAAATGTAAGTCTCACTTGGATTGGATTGCAATTGCCATACAATTTCATCATTTTGTTTTTCAACATTTGTTGTTTTTATTATTATTTCCCCCCCCCAGTTGGAGGACCTTGGGCCTAGCCCAGTGGGTAAATCCTGCACTGGTTACAGTTTGAAGGCACTTCATTAGAATAAAAACCTGTATGACATACCACAAGCCTACAAACCAGTTGTTCCTCGGAGCCATTCATTCAGAGACATATAAACATGATGTCTTACGTAACACTGCCATGCATGCATGTCTCTGCAGTGGGTGCCAGGACTGAAGCAGAAAGCCTGCACTCCCAGAAGGCTTTCTTCCACCCCATGTCTCCCTTTAGTTTATGTAATGCTGCGAGGAGAATATTGTGGCGTGGATGGAGGATATGTTCTCCCATGTTGACAGGCAGATGATGCTGCCAGGAGCATAGCGTGTGTGTGCATTGCATGGGGGTGGGTGTGTGGGGGGTGGCGGCAATTGAAGTAATTTGGTCACGCAAAAATCTTATGCCAGGCACAGCATAAGATGTGCCTTGTTGAAATGATGCAAAGTTTCCCTCCCACACATGAAAAGTAACGAAAAAAAATACGACCAAAAAAAGATGATCTACAAATTCACAACGCATGCGATGTGCCATCGAGAGCTTGGAAACATATGCTCCACGCTCAGTTAACATATGTCCCATGCTTAGAGCATGTCGACAGCATGTGTTTCATCATTAAACAATCCATACAAGTATAATGGTCGCCATCAACTAAACGTCATTATGTCCATGTTTTACCATTATCTTTTGAAATCAATGTGTGATTGTTTGTGAGCTTGTAGATTTTCACTATACGTACTTTCACATTACACTTATTCGATGAAGTCATTTACAGAAATGTATATAAAACAGTTGTAATATGGAGATACGAGGTTTCTGTCCGTCAGTTGATAATCCAGAAAGCACATGCAGGGTCAGAGCAGGGTAATCCCAGTGCAGTAAGCCAGTGGGTTTGCAGGCAGAAACAGCGGTGGCAAAAGTACTCTGTTTTGTTTTTAGTTAACCCCAGGCCTAGAACACTAAACCCAGGTGATTTTCAGCCGGACAATTATTATCATAATGTCCGGGATTGGTGGGTCTTTGGGACAGTTTTTTTTTTTTTTTTTTTTTTTTTTTTTAACGTTGATTTAGTGTTTAGAATCAAATACACCCTGTTCCTATATAAACCCACCATAACTTAAAGGTAATAGAGGAGTCATTCCACGAAAGCGGTACGATTTGCAGTCCCTCTGACTGTTTCAGCTGTATTTTATTGATGAGTCACTAAAAACTTTTTTTAGAAGATGTTTTAATCAATTGAAATGTTCCCTTTAATGTTATGTAAACATTACATGGAAGTTACCTTCATATCAGAAATGATCTTGCTTTCTTTCAGTAGACACGCCCTATTTTGTCCATTTTTGTCCCCGCAGTGGCCTTCGATGAAAGTGGACTAGACATATGACAATTAAAATGTTTAGTTGTATGTTTAGTTTTTGAATAAATAGCGGATTAATCATTTAAATAGCATTATATAGCTGTGTCCCTCAGTTGCACTCAACTCCGTTACACAAGTCATTCTGCCTCCATAACAACAATTAACTGGCCCTAGTGACATCACCAATAGAAAGTGGTATTCTACTCTTCTGTCCAGCATACTACAGAAAGGGCAAATTTCAAACCTTATTTTACACTGTTTTAGATACATTTTATACTCTCACATGTGGTCGTAATTCATACCAGCTCAACTCTGTAACATGGAAAACAGTTGGTTCTAAAGCTTCTGTTTGTTATTTCAACAATATATCTGATTTGGTAATCTCAGGCATGTCATGTGTTCTCTCTCCTCTTACTCACCACAGGTAGAGTAGTGGCTATCTTTAGTACAAAAATTACAACTTGGTTATTAACTTAATTGACACGACTCTGTTATCAATTACCATATTAAAAGATATATTAAAAGAGATATTGAATGCCTGAGATGGGAAATTATGTTTTTCTTACAACAAACGATGATGTCCTTAATATTGCACAAAATTTCAGAAAAAAGGCCAATTTGTACCACCTTCGTGGAATGACTCGGAGGCAGCTTTAGTGTGTACAAACTGTGTTTGTAAACAGATTTAAAAACACAAAAACAAAATCTAATTTACCTCCACACTATTACACTCATTATGAAACTGCTGGAGACTGGTGTCCTGTGATTGGCTAAAACGCTGCCTCACCCCACACAAGCCCCCTCCCTCTCTCACATTTAGCACCGCCTTTCCTGAGCCCGACAAATGTTTTGTTTTCATGATTTGTTGACGACAAACAACAAAGTTCTCGACCTTCTGGAGGACAAAGCAAGTGTCTGTCTGTCTTTTGATTTTTGGCAAAAAAGTTACCTGTATTAGTTTTGATTAATCAGATACACCCCCTTTCCTATATAAGCCCAATGTAACTTTAAACTCCATTTCAGTCATTGGATTGGAAACACAATTGGTTCTGCTGAATTGGTTCTGCTATAGTGCATGATGAAATTAAATGAAAAGGATAATTTAAAAAAAAAAGGAAAAACGCACACCCTCACATATTAGGTCAATATCAATATCAGTCAGAATAGAATTTTAAAGCACAGACATCAGAGTGGACATACTAAAGTGCCTTTTAGCTTTAGCACTTTAGTAAATGTTCATTAGTTTGCACCACTGAGCAGAAGTCAATGAATGAGGGTTCTTACTGGGGCCTTTAGTGTATCATTCTACAATGTTAAATTGGCTAAATCACATTTCATTTGTATTTCATTGTGTTACACTTTGTTACAAATTCATTCGCTCCAGAATGTTAAAGATGCAGTAAATTATATAGGGTTTTGGAAAGAATACATATTAAATAGATATGGTGTGTTCAGTTATATTAAATCCATATTAACAATTTCATCCAACAGTTGAACTCAAGTGGAAGTGATTGATTGAGCTACAACTTTGATGATCATGAAAAAAAAAAAAGTCAAACAAAACAAAATCTGTGACATCTAACACGTCTGACACGCCCTTTCAGAATCATAATCATCATTATTTTCACATCATAGTTTTAACAAGTAAAAGAGTGGTTGAGATTCGCCTTTGTTCATGATTCCTATCGTGTTGTCTTATCAAGTAACAAGGAAAGGGAAGAAGAGAGCAGGGGGGATTGGAAGATCAAGACAAGAAAGTAGCTAATTTGAAAACGGCACCGTGGTGATCCTAGTAACTGGAAGTAATGACACAAAGAAATTGGAACTGGAACACTAAAACTGGAGCGGATGAATACATATAACCCCATCCTGATTGGATGAAATTGGCAATCTGTCTGATTTTCTATTCACTGAAGCACTAGAGAGACGGAGATAATTATGGAACCCACAGGATCTCACAATGTTCATAAGAATGACTTTTCCTAGCTTTGTTGTGCGCATTAAAGCTGAACTTGTTTTAACAAACAAACAGAGACAGACATAGGGGTCGGTGTTCATAGGGAATCAGGACATTGCTGCTCCTAAGAGTGATATATTGTACCACTCAAAAATAGAGTATTATATAAATTGTGGTTCATGGTAAAGTCAGGTGTTTAGGAGTACATTCATACCCCTGAATTCCATACAATTCAGGCAAGAATGAATAATGAATAACTATTATTTATTCTTTATTCTAATCTTAATCCATTCCAAGCACGAAAGCATGTTTTGCCCAAAAAAAACACTCACTGGGCCAAATTAGGCCATAGCCTTTGCCCAAATGTGCAGAACGCATCATATTTGGGCACATTTTAGGCAAGTAACTATGGCCATTTTTAAACACTATCAATATATAATTAATATAATATAATATAATATAATATAATATAATATAATATAATATAATATAATATAATATAATATAATATAATATAATATAATATAATATAATATAATATAATATAATATAATTTTAAATATGTTATTTGGATGAATCTTAACCCTACAAGGCCCAGTGTTGCCTTTTAGTAACATTAACCCCTTAATTAATTAAAATTGTAAAATCTGTTTTTTTTTTTTGCACATAAATATCATGGTTGATGTTCATTGCTTGTATTTCATTGCAATTGGTCATGATATTTGCATAAAAATACCCCGCATAGAGGCTGCAATTAACCCAATTAATAATCTCTGGACTTTTGATGTTTTTGATGTTTTTTAAATTTTGACCTTTAGCCGTCTTTAACCCTAATAAAAGTAAGTAAAATGGTTGCAATTAATATATTTTTGCAATCAGCAATCATTAGAATGTCTAGAACATTTACATTCATTATTTTAAAAGATATCCCTTTTTTTTAATGTATTATAATTATTTTAATAAGTATCCTCAAATCTAAAAACTGACTGGCATCCTAGTCTTCCGTGGAGAAATGGGACACCTACTGGTTGACATGTAGTACTGCATGAAGATCATTGTACAACTTAAAACCTGATAAGAGAGAATTGCAAAGTTTTGCCTGAAGAGCAGTAAACACTGGAGTCAGTTTGGAGGCAGCTGCATGACTTGCCCATGCTGTAGGAATGCCAGAAATTGGCTATATGGCCACCTGAACCCCACTTATTGTTGGGGGACCATGCTCAGAAATGGGCTGTATAAGCTTGTATTTGAAAGCACCAACACCTCAACGTAGAAGAGACTACATGTACAAAAGTACTGGTATCAAAATGTACTTTAAGTACTAAAAGTAGTAAGTAGTGTACTCGTTATGCAGAATGTCGCATTTCACATTTAGGGAGACCAGATTAAAGTTTGGAAACCACTGTTTTCTGATCCTTTGTGTCCTTTGGGTGCGTTTCCATGGCTGTCTGCAGGACTTCACCATGACGCTGTACCTCAGACACTACTGGAAGGATGAGCGACTGGCCTTCCCCAGCACCACCAACAAAAGCATGACGTTCGACGGACGCCTGGTGAAGAAGATCTGGGTGCCTGATGTCTTCTTCGTCCACTCCAAGAGGTCCTTCATCCACGACACCACCACGGACAACATCATGCTGCGCGTCTACCCCGACGGACACGTGCTCTACAGCCTGAGGTGAGGATCGATGGGACGTCACTGTCCTATACACAACACCGGGGATACAGGGCTGTGACTGCCCCAAAATAATCATATTCTGAATCTGAACTGGCGGGACCCTGATAATTAGTGTTGTCCCGATCTGATCGTTGCATGATCGCATTGTTTCCAAATAATGGGAATCGGAATGAGAGAAAAGAAACATGATCAGGACATCCTTTTAGTAGCAACTTTACATCCATATCATGACTGGATATTGTCTGTAATTTTGGGTTTTATACTATATTGTGGTATGGCATGAGGAGAGTATAAAACATTAAATATACTATACTACTCATCAGGAGGGTCCGTATGGCGTTGCAACGTTTCCTCAACCAATCACATATCTAATAAATAGTAGTGTGTAGATATGAACCAATAAAATGTGTTTGGGGCTGCGAAATTGCTCCCAAATGGAGATTATGCGAGCGAGGGGTGGATGATGTCACTGTCCCGCATGTTGTCGCTTGTGGTACAGTGCTGGGTGAGCTCTTACATTTTTGGTGAATAATCTTGGGCCAGTATAGGATACAGTAGTTTAGGTGTTAAAAAGGACTTATACATCCTTAAATTGTCACTTCACTGCCATCTGGACCTCACCTCCAGACTGAATGCATTTTGTTTTTGTGTTGATTGTATAAATCTATTATTGGGTTCTTGTTCAGACTTCTGATGGCCTCAGGGTGGGGATCATGAGCTCAGTACGGGGCCTCCGTAGCCCCGGGCTTTGAGACACCTCATTTAATATTTCATTAACGCTGCAGGCAGCTTCTTTCTGGGATATTATCCCACTCCTGGCGTCCCTATTTTGGGCATGTCATTACAGGCGACATGAATGAAAAAATAAAATACAAAATGTGTATATCAGTGTTTCTCATCCAGTAGTTAGTTTCAAGGCCCTCCCATAACTCTGTGAGTGTGCACATACTTAGACATGCACATACTTAGAATTATAGACATGTAAAGGTCCATTTGGAACCCCCATCCCTCACGGTACCCTTGCAGTGCATTGTCCTTTGTCAAGTCCGTCAAATACATCATTGTCCACTGTCTAGAAGCAGGACAAAAGCCTCTGTCCAGGCTTTGGACAGGGCCCAAATTATATGTCCACATAAAGTGAGCCTCTTTTGACATCACACTGACACAAACGGTCTGTGCAGGTAGTGATAAAAATGGCAGCACACATACTGTACAGTATTATACACTACAGTACAGCACACTACAGGACTCACACTATATCTCAGCTACCAGACCTTTACATTACGTTTTTATGATGTGTATGTTTTTGTTTTCTTTTTGTTTTGCAACTAGGGTCACAGTGACCGCTGCCTGCAATATGGATTTCAGCCGTTTTCCCCTTGACTCACAGACATGCACTCTGGAACTGGAGAGTTGTAAGTTCTTAAACACAAAACACAGGCGCTTAAACGCTTGAATACCATATGCTACTGAACTCCGACTAACAGTATAGCTAATATTAACTATAATACGGTCCTGCTACACAGATGCGTACACAGACGAGGACCTGATGCTGTACTGGAAGAGTGGTGACGAGTCCCTGAGCACCGATGACAAGATCTCCCTCTCTCAGTTCCTCATCCAGAAGTTCCACACCACCTCCAGACTGGCGTTCTACAGCAGCACAGGTACGGCAGCCCAGGAGATGCTGCATGACACCACATCGTGTGATGCGTTTACCTCAGTAGGTTCCCAAACAGTGGCACAAATCAACTGTTTTTCATCTTGGGGGCTCCCTGACTGGATCGTGTTTTCAGATGAGGTCCGCGGCCAAACGCAGATAATTCTGGTGGTCCTTGACATGAAATAGTTTAAGAACCACTGATATAGGAACGAGGCTTTTTCAGAAAATTGTCATGTTTTCAGGCAAATGTCATGATATAGAATACGTTGTAGATGTGGGGCAACTTTGACGAAGGAGAGGGACACTATATTTCTTCACTCACTCACACTTCAAAGGGAATGTCCTTCCTGAAACTGGGAGGTCAGGGTTCGATCCCTGGTGCAGGTCATACCAAAGACTAAAAATGCCACCTAATGCCTCCCTGCTTGGCCCTTGGCATCAATGGGTTGGATGGGGGAATCAAATGATTCCCAAATGTTGCACCAGCTGCAGCTTGGTGCTTCACAAGATGGGTCAATTTTTTTTGTGACACAAAAAAGACGCTGGTTTGATCTGCTCAACTCATCAGATCCGTCAGCACTCAGCAGTTATCAGCTGGGTGAGGTTCAAAAACCCCTCATGATATTCACCAAGTCCCTTTTTACCGCCTAACACAATGCTATCGATTTTAAAAAATCACCATCTGAAATAACAGCCTTCATCCCCATGTCCTCCTCCTCAGGCTGGTACAACCGTCTGTACATCAACTTCACGCTGCGTCGACACATCTTCTTCTTCCTGCTCCAGACCTATTTCCCTGCTACTCTGATGGTCATGCTGTCCTGGGTGTCCTTCTGGATCGACCGCAGGGCTGTGCCAGCCAGAGTCTCACTGGGTATATGCACATGATTTCACCACAATACTGGGGAATTTGTCACTGTTGACAGACAGACAGACAGACAGACGGACAGACTGACAGACGGACAGACAGACAGACAGACAGACGGACAGACAAATACAATATACTGTATAGTATTACTGTATCTTAGATCAGTGTAAAAGTAATCTCTTAAGACAGAGACTAGTTGCCTCACATCATATTTCGAGGAACAACAGTGGTGGCACGTGTTTCCTGAATATTTGCTGGTGGGTACGCAGATTGGTGGAAAATAGGGAGCAGTGTTGTTTTTGTCGACTAAGACTAAGACTAAAGACTAAGTCGACTAAGGTTTTTGATATTTAGTCGACTAAGACTAGACTAACAAAAATTAATTTCAAAAGACTAATTGGGACTAAAAGATGTGTGTTTTCAAAAGACTAAGACTAAGACGAAGACTAAATCATAACCTAAGACTAATGGAAATAGGAAACATTTTTAACTTATTTTTTTCGTTCTTTTTAAGTATGTGAACATATCTGCAGTATAGATTGCATACGTTTTCAGGAAAGGAACTCATTACTAATGCAGTAATTTTATACAAAGAAATAAAACGACACATCTTTCATACTAAAAACTATAAATCTGTATAACATATATAAACCTACAATGCATGTGTATGTAAGACTAAACTACTAAGACTAAGACTGAAAGACTAAGACTAAATAAAGACTAAGACTGAGACTAAGACTAAATCAATGTTGATATTTCGTCGACTAGACTAAGACTAAAAAAAATGAATTTCAGAAGACTAAATGGGACTAAAAGACTAAATGTGTGTTACTCAAAAGACTAAGACTAAGTCAAAATATTCTCAAACAAACAACACTGTGTAAAAGTGAGCTTGTAGATCATGGCCAAACTTTAATGTTTATATGATATGTTTTTTTGTCATTTAATTTGTTTTTCAGGCATCACCACGGTGCTCACCATGTCCACCATCATCACGGGAGTCAACGCCTCCATGCCCAGGGTGTCCTACATCAAAGCGGTGGACATTTACCTCTGGGTCAGCTTTGTTTTCGTCTTTCTGTCCGTGCTGGAGTACGCCGCGGTCAACTATCTGACCACCGTGAGGGACGGAAAAGAACGGAAGCTCAGGGAGAAGGCCAGGGAGCAGGTATGGTGGAATGATTATATTTTTGTGTGAGATTAATCTAAGTTATGATTCAAAGTAAGACTTAAGTTATGAAAACCAGCAAAACCTCTCAGTCCGTCCTTCCATCCGTCAATCCGTATGGTCGCCTGACTCTCCATACACAGTATGAAGATCACGAGTCACAAAACGCTGTCCTCATAAAACCCGGCATAGCGTTTTTCTATTTGCAACCACTTTCAGAATATTGCCTTGATGGCCTGAAGCTTAATTTGCTGGTTTCACGGCTGCAACTATATGAGCTATGTGTGCTCCACTTCTGCTGCTTCTATTGTTGTGGGCTTTCATCCTCACAAAAGGCTGAAAGGGCTGAAAGGCTGTTTATCTTTGACGTAGCGGCTCTCTGCCTTTTGTGAGGATGAAAGTTAATAATAATACTAATTGAATGTTAGGAGACGTGTCGCAGTATTTTGGAATAACTGAAGCCGAGCAATGCTAGAATGGAAACCAGGTCAAACTGCCACAGGAAATGGAAAGGCCAATATCCAGGCCAATATCTGTCTGGTCCATGCCTGACTAGAGCAATGAAGGCTTGGTTTAGGCCAATATTATATAAAGAGCATTACAGTAGTCGAAACGTGTGGAGATAAAGGTATGGATAACTCAAATTCTCTAAATTCTCTAACTTGTATAACTATAGTATAGCAAATCCCTAATGCTATACTATAGCAGTTGATACTACAGAGCAATAAAAATGCTTTGGCCACCAGAGGGCTCAAGGACCACAGGCCAATAAGTGGACTTCAGTATTTTCTACTTGAACAAGGGCTCCACAGAACTTTTATGCCAGGTTTCATGACAAAGGGAAGCTAAGGGCTGAAATGGCATTTCTAAATGAAAGAAGCACACACGACTCCACCTCATCTCACTCTCTTTGAACATTTTAACAGATGAATCAGTCCTTTAAGGCACAAGGAAATGTCACTTTTAATGCTGTCCATCTGTGTAACACCATCCCATGTCCAGGTCAATACAAAAAACGTACATGCAGTTGAACACAATAGTCTCATCACAATGACATATAGGCCTACATATGTACATATTCATCTACCATCGATTTGAGACAAATAAGTGCATTAAAGGGCTGATGTGTGGCCTGGGCCGTGGGTCAATGGTCCAGACATCCTGGCTGGTAATCCAACACTGGCAGTGTTGGTGGGTTCGATTCCCGATCCCAAAGACCTTTGCCGCCATCTGCCTGTCCAGTTGTCTATAAAAATAAAATAAAGCTGAAAGCTACAAATAAACACATTGAAAAAGGGTGCAGGTATTGAAATGGCATTTGCAATATATGACTTAGGGTACAACCTTTAACATTCGTCATTCCCGAAGTGAAAAAGTACTTTTGAAGACATGTTGTACCACAACGTTAGGATTCAAATATTGGATTAATTGTATGTTGTGTTTATGATATATGCCATTTTATCAGTATGAGATGTCAAGCCTGTTCAAACTGCATTGTCACATGACATTCAAGATTGTTTGTATATATGTTTTTTTTTATTTGCTTACATGTCTATAATAAAAAGCTTGTGCATTGCATATTATAAAGTAAAAGCTTGTAGCCGACATTTGTAATAGCTTCCGTGGCACGTCTACGTATATGAAATCACTTTGGGTGGCATGTGTGATTCAAACCTGGGGCATAACTTCTTTACCTCACAATCTGTTTACTCGGTGACCCTCCCCTCGCCCCACAGGCACTCCCCTGTACCTGCGGCATGTCCCACGCCAGGACCATGATGCTGGACGGGACATATAGCGAGGTGGACGCCAACAGCCTGGCCGGGTACACACAGGCCCCGGGACACGTGAGTGTGAGCGAGGAGGAGCCGCCGGAGAAGCAGCCGGAACACATGGTGGTGCACCTGGCCCTGGACACAGAGTCCAACAAGGCCACCAAGAAGAAAGGCATTCTGGGATTCCGGTTAATAGAGAACACTCACGCCATAGACACGTACTCTCGCGTCATTTTCCCCGGTTCTTACATTTTCTTTAACCTGGTCTATTGGTCGGTCTACTGCTGAGCGTCCCCATCTTGCTCCAAACTATTGCCGATCTACAAGCCTGCAATGCGTTGCGACGTGACATGCTGCAACCTTGTAGATCTAGCTCTGTTGAACATTTTTGGCCTGTAATGACGTGCCCAAAAACAAGGATGCCACGTCAAAAGTGGTTAACACAGTCTGCGATGAAACAAGACGTTGGATTTTAAAAGACAGTCGTTTTACCTGAGCTGACAGGAGATCCATTTCCATATTTGCATACTGAAGACTGCGCAACAAATTTGTACTGCAGGCCCCTGCGGGCGACCGTCAATGTCAGGCGCAAACAGACAATTCCGTGAACACAGAAGGAATATCTCAAGCCTCAGTGCTGTTCCAGCTTCCCTCTGTCATCGTATGAGCAAAACATGAATCACGTTCATAAGCACTTGACTTTCACATGTAATGTACCACAGCCTGTCAAGGCTTTTATCATCACATTCTCAAACTGTATTGCCTCTCTCTGGAACAAAAACAGCGACTACGGTACGGAGAGAGAGAGAGTGGTAAATTAGATTGTAAATGAATTTAAATGCCATATACTGTACCCCCTCCCTTAATAGGATACTGGTTATTCTGACAAGGTTTCAGTTTGATGGCGAGTTGATGTGACATTAAATACTGCCTCTCGGGTCTTTGACAGTGCACACTACATACTGAAATGCATCATTACTTAGCAAAAAATGACTATGTATTTACTGGCTTCTCCATTCACTAGAGTTATTTATTTTAGTATTTATGCTATTATAATAGAACTGTATGCCATTATATGACGTCTGGGACACAACATCATATACATGTTGTGAATTGCTGTAACGCACTGGGTCGGGACCCATTTGTGGGTCTTGGTCATGGACCAATTTTTATGGGTCGCGACTTAGATGATTAATAACAAAAAAAGAATGAGCATGGCACTTTGTGCACTTGTAGATCTGTTCTTTTCACCAGTCGGGGTCCCGGGCACCTACTGTTATTTGTTTGCTTTTGTGTGAACATTTCCTTGAGGGGGTTTGTAAAAACGTCTAAAGCTTTATTAGTAACAAATGTACAATCTTGCGCCTTAAACAAACTGTCTTTGTTTTTCTTTATAAATGTAAATTCACACATACATACAGACATGCATATGCACACACACACAAACACTTGCAAGTGTGCATGCACACACGCACGCACACAGGCACACATGGTAAGAGAGAAGAAAAACTGTAAAATGTATAGTGTTAATAGCTTATAGTGTTAATAACAATGTAATGGGTAATTGATCAGTTCAAGTAGAAATGAAAACAATAATTTCTTTGGACAAATAAATGCATTTATTTATAAAATGTCAAAGAAATTAGTTTTCATGACATTCATTTTAATTTCTTTTTCTCATTTTTCTTTTTGGTTTTATGACCTCAGTTGCACCCAGAAGCCTGAACTTGGAACTTTCAGTGGCTTTTCTGTTGTCTGAAACCTTTCTCTGGGGTTTGGAACCCTTTTGAGCTGCAATGAAAACAGGGAAAACGTCACACAAAAACGACATAACATAGTATGTCCTCCGAGACCATTGAGTCATGGACTTTACCTTACTCTTCAGTAGGCTGCAGCTACTTGAGTTAATGTAATTACTATAGGCTACAGTTAGTATTGTTGTAACCACATTGACCCGAGTTGTGGCATGCTTGCATTCAACCATCTCCTATAATAAACACCCAAGCAAGGGCATGCTACACTAGCTCACACTGGATTATGTAAACAATGGTTACATAAATCCCAATAGCAGTTAATGCATAGCCTAGCGTCTATTATGCAGTTGTGGACTGTGTGTTTTGTTTACTATAGTTGTTACAAAAACAGCATGCACCATGACGAAACAATTTATATAAAAGTGGACACATACTGTAAACGATGCTTGTTAGGCCTACATGCACGTCAGGATAATTCTGCTTTGCAAATCTAAATCATACAATTCTGTAGGTTATGATCCTAAATTGGCACATTGTACACAAGCACGTGATTCACCTCTAACCCTCGTGAATGCATCCTCTGTGCCTGGAAACGTCAACTGTGCACACACTAGGTTTACCTACCACCAGAAAATCCGAGCCATCTGACATGAGGGATTTTATAGGTTTAGGCGAAATTGCTTTCGCCAATGTGAGATTATAATGATCACTGATGAGTTGTATGGTTGTATGGCAGGCTGTGCTACAATGCCTGGCACGAACCGTGTCAGGAATGTGCCCATAATGCCCAAAAGGTTTTTGAGGTAGAACTTTATTTACTTACTTGGATTCTTTGTGGACCATACTTATTTTTGAACAGAATGCACACGGATGTTTTGCTGCTTACGCTGTTTGTGTGGAGTTTGTGGACTGCCGGGGTGTCTGGGAGAAACCGTCCGCGAGGGCACAAGCTTCAGCCATACAGCCAAATCAGGTTGGCACACGGTTTACATTATTCACTATAGCCTACTGTGTTTGATCCGATTCCCATTTAATTAAGTATGTAAGTGCTAGTCTTTTGCAGTAGACCCCATCCCATCTAACCCAAATGTGCTGTGCGACTCTTTAGAAATCAGACACATGCGTAAAATTGTGCGTAAAATGGACACATGAGTGCATTTGCAGTTGAAATGTCGGGGTAAACTCTTTAGGAGGCAACTGCATGAAATGCTGCAGCACCACAGCTTGTACCCTACACGACTCAATTGTACTATTTATGCACCATAATCTAATTTTGCTGCAAACCAATTAACTATGTATCTATTTGCTTACTACAGCCATTTGCAAATGCATAATTAAGCCGGGCAATAGCTCCAATACCAAAATGACCCAACAATAAATTAATCATTTTATTCTCCCAGTCATTTGTCCTAAAATGTGTTTCAAATATCTTTGTTGTGAAAATTGCTACAATCCATGAACTGTCAGTCTGTCACCATGAACTTTTGGGCACGTTTAGAGAATCACAGTGTAAGAAAAGAAAATCTATTATTATGAAGATAGGTTGAAAAGTGGTGTGGTCCTTTTAACCTTAAAAATAAAAATAAAAAACACTTCAACTCAATGTCAAGGCATTCGAATGCTGTTTCAGAATGCTTGTGAGACCACATGGTATACAGTATACATTATAGCTATAGGCTGTGATGTTTTCAGGCCATGTCATAGACGGACACTTTAAATGTCTCCAAGAAGACCAGATGGTACCCAGAGCACTCAACTACAGTACATACTGACCTAAATCACAGCATTCTCAATAAGATGCTTAATGATTCCACATCATCTCCTTGTCTCTGATCAGGTGATCTAAGGTAAATATGCCATAGCTAAACATGAGCTAAAAGCCAGCAACAGCAGGCCTGTTATACCATGTTTTCCAACAATTACAAAGAGAAATTGTACAAATTACATTACATAAAACTATAGCAGTTTATGAAGTGGTAACTTCCATTATGCATTTAGCCCAAATCACTTTACAAGAGTGAAATGTCCCTATGCTAGACTGAGCAGCTAATGTTTATTAGCTGCTCAGTCTACACTGTTTGTTGCTGTTGTTGGGAGTTTTATTTAATGGGAGGATATTTTGCTGTATAAATATTCCATCATGGGTCAAATACCTGGGAAGACCACTGACAGATGTTTCAATGAGGCTTATAGGCACTACAGTATGTGCCTGTGTATTTGTTGTTTGATTTTCATTTAGGGCTTAGTGAAAATGTACTTTTTTCCCTCTGGCGATCGGCCATCAGCAAGCAGATTATATTCGGGAAGATATTAATTTGTTTTGGATAGCTGGATATGTATCTCCAAAACTGGAGCTTATATGGCTCTTTTAGAATATGCTACTACTCGGTTTCAGATAAGGTTTTAAGAAGCTATATATATATATATATATATATATATATATATATATATATATATATATATATATATATATATATATATATATATATATATATATATATATATATATATATATATATATATATATATAGCCATGAAGGAACACATTTTTACTTTTTTTTCTTTTCAGATCAAGAAGACAGATACCTCTGACAGTGGGACGTTGTAAAACTGGCAGGTAGTATTTTTTTATCATTATTTTTGCTATGGAAGTGGATGGTTCTATTTTAGAGCTAAATGTGGCTGTGATTGAATTGAACCAACAGAACATACAGACACACATGGCATTTTAATCATGCTATTGTTTAAAGCTTCCTATTAGTTGGATTGTCTGCCTCTATGTATCAGCACAAAGCCAACATAATCCACTCTTAGCCTGAGGAGACAGGATATAGTAGGGGGGAAAGTTCAGAAGGTCATTAATTGGTGGTGGTATGTACTGTATAGAGACACTGCTAGAAATGACAGCGAAACATTGGTTTCGGGTGAAAGGCTTGAACAGTATGCCCCAGACTGTTACTTTGTAGGAAATGTTAAAAAATGATCTTGGGTTCTAATGGATCCCATGCAGTTTAGAAGCTCTTCTTCATACTTTTCATTGCTCTCAAATGATCAAAGAAACTAAATTAAGCTATTTAATTTTCATTCAATTTCCCCTGCACAAAAAATGTTAAAGTAACTGATCTAGAAGCTCACCACACCTCACATCATGATAGCATTCCCAAAAGGCATGCAACTTGTGAAAGTGGTTCACAGAAGTGGCCGTGGTCCATTTATACTGCATGCATCCATTGAGAAACGCAGACCCTTAATTGTAGTTGCTTTTTCCCTTGTATTGCTGTATTTACATGTGGTCAATAAGTGAAGTTCTGTCGCCTATCATCAGTGTTTTGCCAGACGTCCTTGACGTCATACTGCATCAAATGCGTGTGCGTTGTCGTTGCATAGCATATAGGGACAATAAAGGATAAAATAAAGGTTTCTGGGCAAATAATATCCTCAACAATTGCATATAATTTTGGAGCCAATTATTGCCTTCCATTCACTCTGCAGTCCCCTATACAAGAGGAGTCGTGATGTCACCAAAGCCGCCTCCATCACAAAGTCAGAACAGATTCTGAGGATTGATGACCATGACTTCACTATGAGACCAGGTTTTGGAGGTAAGGAATTAATCAAGTATTACAAAACATACCATTCTAGTCCTATATATGCTGTACATTTTGCCCATTTGAAAATAGACAGTCTCCAAAGTCACAAAATACTATATATCTACAGGCCCTGCTGTTCCAGTAGGGGTAGACGTTCAGGTGGAAAGTCTGGACACAATTTCAGAGGTGGAGATGGTGTGTATACTATGCTTTCCTTTGCTTTGATATCAGCAAAATACAGTAACTGTGGACGTGAAAACAGAAATATATCGGTCTATAGTTTATGTTGTTCACATATCTGAACCAATGACATTATGCACAGCAGAAAAAAACTAGGTTTACTTATTTGTAACTGAAGTCTACAAATGTAGCCAATTGGACTGGATTGGAAGAGTACTATCTTCCAAACTGAAAGCAGTCTGCCAATATGTAACTTTAATATGTAAAAAGTTACAAAACCTGAAACAACATATGCTTAATTCTTACAAAACAAAATCCGTTTTTGTTGTGGATTCCATTTAGATCATTTGAATAAAAAATAAAATACTGACATTGAAACCTGTTTCACTGTACAGTGTTGTCAATGTGGAAAGTATTTTGAAATATCAGTGTCCAATCAACAGAGCAACTGTACAAGATACCTTCCCAAAATGTTGTTATGTGATGTAATTACACAACACAAACTGATCATTTTTCTTTAAATGAACCCTGTTTGTCAGGACTTCACCATGACGCTATACTTGAGGCACTACTGGAAGGATGAGCGCCTCTCCTTCCGAAGCAACACCAACCAGAGCATGACCTTCGATGGCCGCCTAGTGAAGAAGATCTGGGTGCCTGACATGTTCTTTGTTCATTCCAAGAAATCCTTCATCCACGACACCACAACAGATAACGTCATGCTGCGTGTCTACCCTGACGGAAAAGTCCTATACAGCCTCAGGTAAAAAAAAAATCAAGGCCTTGGATTGGATTGGATTACCTGATTTTCTTCCCATCTTGTGGATGTACAGTACAGTATGTGTCTTAACGTGTAGCATAACATCACATGATTATAGCTCAGAATAATACTGGATTCAAGCTGGCTCGTCGCATGTCACGGGTTAATCTCCGTTTGTACTAGGTTGGAGATCAGATTTTCCAACCTAAAGGCAGATTGGCGTGGGAGGATGACTGTGTGCCTCCACAGACTGTGCTCTTCTCTCCTCCAGTGAGCTGGATTATGTTTCTTTTTGTTGATCCTCTCCACCCTGGGCAGTGGGGGAAGTTTTTTTTTTATCAGTAAAAGTCAAGCATTTTTATTTCAGTGCAAACTAAAGGTCTTTATTGAAAGTAGAGCTCCTTGAGATCTAGCATTTCATTTTTAAGGCGGCCCCATAAACTCATGTACAACATAGTAGACATTGATGAATTCATACAATACAAGTACGCTACACATTACAGAGATAGGTTTCTCTCCCGCAAATCCCTCAAACACAAAGTTTAGTGCAATCCAAAATGCTTGAATAAAGAAGTGGTTTGTCGTGTGTTTTCTTGCAGGGTCACAGTCACAGCTATGTGTAGCATGGATCTCAGTCACTTTCCTCTTGACTCACAGACGTGCTCCTTGGAGATAGAGAGCTGTAAGTGGTGTATTTTATTTCTCTCGTCTCGGCCAGAGACCTCATATCTCCAAATTTCAACGTATGTTGTTTTTCATGCCATAAATGAATGGCCTATACTTCATCAAACAAAAGAAGCAAAAATTGCAGATCTACAAAGGTTGACGGTCAATGTCGTTTCAACGTCACTATTTGTTTGTCACTATACTGTATATATTGCACGTTTTGCGATGAAGGGATTTTGCCCATGCAGCAATTTGTTCACTGATCCTCATCTGCCCATCAGATGCTTACACAGATGACGACTTGATGTTGTACTGGAAGAAAGGGAACAAGTCACTGGCCACAGATGAGAGGATCTCCCTCTCCCAGTTCCTCATCCAGGAGTTCCACACCACCACCAGGCTGGCCTTCTACAGCAGCACAGGTACACAGCAAACTGCTTCAAATGCCCCACAGAATGTCACCTTAAATACAAAGATGCTATTCTGGGGAAATTGTGTAGTTGCCTTGCCAATGACTTATGCCGTGTCCATAAATTTTGCAAGATCATTTTAATGTTTATAGTAAGTTTGAAGGGGACTCATTCCTTAAAAAAAAAAAACAAACAAACGTTTTGCAGAATTCTAGCATGACATACAATAAACAATGGGGCATTTCAGAGTTTTACAGCAGGTGGGACATCTAACATGTTGTCATCCCTTTGTCCTACAACTTCCTCAGGCTGGTACAACCGTCTGTACATCACCTTCACGCTGCGTCGACACATCTTCTTCTTCCTGCTCCAGACCTATTTCCCTGCTACTCTGATGGTCATGCTGTCCTGGGTGTCCTTCTGGATCGACCGCAGGGCTGTGCCAGCCAGGGTTCCTCTGGGTGAGACCTTTAAGACCAATGTCATCTAGTACAGTGTTTCCCTGACATTTTAGGCGCAAATAGAGAATCTAAAGACTTTTGCCAGAGACCCAAACTACTTAATTTGGTTCACAGAGACACAGATCAACAACAAATAGGCAGGGTTACAATAATCTGCCACGTATTGACCATTTCATACCACAGCCCTCTTGTCAGCAAGCTGCTATCTAGGTGCAACATCCCATAGACAGCCCATCCATCCAAACAGTAAAGTCCTAGCTGTTTGTTAGACTCACCAACATTGCAGTTGTAAGAAAAGCTTGAATATTCTCTTTCAATTTGCAAAGTTTTTGTTTCATAAAAAAACACCTTAGACATTTTATGAGCAACTTGTCAAAAACAATATCTTGCAGGTGATATTTTTAAGTACTGGAGTTTGGAAGCACTCTTTGTCAGTACAGCAACCTCCTGTATTATGTGCAAATTCAAAACAGGTGGTACGCAGTGATGTTGAGTGATAGTCATTGAGTACTCCCAAACTCTGATACTTAGAAAAAATCATCTGCACAGAATTCAAGGATTTTCATGAAACAAAAACTATTATTAGGTTACTGTTATTAACTTAACTTAGTAGAGTGCACCATCACCTACAATGTTTGTTCAAACATGTTTGAGCCACAGCTTCCGCAGCTCACACCAGGTGTATCACAACAATGTTTTGCATTTGCTTTAGGCATCACCACAGTGCTCACCATGTCCACCATCATCACTGGGGTCAACGCCTCCATGCCCAGGGTGTCCTACATCAAAGCCGTGGACGTTTACCTGTGGGTCAGCTTTGTTTTTGTCTTCCTGTCCGTGATAGAGTATGCTGCAGTTAACTACCTCTCGACACTACAAGAACGCAGGGAAAGGAAACTTCAAGAATCGGTCAGTGTCACTCAGTCATTTCATTTCATGTTGATGTACTTTAGAGGTGTGCTGAAATGATGTTCATGGTGCATTTTGGCACTCATTGTCCAGGTTTCCTAAACTCATCTACTATCCAACAGCCATGCTGTTCCTTAGTTGATAGTAGACACAGCATGCTGACCTTGAAGGTCATGCATTCTGTGGCTATGGCGTTCGCACCTAGAGTAGCAAGCAGTTTAATGCTAGTCTATTGTGCATTAGCATCTGTTGACGGAGGGGAATCTATTCTACATTATGCTGATTTGGCTTTTGAGGGATGTGTAACGATAGAATGATCAGACACTCATAGTATGAACTCTCTCTTGGTCATGATTACGAAAATGGAGAGTCTGTAATTAATACGGAGCCGAATACAACAGCAATAAGCTTTAACAGACCAAAGAATCACAGTAATGGTCACAGTCTAAATTATTACGTTGATGAAATGCTGTTATATCATTGTCTTTATGTGTAAATAAGGCTATGGGTATGTGATTAACACATTATTATCACCTGACATTTGTTAGTGCTCTCGTGTTATCCAAGCTCAGGCAGGCTGCATCAGATAGATTGGATAAGCTCTATTGGTTAAGCTCAGCAACAACCATTGTGCCTGTGTGTTAATCTATATTTACAGTACGCTCTTCTGAATGTGCAAGAAATAAACTGAATTAGTGGTCCGGGGACCACCAGTGGTCCTTGAGAAAGTTCCAGATGGTCCCCACTCCCCAGCTAAATAATGGACAGTTGGTTAACGCAGGCTATAATACACAATATTTGAGTTGCTTGAAGGTTCTGTGGATGGGGAACACATATACAGGAGCTTTTACCTTACTACTACCCTTTACGCCAGTGATTTTCAACCTTTTTGATACCAGGGCCCACTATTTATTCAGCATTTGAGCCACAAATGCCACCGAAAACTAAAGATTTCTTTTGCTTTTGTCCACAATTCCAGGTTGGATTTGGGGAAACAACAGTCAAACATACAGATCAAAATAACTTCTACATTCTCTAGTTGTGTGGACTTGGGCTAATTCACATGATGAATATTTTAACTCTTGAGAGCGTAAACATGAAACCAAATGGACTCGCAAGGGTCCATTTGGTTTCCATTTTGTTCACGCTCTCAAAGAGTTACAACTGGTTAATTCAATCTGGCAGTAGGGGTAGTACTACGGATGTACCCATCGCAGTGGCCATGACAATAAATGACCCGAGGAGTTATATTAAAAGTAAGTGCCTTTTATCTCCCTCCGTAGATTCCTTGCACATGTGGTATGTCACACCCTGGGGTAATGTCCAGCAGCTACAGTGAGATGGACGTCAACACCACAGGCAACTACGGCATGCCAGAGGAAAACGGCATCAAACATGAGAGGATGCTGGTGCATTTGGCCAATGAGACGGACCAGGTCACCGGCCATGTTGGCTCCAGTGCCTACAGCAATGCGTGGATCGACACGCACGTCATAGACAAATATTCACGGGTCATCTTTCCGGGAGCCTATACACTCTTCAACGTGATTTACTGGTCCATTTACTCTTAACATAAGTTTGTAACTTTGGTTATTAACCATATCCCTAACTCTAAGTTTAAAAATAACTGCATAAGTGTTTGGTCCTAACCAAATGCGACCAGAAGCTAAACCTTGCAACCTGGTCCAGTTGCTTACTGGTAACTAACCGTAACTTTTCAGAACTAGTCGTAAGCAACTGTTCACAAGCCTAGTCGTCCTTTGCTACTGGATTAGTTCAACAACACCGTTGTTCCAACTAAGCCAAGGGTCGGTTAAAATTCACCTGTGTCTACAAACGTGTTGTGGGCTGAACACACGCACCTACTACTGTAAAAGCTTCATCATTCATCATAGACAAACAGTGATAAATGAAAACAGATCAGCATGAGCTGTACACACAAAGGTTTTGTGAGACGCACTGTGATTAAAATGCGTTTAAATTCCTCTAAGTATCCAGCTGTACCTGATTTATCCCCATCTGTGACCTCCCCCACCGCTACGGATCAAGTCAGCCACATATTGGCGTGTTATCCACCACCACTGGGTTCTGGTGACACTAATGTGATGGTACTGACCTGTTCCTAGAGATGAATGCAGTAAATACAGCGTGGTACTTTTAAAGTCTGCTATGAAACAACAGTTCAAATCATCTTTTGCAGGCTTGTACAATTTAATATCCCTCCCCCATAAGCATATTACTGATTAATCAGCAGATCAAAGACACGGCTACAAGGTCACCAAAGGGTATTTTTCCTTCTTTTTTTAATGTTCAATATTGGGTGCAATAATCATCTGGACATCTTCATAGGGCTATTTATACTGAATGGATGTAAAGTACTGTATATTATTTGAGTTGGACCTCCCTTCCCCAAATCCCTTTCTGGGTATGCTTGAACTAATACTTGTTAGTGTTTCTTGAATAAACAATATTTTAGTGGTTAACCACATTTTCTAAAATAAAATTACAAAACATCAGATTGTGTATCTCAATTGTTTATTTTTCTTTGTGAAATAATGTAAAAAGAAAAAAGTAAAATAAAAAAATAAAGAGGCCATATCCAGTACACTTAAAGCAAATTTGAACTTTGGTAGAGGTTTGTAATAGTTAACCCTCAACAGTTTGCTCCTGGCAATCTTTTCTTTTTTTTTTGTAAATTGCAGCTCAAGAGCTTCAGATTGGAACACAGAGAAAACATACCGCAAAATATCTACTGTTTGTTTGGATGTAATTGAGTTACACCATAAATACAAAAATACAAAAAGAATCAATGAAAATGTATGTCACAAAAGCCTAACATTACTCGATCAAACAGGTCTAACTCACACCTTCAGCACATAGTGGATTCTAACAAGGCACCTTTAGGTCTAAAACCTGACTGCATTTCTTTTTTGTTTATTTTCTCCCCAACTTCCTGTGATATTATTATTATATTTAGGGAGAAGATCAGTTGGTTTGGATTCAGTCCATCTATCTGGAATAAATTAACAATCCTCAGTAGAAAAAATAAAACAAAGGACAATAGTAAACAAAAACTGATATTTCATTGAAGACACCTGAGGCCTTAAATCAAATGCACAAAACTGAAACGTCCCTGAACTAACCATTTAAGCACTAAAATAAGTACTTTATTTTTGATTGAATTGATTGAATGATTTAATGTGGTCTTGTTTACATTTAGGCCCTCATATACCAAATAGTAAAAGTACAAGCTCGTAATGCATGGCACCATGGCACTGTGAGGTTGTAGATCGTCAATACAATGTTTCTTCTTTCCTTAAATCATTTAAGCGAGTTTATCTGTCCGCGGCCTGTCCTCCCTTAAGGATCTTGTCCTCCTTCAGTTTGCCCTCCGTAAACTCGTCCTTAACCTTCTGCAGGAGCTCCGGACACAGCAGCACGTCCAGAGCTGTCATGGCCAGAGCCTTGGCCGCCCGCAGTGTGTAAAACTGAGCTTTATCGTCACCTGCAGGAAAACAAATACACAGGAAAATATTCCCCAAGAAATGTCATTGTCTTGACATTGTCTTGGGTCCTTGTACCCTTGTATAAAATGCCTTGACCCCCATTTGACTGTGGAAAAAAGACGATGATCCCTCCCTAGTGGTATCCATCACCATTGTCAAGACACGTAATAGGCTTTCTCTCTGGGGGATTTAACTGGGTTGTTCTCGATCGATGTACACATGGTTACACACGGTCAAACTACCTACACATGGCTACATGATTGATCGACCGAGCAATCGTCGCACACGTGTTGGTTGCATGATTTATAGGTCTACACTAGATCAATAGAAATATTGATGCATATTGGTGATGGGCCAGATTAATTGATTAAAATCTATTTTTTCCTTGGAATAATAAATGAAAGTTTGAGAACCACAATTGGACAGTACATACCACAAGCTTCAGTGTATCCCTCAGTATGGTTCAGAGCTTTAGAGCCAATGTAGAAGTACGGGTGGATACCAGGAACCACAAAAGACACATTGCCAAAGTCGGTGGAACCTGTGGATCAAAGAACACCAGGTTATGTTTGACCATTGGCAACAGTCATCGAAGACTAACATTAAGCTGTGTTATAGCGACTACAGCTGCTGAGCTGGCAGGATCAGTATGACAGCTTTCCAAACAAGCTTGCGGTCATTTTCTCACTTATTGCCAACTGCCTGACACACACACTTGACATAACTCTACGCCATAATTATAATAATAATAATAATTGTTATTATAATTAGCAGGCATACAACAGGAACTAATCATTCAAGGTAGGAAGTGGAGAAAACAACACAAAAATGAACCAACAAGCAAAATGTATAAATTTTGGTTCCTACAAGAAGATTTGTAAGCTGGCAGAGGTATGAGGAGTCGTGAGCCTGCTGCTTCATACGGCAGCATCACAGACCATTGCTCTGCTCACGCAAATAACAAGGCTTTACTCTGCTTCAGAGTGCATGTGTGTACTTCGCTATATCAAACAATAAACTGGTAACCAGCTGGTGTTTGACAGGATAGCGTCACTTCATGTGTGCTTCAAGTATATTTTAGAAGTTGGTTACCTACAGTGTATATAAATGTACTCTCACCTGAAGCATTGGTGAGGACTTCTTCATCTGTAGTAAACTCCATGCCCAAAGCCATGCCGTTCTTCTCATACAGATTTTCAAGGGCAGTATTTCGCAAGATGTTGTCAAAGGCATTCCGGGCAAACTCAACTTCAACCTAATGAATGACAGAATTGCAGCTACTGTAAAACAATTAAAACCTCTGGGAAATGAAGACAGACAAGAGTGGCATTTGTGACCAGTGATTGGTCTGCCAATAATATTGTGTTGTATGAATCAAATTTGCAAGGTTCCCATGAAAATAAAACATGCTCTGAAAATTCACAGAGCCCAACCCATCTGACACCAGGGCTTTAAACATTGCTTGTGCCTCACAACACCTTGGTTTCACCTCGAAATGCCTGCAAGACTTTTTCTTACTTCGCATCCAGTTGCCATGGCAGCAGCTCTAAAGCACATCTCCGCTTTGGCTTTGATGATGGGGAGTTCATGGCGTGAGGGCGTCCGTAGATAATACTCCAGCTCCGTGTATGCAGGGATGATGTTGGGCTTCACTCCGCCATGCTTTATAATCCCTGAACAAGAACGCAAAGAGGACCATCCTTACTCTCTGTGCACAAACTAACCACTTTCAACCTGGTGTCCCATGCTTGTTGTTATGCCATCCTGAAAATGTTTGGCTATTATGTCATGCCCAAAATATTAGTAGGAACACCATATTGAAAATGACAAAATGTTTTGTATGGTATTTTCAGACAATAATGACCATACTGTATAAAACCGTGCACATATTAAACATGACTAAACTCTTCAAGATGTGTTACATTCTTAGAGGTAGTCAGTGATTAGGGTCATTATTGCACATCGCAAGTCAACCTGCTAAATGCGTATTTTCATTATGATCACTTGCTCACCATGAACTCTCCAGTTTGGTTTTATCTGCTGTCTGAGAACAGACAGGTTGTTGTAGCAGAGCACTGCGGCGTCCAGCGCGTTCACCCCCTCCCAGGGATAGGCAGAGGCATGCGAGGCCTTGCCGTGGTACCTTATGACAACACTGGACAGGAAGACACAGCAAGCCACATGTCAGGGTCACATCACTGCGGCTACAGGTCCCCTATCGAACAGAGAGGGGAGATGCAATCTGTGCAAGCCGCGATGAACATACTCATGTTCGGCTACATCTGGAAGGTAAGGGGCATCGTCCTGTAAGGGATGGGCCATGAATACTACGTCCATGCCCTCAAATGCACCTTCCCTGATCAGGTCTATTTTACCACCTCCATCTTCCTCAGCAGGAGTGCCCAACACGGTCACCTGTGGAGACAATTTGCATGGTGCATTATTTTTGTACAACTCCCTATGTTAATTATGTGTTCTAACTAATTGCTTTAAAATACAAACGTATACAAAAGTATACTGGTGTATTGCAGGGTTTTTAGTTATGTTTTCTCATGCATGTGAAGTGTATGAAATGTATTGAAACATTTGAATTGAATATAAACAAAACGAGATAACAAGTTCTTTTTTCCCCTTTTGGTACCTCTTACTAAGTCTGTGTTCTTCAACTTGAACGTGTACTTAGTGTAAATATGTGATAGCACTGCGCCTGCCTTGTACTTTGTACTTACAGATAATAGTAAAACGAGACATCCTCAAGTTATCACCACTAAGTCAGCGTCAGCCTGCCTTGTCGTCATTGTCATGTGACGTTTCTATGTCTAATACTATGATCCAGCACTATAAATACCGGGTATTCACAGGTACCGGTAACACAGTAACAACTTGAAGATGTCTCTCATATCCACAGTCCACACTACAGTATGGAGCAGAGAGAGGGGTTCCGTCGGAGCTAATTTTCCATCAGGCACAATAGACGGCCGCCTATACCGAAGGCCCATCAACATAGCAGCCATTAGCATGCTAGCTGCAAATGATGAGAGTTTAAAAGTTGAAAGAAACTAGTTCAAACTAACTAAAACAGAAGGGATCATTACTAGAACTTTGGCGTTGGACTCTGTATGGGGCTGCATGGGAATCAATGAGCGCTGGACACATACTGTATCAATAAAAGACATTCGTTCCTCGTTGCAATGTAAGAACGCCAGACTGTAACGGGTTTCTATGGAAACGGGATAAACTACGCCAGACTGGAGAGGAGTAAGTGAAGAAAATCTCGTTACCGCTAAACCACGTATGCATAAACGACAATTCGGAATAGCTCAACTAGCCAGTCGACATTAACACTTTGAGCTTGTGTACTGGGCATTTTAACTATTAAAATGTTAGACCTGAAGGAGAAAATGGTATGGGGAGCCGCCCCCATACCATTTTCGGTTACAGGACTTGTATTAGTCAAGTAAAGCATCAATAATAACATCAGTTGTTGTTGAAGTTACAACAGACACGCAGCATGCATAAAGTTTTCGGTTTTCAATGATGAAATGCCCGATACGTTCCCTCAATACTCTACGCTCACTCTGTAGCTCCGAGATGTAGTTAGTTTGTAGCAGTAGTAGTGTTTCAAATCATTGTAAATATAAGCACTTTAATTTGAAATATCTTGGGTTGTTTTGCATGTCATCATGTTTGGGGTGCAGTCAGGGCATTTAGGGGGGCATTGCCCTCCCATTCCCATGCCTAAATCCGCCCCTGTTACCTGGACGCGTGCAGGGAAGTCGTGCGTGTTCTCCTGTACCAAAGCCTTTAAGCCCACGGCTGCGGCGGCCCCGACCTCAGCGATCAGGTTATGGCCGCACGCGTGACCGATGTCGGGCAACGCGTCGTACTCGCACAGGAACCCAACGTTAATCACATTCACATCATCGCCATCCTCCGCCGCGGGCCAACCTCTCCACGTTGCACGGAAAGCCGTGTCCAGCTTGTAGTGACTGTCCACCTTCCAGTCCGCGTCCTCCTCCGTGAAGAACCTCACCAGCCTGTCGTGCGCCTTGTGTTCTTCGTAGGCCAACTCCGGACAGCTCCAGATGTCCTGGCTGAGGCCCTGGAGCTTCTCTTTGGCCGCATCGATGAAGCTGCAAGCCTTTTGTTTCAGCTCCTGCTGCTTCTGCTGTGCCATTAGTTTGAAATAACGATATACTAGTTTGATTTAAAGCATTTATAACGAATAGTCGCAGACTTGGCCGACACGGAGTGGCGGATTTAATCTGTATTCCTGTTGTATTGAGTTTGTAAAAGGCAAATCGTGTGCATATTACCGGTGCACCCTTATGAACTATGATTCTACCGCGTACACAAAAAATGTAAACACATGGTCTTGGTCATGTGACGGTCTTCTTCACTTGACTTTGTTATAGCCAGCCATAAGCGGTTTGGTTGGTAGCAGTTTGTACTGTAGTGTAGTGGCGCCGACCAGTGGATGTTTTGTGTATTGCTAGTCATAGTCCCAAAGGTTTCAATTTACAATTTAATTTAGCACACACTCAATCTAATCCAGGGTAATTTACCTTAAAGAAAAGCATGTCAATACATCATATAGCAAATTAGTTAATGTGAAATAAAATTCATAATTGAGGCATGGTATGGTAAACATGGTAACACATCCATACTTTTGATTAAATCCAACCCCTCATAGCCTGGGTTCCAAGTTAACCCAACCTCCAGCCTGATTTTGCTGCGTTCAAATCAGTCTGGCCACACAGCCTGCTTGACGTGCATCTCCCTCACGTCACCCAGTGTTGCAAACTGCCAAAATCCAAAATGGCACTTCCAAAATGCACTACAATGTGCTAGATGCTTACCTGGAAGGGAATATGACCATTAATCTTCTACATTCTCTAGTTGTGTAGACTTGGGCTAATTCACATGATGAATATTTTAACTCTTGAGAGTGTAAAATGAAACCAAATGGACCCGTAAGGGTCCATTTGGTTTCATTTTTACACTCTCAAAGAGTTACATCTGGTTAACCAACGATCCATAATTTAGCCTGGGGACCACTGGTTGAAAACCACTGTCATAGGAGGAGAAATTGTGAAAAATGAGGGTTTTATCTCTGGCGCCTGTCAATCAATTTCACCCCAACTCACCAGCCAAAAAGCACTAGATTTTCCGCCAGGAGTTTTTCACAAATTTTGGCGCTAGGGGGGGGGTCTGAAAAAGTGCTAAATACACCGACAAATGTGCCAAGTTTGCAACACTGACGTCACCTGTTTTGGATGGTTGGATGATTGGATTGTTTTCAAACTAATGTGAACTAATGTTTTTTTTTTTCCTCTAATCACAGGCCAATCAGAATGCCAATCAGAATCGTCGGCTAGGGATAAGCTACTGGCCAGACTGATTTGCAAATCAGACCTGATCCGAGGGTATAGACCCCTCAGGGGGATGCCTGGTGGCTCAGCCACATGACAGGTTGTGAGATTTGTAGTCATAAAAACTCAAATCTGACAGTTGTTTACCTTCATATGCTAAAGGCAGTGGTACTGTAGTACCAATCCTGCTGAATTCTCTCTTGTTTTTAGATGAACATAAAACTGATCAGGAGGCACAATGCTGGGAATCACCCACAAGTACAAAGTTGTGTGTATGTGTGTGTTAGTGAGAGAGAGAGAGAAAGAATTCTGAGGTGACCATTCCAGCAATCAATGCGCTCCAGCCTCAGTAGATTTGTCTTCTGCTTGTCCTCCCTTAAGGATCTTGTCCTCCTTCAGTTTGCCCTCCATGAACTCGTCCTTAACTTTTTGCAGCAGCTCTGGACACAGCAGCACATCCAGAGCTGTCATGGCCAGACCCTTGGCTGCCCGCAGGGTGTAAAACTGAGCTTTATCGTCACCTGCAGGGAGGCACACACAACATGTACGTGATAACTGTAGAGCAAAGAATCGTCAGGATATTTTATACTTCAAGTTTCAAGGTATCTTGAACCTAGGTTCTGTATATATTACTACTGTAACTATTTATAAAGGCTGGAGGCTGCAGGGGTTACATACCAGCAGCTACAGTGTATTCTTCAGTGTGGTTCAGAGCATTAGACCCAATGTAGAAGTAGGGGTGAATTCCAGGAGCTACAAAAGTCACGTTGCCGAAGTCTGTTGAGCCTGTGGAGATTATAATTCGATTTACAAACAAGGTTATATTCATAGTTAGTCTTTTGAAGTAGGTCATATTAAAACAGCAAGTATGTTACGGGTAATATGATTTTCCTCTGAGTAAACCACATGAACCCTAGTGTCCCTATTTTGGACATGACATAATCGGTTCGGTGCATAACTGTCGCTCAAGGTTTCAGAAGGTTTGCATACCCGTTTCTCATTCCATTTCAGCGTGACACATTCCCATTCAAATTTGCTGCCAAGCTAGTCAGCTAAAATGTTACCAGAACATCCACCATGAAAAAAGAGAATGTTCAGCAAAAATAGCAAATCATATCACAGCTCAATCTGCTTCTTTTGGTAGAGAGTTGGGGTACTAATATATTGAATTGTATTAAAACAATGAATACATATAATATGACGTGTTAAATATTGAATCCTCAATAAGTCAACAAACTTTACAGATGGCAACTGACAACGTCCTCTCACCAGAACCATTTGTGAGCACATCTTCATCTGTGGTGAAGTCCATGCCCAAAGTCCTGCCATTGTTCTCATACAGCTGCTCCAGTGTTGTGATCCGCAAGATGTTGTCAAACATATTTCGTGAAAACTCTATTTCAACCTGGTGAAGACATTATTTATACTTAACATTCCAATTTTGTATTGTGGTTTTTAATTCACAATTGCTCTCTATGTCCTGCATATTTGGAATAAATACCAAACCCGGAGAGAATTTATATAAGATTGAACAAGTGGAATTGGAAGGGGAGGATGTATAATAATGGGCAGACAAGATTAGAACTGGAGCACTATAATACATTTTAAGCATTTTATGCTTGTTTGATAAAAATTGATGTCCGGACATACTGTATATTTGTCTGTTTAGTAAAGAGCGCGAGAGATCCCTGTTAATGAACATGCATGGCAATAGCAATGATTATAGTTTTGACATTTTGTGCCGCAATGTGAGCTTTTATATGTCCTGTTTTTTTTTACTACTTTTCTTACATCACATCCAGTTGCCATGGCGGCAGCTCTAAAGCACATCTCCGCTTTGGCTTTGATGATGGGGAGTTCATGGCGTGAGGGTGTCCGTAGATAATACTCCAGCTCCGTGTACGCAGGGATGATGTTGGGCTTCACTCCGCCATGCTTTATAACGCCTGAACAAGACCGCAAAGAGGACAAAATTTTGACCTTTGATGCATAAAAAGAAAAGCAAGCTACAATGCATCATCTCTTAATGCAGTAGTCTCAAACCTTTTCATGCGTATTTAGCCACGGGACCCTCCATCTGAAAAAAATGTGCCCCGGGGAACCCCATTTTAAGTTGTGTTAACGCTGCGATTTATTGCTGTTGTTGCTAATACATACTGTATGTTCGAAGGAGCATTCAATATTGAGTTGTGACCCCCCCCCCTTCCACTTCGTTCTATAAACCCTCTATAACCAAAATGCCGTTGTTTCGATACCATAAGTCACCTAAAACAATGTAACATTTTTAAAAGACATCTTAAAGCTTGATAATAAAATGACAAATTAATGACAAATTTTACACACTCCGTCCCTCACCGTGGATTCTCCAGTTTGGTTTGATCTGCTGTCTGAGAACAGACAGATTGTTGTAGCAGAGCACTGCGGCGTCCAGTGCGTTGACTCCCTCCCAGGGGTAGGCTGCAGCATGCGAGGCCTTGCCATGGTACCTTATGACAACACTGGACAGGAAAACACTCTAGGGTTACACACACTGAAAAACAGACCCTATAGGGTTACACCCACTGTGCTCTGCCAGGATCTATTCTGGGGGTTCCTTGAAAGAACGTGTGTCAGTGAGAGCTGATATTGCAACGCATACTGACTCTGTATAAACACCAGTGGGTAAACATTGCTCAACATCTCTTCAAGTACACATTTAAACTCCTTGTTAATTTGTTTTTAGGTTATTTTATCTACAATAGCCATTCCATCCCTGTTATACTTACCATGGGGGTTTATACCTTCTCTACAACTTTATATGCTCGCCATGGTTAAGTGATGCATTTTCCTACTGTACATTCTTTGAAGTTCCAAGCTGTTTTCTTTGCACTGTACTTACTTTTTCTTCTCTTAAAACACACTGTAAATGTTGACTTCTGTTAGAGTTTGTTTCAAAAACATCCTTTAAGACAAATCTTATTATGGGAATGGTGTACATACGTAATGTTGTACGTATACATGCCATGTGTTAACTTTGTCAGAAATAGCTGTAGCACATGAGTAGTATTGTTACTCAGGCTAAACTTTGCTGTCTGCATCATGCATCACGTTAAAATAGAAAAGGATGCGTGGCTTCAAATTCAAAACGTACTCGTGCTCAGCCACACACGGCAGGTAAGTGGCATCCTCTTGCGAGGGATGGGCCATGAGTACGACATCAAGACCCTCAAAAGCACCTTCCCTCAACATGTCAATTTTACCTCCACCATCCTCCTCGGCCGGGGTACCCAATACGGTCAACTGTTGGGAGACAATTGTGAGCACAGAGACATACATTAGAGAAATGTTTCTCTCAAAACCTCAATCTTGGGGTACCCAGATGAACCGGGTAAATGGCATACAATTTTCATTTAAATTCTTTAGTTCTGTGAGCCACAAGATTTCTATCTTGTCCATGACTTATATTAGGCAAGTAATCAATCAATATCAGTTGTTGAAGTTGCAACAGGCACGCAGCATAAAGCTAGGGGTGCCACAATTGTAGTTAGTTAGCATCAGTCAGGGCATTTAGGGGCGAAGTGTCCCCCTAAATGATGAAGATGTGATCCTCCATGTTAATGATTTACATCCCTCCATTTTTACCTCCATTTTTAGGAAATTATTATTATTTCCACACAACATCTGAGCTGAGGTAACACTGCAGGAGTGTAACCCTGCGAGTGCGACCAGTCTCATTCAAATTATGAATGCTGCCAGAGTTTCGAAGTTGAAGTAGAATTTGAACTTCAACGTAGAAACGGAGCTAGGGCATCGGTGCTACACCGGAGGTGTGTTAATGATAGGCTATAGTAAAATGTTGAAAATAAACTGGATGGATCTCCCCTTTAATACGGGGGTCAAGCGGATCCATTTGTCTACTCTACGATCTTGGCAAATGAACTTTAATGTGCGTGTCGTTATACCACCTGAACTCGGGAAGGGAAGTCTGGCGTTCTCTCCAGCAGAGCTTTCAGTCCCAGCGCCGCTGCCGCTCCCACCTCCGCTATCAGGTTGTGACCACACGCGTGTCCGATGCCGGGCAGCGCGTCGTACTCGCACAAGAAACCCACGTTGATCACGTCGTCGCCGGCATGCGCGGCCGCAGGTCCCCCCAGCCAGGTGGCACGGAACGCAGTCTCGAGTTTATAGTGGCTGTCAACCTGCCACCCGTCGTCTTCTTGGGAGAACAAGGCGACCAACCTGTCGTGAGCCTTCCGTTCTTGGTAGGCCAGCTCCGGACACAGCCATAGGTCCCTGCTGAGGCGGTGGAGCTTCTCTTTGGCTTCGTCAATGCAGCGGCCGACTTTGCCTTTCAAGTCCAGCAACAGCTCATCTGTCCCCAGCAGTGCCATTGTTATGTTGTTGTTGTTGTTGTTGGGGATGATAATAATAATTATTCGACTATAGCCTAATAATCCGAGTTCAAATCCAGTGAGTGAAGATGCAGGCTTTCAGTTCAACTGACGCCATATAATTGCAGTATGTGTCGCCGCCGTGACTGCCTGTGTGGTGTTTACCAGCAACAATAATATGAAAACTGATAGTATATGATATGATATCCCCTTCTCGGTGCGTCCAGGAAAAGTGCTCCCGGGAGGGAGCACTGGTGTGTGTGTGTGTGTGTGTGTGTGTGTGTGTGTGTGTGTGTGTGTGTGTGTGTGTGTGTGTGTGTGTGTGTGTGTGTGTGTGTGTGTGTGTGTGTGCGTGTGCGTGCGTGTGTGCGTGTGCGTGTGCGCGCGCGCGCGTGTGTGGGTGGGTGGGTGGGTGGGGTGAGTGTCACACACACACACACACACACACACACACACACACACACACTGTGTGTGTGTATTCTCATTGCCAATATCACAAACTTTATTAGGCCTACGCACGCTATCCTACAGTACATAGGCTAGGTTGATCTTATGGTGTAGCCTACATGTTTGCCTGAAAAGGAATCTTTTTCATTGTTTTAGAAATATAGGCCTAGTGCTTCCAATTTGGAAGTTCCAAATTTGAGAATTATAACGAGGGTCGATGGCAGCTTCATGGCACGTAAAATAAATAACACCATTGACATTTTTTTTTTTTTTTTTTAAATCAACTTACTGTGGCGATAATTGCTGGAACCTTTTACGTTGTAATTTGAAATGTTTTGTAGTTTCTGAGTTATTTAAAGGTAGGGGAAGTGATTTCACTTTTGTCAGATATCACCCAAAAAATGTTTCTGTTAAAATGCTCTTTTATAAGGTGTGCAGACCATGTATGGAGTTTCCCCCTCCCCCACGTTAGCAGAGGAGCTAATAAAAGTTCCCCAGGTGGAGGGTGAATTCTCCTCCAATCAGGATCGAGCAGCAGGTTCACATAGTGTAGCTACTCTTGGGGCCCCCTAGTGCACCAGGCTGGTACTAGGCTACACAATGAATTTCAAATCACTTACCCTACCTTTAACTTCATTGCCTGATGAATTCTCAAAGGCAATAGCACAAACTTACCACAAAATACCACAAATGTTTGTATATGTACAAAGCAAACACATAAGAAATATAAAGTAGGCTAGTTATAAAAGAATGTTGAATATAGCCAGTCTGCAAGCTTGGTTATTTCTGACCAGATGAAGAGTTTAATGTTATGCTGTGTATATTTTATGTACCCTCTCTGGTACATTTCCCAAATGACCTTCAAGCTGCAAGCTGCGATCTACAAGCTGCACTGTATGACGAATCCGATCCTTAAAATGTCTACTTAGGACATGATGTGAATATGCACAACACACCGGTAGTGGGTCCTGCTGCGAGCCTCTGGTTCCAGGCACAGGGTTCGAATCCCTGCGGTGTGAGCTTAATGTTTCACATTTTGTCCTATACATATAATATTTAGTATGAAGTCAGTTAGCAATAAATGTATTCATTTGTAATACCCGAATGCACTTTTAATTACACATCAATTACACATCAAGCATGGAGGGCTTTCATTATCAGCTAACGTTTCTGCAGTTTGAATGTAAAGTTAGTTATAGTATACTGTAGTTCATGATGACCTTTACTGCATGTCTCTCCCTGCAGCTATAGCCTTTGGGTGTCGAGATTTTGACTTTTTTTTTTTTTTTTTTTTCAAAATTTCGACATTTTTTGAAAATGCTCAAAAATGCTCAAAACGATGAAAAACGGCATGCTGTGCAAGACCGCAAGGCTATAGCCTTGCGTTTTTGCCAGATTTTGTCATTTTTCGAAAAACCTCAAAACGATGAAAAACCGTAAGGCTATAGCCTTGTGGTTTTTCAAAATTTCGACATTTTTCAAAAATGCTCAAAAATGCTCAAAATGATGAAAAACGGCATGCTGTGCAAGACCATAAGGCTATAGCCTTGCGTTTTTGCCAGATTTTGTCATTTTTGTCATTTTTTGAAAAACCTCAAAACGATGAAAAAGCGTAAGGCTATAGCCTTGCGGTTTTTAAAAATTTTGACATTTTTCGAAAATGCTCAAAAATGCTCAAAATGATGAAAAACGGCATGCTGTGCAAGGCCGTAATGCTATAGCCTTGCGTTTTTGCCAGATTTTGTCATTTTTTGTCATTTTTCGAGAAACCTCAAAACGATGAAAAACCGTAAGGCTATAGCCTTGCGGTTTTTCGAAATTTCGACATTTTTTGAAAATGCTCAAAAATGCTCAAAATGATGAAAAACGGCATGCTGCAAGACCGTAAGGCTATAGCCTTGCGTTTTTGCCAGATTTTGTCATTTTTTGTCATTTTTCGAAAAACCTCAAAACAATTTAACAGCGTAAGGCTATAGCTTTTTATAGGCCGTAATGGTATAGCCTTGCGTTTTTGCCAGATTGTGTCATTTTTTATCATTTTTCGAAAAACCTCAAAATGATGAAAAACCGTAAGGCTATTGCCTTGCGGTTTTTCGAAATTTCGACATTTTTCGAAAATGCTCAAAAATGCTCAAAATGATGAAAAACGGCATGCTGTGCAAGACCGTAAGGCTATAGCCTTGCGTTTTTGCCAGATTTTGTCATTTTTTGTTAATTTTCGAGAAACTTCAAAACGATGAAAACCCGTAGGGCTATAGCCTTGCGGTTTTTACAAATTTCGACATTTTTTGAAAATGCTCAAAATGATGAAAAACGGCATGCTGTGCAAGACCGTAAGGCTATAGCCTTGCGTTTTTGCCAGATTTTGTCATTTTTTGTCATTTTTCGAAAAACCTCAAAAGGATGAAAAACCGTAAGGCTATAGCCTTGCGGTTTTTCAAAATTTCGACATTTTTTGAAAATGCTCAAAAATGCTCAAAATGATGAAAAACGGCATGCTGTGCAAGACCGCAAGCCTATAGCCTTGCGTTCTTTCCAGATTTCGTAATTTTTTGTCGTTTTTCGAAAAACCTCAAAATGATGAAAAACCGTAAGGCTATAGCCTTGCGGTTTTTCGAAATTTCGACATTTTTTGAAAATGCTCAAAAATGCTCAAAATGATGAAAAACGTCATGCTGTGCACTTATGGTTTTGCACAGCATGCCATTCTTCATCATTTTGAGCATTTTTGAGCATTTTCGAAAAATGTCGAAATTTTGAAAAAACGCAAAGGCTATAGCCTTACGGTTTTTCATCGTTTTGAGGTTTTTCGAAAAATGACAAAAAATGACGAAATCTGGCAAAAACGCAAGGCTATAGCCTTACGGTGTTGCACAGCATGCCATTTTTCATCATTTTGAGCATTTTTGAGCACTTTCAAAAATGTCGAAATTTTGAAAAAACGCAAAGGCTATAGCCTTACGGTTTTTCATCATTTTGAGGTTTTTCAAAAAATGACAAAAAATGACGAAATCTGGCAAAAACGCAAGGCTATAGCCTTACGGTGTTGCACAGCATGCCATTTTTCATCATTTTGAGCATTTTTGAGCACTTTCGAAAAATGTCGAAATTTTGAAAAAACGCAAAGGCTATAGCCTTACGGTTTTTCATCATTTTGAGGTTTTTCAAAAAATGACAAAAAATGACAAAATCTGTTAAAAACGCAAGGCTATAGCCTTACGGTCTTGCACAGCATGCCGTTTTTCATCATTTTGAGCATTTTTGAGCACTTTTGAAAAATGTCGAAATTTTGAAAAAACGCAAAGGCTATAGCCTTACGGTTTTTCATCGTTTTGAGGTTTTTCGAAAAATGAAAAAAAAAATGACGAAATCTGGCAAAAACGCAAGGCTATAGCCTTACGGTCTTGCACAGCATTCCATTTTTCATCATTTTGAGCATTTTTGAGCACTTTCGAAAAATGTCGAAATTTTGAAAAAACGCAAAGGCTATAGCCTTACGGTTTTTCATCGTTTTGAGGTTTTTCGAAAAATGACAAAAAATGACAAAATCTGTTAAAAACGCAAGGCTATAGCCTTATGGTCTTGCACAGCATGCCGGTTTTCATCATTTTGAGCATTTTCGAAAAATGTCGAAATTTTGAAAAAACGCAAAGGCTATAGCCTTACGGTTTTTCATCGTTTTGAGGTTTTTCGAAAAATGACAAAAATGACGAAATCTGTTAAAACGCAAGGCTATAGCCTTACGGTCTTGCACAGCATGCCGTTTTTCATCATTTTGAGCATTTTTGAGCATTTTCGAAAAATGTCGAAATTTTGAAAAAACGCAAAGGCTATAGCCTTACGTTTTTCATCGTTTTGAGGTTTTTCGAAAAATGACAAAAAATGACAAAATCTGTTAAAACGCAAGGCTATAGCCTTATGGTCTTGCACAGCATGCCGTTTTTCATCATTTTGAGCATTTTTGAGCATTTTCGAAAAATGTTGAAATTTTGAAAAAACACAAAGGCTATAGCCTTACGGTTTTTCATCGTTTTGAGGTTTTTCGAAAAATGACAAAAAATGACAAAATCTGTTAAAAATGCAAGGCTATAGCCTTATGGTCTTGCACAGCATGCCGTTTTTCATCATTTTGAGCACTTTTGAGCATTTTCGAAAAATGTCGAAATTTTGAAAAAACGCAAAGGCTATAGCCTTACGGTTTTTCATCGTTTTGAGGTTTTGCGAAAAATGACAAAAAACGACAAAATCTGGCAAAAACGCAAGGCTATAGCATTACGGTCTTGCACAGCATGCCATTTTTCATCATTTTGAGCATTTTTGAGCATTTTTGAAAAATGTCGAAATTTTGAAAAAACGCAAAGGCTATAGCCTTACGGTTTTTCATCGTTTTGAGGTTTTTCGAAAAATGACAAAAAATGACGAAATCTGGCAAAAACGCAAGGCTATAGCCTTACGGTCTTGCACAGCATGCCATTTTTCATCATTTTGAGCATTTTTGAGCACTTTCGAAAAATGTTGAAATTTTGAAAAAACGCAAAGGCTATAGCCTTACGGTTTTTCATCGTTTTGAGGTTTTTCGAAAAATGACAAAAAATGACAAAATCTGTTAAAACGCAAGGCTATAGCCTTATGGTCTTGCACAGCATGCCGTTTTTCATCATTTTGAGCATTTTTGAGCATTTTCGAAAAATGTCGAAATTTTGGAAAAAAACGCAAAGGCTATAGCCTTACGGTTTTTCATCGTTTTGAGGTTTTTCGAAAAATGACAAAAAATGACGAAATCTGTTAAAACGCAAGGCTATAGCCTTACGGTCTTGCACAGCATTCCATTTTTCATCATTTTGAGCATTTTTGAGCACTTTCGAAAAATGTTGAAATTTTGAAAAAACGCAAAGGCTATAGCCTTACGGTTTTTCATCGTTTTGAGGTTTTTCGAAAAATGACAAAAATGACAAAATCTGTTAAAACGCAAGGCTATAGCCTTATGGTCTTGCACAGCATGCCGTTTTTCATCATTTTGAGCATTTTTGAGCATTTTCGAAAAATGTCGAAATTTTGGAAAAACGCAAAGGCTATAGCCTTACGGTTTTTCATCGTTTTGAGGTTTTTCGAAAAATGACAAAAATGACGAAATCTGTTAAAAACGCAAGGCTATAGCCTTACGGTCTTGCACAGCATGCCGTTTTTCATCATTTTGAGCATTTTTGAGCATTTTCGAAAAATGTCGAAATTTTGAAAAAACGCAAAGGCTATAGCCTTACGGTTTTTCATCGTTTTGAGGTTTTTCGAAAAATGACAAAAAATGACAAAATCTGTTAAAACGCAAGGCTATAGCCTTATGGTCTTGCACAGCATGCCGTTTTTCATCATTTTGAGCATTTTTGAGCATTTTCGAAAAATGTCGAAATTTTGAAAAAACACAAAGGCTATAGCCTTACGGTTTTTCATCGTTTTGAGGTTTTTCGAAAAATGACAAAAAATGACAAAATCTGTTAAAAATGCAAGGCTATAGCCTTATGGTCTTGCACAGCATGCCGTTTTTCATCATTTTGAGCACTTTTGAGCATTTTCGAAAAATGTCGAAATTTTGAAAAAACGCAAAGGCTATAGCCTTACGGTTTTTCATCGTTTTGAGGTTTTGCGAAAAATGACAAAAAACGACAAAATCTGGCAAAAACGCAAGGCTATAGCATTACGGTCTTGCACAGCATGCCATTTTTCATCATTTTAAGCATTTTTGAGCATTTTTGAAAAATGTCGAAATTTTGAAAAAACGCAAAGGCTATAGCCTTACGGTTTTTCATCGTTTTGAGGTTTTTCGAAAAATGACAAAAAATGACGAAATCTGGCAAAAACGCAAGGCTATAGCCTTACGGTCTTGCACAGCATTCCATTTTTCATCATTTTGAGCATTTTTGAGCACTTTCGAAAAATGTTGAAATTTTGAAAAAACGCAAAGGCTATAGCCTTACGGTTTTTCATCGTTTTGAGGTTTTTCGAAAAATGACAAGAAATGACAAAATCTGTTAAAAACGCAAGGCTATAGCCTTATGGTCTTGCACAGCATGCCGTTTTTCATCATTTTGAGCATTTTTGAGCATTTTCGAAAAATGTCGAAATTTTGAAAAAACGCAAAGGCTATAGCCTTACGGTTTTTCATCGTTTTGAGGTTTTTCGAAAAATGACAAAAAATGACGAAATCTGGCAAAAACGCAACGCTATAGCCTTACGGTCTTGCACAGCATGCTATTTTTCATCATTTTGAGCATTTTTGAGCACTTTCGAAAAATGTCGAAATTTTGAAAAAACGCAAAGGCTATAGCCTTACGGTTTTTCATCGTTTTGAGGTTTTTCGAAAAATGACAAAAAATTACAAAATCTGTTAAAAACGCAAGGCTATAGCCTTATGGTCTTGCACAGCATGCCGTTTTTCATCATTTTGAGCATTTTTGAGCATTTTCGAAAAATGTCGAAATTTCGAAAAAACGCAAAGGCTATAGCCTTACGGTTTTTCATCGTTTTGAGGTTTTTCGAAAAATGACGAAAAATGACAAAAAATGACGAAATCTGGCAAAAACGCAAGGCTATAGCCTTACGGTCTTGCACAGCATTCCATTTTTCATCATTTTGAGCATTTTTGAGCACTTTCGAAAAATGTCGGAATTTTGAAAAAACGCAAAGGCTATAGCCTTACGGTTTTTCATCGTTTTGAGGTTTTTCGAAAAATGACAAAAAATGACAAAATCTGTTAAAACGCAAGGCTATAGCCTTATGGTCTTGCACAGCATGCCGTTTTTCATCATTTTGAGCATTTTTGAGCATTTTCGAAAAATGTCGAAATTTTGAAAAAACGCAAAGGCTATAGCCTTAAGGTCATGCACAGCATGCCGTTTTTCATCATTTTGAGCATTTTTGAGCATTTTCGAAAAATGTCGAAATTTTGAAAAAACGCAAAGGCTATAGCCTTACGGTTTTTCATCGTTTTGAGGTTTTTCGAAAAATGACAAAAAATGACAAAATCTGTTAAAAACGCAAGGCTATAGCCTTATGGTCTTGCACAGCATGCTGTTTTTCATCATTTTGAGCATTTTTGAGCACTTTCGAAAAATGTCGAAATTTTGAAAAAACGCAAAGGCTATAGCCTTACGGTTTTTCATCGTTTTGAGGTTTTTCGAAAAGTGACAAAAAATGACAAAATCTGGCAAAAACGCAAGGCTATAGTATTACGGTCTTGCACAGCATGCCGTTTTTCATCATTTTGAGCATTTTTGAGCATTTTCGAAAAATGTCAAAATTTTGAAAAAACGCAAAGGCTATAGCCTTTTTGAGCATTTTCGAAAAATGTCGAAATTTTGAAAAAACGCAAAGGCTATAGCCTTATGGTCTTGCACAGCATGCCGTTTTTCATCATTTTGAGCATTTTTGAGCATTTGCGAAAAATGTCGAAATTTTGAAAAAACGCAAAGGCTATAGCCTTACGGTTTTTCATCGTTTTGAGGTTTTTCGAAAAATGACAAAAAATGACAAAATCTGTTAAAAACGCAAGGCTATAGCATTACGGTCTTGCACAGCATGCCATTTTTCATCATTTTGAGCATTTTTGAGCACTTTCGAAAAATGTCGAAATTTTGAAAAAACGCAAAGGCTATAGCCTTACGGTTTTTCATCGTTTTGAGGTTTTTCGAAAAATGACAAAAAATGACAAAAAATGACAAAATCTGTTAAAAATGCAAGGCTATAGCCTTATGGTCTTGCACAGCATGCCGTTTTTCATCATTTTGAGCATTTTTGAGCATTTTCGAAAAATGTCGAAATTTTGAAAAAACGCAAAGGCTATAGCCTTACGGTTTTTCATCGTTTTGAGGTTTTTCGAAAAATGACAAAAATGACAATCTGGCAAAAACGCAAGGCTATAGCCTTATGGTCTTGCACAGCATGCCGTTTTTCATCATTTTGAGCATTTTTGAGCATTTTCGAAAAATGTCGAAATTTTGAAAAAACGCAAAGGCTATAGCCTTACGGTTTTTCATCGTTTTGAGGTTTTTCGAAAAATGACAAAAAATGACAAAATCTGTTAAAACGCAAGGCTATAGCCTTATGGTCTTGCACAGCATGCCGTTTTTCATCATTTTGAGCACTTTTGAGCATTTTCGAAAAATGTCGAAATTTTGAAAAAACGCAAAGGCTATAGCCTTACGGTTTTTCATCGTTTTGAGGTTTTTCGAAAAATGACAAAAAACGACAAAATCTGGCAAAAACGCAAGGCTATAGCATTACGGTCTTGCACAGCATGCCATTTTTCATCATTTTAAGCATTTTTGAGCATTTTTGAAAAATGTCGAAATTTTGAAAAAACGCAAAGGCTATAGCCTTACGGTTTTTCATCGTTTTGAGGTTTTTCGAAAAATGACAAAAAATGACGAAATCTGGCAAAAACGCAAGGCTATAGCCTTACGGTCTTGCACAGCATTCCATTTTTCATCATTTTGAGCATTTTTGAGCACTTTCGAAAAATGTCGAAATTTTGAAAAAACGCAAAGGCTATAGCCTTACGGTTTTTCATCGTTTTGAGGTTTTTCGAAAAATGACAAAAAATGACAAAATCTGTTAAAAACGCAAGGCTATAGCCTTATGGTCTTGCACAGCATGCCGTTTTTCATCATTCTGAGCATTTTTGAGCATTTTCGAAAAATGTCGAAATTTTGAAAAAACGCAAAGGCTATAGCCTTACGGTTTTTCATCGTTTTGAGGTTTTTCGAAAAATGACAAAAAATGACGAAATCTGGCAAAAACGCAACGCTATAGCCTTACGGTCTTGCACAGCATGCTATTTTTCATCATTTTGAGCATTTTTGAGCACTTTCAAAAAATGTCGAAATTTTGAAAAAACGCAAAGGCTATAGCCTTACGGTTTTTCATCGTTTTGAGGTTTTTCGAAAAATGACAAAAAATGACGAAATCTGTTAAAAACGCAAGGCTATAGCCTTATGGTCTTGCACAGCATGCCGTTTTTCATCATTTTGAGCATTTTTGAGCATTTTCGAAAAATGTCGAAATTTTGAAAAAACGCAAAGGCTATAGCCTTACGGTTTTTCATCGTTTTGAGGTTTTTCGAAAAATGACGAAAAATGACAAAAAATGACGAAATCTGGCAAAAACGCAAGGCTATAGCCTTACGGTCTTGCACAGCATTCCATTTTTCATCATTTTGAGCATTTTTGAGCACTTTCGAAAAATGTCGGAATTTTGAAAAAACGCAAAGGCTATAGCCTTACGGTTTTTCATCGTTTTGAGGTTTTTCGAAAAATGACAAAAAATGACAAAATCTGTTAAAACGCAAGGCTATAGCCTTATGGTCTTGCACAGCATGCCGTTTTTCATCATTTTGAGCATTTTTGAGCATTTTCGAAAAATGTCGAAATTTTGAAAAAACGCAAAGGCTATAGCCTTACGGTTTTTCATCGTTTTGAGGTTTTTCGAAAAATGACAAAAAATGACGAAATCTGGCAAAAACGCAACGCTATAGCCTTACGGTCTTGCACAGCATGCCATTTTTCATCATTTTGAGCATTTTTGAGCACTTTCGAAAAATGTCAAAATTTTGAAAAAACGCAAAGGCTATAGCCTTACGGTTTTTCATCGTTTTGAGGTTTTTCGAAAAATGACAAAAAATTACAAAATCTGTTGAAAACGCAAGGCTATAGCCTTATGGTCTTGCACAGCATGCCCTTTTTCATCATTTTGAGCACTTTTGAGCATTTTCGAAAAATGTCGAAATTTTGAAAAAACACAAAGGCTATAGCCTTACGGTTTTTCATCGTTTTGAGGTTTTTCGAAAAATGACAAAAAATGACAAAATCTGTTAAAAACGCAAGGCTATAGCCTTATGGTCTTGCACAGCATGCCGTTTTTCATCATTTTGAGCAAAAATTACGGTTTTTCATCGTTTTGAGGTTTTTCGAAAAATGACAAAAAATGACAAAATCTGTTAAAACGCAAGGCTATAGCCTTATGGTCTTGCACAGCATGCCGTTTTTCATCATTTTGAGCATTTTCGAAAAATGTCGAAATTTTGAAAAAACGCAAAGGCTATAGCCTTACGGTTTTTCATCATTTTGAGCATTTTTGAGCACTTTCGAAAAATGTCGGAATTTTGAAAAAACGCAAAGGCTATAGCCTTACGGTTTTTCATCGTTTTGAGGTTTTTCGAAAAATGACAAAAAATGACAAAATCTGTTAAAACGCAAGGCTATAGCCTTATGGTCTTGCACAGCATGCCGTTTTTCATCATTTTGAGCATTTTTGAGCATTTTCGAAAAATGTCGAAATTTTGAAAAAACGCAAAGGCTATAGCCTTACGGTTTTTCATCGTTTTGAGGTTTTTCGAAAAATGACAAAAAATGACGAAATCTGGCAAAAACGCAAGGCTATAGCCTTACGGTCTTGCACCGCATTCCATTTTTCATCATTTTGAGCATTTTTGAGCACTTTCGAAAAATGTCGAAATTTTGAAAAAACGCAAAGGCTATAGCCTTACGGTTTTTCATCGTTTTGAGGTTTTTAGAAAAATGACAAAAAATGACAAAATCTGTTAAAAACGCAAGGCTATAGCCTTATGGTCTTGCACAGCATGCCGTTTTTCATCATTTTGAGCATTTTCGAAAAATGTCGAAATTTTGAAAAAACGCAAAGGCTATAGCCTTACGGTTTTTCATCGTTTTGAGGTTTTTCGAAAAATGACAAAAAATGACAAAATCTGTTAAAAACGCAAGGCTATAGGCTTATGGTCTTGCACAGCATGCCGTTTTTCATCATTTTGAGCATTTTTGAGCATTTTCGAAAAATGTCGAAATTTTGAAAAAACGCAAAGGCTATAGCCTTACGGTTTTTCATCGTTTTGAGGTTTTTCGAAAAATGACAAAAAATGACAAAATCTGTTAAAAACGCAAGGCTATAGGCTTATGGTCTTGCACAGCATGCTGTTTTTCATCATTTTGAGCATTTTTGAGCACTTTCGAAAAATGTCGAAATTTTGAAAAAACGCAAAGGCTATAGCCTTACGGTTTTTCATCGTTTTGAGGTTTTTCGAAAAGTGACAAAAAATGACAAAATCTGGCAAAAACGCAAGGCTATAGTATTACGGTCTTGCACAGCATGCCATTTTTCATCATTTTGAGCATTTTTGAGCACTTTCGAAAAATGTCGAAATTTTGAAAAAACGCAAAGGCTATAGCCTTACGGTTTTTCATCGTTTTGAGGTTTTTCGAAAAATGACAAAAAATGACAAAAAATGACAAAATCTGTTAAAAACGCAAGGCTATAGCCTTATGGTCTTGCACAGCATGCCGTTTTTCATCATTTTGAGCATTTTTGAGCATTTTCGAAAAATGTCGAAATTTTGAAAAAACGCAAAGGCTATAGCCTTACGGTTTTTCATCGTTTTGAGTTTTTTTTTTTCGAAAAATGACAAAAAATGACGAAATCTGGCAAAAACGCAAGGCTATAGCCTTATGGTCTTGCACAGCATGCCGTTTTTCATCATTTTGAGCATTTTTGAGCATTTTCGAAAAATGTCGAAATTTTGAAAAAACGCAAAGGCTATAGCCTTACGGTTTTTCATCGTTTTGAGGTTTTTCGAAAAATGACAAAAAATGATGAAATCTGGCAAAAACGCAAGGCTATAGCCTTACGGTCTTGCACAGCATGCCATTTTTCATCATTTTGAGCATTTTTGAGCACTTTCGAAAAATGTCGAAATTTTGAAAAAACGCAAAGGCTATATATAGCCTTACGGTTTTTCATCGTTTTGAGGTTTTTCGAAAAATGACAAAAAATGACAAAATCTGTTAAAAACGCAAGGCTATAGCCTTATGGTCTTGCACAGCATGCCGTTTTTCATCATTTTGAGCATTTTCGAAAAATGTCGAAATTTTGAAAAAACGCAAAGGCTATAGCCTTACGGTTTTTCATCGTTTTGAGGTTTTTCGAAAAATGACAAAAAATGACAAAATCTGTTAAAAACGCAAGGCTATAGCCTTATGGTCTTGCACAGCATGCCGTTTTTCATCATTTTGAGCATTTTTGAGCATTTTCGAAAAATGTCGAAATTTTGAAAAAACGCAAAGGCTATAGCCTTACGGTTTTTCATCGTTTTGAGGTTTTTCGAAAAATGACAAAAAATGACAAAATCTGTTAAAAACGCAAGGCTATAGCATTACGGTCTTGCACAGCATGCCATTTTTCATCATTTTGAGCATTTTTGAGCACTTTCGAAAAATGTCGAAATTTTGAAAAAACGCAAAGGCTATAGCCTTACGGTTTTTCATCGTTTTGAGGTTTTTCGAAAAATGACGAAAAATGACAAAAAATGACGAAATCTGGCAAAAACGCAAGGCTATAGCCTTACGGTCTTGCACAGCATTCCATTTTTCATCATTTTGAGCATTTTTGAGCACTTTCGAAAAATGTCGGAATTTTGAAAAAACGCAAAGGCTATAGCCTTACGGTTTTTCATCGTTTTGAGGTTTTTCGAAAAATGACAAAAAATGACAACATCTGTTAAAAACGCAAGGCTATAGCCTTATGGTCTTGCACAGCATGCCGTTTTTCATCATTTTGAGCATTTTTGAGCATTTTCGAAAAATGTCGAAATTTTGAAAAAACGCAAAGGCTATAGCCTTACGGTTTTTCATCGTTTTGAGGTTTTTCGAAAAATGACAAAAAATGACGAAATCTGGCAAAAACGCAACGCTATAGCCTTACGGTCTTGCACAGCATGCCATTTTTCATCATTTTGAGCATTTTTGAGCACTTTCGAAAAATGTCGAAATTTTGAAAAAACGCAAAGGCTATAGCCTTACGGTTTTTCATCGTTTTGAGGTTTTTCGAAAAATGACAAAAAATTACAAAATCTGTTGAAAACGCAAGGCTATAGCCTTATGGTCTTGCACAGCATGCCCTTTTTCATCATTTTGAGCACTTTTGAGCATTTTCGAAAAATGTCGAAATTTTGAAAAAACGCAAAGGCTATAGCCTTACGGTTTTTCATCGTTTTGAGGTTTTTCGAAAAATGACAAAAAATGAAAAAATCTGTTAAAACGCAAGGCTATAGCCTTATGGTCTTGCACAGCATGCCGTTTTTCATCATTTTGAGCACTTTTGAGCATTTTCGAAAAATGTCGACATTTTGAAAAAACGCAAAGGCTATAGCCTTACGGTTTTTCATCGTTTTGAGGTTTTTCGAAAAATGACAAAAAACGACAAAATCTGGCAAAAACGCAAGGCTATAGCATTACGGTCTTGCACAGCATGCCATTTTTCATCATTTTAAGCATTTTTGAGCATTTTTGAAAAATGTCGAAATTTTGAAAAAACGCAAAGGCTATAGCCTTACGGTTTTTCATCGTTTTGAGGTTTTTCGAAAAATGACGAAAAATGACAAAAAATGACGAAATCTGGCAAAAACGCAAGGCTATAGCCTTACGGTCTTGCACAGCATTCCATTTTTCATCATTTTGAGCATTTTTGAGCACTTTCGAAAAATGTCGAAATTTTGAAAAAACGCAAAGGCTATAGCCTTACGGTTTTTCATCGTTTTGAGGTTTTTAGAAAAATGACAAAAAATGACAAAATCTGTTAAAAACGCAAGGCTATAGCCTTATGGTCTTGCACAGCATGCCGTTTTTCATCATTTTGAGCATTTTCGAAAAATGTCGAAATTTTGAAAAAACGCAAAGGCTATAGCCTTACGGTTTTTCATCGTTTTGAGGTTTTTCGAAAAATGACAAAAAATGACAAAATCTGTTAAAAACGCAAGGCTATAGCCTTATGGTCTTGCACAGCATGCCGTTTTTCATCATTTTGAGCATTTTTGAGCATTTGCGAAAAATGTCGAAATTTTGAAAAAACGCAACGGCTATAGCCTTACGGTTTTTCATCGTTTTGAGGTTTTTCGAAAAATGACAAAAAATGACAAAATCTGTTAAAAACGCAAGGCTATAGCCTTATGGTCTTGCACAGCATGCTGTTTTTCATCATTTTGAGCATTTTTGAGCACTTTCGAAAAATGTCGAAATTTTGAAAAAACGCAAAGGCTATAGCCTTACGGTTTTTCATCGTTTTGAGGTTTTTCGAAAAGTGACAAAAAATGACAAAAAATGACAAAATCTGTTAAAAACGCAAGGCTATAGCCTTATAGTCTTGCACAGCATGCCGTTTTTCATCATTTTGAGCATTTTTGAGCATTTTCGAAAAATGTCGAAATTTTGAAAAAACGCAAAGGCTATAGCCTTACGGTTTTTCATCGTTTTGAGTTTTTTTTTTCGAAAAATGACAAAAAATGACAAAATCTGGCAAAAACGCAAGGCTATAGTATTACGGTCTTGCACAGCATGCCGTTTTTCATCATTTTGAGCACTTTTGAGCATTTTCGAAAAATGTCGAAATTTTGAAAAAAACGCAAAGGCTATAGCCTTACGGTTTTTCATCGTTTTGAGGTTTTTAGAAAAATGACAAAAAATGATGAAATCTGGCAAAAACGCAAGGCTATAGCCTTACGGTCTTGCACAGCATGCCATTTTTCATCATTTTGAGCATTTTTGAGCACTTTCGAAAAATGTCGAAATTTTGAAAAAACGCAAAGGCTATAGCCTTACGGTTTTTCATCGTTTTGAGGTTTTTAGAAAAATGACAAAAAATGAAAAAATCTGTTAAAAACGCAAGGCTATAGCCTTATGGTTTTTCATCGTTTTGAGGTTTTTCGAAAAATGACAAAAAATGACAAAATCTGTTGAAAACGCAAGGCTATAGCCTTATGGTCTTGCACAGCATGCCCTTTTTCATCATTTTGAGCACTTTTGAGCATTTTCGAAAAATGTCGAAATTTTGAAAAAACACAAAGGCTATAGCCTTACGGTTTTTCATCGTTTTGAGGTTTTTCGAAAAATGACAAAAAATGACAAAATCTGTTAAAAACGCAAGGCTATAGCCTTATGGTCTTGCACAGCATGCCGTTTTTCATCATTTTGAGCACTTTTGAGCATTTTCGAAAAATGTCGAAATTTTGAAAAAACGCAAAGGCTATAGCCTTACGGTTTTTCATCGTTTTGAGGTTTTGCGAAAAATGACAAAAAACGACAAAATCTGGCAAAAACGCAAGGCTATAGCATTACGGTCTTGCACAGCATGCCATTTTTCATCATTTTGAGCATTTTTGAGCATTTTTGAAAAATGTCGAAATTTTGAAAAAACGCAAAGGCTATAGCCTTACGGTTTTTCATCGTTTTGAGGTTTTTCGAAAAATGACAAAAAATGACGAAATCTGGCAAAAACGCAAGGCTATAGCCTTACGGTCTTGCACAGCATTCCATTTTTCATCATTTTGAGCATTTTTGAGCACTTTCGAAAAATGTTGAAATTTTGAAAAAACGCAAAGGCTATAGCCTTACGGTTTTTCATCGTTTTGAGGTTTTTCGAAAAATGACAAAAAAATGACAAAATCTGTTAAAACGCAAGGCTATAGCCTTATGGTCTTGCACAGCATGCCGTTTTTCATCATTTTGAGCACTTTCAAAAAATGTCGAAATTTTGAAAAAACGCAAAGGCTATAGCCTTACGGTTTTTCATCGTTTTGAGGTTTTTCGAAAAATGACAAAAAATGACGAAATCTGGCAAAAACGCAAGGCTATAGCCTTACGGTCTTGCACAGCATTCCATTTTTCATCATTTTGAGCATTTTTGAGCACTTTCGAAAAATGTCGGAATTTTGAAAAAACGCAAAGGCTATAGCCTTACGGTTTTTCATCGTTTTGAGGTTTTTCGAAAAATGACAAAAAATGACAAAATCTGTTAAAACGCAAGGCTATAGCCTTATGGTCTTGCACAGCATGCCATTTTTCATCATTTTGAGCATTTTTGAGCACTTTCGAAAAATGTCGAAATTTTGAAAAAACGCAAAGGCTATAGCCTTACGGTTTTTCATCGTTTTGAGGTTTTTCGAAAAATGACATAAAATGACAAAATCTGTTGAAAACGCAAGGCTATAGCCTTATGGTCTTGCACAGCATGCCGTTTTTCATCATTTTGAGCATTTTTGAGCATTTTCGAAAAATGTCGAAATTTTGAAAAAACGCAAAGGCTATAGCCTTACGGTTTTTCATCGTTTTGAGGTTTTTCGAAAAATGACAAAAAATGACAAAATCTGTTAAAACGCAAGGCGATAGCCTTATGGTCTTGCACAGCATGCCGTTTTTCATCATTTTGAGCACTTTTGAGCATTTTCGAAAAAATGTCGAAATTTTGAAAAAACGCAAAGGCTATAGCCTTACGGTTTTTCATCGTTTTGAGGTTTTTCGAAAAGTGACAAAAAATGACAAAATCTGGCAAAAACGCAAGGCTATAGCATTACGGTCTTGCACAGCATGCCATTTTTCATCATTTTGAGCATTTTTGAGCACTTTCGAAAAATGTCGAAATTTTGAAAAAACGCAAAGGCTATAGCCTTACGGTTTTTCATCGTTTTGAGGTTTTTCGAAAAATGACAAAAAATGACAAAATCTGTTAAAAACGCAAGGCTATAGCCTTATGGTCTTGCACAGCATGCCGTTTTTCATCATTTTGAGCATTTTTGAGCATTCTCGAAAAATGTCAAAATTTTGAAAAAACGCAAAGGCTATAGCCTTACGGTTTTTCATCGTTTTGAGGTTTTTCGAAAAATGACAAAAATGACGAAATCTGGCAAAAACGCAAGGCTATAGCCTTATGGTCTTGCACAGCATGCCGTTTTTCATCATTTTGAGCACTTTTGAGCATTTTCGAAAAATGTCGAAATTTTGAAAAAAGGCAAAGGCTATAGCCTTACGGTTTTTCATCGTTTTGAGGTTTTTCGAAAAATGACAAAAAATGACAAAATCTGTTGAAAACGCAAGGCTATAGCCTTATGGTCTTGCACAGCATGCCGTTTTTCATCATTTTGAGCACTTTTGAGCATTTTCGAAAAATGTCGAAATTTTGAAAAAACGCAAAGGCTATAGCCTTACGGTTTTTCATCGTTTTGAGGTTTTTCGAAAAATGACAAAAAAACGACAAAATCTGGCAAAAACGCAAGGCTATAGCCTTACGGTCTTGCACAGCATTCCATTTTTCATCATTTTGAGCATTTTTGAGCACTTTCGAAAAATGTCGAAATTTTGAAAAACGCATAGCCTATAGGCTATAGCCATAGGCTATAGGCTATAGCCTATAGGCTATAGCCTTACGGTTTTTCATCGTTTTGAGGTTTTTCGAAAAATGACAAAAAATGATGAAATCTGGCAAAAACGCAAGGCTATAGCCTTACGGTCTTGCACAGCATGCCATTTTTTATCATTTTGAGCATTTTTGAGCACTTTCGAAAAATGTCGAAATTTTGAAAAAACGCAAAGGCTATAGCCTTACGGTTTTTCATCGTTTTGAGGTTTTTCGAAAAATGACAAAAAATGACAAAATCTGTTAAAAACGCAAGGCTATAGCCTTATGGTTTTTCATCGTTTTGAGGTTTTTCGAAAAATGACAAAAAATGACAAAATCTGTTGAAAACGCAAGGCTATAGCCTTATGGTCTTGCACAGCATGCCGTTTTTCATCATTTTGAGCATTTTTGAGCATTTTCGAAAAATGTCGAAATTTTTGAAAAAACACAAAGGCTATAGCCTTACGGTTTTTCATCGTTTTGAGGTTTTTCGAAAAATGACAAAAAATGACAAAAATCTGTTAAAAACGCAAGGCTATAGCCTTATGGTCTTGCACAGCATGCCGTTTTTCATCATTTTGAGCACTTTTGAGCATTTTCGAAAAATGTCGAAATTTTGAAAAAACGCAAAGGCTATAGCCTTACGGTTTTTCATCGTTTTGAGGTTTTGCGAAAAATGACAAAAAACGACAAAATCTGGCAAAAACGCAAGGCTATAGCATTACGGTCTTGCACAGCATGCCATTTTTCATCATTTTAAGCATTTTTGAGCATTTTTGAAAAATGTCGAAATTTTGAAAAAACGCAAAAGGCTATAGCCTTCGGTTTTCATCATCGTTTTGAGGTTTTTTCGAAAATGACAAAAAATGACGAAATCTGGCAAAAACGCAAGGCTATAGCCTTACGGTCTTGCACAGCATTCCATTTTTCATCATTTTGAGCATTTTTGAGCACTTTCGAAAAATGTTGAAATTTTGAAAAAACGCAAAGGCTATAGCCTTACGGTTTTTCATCGTTTTGAGGTTTTTCGAAAAATGACAAAAAATGACAAAATCTGTTAAAAACGCAAGGCTATAGCCTTATGGTCTTGCACAGCATGCCGTTTTTCATCATTTTGAGCACTTTCAAAAAATGTCGAAATTTTGAAAAAACGCAAAGGCTATAGCCTTACGGTTTTTCATCGTTTTGAGGTTTTTCGAAAAATGACAAAAAATGACGAAATCTGGCAAAAACGCAAGGCTATAGCCTTACGGTCTTGCACAGCATTCCATTTTTCATCATTTTGAGCATTTTTGAGCACTTTCGAAAAATGTTGAAATTTTGAAAAAAACGCAAAGGCTATAGCCTTACGGTTTTTCATCGTTTTGAGGTTTTTCGAAAAATGACAAAAAATGACAAAATCTGTTAAAACGCAAGGCTATAGCCTTATGGTCTTGCACAGCATGCCATTTTTCATCATTTTGAGCATTTTTGAGCACTTTCGAAAAATGTCGAAATTTTGAAAAAACGCAAAGGGCTATAGCCTTACGGTTTTTCATCGTTTTGAGGTTTTTCGAAAAATGACAAAAAATTACAAAATCTGTTGAAAACGCAAGGCTATAGCCTTATGGTCTTGCACAGCATGCCCTTTTTCATCATTTTGAGCACTTTTGAGCATTTTCGAAAAATGTCGAAATTTTGAAAAAACGCAAAGGCTATAGCCTTACGGTTTTTCATCGTTTTGAGGTTTTTTGGAAAAATGACAAAAAATGACAAAATCTGTTAAAACGCAAGGCTATAGCCTTATGGTCTTGCACAGCATGCCGTTTTTCATCATTTTGAGCACTTTTGAGCATTTTCGAAAAATGTCGAAATTTTGAAAAAACGCAAAGGCTATAGCCTTACGGTTTTTCTCATCGTTTTGAGGTTTTTCGAAAAATGACAAAAAATGACAAAATCTGGCAAAAACGCAAGGCTATAGCATTACGGTCTTGCACAGCATGCCATTTTTCATCATTTTGAGCATTTTTGAGCACTTTCGAAAAATGTCGAAATTTTGAAAAAACGCAAAGGCTATAGCCTTACGGTTTTTCATCGTTTTGAGGTTTTTCGAAAAATGACAAAAAAATGACAAAATCTGTTAAAAACGCAAGGCTATAGCCTTATGGTCTTGCACAGCATGCCGTTTTTCATCATTTTGAGCATTTTTGAGCATTTTCGAAAAATGTCGAAATTTTGAAAAAACGCAAAGGCTATAGCCTTACGGTTTTTCATCGTTTTGAGGTTTTTTCGAAAAAATGACAAAAATGACGAAATCTGGCAAAAACGCAAGGCTATAGCCCTTATGGTCTTGCACAGCATGCCGTTTTTCATCATTTTGAGCACTTTGAGCATTTTCGAAAATGTCGAAATTTTTGAAAAAAACGCAAAGGCTATAGCCTTACGGTTTTTTCATCGTTTTGAGGTTTTTCGAAAATGACAAAAAATGATGAAATCTGGCAAAAACGCAAGGCTATAGCCTTACGGTCTTGCACAGCATGCATTTTTTATCATTTTGAGCATTTTTGAGCACTTTCGAAAATGTCGAAATTTTGAAAAAACGCAAAGGCTATAGCCTTCGGTTTTTCATCGTTTTGAGGTTTTTCGAAAAATGACAAAAAATGACAAAATCTGGTTGAAAACGCAAGGCGATAGCCTTATGGTCTTGCACAGCATGCCCTTTTTCATCATTTTGAGCACTTTTGAGCATTTTCGAAAAATGTCGAAATTTTGAAAAAACGCAAGGCTATAGCCTTATGGTTTTTCATCGTTTTGAGGTTTTTAGAAAAAATGACAAAAAATGAAAAAAATCTGTTAAAAACGCAAGGCTATAGCCTTATGGTCTTGCACAGCATGCCGTTTTTCATCATTTTGAGCATTTTTGAGCATTTTCGAAAAATGTCAAACTTTTGAAAAAAACGCAAAGGCTATAGCCTTACGGTTTTTCTCGTTTTGAGGTTTTTCGAAAAATGACAAAAATAACGACAAATCTGGCAAAAACGCAAGGCTATAGCCTTACGGTCTTGCACAGCATTCCATTTTTCTCATCATTTTGAGCAAATTTTAGCACTTTCGAAAAATGTCGAAATTTTGAAAAAACGCAAAGGCTATAGCCTTACGGTTTTTCATCGTTTTGAGGTTTTTCGAAAAATGACAAAAAATGACAAAATCTGGCAAAAACGCAAGGCTATAGCCTTACGGTCTTGCACAGCATGCCATTTTTATCATTTTGAGCATTTTTGAGCACTTTCGAAAAATGTCGAAATTTTGAAAAAACGCAAAGGCTATAGCCTTACGGTTTTTCATCGTTTTGAGGTTTTTCGAAAAATGACAAAAAATGACAAAATCTGTTAAAAACGCAAGGCTATAGCCTTATGGTCTTGCACAGCATGCCATTTTTCATCATTTTGAGCATTTTTTGGCATTTTCGAAAAATGTCGAAATTTGAAAAAACGCGAAGGTATAGCCTTACGGTTTTTCATCGTTTGAGGTTTTTAAAAAATGACAAAAAATGAAAAAAATCTGTTAAAAACGCAAGGCTATAGCCTTATGGTTTTTCATCGTTTTGAGGTTTTTCGAAAAATGACAAAAAATGACAAAATCTGTTAAAAACGCAAGGCTATAGCCTTACGGTCTTGCACAGCATGCCGTTTTTCATCATTTTGAGCACTTTGAGCATTTTCGAAAAATGTCGAAATTTTGAAAAAACGCAAAGGCTATAGCCTTACGGTTTTTCATCGTTTTGAGGTTTTGCGAAAAATGACAAAAACGACAAAATCTGGCAAAAACGCAAGGCTATAGCATTACGGTCTTGCACACACATGCCTTTTTCATCATCATTTTAAGCATTTTTGAGCCTTTTTTGAAAAATGTCGAAATTTTGAAAAAACGCAAAGGCTATAGCCTTACGGTTTTTCATCGTTTTGAGGTTTTGCGAAAAATGACAAAATGACGAAAATCTGTTAAAACGCAAGGCTATAGCCTTACGGTCTTGCACAGCATGCCGTTTTTCATCATTTTGAGCATTTTGAGCATTTTCGAAAAATGTCGAAATTTTGAAAAAACGCAAAGCTATAGCCTTACGGTTTTCATCGTTTTGAGGTTTTTCGAAAAAATGACAAAAATGACAAAATCTGTTGAAAACGCAAGGCGATAGCCTTATGGTCTTGCACAGCATGCCCTTTTTTCATCATTTGAGAGCACTTCTGAGCATTTTCGAAAAATGTCGAAATTTTGAAAAAACGCGAAGGCTATAGCCTTACGGTTTTTCATCGTTTTGAGGTTCTTAGAAAATGACAAAAAATGAAAAAAAATCTGTTAAAAACGCAAGGCTATAGCCTTATGGTCTTTGCACAGCATGCCGTTTTTTCATCATTTTGAGCACTTTTGAGCATTTTCGAAAAATGTCGAAATTTTGAAAAAACGCAAAGGCTATAGCCTTACGGTTTTTCATCGTTTTGAGGTTTTTCGAAAAATGACAAAAAATGACAAAATCTGGCAAAAACGCAAGGCTATAGCCTTACGGTCTTGCACCGCATGCCATTTTTCATCATTTTGAGCATTTTTGAGCATTTTTGAAAAATGTCGAAATTTTGAAAAAACGCAAAGGCTATAGCCTTACGGTTTTTCATCGTTTTGAGGTTTTTCGAAAAATGACAAAAAATGACGAAATCTGGCAAAAACGCAAGGCTATAGCCTTACGGTCTTGAACAGCATTCCATTTTTCATCATTTTGAGCATTTTTGAGCACTTTCGAAAAATGTCGGAATTTTGAAAAAACGCAAAGGCTATAGCCTTACGGTTTTTCATCGTTTTGAGGTTTTTCGAAAAATGACAAAAAAATGACAAAATCTGTTAAAACGCAAGGCTATAGCCTTATGGTCTTGCACAGCATGCCGTTTTTCATCATTTTGAGCATTTTTGAGCATTTTCGAAAAATGTCGAAATTTTGAAAAAACGCAAAGGCTATAGCCTTACGGTTTTTCATCGTTTTGAGGTTTTTAGAAAAATGACAAAAAATGACGAAATCTGAAAAACGCAAGGCTATAGCCTTATGGTCTTGCACAGCATGCCGGTTTTCATCATTTTGAGCATTTTCGAAAAATGTCGAAATTTTGAAAAAACGCAAAGGCTATAGCCTTACGGTTTTTCATCGTTTTGAGGTTTTTCGAAAAATGACAAAAAATGACAAAATCTGTTAAAAACGCAAGGCTATAGCCTTATGGTCTTGCACAGCATGCCGTTTTTCATCATTTTGAGCATTTTTGAGCATTTTCGAAAAATGTCGAAATTTTGAAAAAACGCAAAGGCTATAGCCTTACGGTTTTTCATCGTTTTGAGGTTTTTCGAAAAATGACAAAAAATGACAAAAAATGACAAAATCTGTTAAAAACGCAAGGCTATAGCCTTATGGTCTTGCACAGCATGCCGTTTTTCATCATTTTGAGCATTTTTGAGCATTTTCGAAAAATGTCAAAATTTTGAAAAAACGCAAAGGCTATAGCCTTACGGTTTTTCATCGTTTTGAGGTTTTTCGAAAAATGACAAAAAATGACGAAATCTGGCAAAAACGCAAGACTATAGCCTTATGGTCTTGCACAGCATGCCGTTTTTCATCATTTTGAGCATTTTTGAGCATTTTCGAAAAATGTCGAAATTTTGAAAAAACGCAAAGGCTATAGCCTTACGGTTTTTCATCGTTTTGAGGTTTTTCGAAAAATGACAAAAAATGATGAAATCTGGCAAAAATGCAAGGCTATAGCCTTACGGTCTTGCACAGCATGCCATTTTTTATCATTTTGAGCATTTTTGAGCACTTTCGAAAAATGTCGAAATTTTGAAAAAACGCAAAGGCTATAGCCTTACGGTTTTTCATCGTTTTGAGGTTTTTCGAAAAATGACAAAAAATGACAAAATCTGTTGAAAACGCAAGGCTATAGCCTTATGGTCTTGCACAGCATGCGGTTTTCATCATTTTGAGCATTTTCGAAAAAATGTCGAAATTTTGAAAAAACGCAAAGGCTATAGCCTTACGGTTTTCATCGTTTTGAGGTTTTTTCGAAAATGACAAAAAATGACAAAAATCTGTTAAAAACGCAAGGCTATAGGCTATGGTCTTTGCACAGCATGCCGTTTTTCATCATTTGAGCATTTTTGAGCATTTGCGAAAATGTCGAAATTTTGAAAAAAAACGCAAAACGGCTATAGCCTTACGGTTTTTCATCGTTTGTGAGGTTTTTCGAAAAATGACAAAAAATGACAAAATCTGTTAAAAACGCAAGGCTAGAGTATTACGGTCTTGCACAGCATGCCATTTTTCATCATTTTGAGCATTTTTGAGCACTTTCGAAAAATGTTCGAAATTTTGAAAAAACGCAAAGGCTATAGCCTTACGGTTTTTCATCGTTTTGAGGTTTTTCGAAACTGACAAAAAATGACAAAAAATGACAAAATCTGTTAAAAACGCAAGGCTATAGCCTTATGGTCTTGCACAGCATGCCGTTTTTCATCATTTTGAGCATTTTGAGCATTCTCAAAATGTCAAAATTTTGAAAAAAACGCAAAGGCTATAGCCTTACGGTTTTTTCATCGTTTTGAGGTTTTTCGAAAAATGACAAAAAATGATGAAAATCTGGCAAAAAAACGCAAGGCTATAGCCTTATGGTCTTGCACAGCATGCCGTTTTTCATCATTTTGAGCACTTTTGAGCATTTTCGAAAAAATGTCGAAATTTTGAAAAAAAACGCAAAGGCTATAGCCTTACGGTTTTTCAATCGTTTTGAGGTTTTTTAGAAAAATGACAAAAAATGACAAAATCTCTTAAAAACGCAAGGCTATAGCCTTATTGTCTTGCACAGCATGGCGGTTTTTCATCATTTTGAGCATTTTCGAAAAATGTCGAAATTTTGAAAAAACGCAAAGGCTATAGCCTTACTTTTTTCATCGTTTTGAGGTTTTTCGAAAATGACAAAAAATGACAAAATCTGTTAAAAACGCAAGGCTATACACAGCAAAAAGACGGGAGTTGAATTGACTCTCACAGAGGTCAATTTCAACTCATTTTCAAGAGTTTATATAGTTCCACACTTTCTAGAGTTAAATTAACA
>CM076983.1:21331838-21663125 GCA_039105355.1 Benthosema pterotum | reverse complement strand
TTCCTGAACTCTTACATAGAATTTGAACTGGGTTTTTTCATATTTGTGAAATCACCTGAAAAGAGATTTCAAATTCAGAAAAGACATCATTATTTTATCTCTACCATAAGGATATATGTATCAAGGGTCCCTCCTAGCTCAAATGCCCCTCCTAGCTCAACTAGGACGTCGTCATGACGTCATGGGACGGACAGATCGTGGGCACGGACGGGCTACGTGCACGGACAGAGACCTGTACCCAGGTCTCCACCGTCTGGGCTCAGGTTTGAACACGTACTAGTACTAGTGTATCAACTATGACGTCGTCATGACGTCGTGGGACAGACAGATCCAGGAGACGGACGGGCTGTGTGCACTAGGGATGTGAATCTCAGCACTGAGGGCGATTCGATACGCATCTCGATGCACTGCCAGCGATACGATACTTTAGCGATTATTTGGAATTACCTGGCGGTACGATGCAATACGATTCACCCCGACACGATGCGATACACCCCCTTATACCGATACTTAACCGATACTTTAACATACATTGAATTTTATTCTGAACAATGCAATATGATGCGATCTGGTGGCAATTTAACATAATAAAAAGGATTTATATTCAAGGTTTATTAATTTTCAAAAAAAAAAATGCCAAAATGCAATGCATTTAAATTCAAAACAATGTATTGTTTTACTGTAGGTTAGTAGGCCTACTGTATCTCTAACTTCCCAACTTAAAAAAAAAACAACAACAAATAAAGGGCCTGCTGTGCTCTGCTCTCTGCTGGTTATTGTGTTATTGTTGGATTAGCGTATACTAATCATGTACTGTATGTATGTACATACAAATAGAAAATAAACCAATATAAAACATGCATTTACAGATCACTGCAGACAGAGTACTGTCAAACAAGTCTATGTGTATCTTAATCAACACATAGATAATACTATACTGTATATGGGGGTCCCTGGTTCTCACTGACTCACTCTCAGCTAAGCCTAAGGGGCCTTGGCTTAACCTGAAAGACCCTATTATTACAATTATAAAAAATAAATCAATCATTATGCAATTATTGGTGTAAAATGAAACCAAAATTACCCTTGTGGGTCCATTTGGTTTCATGTTTACACTCTCAAGAGTAATTCACATGTGAATTAGCCTAAAGTCTACACAACTAGAAAATGTAAAAGATTAATGGTCATTTTGATCTGTATGTTGGACTGTTTCTGAAATCCAGTCTGGTATTGTGGACAAAAACAAAAGAAAACTTTAGTTTTGGGTCTGTGGGGCTAAAATATCATCAAATGGTGGTCCGAGGCTCAAATGCTGAATAAATAGTGGGTCCTGAAATGAAAAAGGTTGAAAACCACTCTTCTAAAACATCACAACACGTTGCATCCACACCACGCTGAGACTGAGTCACTGAGAGCTTGTGGATGTGAGCTGTGGATGTGCACTTTTACTGTCGCTGACTCGGTGTGCAACACCATCGTGTTGCAGAATATACAGTAAATGAGGCTCCAAGGAAAAGCTGCACAGTGGAAAGTTGTAAAACGAAGGGGGTTGAAAACCACTTTTAAAAACGTGTGCAGAAGATTTATTTAACAACACACAATGATCGCGCAGATTGGGTAGATTTGCAACTGCGTTCGAGAATCAGACGAGAAGAATACTGTGTGGATCATTACCTGTCGGTGCTACAGTGAACAACGGACTGAGCGACACAGCTCAACCACGGACACAACAGAGATTTTATGAAGCTAAATACGGTGCTTCGTTCACTAGTTCTCTTGTTTAATCCGTGGGGTTTATAGTCGCGGGTATTAGACTCCACGTCGGTAGCATGTATTGATCCCAGACTACTACAGCTGACTGGCTGCTGCCCCGCTGTTGCAGAGCGTAGGAAGGGAGGGGGGGGGACTATAGACAGAGCTGCGGCATTGACGGGCCTCGTCACGTTGTCCCTATTCAATAGATGTCTATGTAGAAGCGTCTCGATTGGACTGTACAGGAAGTAAGCAGAGTTGTCGTAACTGTCGGTGCCGAATGGCAGAGCCCTTTTCCTTCCCAATAATGGTGCGTTCAAGACAGATTAGAAAACATAGAATATGGCGAAATAAATCGTGAAAACCCCGCTCAACATCGATTTTTACCGATTCAAGCAAATGCATCGCGACGCATCTAGATTTCACCCGTCAATTGCATCGATACAGAGTGACGGAACCGATGCACTCGCATCGCGCACGTGGGTACCGATGTATCGATTTATATCGATTAATCTCCACACCCCTAGTGTGCACGGACAGAGGGCGTTTTATAGTCACCACCTTCGGTGGAGACAACAACGCAAGATATTTCAAATTAAAGTGCTTATATTTTTAGTTTTTACACTACCACTGCTACTAACTACAATTTTGGCGCGACTAAACCAACAGCATTTTATCATTGTAAACAGAAAACTCTCTGAGTCAGACCTTTAGCTTTATGCATGCTTGTCTGTTGCAACTTCAACAACAACAGATGTTATTATTGATGCTTTACTTGACTAATAAAAGTCCTGTAACCGTGCGACTTCATCGCTTCGCGGCGCGGGCGCTGAAGTCGCACCCATACCATTTTCTCTTGCCCCTCTAACATGTTCTCTTACCCCCCCCCCCCCCCCCCCCCAAATGGGACATGTTACATCCGCCCCTGACAGACAGGTGGAAGGATGGACGGACGGATACCCTCTCTGGTAGGTTTTGCACTCCATCCGCCCTGCATCCGAGACAATGAAGCTGATGAACGGCTGCTCTCTCCTGATTGACTGAGATTTGGACACCGACTGTACCTGAAAATGCATGGTCTCTAAAGCTAGCCTGACTTCAGTCTGAATTGTCATTCCGTTTCACTTCATTATTCAGACTGAAGTCCCTCTCTACTACAGCAGTTTCTGGGATGGGCGTGATCAAAGCAGCAGTCTTCACGGTGATTGGTTCATACCAACCCATATCAATATTGAGAAAGCAGACGACGTTGTTGTCATTATTATGCTAATGTAATGCGTTAGCATTAGCATAATAATGACGTTGCTAACTAAACAAACACAGCCGACGAGCGTTACTAGCATGTGAAAAAAAGAAGTAAAATATGTCGGAATGATGATGTTTATAAAACCTAAAGCCTGATGCTTCTTTAAAGAATAATAAAGTGAAACGAAGTGGGTGACAGGGCTGTTGGCCAATCAGGTGCTGGGCATGGATTTCCAACCGACACTGCGTTGAAGACATGGACAAACATTGTGCCGTTGGTCCACCCACCAGCGCAGCCACTTCCAAAGGAATAGAGCTTGGTCCTCACTGCTACAGTAGCATTGGCTTGCTTTGGTCCCCCTGCTTTGGAAACGGTCCAAAGCATTGCCCTGCCTACCTATCTATCTATCTTCCTGTTTGTCTGTCTGGCCGCCTGCCTGCTTGCCTGCACGTCTTCTGTCTCGTCATTTACAACAGGATGCATCACCCTACATCTTCAGTTCATGCACGTCACAAACTGTTACCATGCACGCTTTAACGATGCCAAAGAGTGCAAAAATGTTCATTTTTTTCCACCTTTTGACTGTCTTTAAAACCCAATTCCTTCTTACTTGCTGGAAACTGTCAGTAAAATGTTCGCAAGCCTAGTCTATGGACTTTGTTCATAGCACTTAATTGCGGGTGCTGCGTGACTGGACGCAATATAAGTGATTGGTGGTCAGTAACAGTTGCCTGCAGGGGTGAAACATAGTCACCACCAGCGACTGTCTTCACCCTGACCCAAGACGGAGGAGACCTGGGCGCAGGTCTTACATTTTTGGCAATTTTGGCGCGACTAAACCAACAGCATTAATCATTGAAAACGGAAAACTCTCTGAGTCAGACCTTTAGCTTTATGCATGCTGCGTGTCTGTTGCAACTTCAACAACAACAGATGTTATTATTGATGCTTTACTTGACTAATAAAAGTCCTGTAACCGAAAATGGTATGGGTGCTGGAACGGCTGCTCTCTCCTGATTGACTGAGATTTGGACATCGACTGTACCTGAAAATGCATGGTCTCTAAAGCAGGGGTTTTCAACCTTTTTCATCCCGGGGACCACCATTTATTCAGCATTTGAGCCACGGACCACCATTTGAGGACATTTTAGCCCCACAGACCCCAAAACTAAAGATTTCCTTTGCTTCTGTCCATGACCATTAATCTTCTAGTTGTGTAGATTAGGACTAATTCACATGATGAATATTCTAACTCTTGAGTGTAAAAATGAAACCAAATGGACCCGCCAGGGTCCATTTGGTTTCATTTTTACACTCTCAAGAGTTACATTTGGTTAACCAACTTAGCTGGGGACCACCTGGAACCCTCTCAAGGACCACTGGTGGTCCCCGGACCACCGGTTGAAAACCCCTGCTCTAAAGCAGTAGTCTCCACCATGAGGTGGTGACTATGATTCACCTCCCCCGCGGACGTGTGGAGGGACCCCCCCCTCCGTCTGTCTGTTACGTCACCCGGGTGACGTAACAGTTGCCTGCAGGGGTGAAATATAGGGTACGTCCACACGGAGACGATCGCAGTGAAAACGCAAAACTTTTTTAACGATTCGCCCTTTCATTCCCACTGAAACGCCCAAAACGGTAAACGAAACCGTCAAACTTTGAATCGGGCTCCCAGAGTGTATAGAATCGGAACCGCATACTCCGGGGCTCCGTGTGGACGGCTGAAAACGACCTTTTTTGTATACGACCCTATCTGCGCCTTAACACGCATGCTCATCCCTGAACAACAATAAACAAACATGGCGGCACGCAGCGTTTGCATTCATTGCATTAATGCTGTAGAAAATAGTTCATAGTTAGTGCATTTCCAACAAGATGTACTGCTTCTATGCACCAACAGCACTGCTGTTTGTAACAAGTGTCTGTTCGATCTGTTCATGTTTACGTTCGTCAAAGGCAGTGTTGCCAGAATGTGAGAGAGAAATAAGCGCCCGGGCCTATACTAGCCCAAACGCGACCAGGTTATTTGAGAACAGCAGATCAACAAGTTTGTGGCTCGAGTCGTGACATGATGTTGCATTTTGGGAGCTTGTTAATCTTCTCTCTAAAACAACGTATATATACCCTAATTGGCCTGAATATAAGAACATTTTCCCCAAAGGAAATATCCTAAAAACAGACTAGACGATTTGACATCCAATGTTACTTTCCACAAATTCATCTAGAAAAATAGGTGTTGTCTTATTTGGTTCAAAACGGTGCATTTATGTATATAGGCTACCATAGAAGCTCATAGAAGCACAGCTCACAGACTGCAATTCTTCACCCATGGGTGAATCCCCTAAGGCAGGGGTTTTCAACTGATTCGGTCAGTGGAGACGGTAAACTTTTTGAGACCGTTTTCATTTTTGCACGGCGGATCGTCTCCGTGTGGACGTACCCATAGTCACCATCAGTGACTTCAGTCTTCACCCTGACCCAGGACGGTCAGACATTTCAGATATCAGAGATTTGTCCAATAAGGGAACTGAATCCTAACCAGGAAATGTCTTGACCTAATGGTGTCTAATAACATGTACCAAAAGATTTAAATTCAGCTCCTGTGGGAAACATATAAGCTTAAAGGAGAATTCCGGTGGAACAGGCTTTCCTACCTGAATTTCTAGTTGTTAGAACCCAATACAGGTGGTCCAGGTGTCGGCTTGTATAAATACGTTGTTTTGCGGGGACCCCCGACCCCTCCGTAGGCTTATAGCGGGGCCGATGGGCGTTGCTCAAATTCGCCTATTTCCAGCGCAAAAAAATTGCTTTTTTCGCTATGTATCGACTCCTCATGCTTTATATGTTATTGTGAGGCACTGACTTTGCAGCATAGCAACCTGTTTCTATGTGTTTTGCCGTAAAGCGGAACTGCTGCCATAAAGCGGAACTGCTGAGACCCGCCCCCGGAAGTGCCACCAGCACTAGCTTTGTTTACCATAGCCATGCTGCCAGAGCCTCGCTCATTCACCCTGCAGTCTCCGCTGTTGCTGTACGCTTCGCGCACATACATAGAAGATCACTTTATTTAGCAGTGCTATTGTTTTTAGCAGCGTTTGATCATGAAGCAGTGTGTTTTTCCCAGGTGTTTGAACAAGAGAAGCCCTGGAACTGCGTAAACTTTGACTCGCCTGGGAACCCCAAGCTGTTCCCAGTATTACACCACGACCATCGCAGGTAATTTTTTGTTGATTTATAAGCTATTCTTTACCAAGCCCTTCCCACGTTATCTACAGTAGGTATGTACTGTATGTATTTATCGACATTGTATAGATACTACTGGTAAAAGAAATGTTTTGTGTTATGGTCGCATAGTCATAAAAATATGGGCGAATAGTCATAAAAACAGACTTTGTTTGCTTTCAAAGAAGGGGGGTGGAAGAAGGGTCCACAACGTCCCCATTCTCACCTATTCGTTTCTGGGCAGACCACATAAAGTACTTTAGCATACAGAGAAGGGATGCTGGGGGGATGGGATTCATCAATTCACCCCCTTGTCACGTACTACAGAAAACCACTTCTCCAATGGAGTGTTTACATTTCACAATAACTTACTTTTTCAGTAGAACTGTTAGAACATTCACATACATGTTTGATTACAAGTGGTATGTAGCAATAATCCAATAAATTCCCAAACATTTTCATTGTAAGTGCACCATGTAGTGAGTATGTAGTAAATAAAGGCAAATGACCATCAAATGTTTACAAATCAAGTTATGTTTACTAGTCGTTTTCAGCCAGTTAAAAAAAATCACCTCTCAATAACACTGGGCCATTGACCAAAAGTAGTGTTCCTCAAAATTTCTGAAATGTATAGTGACATATGTCCTTCCTTTTATTTCAGGTTCTTTGGAAGTGTTCCATTCCACCATTCTGAAATACACACCAAAAAGAATACATTTCTTTTACGACAGCATGTTGGCTCGTACCATGCTTGCAGTCATGGACCACAACTTCAATGTGGGACGAGAGCTGGCCACTACAAAGAAAAGTAACTATAGAACTAAAGGTGACTTTTACATATATTTTTATTCCCTTTAGTAAATCATCAGCCAATCATCAGCTTCTATGGTATTCATGGGTGAATAATGGGATGCAATTGTAATATTGTCATTGCAAAGATGTGTCCTTCTGTAAGCAAATAATTCAATTGTTGATTTATTGTCACATTCTAACTACGATTGGATAAAATTGTATTTGCATTACAATGCTAATAAAGGGTAGATGCCTCTCTAGATCAGATTGCTGTGTACTTTGACATTCTTTTCATTACAATGTTTTGTTCTGTTTTTTCCTTTTCCCTGTAGGAAAGGAGAAGATGAAAATACAATTTTCAGAGGCATCAAAGAGCTACGTTCTGAAGTATCAGTTTGAGGCCACAGTACAACTGGAGTTCCATCTACAACTTCTGCATCGTGTGAAGGAGTTGAGCAAAGCAAAGCCACTGGAACCTCTGAGAGAGAAAGGGAAAAAAGTTCCCCTGGTCTAATATAGCAAAAGTCCCCAGGCCAGACGTGAGTGAACTAAAGTCCAAGGTTTCACGTAGATTCAGCCATCAGAGGAAATAGATGTGCAATCATTTGCAAGTAAAAGTAATTTTCTATTCTTCATTACTCAATACAAAGTACGATGCAGTGCAGAATCATTGAATGTCAAATAATATAGTCCCCAAAATATAGGATATTCCCATTGGAAACACACTGTCCTGTATGCTGGCCAACAGGGTTTTTTCATGTCATCTAGTCATATGTAAATATTGAATCATCCTTACTTTTATGTTCATTGTTTTTAGTGACTCTTTTTTTCTTTTCCCAATATTATTTGAAAGCTTATACCATTTCAAAAACTTTCATTTATAAGACATTGTTGAAAATAAATGTTTATATTTTGGTAAATCATGGATTTCTGTATTCATTATGAAATATGGCGATGCAGTAATAGTTTACAGGGAAATGATTTGTTAGACCAGTGTTACCCAAACATCGATAAGGAGTACCATGGACCCCTATAAGGATTTTACTTATCCAAAAGAAAATGGTTCTCAAATAATTTAGCGTTAGCTGGGAACCCCATGGAAGTCCAACAAAAGACCCAATATTGTGAAACAGTAGATTATTTTTTGCAAGTTATTAGTAAATGAACACTTCAACTGCACATAATGACTTTATTTTCTTGATGGACTATCACATGGTGTTGACGATTTCACATGAGCCACAACAATAGAGTCAATAAGGTGGGGTGGTTTGAAATAGCTGCTAGACAAAGGCCATCATCAAATGAATAGAGATAGGTGGGACACAATACAAAATAATTGCAATGGCTGTATAAAAAGAGGTAGATGCGTGTAGTGCAATATGTGATTGTGTATCGCAGGAATGTAAACAAGGGTCCAATGATATGCATCAATGACTCAATGGATGTTGTTTAGTGTAGAGGCCAAGTGTATTTTGCTCTGAGATCTCCAGCTTCCTCTACAAATCCATGGTACAGTCCTGAATCGGAAGGGTATTTTCTTCTTACAGCACCAACGACACAGCAAGGCAGAATAACACGGTTTCCAGCTCCAAGCTTTTCACCTTTCAGCAACCACTCCAGAAGAATTCTATAGGAGGCCAGCCGGCACTGACTGTGGAGAGAAGAAGCACATTAGCCTAATGTTAGACAATGATATTGTTGTGTAAAAACATTTCACATTACAAACATATATTACACACACACATACAGTATATATATATATATATATATATATATATATATATATATATATATATATATATATATATATATATATATATATATATATATATATATATATATATAGTGTACATATGTATACTACATAGTCTGAACACGTCAGACTATGTAGAATATTGTGAATGAATAGTAGCCTACATTGCTTGTACTGTAAACATTGAAATCAATAATAGTAGTGGCACAAGCCTGTAAAATACTACTTACTCGTTGGATAAGTGGCCATCCTCTCCTTCAGGCTTCGGTCTTTCCGTCCAGTTTATTTTCTTTGTTAGAAAGAACGTTTCCAGCACTGCTCTGTTTATCATGGGGGCGAAATCTTCACACACAGTGATACACGGCACAGCTTCATCACCATCGTCAGAGTTGTCATCTGGACGATCTGGTCTCCACAAATAAAACTTGGATAAAGCGAGACCGTCTTCATAACTTTGCGCCATTGGTTAGAATGGAAAAAGAATGAAAAATGATCTTCTATGTATGTGCGCGAAGCGTACAGCTATAGCAGAGGCTGCAGGGAGAATGAGCGAGGCTCTGGCAGCATGGCTATGGTAAACAAAGCTAGTGCTGGTGGCACTTCCGGGGGCGGGTCTCAGCAGTTCCGCTTTATGGCAGCAGTTCCGCTTTACGGCAAAACACATAGAAACAGGTTGCTATGCTGCAAAGTCAGTGCCTCACAATAACATATAAAGCATGAGGAGTCGATACATAGCGAAAAAAGCAATTTTTTTGCGCTGGAAATAGGCGAATTTGAGCAACGCCCATCGGCCCCGCTATAAGCCTACGGAGGGGTCGGGGGTCCCCGCAAAACAACGTATTTTTACAAGCCGACACCTGGACCACCTGTATTGGGTTCTAACAACTAGAAATTCAGGTAGGAAAGCCTGTTCCACCGGAATTCTCCTTTAAAACACACAGCTGATCTAAAAGCTCAAAAATAGTTGACCTACAAGCTCTAAAATAGTTGATCGACAAGATCAAACATAGTTGATCTCCAAGCTCAAAAAGCTGACTACAAGCTCAAAAATAGTTGATCTACAAGTTGTAAAAAGGCGATCTGCAAGTTTAAAAATAGCGAATCTAAAAGCTCAAAAAATAACTATTATACAAACTCAAATAACTGATCTACAACCTAAACAAAATAGATGATTTACAACCTAAAAAAAATAGATGAACTACAACCTCAAAAATAGCTGAACTACAAAAAATATCTGATCTACAGGCTATGATCAACTATGTTTGAGTTGATCGACAAGATCAAACATAGTTGATCTCCAAGCTCAAAAAGCTGACTACAAGCTCAAGAATAGTGAAGCTCCAAAAATAGCTGATCTACAAGCTCAATATACAAATTTTGAGCTTGTAGATCAGCTATTTTTGCTGTTATTTGATTTGAAATCCTGAATTAGGTCACACAGCCTATTCATGCACAATAAGCAAGTGTGCACTGCTGTGCGTTGCTGATCTAGTTGAATGATGCATCGTATGAAAGCTTACATCCTGGACTGTTTTAAAAAGTCAATGGCCCGTATTCTAAACGGGGTCTTGCGTAAGGGACACCGTGTAGCACATGCGCACATATGTCCATAGGCCGCAAATGAAGCCTGTCTAATTGTTCATTGGCTCCTTGTGCAGCGAATCCCAAACCATGTCCTTTTTTGGGAAACGCCGTGGCTCACGCAGCATATAGTCTCTCAAGATAGTTTGCTCTTGCCAAGTGTCTCAATGCATTCTGGGAATACCTGAGGAATAACAGCGGAGGCGCCGTTTCCCGAACATTTGCGGCCAAAATAGATAGATCATCAACATTGTATAAGGCCTTCATATGAATAAATGTAGAAGCAATCCATTCCTACACACACACACACACACACACACACACACACACACACACACACACACACACACACACACACACACACACACACACACACACCTGTCCACATGTGGCTGTATTAAATATAAGCGGTGGGTTTAATCATTTCATTCAAATGTGGACAATGTTTAATTAAATTAACTTTACTCAATATCATCCACGATTTTCACTATTATTCTTCATTTGAATATCCCCCTGACAGTCCTTTTAGGGAAATTCGTTTAATGTTTTTTTATGTATAATTATAATTTCGGTTAATTATGGGCACAGACAGAATTATAGCAGATTCACCAGCTCACAGTGCAATTGCGTTGCATTGTAAGCTCGTAAGAGTAGGCTATTTACATTCATTTATTTGGACTGGTCTGCAGCGGGACACACAAGTGAGTAGTCGTGTCAAGATCAGTGTTGGGCAGTAACTAATTTTAGATTACATATTACTGTAATATTATTACTTTTGCTCCAAAAAGTAAAGTAACGAGATTACTCTGCAAAAATGGGTAATAAGTAATGCATTACTTTGCAAGTAACGCCAAGTTACTTGTTTAAAATGAGCTTATTGTTGCATGCAAAAATAGAACAGATTTACAAGCTATCGACAGGTACTTAACAACAGAGATGCACTAGAATGTAGAATGTATTCGGATTTTGTTGGCTTTGTTTTCAGGTGCAGTTTGTGGGATTGGAGACTATTATTATTCCAATAAATTGGATTCAGTTCTAAAAAGAGCTCGCTAAACAGATTATGTTGTACATCTCTATTTTTTCAAAGGTGGGAGTTGAGAACTTGGGAAAGTAATAACGTAATAAGTAATATATTACTCTTCGATTCCAGTAATAAGTAAAGTAATGATATTACTTTGTCTAAGGGGTAACGAGTAAAGTAAAGAAGTTACTTTCCTAAGTAATATAGACCAACACTGCTTAAGATTAAATTAAAATAATTTATTAAGCTACGACGACAGTGGTTTTAACCTTGTCAGGGCCTACTATTTAACCAGCATTTGAGCCAAGGACCACCATTTGAGGACATTTTCACCCCACAGACCCCAAATATTTTTTTGTTTCTGTCCACATTTCCAGGCTGCATGGATTCTCGCAAATGAACATTAAACTCCTACGTTCTCAATTGGGTGGCGCTAATTCAGATGATATAAATATTTTAACTCTTGACAGCAGAAACATGAAACCAAATATGTTATGTTGAAAAGAAATGTTCCACGTTTTTTTGCTTTATGTAGCGAACATTTATCCCAAGTCTGTGAAATGTTATGAAGTAAATTGCAAAAAAAGTCGGCAAAAACTCACATCTCCATCATTTAGCCTGGAGACCACCTGGAACACTCTCAAGGACCACTTGATCTCACAAAAGCCCAGTGGAGAACACGCCAATGATAACCCATACGGAGCGCTTATCGCAGCTATGAATGCATCGCTGTCCGGCGCGTACGATAATACTGTCATTACAACCCTCAAGAAAACACTGGTCCGGGAGATTGACAGAGGTGGGATCTAAAAGATCCACTCATCCCGAGGAGTATTTACATCCATTTGTCGCCCGTTATAAATCTTTCTTTTCTCACCGACCAGCGCTCCTCTGCTATGTTCTTAATAAAGCACAGGTATGATTAATAAACGTAGGCTAATTGCTATAGTCAGTTTTCTGCCCGTGTTAACCCATTAAAAAGACAGAAAAAGCCGTTCTTCTTTTTTGCACAGGCCTATAACATTCGTCTGCGCCCCAGTGTAAAAGAGAGAAAAAAAAAGAGACGCATTTTTTGGGAAGAAGGGGGAGAAGGGAAAAAAACAGACCCGGACTCATCAAGCCTGGCAAGGGGGGGCTGGAAGATTGCCAGGTGGGGCAACTCCAAGGTTTTTCACGCCAAGGAACCGGAATTATCCTCATTCGATGAGATATGTCAGAAACGTCATAAGAGAAGAGATTTGATCCCGGTAACCTTTGATTTGAGGAGAAAGACGCACGTTTGGATGTGCACTGCCCTCCCCTGTCCCATGTAGATCCGGCCCTGGATTTGACCAGAAACTCCGCCACTGCAGAGCCAGCGGCATGGCCGTGCGGTAACACGGGCATCGACAAGCGATGCAGCGTGAATTCCTTCGCCTAGAAGTTTTCATCGCAAATGAAATGCAAACATCCCATTGTGAAAATCCTTCTGTGAGGACGGCGAACTGAGCGCGAATGCCCCGTCGTTCTAGGTATATTTGCTTCTAAATTAATATTTCGATCAAGATAACCGTGCCGTTTTTCTTGTGTTAAGGCACATGTTTGTTTTATTCAACGAAAGAAACAAAGTCGTGTTTTGTTGTTCAGTTTTTAAATAAGTGTTTTTTGTCTTTTATTGTTAAAAAATAACAATTCGTTTACATTTTTTAATTGTGTAGATTCGAAGTATTTTGTGCTTTGTTGTTCAGTAAAAAAAAAAAAAAAAAAAAAAAAAAAAAAAACTTAAAGGCTTAAAGGCTATAGGCCTATTTTTTGCCCGCGGGGGGCAACTAACGGCACATTTATTCATATTAATTTCAACTATAGAAATCCTTAGTCGGGGACAGGCCTAGTATGTAACAATCCTGACTGTACACGGGAGGTTTGCAATCTCAAGCGATGACAGAATCACCACTTTGAATTCGATTGTTGTAGGCTGAGTAGGCTATGGTAGAATGAAATCTTTATTTTGATAATGTGACTACTAGTGCTGTTGTGTGTTGGGATAAACAGGCGGCTGTTCTGAACATGCAATTCCACCTCTCAAATTATTCGTTGGTTTCTCACTGAACGCCATGAAGAGGAAGAGTTTGATATTGATGCAAAGACAAAACATTGCATAGTGTTGCATACTGATCCGGATTCATTTGAAGGGATTGGATGAAGGGATTGGACGATACGTTTTTTCCTTGTTACTAAAAGCGGCGCCGCCCGCTATTTTTTAATTGCAAACCCAAATGTATTTTACACATGGCAACTGCTGCCTATGGATCTATAAACTGTATAACATTGCATATGCATATGAACAACAGCAAAGTAATTTTATTTGATGTTGGATAACAATCAGATTAGGCTACAGTAGCAAATGAAAACAAATGTAAACAAATGAAATAACAAATCAACCTAATTAATTCACTTGCAAATAACAGTCAAATGGCTGTCAGAACATCCACATTATACCTTCAAGTCCTATCTATAATTATAAGCATAATTGCAATGCTATATATTTTACTGTGTAGTTTATACCTTTTTTAAAAAAAAAACAAATGTATAAAGTCATGCAGGGCGAAGGCCCCAAAGCCTGTAGGCCTCATGCAGGCTTTTCGGCCTGTATAGGCCTCTAATCCAAATTTAGCAGGCCCGGGCCTAGAGGTAGTCTTTGCGTCATGGCAGATCCTTGCTCGGGAGGTCTTTGTTCTTCACCACTACGCATGTGCTACACGGTGTCCCTTACGCAAGACCCCGTTTAGAATACGGGCCAATGACTTCTGATTTCCTTCAGTTGATGATCATGTTGGCAGTGAGCCTTAGAGTATATATGAAATAGAGAAGGCATCCGGAGGAAACCTTGAGGCGAAATGGACATAGTGGCCAAAGTTGAGAATGCAGTTTTGAGCTCAGTGGGCCGAAACATGAACGCGAAATAGGCCACACCCCCTCCAGAAACCTTGATGATTCCTCACGTTCATGTCTTTGGCCCATTTCCCCAGAATACACTGTTTTTTTCACTCTCAGAGACGAGTGAATCCGCCTCATGCGCTGGGTGAGAAACTTAACGCAAGTGGATGAGAGGGGGACTTCTGGTGCCTTCTCTATTCAATATATACTCTAAGCAGTGAGCACACTGTTGGTTGTCATGGCTACCAGTTCCCACCTGATGTCGTGCGGTAGCTCTGATTCGTCCAGGTCGTACTGACTAACTGCTAGTTTACATATAGTCTTAAGAGAAGGATTCAAGTCTAAGATATGAAGCTCATCAGTGTCCACACCATTCCACACGTATCGTCCAGAGATGATGACACGTTCTCCCACCACAGAACAGTACGTGAAACAACTTGGACTCGGTCCTTTCCCCTTGGGCTCAACCTTCCTCCAGGTGAAGGTATCTGGACTGAATTTCCACACGTCACTGAAGTTGTTATTACCATTCCAGCCACCAAATATGTAGAGTTCTCCATTGTAGGTAAATGCTGAATGAGCGCAGCGATGTTCTGGTAGAAGCTGTGCTGAAGGTGTCCTCAGCCAGTCGTTGGTCTCTGTGTCAAACACTATGATGTTATTGGTCCATGTTATTGGTCCATCCTGGATGCCCCCAAATACAAAGATCTTTGTCCCAATGACGGTGGCAGAGTGCTCTACTCTACCAGGAAGTGGAGGTCCTCTGGGGTTAATTATAGACCAGACCATGGTACAGGTGTCAAACTTGTACATATCATTAGCGTATCCAGGCTGCTGGGTGTATCCTCCATAGATGAACATGACCTTCTTCAACGCACAGGCTGAGTGGTATTCTCTCCCCTCCGGAGGAGACCCAGAAACGCTGGGTTTGAACCACATGTGGGTGTCTACATTAAATTCAAAAAGCACATTGCCAAAAGCACAGCCTCCCCAGATATAGACTACGTCCTCTATCAGGACAGCTGTGCCGTCAGGATACATGCACGGGCGCTCCTGGCGAGCGCGTCCTATTGCAAGTTTTAGTGGAGGTAACATCTTCCAGCATAAAGACACTGCGTTGAAGACATGGACAAACATTGTGCCGTTGGTCCACCCACCAGCGCAGTCACTTCCAAAGGAATAGAGCTTGGTCCTCACTGCTACAGTAGCATTGGCTTGCTTTGGTCCCCCTGCTTTGGAAACGGTCCAAAGCATTGCCCTGCCTACCTATCTATCTATCTTCCTGTTTGTCTGTCTGGCCGCCTGCCTGCTTGCCTGCACGTCTTCTGTCTCGTCATTTACAACAGGATGCATCACCCTACATCTTCAGTTCATGCACGTCACAAACTGTTACCATGCACGCTTTAACGATGCCAAAGAGTGCAAAAATGTTCATTTTTTTCCACCTTTTGTCTTTAAAACCCAATTCCTTCTTACTTACTGGAAACTGTCAGTAAAATGTTCGCAAGCCTAGTCTATGGACTTTGTTCATAGCACTTAATTGCGGGTGCTGCGTGACTGGACGCAATATAAGTGATTGGTGGTCAGTAACAGTTGCCTGCAGGGGTGAAACATAGTCACCCCCAGCGACTGTCTTCACCCTGACCCAAGACGGAGGAGACCTGGGCGCAGGTCTTGTTCCTAAAGTTTTACATGAATAAATGAATAAAACAATATTTTTAAAATATTGTTTTATTCATTTGGGTAGGCTTACCCAAATATGGAGGCGGCTACATTTTCCAAAACAATATTTTAAAAATAAATGAAAACTGTAGATGCAATTCCACGGCCCTCTCACGTAATAGGAGGACAATATCAGTCGCCAGAAAAAAGATGGGTTGTTTTCGAATAATCTGTCATGGTTAATATGGAGTTTTAAGTTATAATGGGTTTGTATAGGAAGGACGTTCCGGCAGACTAATGAACATCAAATATCTAAATACTGAAAGGAGTAACTTATCAACTGTCTGGTGTGTACATGAGGCTGAGTAGACCATAAAATGACCAAAAGTTTTTTTTGAAAGTGGAGTACCCCTTTAACAAGGGCCGCCGACATCTTCAGCATACAGTATAAGACTCATGACACCTCCAGGAGATGATACTCATGATGACAACTCCAGGAGGTAATACTTATGACACCTCCATGACATAATACTCATGACACTGGAGTGTCATGAGTATTATTATTATCTCCTTATGTCATGAATATAAGGTATTATTATTCATGACCCCTCAAGGAAATAATACTCATGACACCTCCAGGAGATTATATTTGCCTAAACCAGCCAATCGGAGTACACCGAAGGATGGTAGATTGACGGTCGACAACCGCAAGCTGATCGCATTACTTGTGCTCACAAGTAACCAATAAGAGGAAGATAGAAGCATTTGCGACCCCCAGTCGCACTGCCAAGCCCTGTGTTAGAATGCCTCTCGAGCGTCTCCTATAGGGAGCTAGTAAAGTAATAATATTACACTACTTATTACTTGGATGCAAAAGTAATATGTAGTATATTACATATTACTTTTTTATATTACTTTTGCACCCAGATCCCTGAAAAAAGGAAAGTAGCTACAACTACACAATCTGTCAGCTTCTTTTAGAGCTGAATCTAATGAAGAAGAATAACAAGAGTCACCAATCAGCCAAACATCAATTGGGTGACTGTTGCCCCCACCACCCGACTACGGATAAGCAGGTGAAGATGGATGGATGTATTTAGATAAATGTATTTAGATGAATATATACATCCCACCCTGGAAAAAAATACTAAAATATATTAATATTTATATGCCACACATGATTAACATAGCCTACCATAGATTACATAGTTGCAGTAGGCTATTATTTCAGTCAGTGGATTGTTATTTGGTTACAATTCTGTCTGTCAACTATGTTTTAATGCAAAATTAAAAAATGTATGATAAACATACATAAGCATAAGATCTTTTTGATTTAATATTGAGTATATGAGGGCTTATAGCTCCAGTGGCTTAATTGATGATACTGTGCAAACAGACTGGCGTAATTAGAACAGCTGTGTATATGGGAAATCTCCGGACAGACAGCGCATCCAGACAGGCATCAAGTGTGGACATTTAGCCCAGCTATTGTGTGATAAAACACATATTATAAACGCATGACTTTTATGGCAAATGAAAATATCCTTGGATATAGGCTACTTGGACCACAGTTGGAATTATTGCAATCGGGTGAGCATGGCCTGAGAGTTTTTCGATTCAAATCTCAACAAAGAATCACCGGAGTTTCTTAAAGGTAGAGCATTAGCGCCAACTCCGTTCTCTTTAAGGGGCCAATCCAAGCGCGGCTCTTCTACATAGACTTCTATTGAGGATCGGAACAATAAATAGGGACAACAAGCTGCACAAACAGCTTTCGAGCGCTACGTTTCTGACGCCTCAATGTCGCAGCTTTGACACCAGATGTCTTTGTACATCTGCCTAATAAAAAGACGCCGCTTTGGATCAAACTAAAGTGGCATTAGCTCATCTCCCTTCACCAACGCAATACTGTTGAACGCAGCAGCATGACAAAAGTAACAAAGTAATATTAGTAGAAGTAACTGTAATATTATTACTATTTTCTAGGAGATAGTGTCGTTACACTACTCGTTACCTGAAAAAGTAGTAATATTACTCGTTACTCGTTACCCCCAACTCTGAGGATAAGCGAAAAGAAAATGCGAGCATTTCATACTGACATGGTGCAACGGCTTCACAGATTGGTCAAACATGACCGTGATGTCACTGCATCCGAATAAGCGGCCGTTGACACACATGTAGACGTGTGTTCTCCTTCAAAGACGTTGGAAGGAACCTCCTTGATCCAAACTTGTTGCTGGCGTTGTGAATCATCTTTAATCCACAGTAGCTGCTGGTGTAGTGAATCCTCTTTAATCCATACTGCTGGTGCTATGAGATGTTCCTCTGGAGCGCTCATCTCAACCACATAGCGATCAGAGAATGTTGTCATGCTGCTGTCGCTGTAGGGAAGGAGCTGTACTCCTTTGGACAAGACGGCGACAAGAAAGACAAGGATGGTCAGATGGATTCTCGAACTGAAGTGTTTGTCTTCAACACGGTGTCTTTATGTTGGAGGAAGTTGACGCCAGATACGCCTCACCATGAGGTTCCCTCCAGGCGTGAGGGACATACGGCTGTGCTGTTAAAAGACATCGTTTACCTCTGGGGAGGAAAGACCGACGCAGGTTACTGCAATGTCCTTTATGCATTTGATGTCGACACCAACAGATGGTTCAAACCACAGGTTTATGGAATTGTTCCTAGGGAGAGAGCGAAGCACTCAGCCTGTGTCTTGGGGAAGGTCATGTATATTTGTGGAGGATATAACCAGCCTATTGAGACTAAAAGGTATGACCAGCGTGAGGACAATAATGACATTGACATGTACTAGAGTTGTGCCCCTACGGGGCACAGGTCTCCACCGTCCGGGCTCAAGAATTGATGATATTATTCTAATATATATAAAACACTAATGTCTTTTCTCCGGCTCATCTATGACGTCATCATTACATCACACACGGGACGGAATGACGGGACGGAATGACGGGCTACAGACACGGGCGGAATGACGGGGTGCGTTCCATAGTCACCACCTTACGGTGGAGACAACAAACAAGAGTTGTGCCCCTACGGGGCACAGGTCTCCACCGTCCGGCTCAGCTATGAGATCTATGACGTCATCATTACATCACACACGGGACGGAATGACGGGGTACAGACACGGGCGGAATGACGGGGTACAGACACGGGACGGAATGACGGGGTGCGTTCCATAGTCACCACCTTACGGTGGAGACAACAATCACCACCTTACGGTGGAGACAACAACAACAATTACGGTGGAGACAATAATTTGATGATTAAATACAGCGCGGTTTAGGCCAGGTCATGTGGTATACCTTACACCTTCTTCCCTTCATTCGAGTTTGGCATGAAGACTTTTTTGTGCTAATTCCGCTCCCCCCAAGTCCCGGAACACCACTTGGCTGTGCACTCAGCTGTGTGAAAATCACCTGCATTCTCCTGTAACCGCGTGTGGACTGGACCACTGCCACGTCCAGCGGTACCTGAGGCTGACCGGGGTCCAGTTTGATGTCCTGTTAGCTGGGCGCGGCGCCAGAATTCCTCAGACGGACACCAACTGTGTTCTTTATCGGCTGTGCGGAGCACCTGTCCATCTGTCTCTGGTGAGTGGCAGTTTCATAATTGGTATGACAAAATCAATAAATATTCACTGTAGATATGAAGGCACACACCGGCTGAATTAACTTACCACAGCATACCGGCCATGCGCCTAATCGTCTTGTCATACCTGGCTGGCTATTTTCGAGAATTCCTGAAAATGATTTGGGAATGCAGCGATGCAGTGATATTAAGAAAATGCACTAGCAATATTTGACCTGGAGTATCCACACTTTCACTCATGTAATTGAGAGAAGAGGGGGTCCCGCACACTGTCTTCACTTAGAAATAGCTTTATTTAAGCAACAACGTTTCGGTCTGGACGACCTTCATCAGGTATCTGCGATGAGATACCTGATGAAGGTCGTCCAGACCGAAACGTTGTTGCTTAAATAAAGCTATTTCTAAGTGAAGACAGTGTGCGGGACCCCCTCTTCTTCTAATTACGTGCATTTGTTTGCTGGCTCCGACGCACCTGTCGCTGTAGGTGTGCGCAAGGTTTTTTCTACTACTCATGTAATTGAGTAATTATTTTTGCTCCGTTCTGTACATTTGATTCGCAAATCAGTCTGACCATGGGCCTATCCCCACAGGTAGGCGGGGCACACGAAGGTTGAAATGCAGCCGAGGCTTCTGATTGGTTTGTGGTTTGTTTGAGAAATAAACACTGGTTTAGTTTCTTTGAAAGCACATCCAATCAGAAACAATGTGGCTATGTGACATTTGACATCAGGCTCCTGGCCAGACTGATTTGCGAAGTGACATGTGCGGAATGGAGCGAATCTTGTTGGAATCCAGGCTACCATGGAGAGGGGCTGAGCGAGGATTTGTGATTTGCCCACTCCGCTCAGGCACAAGTAGGCCACAGCCTACTTGTGCGCAGCACGCAAGTATGCCGAGTGCGGATCTAGTTGAGTATTATGTTCAGCACTGGTCATAATAAGCTCAATAGCCATTGTCCTTGCAGATTGGTCCGGGCTTTACTTGTCATTTGTGCCACTGCACCGCTGTAAGTGGTAGCACATGCAATATTCCATTAATATAAACCACACTCATCTGGTGTGATGCTACCATCTAGGAAGATGTTCCTGAATGTTTTATTTTTACTCATTTTGTTTCTCACTCCTTCCAATGCACAAAGGAATGAGGAAGCTTTGCTGTCAGAGAAGGTTGGTCAGATGATGGGTTGGGCTTCCAAGCGCTCTGTCATCAGGATGAATGGAGATCTGTTCGAACGCCTGGTCATGGCATCCCCCAGAAACTACTCGGTCATCACCCTGGTCACGGCACTGCGACCACAAAGACAGTGCAAGATCTGCAGGCAAGCTGCTGATGAATTGCAGGTGCTGGCTAATTCTTGGCGTTACTCCTCCGCCTTCACCAACAAGGTCTTCTTTGCAGTTATGGATGCTGAAGATGCTTGGGATATCTTTAAACTCCTAAAATTGAAATCTGCCACAACATTCCTCCATTTCCCACCCAAAGGCAAACCTAGTCAAGCTGATACCTATGATCCTCAGATCAGAGGCTATAAAGCTGAACGGCTGGCCGGATGGGTGGCAGACCGGACCAATGTACACATCCGCGTTGTTCGTCCTCCTAACTATGTAAGAACAGTTCTTCTGGGTTTATTCTTGGCTCTAATTTGTGGACTTGCCTATCTCCGAGGCCAGGAGTTTCTTTTCAACAAGAATGTCTGGGCCTTTTGTGCGCTTGGCTCTGTCCTGCTTATGACTTCGGGGCAGATGTGGAACTATATCAGAGGAGCATCTTACATACACAAGGACCCTAAAACTGGACATTTCAGGTACATCCATCCCGGCACTCGGGCTCAGTTTGTAGCAGAGACCCACATTGTTGCGCTTTCCAGCGCTGCTGTCACCATTGGAATAGTGCTTCTGTGTGAGGCTGCTAACCCCCACTTGGAGTTTGAGAAGAGGAAGTCAGTGTGTTTTGCAGGTATTAGTCTGGTGATCCTTTTCTTTTGTGTGTTGCTGTCTGTTTTCAGAATAAAGTATCGGCGTTGATACGTTTACTACAGCTTCCAAATGTGACAAATTCAACCTGTGGACGACCAGACCACAATCAAGTTAAAACTAATTATCTTTCGCCTTATTCTCATAAGGGCTCACGAAAGAAGATCATCTTACCTGGCACCTCCATCGTACATATCAATTGTCAACCCAGTGTCTAGGAGGTTGTGTGTGATAATGAATAGCTATAAACATTGACAGTTTGTTGTATGTTATGGCTGCCAATATGCAGTATAACCCCAGGATATTAAGTGATGAATTCAAGCCTGCACATTAAATCATAGGTCAGTTTTGATTTGACAAATTATTTTTTAAACCATAATATTACATGTGTACATGTGTAAATAAGCTCCATAGACAAGTAAATAAGCTTGATCAGACGAAACAACTCTGATAATAATATACTGGTATAGGGCTGGGCGATATGAGATTTTTGCCATACCCCGATATGGCTCATTTCATATCCCGATACGATATAAATCACGATATAGCACATTTTTGTAAATTGCATGAAATGCATAGTATATATAAAATTGTCCAGTGGAAATGCAGTTTGAAATGATATACTCAACAAGTCATGTTACTAAATAATACTTTTTAGGCCAATATTCACTCTATATATTCACTCTAAAAAAAAAATATATATATATATATATATATATATATATATATATATATATATATATATATATATATATATATATATATATATATATATATATTTAGCTAGCATTTATAGTTTTCGTTTTTGTTCACAGTTAGACAGTCTGGTGGTTGAGAATAGCACAGAAATACATGGAAACATGACTGGAATAAACAGACAGTAAGTGAATGCAATGATGCGCTCTGTAAAAATACCAAATGGACCCTCCCGGGTCCATTTGGTTTCATTCAAATGGACCCTCCCGGGTTCATTTCAAGAGGACACTTTAATATACAATCGCTATTAAAAATACAAAAAGAAAAAAATTTGCCCAACCAGCAGCTCAACGATTGGGTTCCGTTGGAAAAGTATTTCTGCCCGACCGGATGGGAGAGTTAGTGTTTAAAGTGTAGCTGCAAAAATAATACATTATGCTATATGCACAGTTTTATATTTGAGGTAGACAAAGCTACAGTACTTCACACACACATTTAATGGCATAGTAACATGTTTGGAATGGATGGAATTCCTCTTTCAGGCTTCTAGCTCGTGTTTTTTTGCGACACTGCGATATAAATGATAGAGCTCATTTTAGACGATAGAAAGTTTCTATCGTCTATACGAGATATATCGTTTTATCGCCCAGCCCTATACTGGTATATTGTACATTGATTGTAGGGGTCAAGATTTCTCGACTGCTTTTTCCTTGTGGTAAAGATAACACATTTTGAATCATTTTTTCAGGGATGGTGGTGGCAATGATGAAAGTTTCTAATTAGCCACAAATTGACCAAATTCAATTTCCCCAAGATGTGTTGGCCGTTAGCCTGTGGAACTCCATATTTGGACAAGTAACGTCATATTTGATTATGCCTAAATGTGTACAAATTATTCTGATTTAATTGATGTCTTTGACTACAGTTTTTTGCTAAAGGGTCTACATGGTGCATTATTTCTGATGGGACAGTGAAGAAGGTACTCCAGAGTTACGTTGACCAAGAAAATAAAGAAATAAGAAACTATGTCTAAGCAACCAGAACCAGTGAGTCAAATGAAGAGCTTAATAGCTGGGGGGGTTGGAGGTATGTGCCTGGTCTTCGTAGGGCATCCACTAGATACCATAAAGGTCCGTTTGCAGACTCAGCCAAAGCCTAAACCTGGGGAGAACCCCATTTATACAGGAACCTTTGATTGCTTCAGAAAGAGCCTTGCTAAAGAGGGTATAAAGGGCCTATATAAAGGTATGGCAGCCCCTTTGATTGGAGTAACGCCCATGTATGCTGTCTGCTTCCTTGGATTTGGCCTGGGAAAGAAATTACAGCAGAATGGTCCTGACGATGTCCTTACATATCCACAGCTCTTTTCTGCGGGAATGTTGTCCGGGGTCTTCACCGCAGCCATCATGGCTCCTGGAGAACGTATCAAATGCCTTCTACAGATCCAGGAGGCGTCTGGAGAAGTTAAATACGCAGGGCCCATGGACTGTGCCCAAAAGCTATACAGAGAGAGCGGGATCAGAGGCCTCTACAAAGGCACTGCCCTCACACTGATGCGAGACATGCCAGCCAGTGGGATGTACTTCATGACCTACGAATGGCTGAAGAACGTTCTCACACCGTCGGGAAAGAGTCACAATGAGCTCAGTGTTCCAAGCATTCTCTTTGCGGGAGGAATGGCTGGGGTCACTAACTGGGCTGTGGCAATTCCACCCGATGTTCTCAAAAGTCGTTTCCAAACCGCGCCCGAGGGAACATATCCCAATGGGTTAAGAGATGTTCTACGCAAGCTGATCAGGGAGGAGGGTATGGCCTCTCTTTATAAAGGCTTCACTGCTGTCATGCTCAGAGCTTTCCCCGCCAATGCAGGTTGTTTCTTAGGGTATGAAGTTGCTATCAGGTTCCTGAATTGGGCAACACCTAATCTGTGATGGATAATGAAGTTCAAAACATTTTCACTGCTGTTATGTCAGTACACATGAATAGAAATAGATACTCTGTTTAAGGTCTTAAGCCCAGAGAGGCTCCCCCCTCACACACCAAGTGACAGCACTTCTATATTCTTAACAATGGCATCTTGCCAACAGTGGCACATCCTCCATCCTTAGCATAGCAACACACCCCATGTCATCACCACCATGCCTGTCAGAGATGTGTGGAAGTGAGAAAATACCTCAAATACAGATTCAGATTGAATCAACATAGTAGTAGTAACACAGCAACACAGTAGCACATTCCAGATTATATAAAGCTTAATGTTTGTTTTAAAAATGCCATTGACAAAATGAATTGACGTTGTTTGTTTTGTAAGTAGCTGTTGCAAAGACCCTTAGTAACTATATTTTAGAGGGTACGGTTTATTTTGTTGGCCTACTGCAGGTGACTTGAATGTCACCTGCAGTCACCTGATGGTAATGGCCATTCCATGCTTTTTATGGTTTATTAAAAGCATTAATAATTTAACTGTGTGTTGGCATCTACCACCACACATGCAGAAATTCTGCAGATGCAATGAACTTTTATCTGTTTCAAACAATCAAAAAGCCTTCATGTGGTAAATATTTACTGCAGGTTATACCAAATAAATGCTGACACAACGGGAAACTACGATGCATTCGGATTAACGTCATTAAACTCTAAACCACCCTCATGCTTGAGATATACTTAGTAGTAACCCGGTGTTGCACTTCGAAATCTACAAACTGGAATACAGATCTACAAACTCACAATGCCCTTTGAGTTATGAGCTTGTACACTGGCTATACACCTCATGCAGCTATAAACATATAGCTTTATAACCAACATCGCAATTGCATGAGCCGCTGGTGTCAGTTAATGCCCTTCCATTCCTCGCTTCCCACAGTCATCATCCTCTGTATCAGCCATGATATAATGAGCAGGCACAACAGGCTCTCTCTTCCCTCCCCCAGGTTTAGATCTTATGAATATGCCACTGTCAAAACACGGCGGCGCACGCTCCTCTTCTGGGCTCGCGTTTCCTCGTTATCCAGTCGAACCGATTCACTTCATGCTCATATAATGAGAGTCGGTATGCGGTCCATATGGCTACGGTGGGTCGGAGGTGACGTGGGACACGAAAAAGGGGAGGGAGGTATAAGGACGGAAGGAAGGAACGGGATGAAGAGAGGGATACTGTGAGAGTGAGAGCGAGGCAGGCACAGGGGAGGCAAGTTAATGTGCATTTTTTAATGATAAGTGAGTTGCTTTTGCACGCCTGCCCTCTCCAGCGATCGGCGAGGATTATTCAGCATGAGCTGGAGAGAGAAGGACGCAGATGAAAGTAAAAAAAAGAACACAGCGTAGCTGAAAGTGTGACACTTAACGTTAAAAGTAAAGCTGTATATTTAAAATGCATTCATCCTCATCATTCTGACGAGGTGTGCCACAAAGGATGAGTTATTGGAGCTGCTCCTCTGCCATCATGGCATATTATCTAGTATCTACAATGGCTTTTGACACAAAAGAAGTCCTACCGTATTTTATCATCCCAGAGTTGGAGTGAGGGATTGGTTGACTCTTCCTATCAATCTATCTATACATCCACCCACCTGTGAAGTTGTATGTACAGTACTGTAAGTAAGTACAACGTAAGTAAGTACTGTATGTATTAATATGTATGTATGTACCGGAATGTATGTACAATACGTACTGTATGTAGTATAAGTAAGTAATTAAAGGTAGGGGAAGTGATTTCACTTTTGTCAGATATCACCCAAAAAATATTTTTTTTCTGTTAAAATGCTCTATTATAAGGTGTGGAAACCACATATGGAGTTTCCCCCTCCCCCACGTTAGCAGAGGAGCTAATAAAAGTTCCCCAGGTCACCACAATTCTCCTCCAATCAGGAGAGAGCAGCAGGTTCACATAGTGTAGCTACTTTTGGGGGCCCCTAGTGCACCAGGCTGGTACTACACCATGAATTTCAAATCACTTCCCCTACCTTTAAGTACTGTACGTACCGGTATGTACTGTATGTATGTATGTATGTATGTATGTATGTATGTATGTATGTGTATACAGTATGTAGTACTGTATATATGTATGTATTATGTAGCCTATCGGTATGTATGTATGTATTCATATATTTGGAGGGACCAGCCAAGGGCATGGTAATGAACAATACATGCAAAATGTAGTAAAATGAATTTAGCATGGATGCTCATTTCCATCCATATACTGTAGTCACCAAATCTACCACCCCCTCTCTATTTTCATCCGTCTGTCTGTCTCTCTGTCTCTTTCTGTCTGTTTCTCTCCCTCACGGCCAGCAGTCTGGACAGTCACCTGACCTGTGCCTGATGTTGAGTGATTCCCACCTGCCACGTCGCCCTGCCTTGGGACAGCTGTCTTTGTACTCTCCCGTCTGGCATGATGATGTGATTGTGAGCCAGGGCTCACGGTGGCCAGATTTCAGTGGCTATATCCCAACGGCAAAAGGATTCAATTGCACAACATATCAGCCAGCCATGGCTGCTGGGAGACAAGAGAGAAACTGCTTCAAGGTTCAATGTTTGAGGTCTTGCGTGCTGGACCGCTGGTACAGTACATAAGAGAATACACGTGTTCAGCTCCTCAGACAGCATAGTAACGGTGGCGAACGCAATAAAAACAACAAACAAACAAGTAAACAATGCAGATGCATGGCAGTGGTATTTTGTGGCATTTTGTGGCCGCCACTGTGTTTATACTACAGGTACACTACAAGTATAAACACTGGTTTAACATTGAGATTTCCCAAAATATTTATATAAATTATTGTTAGCCTATAACAAACTACACAAGAATTGATGCATCAATTAAATGGCGTCTGCAGTATTATTTCTGCAGAATTGTTGTATGATATGTAAAGATTATGCGATGTTGCAAAAGTTGTGTGATGTGATGAAACGGCCGCGGTCATACCAACTACTACTAATGAACTGAAGTATAGCTCTCTGACTATCAGCCAATCAGAACATGTTGGCGTTGCTTACATACGAGCTAGCCAACCACATCGCCGGTACAAAACTCATCCCATGGCTCAGAGGTTGTCTTAGTCATAGACAGAATTACAACTTCTCCATTCACTTCCATGGAAAGATGTAATGGCGGCCGCTTGCGTCTCCTCTGTGGAAACCAATGCATGTCCGGTTCTGTTTTCTACTCCCTCAAAGCTGTAGACAATGGGAATTCCATCTCTGAATCTCTGAATCTCCCCATCTCACAATCCCCCCGAATACTAGGCGCTCTGCTTTTTAAGCAGACTCCAAAAAGCCATGACCATAATGATTTGATGTTATTTAATATAGGCGTAAGGTGTTTTGCCATGTTTAAACATCTTTTGTAAGCTTGTAGATCTGCATTTTTTTTTTACTTCAGAGTATGATATTTTTTGGCTTCATATCCTGCAACTGTATCTAAACCATTGGGAATCATTTGTATTGTTTGTAATGTTTTTCTCGTTATTCTCATGATTGTCCAGTCATATGTACTTTTAAATACTTAGACATATGTACTTTTAAATACTTTTTAAATGTTTGGTGTACCTTAAACATGTTCTACTGACTCACAGAGCCAATGGGTTTCCGCCTACTCACGTAGGGATGATGAACTTGACAGGTCACATGAGGGAGCCCTAACTCTTATCTGCTGAAGTCCATTTTAGGCCAGCACCCAGTCGATGTGCATATTCTGTTTACTCTTTACTTATTTCCTCCCACAATAGAGATGATGGAGCTATGGAGTGGTTAAATGTCAAGTAGAGTATAAAGTGTAACTTGAGCTGTTTTTGCATGAATAAAGTAAGTAAATAAGTAAATTATGCTATAGCGTTCACTGAGTCAGAGATGAGACGCACCAATTATTCACACTTACAATAAATAATGCAAATAATCAATAGAATACAGAGTGAAAAGTGTCCTTCCCCAAAAAACTATGATACAGAAAATGAGCTAATTTTGGCTGGTTGAAGAACAGGCACACTGCGGTATTCTACCATTTGGAGGGACTTACTGTAAGTGAGCATGCTGGCAGGCCAGTAGGGAGTTAATGTAGTCAATATTTTAGGTGACTGAGTCCTGGTTGGATAAGGAGATACGGGCAGACCCCTGGGTGACAGAGCGTCAATCCTTTGAACGTTTTGAAGTGTAAACCCCAGGGGAGAGTGACCGCTGCAATGTGTGCCTTGAAGGACAGCTGACAGTCCAGGACAACAACACCCAGGCTCTTGACAGTCGGAGCAGAAGCCACCAGGGAGTTGTCTATGGAAATAGTGAGATCCTGCAAGGGGCATCCAGCCACAGGACTTGTGTGGGGAGAAGAGGAGCTCATTCTCATGTGCATTGAGCTTCAGGTACTGGGAAGACCAGTATGAATTATGCATACTGGTCTTGATCTCACAAACTTTATTTCATAGATAAGAGGACTCAATATCGATACTTTGGGGTCATATTGAAACCATCAAGTTGTTACCTATGAGTCCATTATGCAAACGCAATGCGTCACTGTCACTGGAAGACAGGTTATAAAAAACAGTATAAGATTACGATGGAGGCTGCTTTCAGTGGCCAATATATCTTGAGTGAGTGGGTGAATCCAATTTGCACTGAAATACACAAGTTGGCCACCCTAAACACATTTACATCATACATTTTACATGGAATTCAACCATACCATATACTGTATGTACAAAAATAACCTCAGTTGGCATGGGACTTGATATACAAAATTTCATAAAATATGTTATTAGCAAAATAGCAAATATACAAGCTCACAGCACACCACTTCATGCCATGAGTTGATCTTGGAGATCCTGCTGAAATGCAGGTGAAATCGCATATGTCATAATTGATATGCGTGTGTGCAGACATTACCTGCCATGGTGGGAATAAAAATGCTCCGTTGTAGGGGGGGGCCCTTTGGCTGGTGGTGGCCCAGGGGCCCATAATTTCTAGATCCGTCTGTGTGACCAGACTATACAGAAATCACTTGACGGAAGGAGGAAGGCCCTCGGCTCGGGTGGCCCGTTCTCTCCATGGATATAGAAACACCAAAGATCAGCAAGCCCATTTTAGCCCTGATAAAAGGGAACATTCAGCCATCTGTTAGCAGCATCCCCCATAGACACGGTACTGTATCAATAGCTGGCTTTGACCTCCACATCTAAAAGAGGGGTGCGGGTATGAAAGAGGATAAAAGTGCTTTACAGGGACCTATACAGTAAGCGTAATAGCATTCACATTCATCCGCTGCAGGGCTATAATTTCACAAAGCTGGCCAACTGGCATGCTGAATTATCTTTTCTTTTTTTTCTTTTCTTTTTTTTTTGACTGCGAAAATGAGTTGCTCAAGGTCGGACTAAGACAAACAACATGTTATTTCGAGCTTGAGGTGTGTGTGTGTGTGCGCGCGTGTGTGTGTGTGTGTGTGTGTGTGTGTGTGTGTGTGTGTGTGTGTGTGTGTGTGTGTGTGTGTGTGTGTGTGTGTGCGCGCCGTCTGTGCGCGCGCATGTTTGTAACTGAACTGGCTGTTTCCAAGCACAAAAGAGCCACACCAGGACCACCGGGGGCCTATTAGGGGCTACAGATTGTAGCGCCTTGTCGTGCATTCAGTCTATTTATGCCTCTCACTTGTCTTTTAAATAATGCATATCTGTTTAGGCAGGGCCACGTCTTTTCTTTTTCTTTTTTTTAAACGCACCTTGCTGGCACACTTTGGTATTCTGGTGTTCCCCTCCCAAGGGGGAAGGGAACAGCCATTTTATTATCACACAAAAAAAAAACAAGTATACAATAGTTAAAATACCGATCTAAAAACTCATGGTGTTGTGTGAGCTTATCCACAGTCTGTAGATTGTAGCTTGTCACTTGTAGATCTGAAATATTTACAGCAATAGCTTTGCGTGACACTCTTGTATGGTGAAGTGTGTGTGCAGTGTGGGTGACTGTTGTGATGTGTGTGTGAGAGAGAGAGGTGGAGGGGTCCTGGTCCAAGGTAGGTTATAATAACATAATGGAAACGGTGCCGAGACACAGGCGTGCAGGCACCTTTTGATGAAATTCAATTTTTAAAAAATGTATGTACTACATGCACAGTATGCCCACATATTTGTGGAACCAACAGAGGGCACCACTCACTTCATACTGAATTTTGTTTAATAAAGAGCTTGAAAGATATGGAGACTCCTACAGAATAAACTCACTATAGCAATGGTCACTATCACAATATAGAGCTTGGTTTGCAACAATTATTTTAACCAAAGAAAATTACATACTCTAGGCCAGGGGTTTTCAACAGGTGGTCCAGGGACCACCAGTGGTCCCTGAGAGGATTCCAGGTGGTCCCCAGGCTAAATGATGGAAAGTTGGTTAACCAGATGTAACTCTTTGAGAGCGTAAACATGAAACCAAATGGACCCTTGCGGGTCCATTTGGTTTCATGTTTACGCTCTCAAGAGTTAAAATATTCACCATCTGAATTATCCCTACACAACTAGGCCATGCTGTCGCATGCTGAATATAAGCGGACCTACAAGCTCACAGCATGCGGCGTAGAGCAGCTCATTTCCGCGTCTACTGTAAATCATGGTGTGAAGTTGCCCGATTGGCCGGAGGCTCCAAAAACAGTCGAAGGATGTCTTTAAAGGGTTTTATTTAGACCCAGATCTCAAAACCACGTGCATATATATATAACAGTGAACTGAAAAAACAGCAAAAATAAAGTTGGCCAAAAACAAAAGAAACAAACGAGGACAAACTTAACGCGAACTGAGGACAAACGACAAAAGAAACAAAAATGCACTAGGCTATGCCCTGTACGGGCCCTAGAGTCTCACACCCAACGGTGTGCACAGCACGGCTGCTGGACAGAACTGAGGAGCCCTCACAGCAGTCTCCCTTATATAGGGCGGATCCACCCACTGTGAGGGTTCTCAATTAACTCCAAACAGCAGAACTACAATCTCACTTGACTCAAATATGTGAAATATAAATCAATAGCAATAGAATAGTTGTCTAACCAACATCCCCACGATTTATATAACTTCATATTTTATATTACTCATATTTTAATCATTCCCGTTTTTGAACCACCCCTCTCCTCCCCACAGCACTTGGCACCTTCCACCCCTACTTCAGCCAATGGCTGCCTCTGCTCTGGTTTGGCTGTGAGCAGAGAGGAGGGCAAGTGCTGAGGTGGAGATAAGGTGACAAACAAATGATGAATAAAATGTTTTCTCTGAACAGACTGCTTGTATTAATACAGTTAAATCATAATGAACCAATGCATTGATATTATATATTAGGAATAATAATGAACCAACATGATGAATAATGAATGGACAAATCAAATGAATGAAACCATGTCAAACATTGTCAAACAATAGAAAAATGTCCGCCCCACACCCCACAGCAACTTGCAGAACCACCCAACCCGGCCGGTGATGTTATATAGATTGGCTGCCTCTGTGTGTGTGTGTGTGCGTGCTTGCTGTTTTAGACAGTTTCTGTATAGGGCACGGGCTGCCCCGTGACATTTCCCCCCCCTTCGGATGACGCTCCCTGTGGCGTCCTCGACAGGAAGTCAGCGGTGCAGTTCTCGGACCCCTTCCTGTACTGAACCACAAAGTCATACGGCTGCATAGCCAGGAACCACCTCGTGATTCTGGAGTTAGTGTCTTTCATGTTTTTTAACCAGGTCAACGCCCGGTGGTCAGTCTCCAGGGTAAATTCCCTCCCCAACAGGTAATATTTCAGGGAGTCAAGTGCCCATTTTATTGCAAGGCACTCCTTCTCAACCACAGAATATGGCTGCTCGTGCTTCAGGAGTTTCCTGCTGATGTAGACGATGGGATGCAGGGTACCCGCTTCTCCCTGCAGTAACGCCGCTCCAATCCCCACTTCCGATGCATCCGTCTGGACCACGAACGGCTGTTCGAAGTCGGGGCTTTTCAGAATGGGCTCTCTGCACAAAAAGTCTTTCAGTGTGTTGAAGGCCGTCTCACAGCCTTCCGTCCATCTCACCTTGTTGGGCAAGTTCTTTTTGGTGAGGTCGGTGAGAGGAGCTGATATGGTGGACAAACGGGGGATGAAACGTCCGTACCACCCTATCAGACCCAAAAATGACTTCACCTGAGCCTTGGTGGTGGGTCTCTCGGCCCTCCTGACGGCCTCAAGCTTCCCCACCTGCGGACGTATGGTCCCTTTGCCCAGGACATAGCCCAGGTACTCCGTCTCCTGCATGGCGAGGGAACACTTGTCAGGACGGATGGTCAGGCCCGCCCCCTTGAGTCTCTGCAGCACCTCCTGTAGATGGCCCAGATGCTGCTTCCAGGACCTGCTATACACCACGACATCATCGATGTACGAAGCGGCAAAGGACTCCGTGCCCGCCAGAACTCTGTCCATCAACCGTTGAAAAGTTGCAGGTGCCCCGTTGAGACCAAAGGGCAGGACCGTGAACTGGAAATGTCCAAACGGCGTCCTAAACGCTGTGCACTCTTTGCTCTCCGGGCTGAGGGGGACCTGCCAATAACCCTTACAGAGGTCAAGGGTCGTAATGTAGTGAGCACTGCCCACCCTCTCCAACAGTTCATCAATTCTCGGCATGGGATACAAGTCTCTCTTGGTGACCCTGTTCACCTTCCTGAAGTCCAGACAGAACCTCAGAGTTCCATCCTTCTTGGGGACCAGGATAATAGGGCTGCTCCACTCACTGGACGACGGCTCGATGACACCCAACTCCCTCATCGCCTCGATCTCCTTCTTGAGGACAGGCAGCAGGCGTTCTGGAACCCTGTAGACAGGCTGGCGCAGAGGCTGAGTGTCTTTTAAGGTGAGGTGGTGGTGGGTGACGTCGGTGCGGCCTGGAGTTAACCCAAACAGCTGTCTGGGTAGGACCTGGAGAAGCTCCTCCCTCTTCTCCGCCTCCAGGTGGCTCAGCTCCAGCTGCGGCTCTCCCTCCGACACAGGTAAGTACTGCTCCGGGGTCTCCTCCTCCTCCCTCACCGTCTTGACGTACAGAGAGCGGATCGGTGGTGGCGGTGGGGTGGGACGAGGATTCCATTTCTTGAGCATGTTGATGTGGAAAGTCTGTAATGGCTGTCTGCGTTCCGGCATGCGGATCTGGTATGTCACCGGACCCATCTTCTGCTCGACCTTGTAGGGACCTTGCCACTTTGCCAACAGCTTATGCTCCGACGTCGGCAACAGCAACAAGACGTCCTCACCGGGCTGGAGACATCGCTGCCTGGCAGAGCGGTCGTACCACTCCTTCTGCTTTGCCTGGGCTTGGAGAAGGTTCTCCTGGCGATGGTGTTAGACCTCATGAGCTGCTCACGCATTTTCAGGACATAGGACACGACGTTCATGTCCTGCGCTTTAGCCGGCCCCTCCCAGGTCTCCCGCAGTACATCCAGAGGACCTCGAACCTGGTGGGGCGTAAAGCAGCTCAAAAGGTGAAAAGCCCGTCGAGGCCTGAGGGACCTCGCGGTAAGCAAACAGTACATATGGCAGCCATCTGTCCCAGTCTTTCCCCGTCTCGGACACAAACTTTCTGAGCATGTCCTTCAGACACTTATTAAATCTCTCCACCAGGCCGTCAGTCTGGGGGTGGTAGGGGGAGGTCCTCACTCTCTTAATCCCTAACAGCTGATAGACCTGTGCGAGCGTACGGCTCATGAAGTTCGGGCCCTGGTCTGTTAACACTTCTCTCGGAATGCCGACGTGCGAGAAAAACTTTAGTAATGCTGATGCTACCTGCCTAGCTGACACCTCTCTCATGGGGATAGCCTCAGGGTACCTGGTAGCATAGTCACTGATGACCAGAATGAATCTGTTGCCTGCTTTGCTCCTTTCCAAGGGCCCCACTACATCTACTCCTATTCTCTCAAATGGAGTACTGATGACAGGAAGTGGAATTAGCGGTACCGGAGCTGTAGCTTTCCCTGCTGTAAGCTGGCATTCTGGACATGTTTTGCAATAGTCTTTAACCTGGCTGTACATCCCTGGCCAACAAAACCTTTTTGAAATGCGCTGCAAGGTTTTCATGAAGCCCAGGTGACCCGCCCAAGGGATTGTGTGACCCACCCTTAGAACCTCCTCTCTACAGGGTTTAGGGAGTACAAGCTGTCTGCCATCCTCACTGAGCCTATAGAGAAGGTCATTCTCAATTACATAGCGCTCATGGTGGGGAAGACTGTTTGAGTGGTTTTTCTCTGTCTCTTTAAACCAGTTAGCAAGAGTGGAGTCTTCACGCTGACACTTAGCAAGGTCACAGGGTAGTGAGTCTAACTGCACTTCAGGAGCTGGGACCTCTGGCTCTGCCTGCTCTGTGAACTGTGGCATAAGACCCCCCACTTGCTGTCTGCGCCTCTCCAATCTGTCCTCCCGTGTGACTGCGGGCTGCTGTACTAGCTCCCCCTGAAAAGGCACAGGCTGCATTGTGTCTGCCTGCATGTCGGGTGTGATAGATAGGGGTGACGTAGCTGGCCCTGTCCCAGCCGTCACAGGTGGCTCTGTCTGACAGATTTCAGAGGTAATTGGTGGCTGTACCTCCAGCCATTGAGCCTGCCTGGCTCTGGCACGTGTCACCACACCACAAAACCCACCCCTGCCTTCCTGAATGAGGTCATACAAGACTGGCAAATCTGTACCTAGCAGGATGGGGTAGGGCAGCTCGGGGACAACACCAACTTTCATGAGGTACACCTGACCTTTAACCTCCAAGTAAATGTCTGCCGTAGGGCTCTGCTCCTCGTGGCCATGGACACAAATAACTGGGACTGAATCGCTGTCGTTCCACAACTCTCTTGGCACAAACTGGGACTGAACTAGCGACTGTGAGCATCCGGTGTCTAAGAGGGCAGTGTAAGGCTTGCCGTTTAGCTTAACAGTGGCCAAAGGGGAATCTGCCTGCTCGTCAGGGTGCACAGTAAACTCAGGTCTTGGGACGTAGCAAAGACCGGTGGGTTTATGCTTTTTGAGGGGGCAAACTGGTCGTGTATGGCCCACCTCACCACAATTATAACACACAATCTGCGCTTTATCATTTGGCGGCGGCTGAGACTTGGTGTTACTGTGCTCCTGAACCACTGGCCTACTGACTTAGGCTGAGAGTGAGAACTACCCCCCTTGAACCAACCCTCAGACTTACCCTTCGGTGGGCGTGGTCCGGCGTAGCTGTAGGAGTCGGAGCCTGGATGCTTGTGCGCTGCAACGTAGGTGTCGACCAGAACCGCTGCCTCTTCCGCCGTCGCAGGATCCCGCTCCATGACCCAGATCTTCACGTCTGTGTGGAGAACCCTGAGGTACTGCTCGAGGACCACCATCTCCCTGATGTCATCTTTGGAGACCGCCGAGTAGTTCACCCACTTGCTGAACAGGTCTTTGAGGCGGGTGTACAGCTCGTGGGGTGACTCGCCTGGTGGCACCTCAAGGTCGCGGAAGCGTTGGCGGTAAGAGTCTCTGTTCACCTCGTACTTCTTCAGCACTGCTCCTTTCAGTCGGTCGTAGTCTTGCGTGTAGGCTGGATCCATCGCGACGAACGCACTCCTGGCCTTCCCAGTCAACAATGGAATCAGCGGATGGCCCACTGCTGCCGTGGCCATCCATAAGCCACTGCAAGCCTCTCGAATGTCGTTAGAAAATGTTCGATATCATCAGATTCTTCTAGCCTCACCAGCCTCGGATCTCCCATTGGAACAGGTGGCAGCGGTGGTTGGGCAGGTGTAGGTGGCGCAGGTGTAGCGGTGGGTGGTCTTGTAGGTGGCGCTGTGTCCTGGTGGCTCTGACGGACGAGCCCTGGCTGCCTCCATATCAATTGGAGCTGGGTTAATCTGATGGGTGTGAGTATGCTGAGCTTCTGCTCTTGTGCTCTCTGTCCTTGTCTTGTTTCCTCTCTTTCTCCAGCTGGACTGCATGTAAGTCTCAAACATTCTGGCCAAATTAGAAAAAGTCTCTTCCTGGGGGTTGAGGTGCTCACCCTGGTGTGGACATGTCATCCAACACCATGGCACTTCTTCTTCTCCTCAAATGATACTTGCTGTTGATGGTTCCGAAGATTTGGTTTTGGCGCATCTTGGACTGCTGTAGGTTTCTTCTGACACCACATGTGAAGTTGCCGATTGGCGGAGGTTCCAAAAACAGAAAGGATGTCTTTAGAGTTTTATTTAGACCCAGATCTCAAAACCCGTGCATATATATATAACAGTGAACTGAAAAAACAGCAAAATAAGTTGCCAAAAACAAAAGAAACAAACGAGGACAAACTTAACGCGAACTGAGGACAAACGGAAAATAACAAAAATGCACTAGGCTATGCCCTGTAAGGCCCTAGAGTCTCACACCCAACGGTGTGCACAGCACGGTGCTGGACAGAACTGAGGAGCCCTCACAGCAGTCTCCCTTATATAGGGAGGATCACCCACTGTGAGGGTTCTCAATTACTCCAAACAGCAGAACTACAATCTCACTTGACTCAAATATGTGAAATATAAATCAATAGCAATAGAATAGTTGTTAACCAACATCCCATGATTTATATAAACTTATATTTTATATTACTCATATTTTAATCTTTCCGTTTTTGAACACCCTCTCTCCCACAGCACTTGGCACCTTCCACCCCTACTTCAGCCAATGGCTGCCTCTGCTCTGGTTTGGCTGTGAGCAGAGAGGAGGGAGTGCTGAGGTGGAGATAAGGTGACAAACAAATGATGAATAAAATGTTTTCTCTGAACAACTGCTTGTATTAATACAGTTAAATCATAATGAACCAATGCATTGATATTATATATTAGGAATAATAATGAACCACATGATGAATAATGAATGGACAAATCAATTGAATGAACCATGTCAAACCATGTCAAACAATGAAAAATGTCCGCCCCACACCCCACAGCTGCAGTAGCACCCAACCCGGCCGGCGATGTTTATACTGATTGGCTGCCCCTGTGTTTGTGTGTGTGTGTGTGTGCGTGCTTGCTGCTCTAGACAGTTTCTGTATAGGGCACGGGCTGCCCCGTGACATTAGACATTTTTCGAAAGTGCTTAAAAATGCTCAAAATGATGAAAAACGGCATGCTGTGCAAGACCGTAATGCTATAGCCTTGCGTTTTTGCCAGATTTTGTCATTTTTTGTCATTTTTCGAAAAACCTCAAAACGATGAAAAACCGTAAGGCTATAGCCTTTGCGTTTTTTCGAAATTTCGACATTTTTCGAAAGTGCTCAAAAATGCTCAAAATGATGAAAAACAGCATGCTGTGCAAGACCGTAAGGCTATAGCCTTGCGTTTTTGCCAGATTTCGTCATTTTTTGTCATTTTTCGAAAAACCTCAAAATGGTGAAAAACCGTAAGGCTATAGCCTTTGCGTTTTTTCAAAATTTCGACATTTTTCGAAAGTGCTTAAAAATGCTCAAAATGATGAAAAACGGCATGCTGTGCAAGACCGTAATGCTATAGCCTTGCGTTTTTGCCAGATTTTGTCATTTTTTGTCATTTTTCGAAAAACCTCAAAACGATGAAAAACCGTAAGGCTATAGCCTTTGCGTTTTTTCAAAATTTCGACATTTTTCGAAAATGCTCAAAAATGCTCAAAATGATGAAAAACGGCATGCTGTGCAAGACCGTAAGGCTATAGCCTTGCACTTTTGCCAGATTTTGTCATTTTTTGTCATTTTTCGAAAAACCTCAAAACGATGAAAAACCGTAAGGCTATAGCCTTTGTGTTTTTTCAAAATTTCAACATTTTTCGAAAATGCTCAAAAATGCTCAAATGATGAAAAACGGCATGCTGTGCAAGACCGTAAGGCTATAGCCTTGCGTTTTTGCCAGATTTCGTCATTTTTTGTCATTTTTCGAAAAACCTCAAAATGATGAAAAACCGTAAGGCTATAGCCTTTGCGTTTTTTCAAAATTTCGACATTTTTCGAAAGTGCTCAAAAATGCTCAAAATGATGAAAAAAACGGCATGCTGTGCAAGACCGTAAGGCTATAGCCTTGCGTTTTTGCCAGATTTCGTCATTTTTTGTCATTTTTCGAAAAACCTCAAAACGATGAAAAACCGTAAGGCTATAGCCTTTGCGTTTTTTCAAAATTTCGACATTTTTCGAAAATGCTCAAAAATGCTCAAAATGATGAAAACGGCATGCTGTGCAAGACCGTAAGGCTATAGCCTTGCGCTTTTGCCAGATTTTGTCATTTTTGTCATTTTTTGAAAAACCCCAAAACGATGAAAAACCGTAAGGCTATAGCCTTTGCGTTTTTTCAAAATTTCGACATTTTTCGAAAGTGCTCAAAAATGCTCAAAATGATGAAAAACGGCATGCTGTGCAAGACCGTAAGGCTATAGCCTTGCGTTTTTTCCAGATTTCGTCATTTTTTGTCATTTTTCGAAAAACCTCAAAATGATGAAAAACCGTAAGGCTATAGCCTTTGCGTTTTTTCAAAATTTCGACATTTTTCGAAAGTGCTTAAAAATGCTCAAAATGATGAAAAACGGCATGCTGTGCAAGACCGTATGCTATAGCCTTGCGTTTTTGCCAGATTTTGTCATGTTTTGTTCTTTTTCGAAAAACCTCAAAACGATGAAAAACGTAAGGCTATAGCTTTGCGTTTCAAAATTTCGACTTTTTCGAAAATGTCAAAAATGCTCAAAATGATGAAAAACGGCATGCTGTGCAAGACCGTAAGGCTATAGCCTTGCGCTTTTGCCAGATTTTGTCATTTTTTTGTCATTTTTCGAAAAACCTCAAAACGATGAAAAACCGTAAGGCTATAGCCTTTGCGTTTTTTCGAAAATTTCGACATTTTTCGAAAGTGCTCAAAAATGCTCAAAATGATGAAAAAACGGATGTGTGCAAGACCGTAAGGCTATTAGCCTTGCGTTTTTGCCAGATTTCGTCATTTTTTGTCATTTTTTCGAAAAACAAAACGATGAAAAACCGTAAGGCTATAGCCTATGCGTTTTTTCAAAATTTAGACATTTTTCGAAAGTGCTTAAAAATGCTCAAAATGATGAAGTCAAACGGCATGCTGAAGCCGACCGTAATGCTATAGCCTTGCGTTTTTTGCCAGATTTTGTCATTTTTTGTCATTTTTCGAAAAACCTCAAAACGATGAAAAACCGTAAGGCTATAGCCTTTGCGTTTTTTCGAAATTTCGACATTTTTTCGAAATTGCTCAAAAATGCTCAAAATGATGAAAAACAGCATGCTGTGCAAGACTGTAAGGCTATAGCCTTGCGTTTTTGCAGAGATTTCGTCATTTTTTGTCATTTTTTCGAAAAACCTCAAAAATGGTGAAAAACCGTAAGGCTATAGCCTTTGCGTTTTTTCAAAATTTCGACATTTTTCGAAAGTGCTTTAAAAATGCTCAAAATGATGAAAAAACGGCATGCTGTGCAAGACCGTAAGGCTATAGCCTTGCGTTTTTGCCAGATTTTGTCATTTTTGGTCATTTTTCAAAAACCTCAAAACGATGAAAAACCGTAAGGCTATAGCCTTTGCGTTTTTTCAAAATTTCGACATTTTTCGAAAATGCTCAAAAATGCTCAAAATGATGAAAAACGGCATGCTGTGCAAGACCGTAAGGCTATAGCCTTGCATTTTGCCAGATTTTGTCATTTTTTGTCATTTTTCGAAAAACCTCAAAACGATGAAAAACCGTAAGGCTATAGCCTTTGCGTTTTTTCGAAAATTTCGACATTTTTCGAAAGTGCTCAAAAATGCTCAAAATGATGAAAAACGGCATGCTGTGCAAGACCGTAAGGCTATAGCCTTGCGTTTTTGCCAGATTTCGTCATTTTTTGTCATTTTTCGAAAAACCTCAAAACGATGAAAAACCGTAAGGCTATAGCCTATGCGTTTTTTCAAAATTTCGACATTTTTCGAAAGTGCTTAAAAATGCTCAAAATGATGAAAAACGGCATGCTGTGCAAGACCGTAATGCTATAGCCTTGCGTTTTTGCCAGATTTTGTCATTTTTTGTCATTTTTCGAAAAAACCTCAAAACGATGAAAAACCGTAAGGCTATAGCCTTTGCGTTTTTTCGAAATTTCGACATTTTTCGAAAGTGCTCAAAAATGCTCAAAATGATGAAAAACGGCATGCTGTGCAAGACCGTAAGGCTATAGCCTTGCGTTTTTGCCAGATTTCGTCATTTTTTGTCATTTTTCGAAAAACCTCAAAACGATGAAAAACCGTAAGGCTATAGCCTTTGCGTTTTTTCAAAATTTCGACATTTTTCGAAAATGCTTAAAAATGCTCAAAATGATGAAAAACGGCATGCTGTGCAAGACCGTAATGCTATAGCCTTGCGTTTTTGCCAGGTTTTGTCATTTTTCAAAAATCCTCAATATGATGAAAAACCATAAGGCTATAGCCTTGCGTTTTTTTCAAAATTTCGACATTTTTAGAAAATGCTCAAAAATGCTCAAAACGATGAAAAACGGCATGCTGTGCAAGACCGTAAGGCTAGAACCCTGCCTTATTGCCAGTTTTCATTATTATTTGAAAATCCTCAAAAATCCTCAAGAACGATGAAACACCGTAAGGCTATAGCCTTTGGGTTTTTTGGAGATTTTGACATTTTTCGAATATCCTCAAAAATCTTCAAAATGATGAAAAATGGCATGCTGTGCAAGAACATAAGGCTATAGCCTTGCATTTTTGTTTCTGAGTTTTTGTGATTTTTTGAAAATCCTCAAAAATCCTCAAAACGATGAAAAATGGCATGCCTTGCAAGACTGTAAGGCCTTGTGTTTTTGCCATTTTTTGAAATCCCCCCCAAATCCTCAAAACGATGAAAAACCGTAAAACTATAGCCTTTGGGATTTTTGTTTTTCAAGATTTTGACATTTTTTGAAAATCCTCAAAAATCCTCAAAACCAGGCGGTAGACTTAGTCTGAAATTCTGACTGAGAATCTGTGGGGAATTCTGACTGAGAATCTGTGGGGTGCACTTTACTCTGAGGGTGCACCCCACAGATTCTCCGCGCCTCGGGGCTTTTCACCTCGGGGCCAGGGGTGGACTGGGAGCTCAAAACGTACCGGGCAATTTTGTCTCAGAGCGGCCCTCAGAGCGGCCCTCTGAATCTTTGTGGGGGCTCCGGGGCCTGAGCCCCCATGAGAATTTAAGACATAAGGGGCTCTGGGGCTCGGCTAACTAAAATTAGTTAGTTAGTTTTAGTTAACTATAAAAACCCTGCAATAGGCAGTCTCATTTGAAGAGGACAGAGGGCCGCCAGCACTGATTCGTGGGCCGGTTTTGTGCAGATTTTTTTTTTTTAATTAAAACACGACATTAACGGCCCCCGGGGGGGTCGGCCCACCGGGAAAATGCCCTGTATGCCAGACTGTCAGTCCACCCCTGCTCGGGGCGATCGACCATCGCCTATTGTTGGCTGTGCATTGACGACACCTATAGGCAACAGGGCCATCAAATGCCAATCAGGTCATGGACGTGGCCCTAGCATCGCTGAACAGGTTTAGCCCTACTGTGTACAGGCAAGCCTTTGGGTTTTTTCGAGATTTTGACATTTTTCAAAAACAGCCTGCTGTGCAGGTCCAGGACCGTAAGGCTATAGCCTTGCGTTTTTGCCAGGTTCCATCATTCTTCGAAAATCCTCAAAGATCCCTAAAACGATGGAAAACGGCATGCTGTGCAAGAATGTGAGGCTTTGGCACCAGCATCCAGATTTCGTTTATTCCTTCTCATCAAGTGAATGTCGCCGGATTTCGGCAGGTGGGTGCACTGCTCTCTGACAGAGCGTCAGCGTCAGAGCCATCTTATAGAAGTTACGACATTGAGGTGCAGAAACTCGTGCCAATTTGTGGGGTTCTTTAATTTGTGAACAACTGCTCGGCAGTCTATCTTGAAGAAAAAACATTGGTCCATGCAATGCATGGTAGTCGGGTTGATTTACAGTTTTCGTGGCCACTGGACCTGGCTTTTAATGAATTAGAGATGTTGTCCCTCAGTGAGATGGATGCCACTGGGTTGGCATCTCTCTCTCTCTCTCTCTCTCTCTCTCTCTCTCTCTCTCTCTGCTATCTGTCAGCAGCATGAATGCGATCCTATCACTGCGCTTCTCACCACGTGATCGTCAAAGTTGTTCAAAAAGAACGGCGTGTGATATATCTGCGCCTTCACTGCAAGGCACGCCGTCTGGTGTGCTGCTGCTAAGAAAACTCCTAATTTATTTTAGCTAAACTTAGACGTTTTTTCCCTTCTTCTTCTTATTTACAGTCCGCTCCCTACACATTCCGAGGTCCGTGTGTTTTGGTGGAGAGGAATACAAAAAAGAAGGTAGGTTTGGACTGGTAGGTTAATTAAAGCCATAACGGAACTTTTGAAACCTGTGCCTCTCAATCTCACTGTGAGCTTTCATGGATCGAGGGGCTAAATGCTGGACAGTGGACATTAGGCTAATTTTGATGAATAGAGGAAGAGGGGCAATGGGAAATCTGAGAGCCTTAAAATGTATTCTCACCGATTTATAACATTTTACGGTTACCATGTCACTAATTTACCTTTGAGATGTTGGAAATATATATGCTTTAAAAAGTCTCCCATTCTGTGTTTCCTAGCATGTTAATTTTTATATTTTGTGGCAAAAATGGAAGAGGTTCCCCTTAAAACGTATTTTTGCTGCAGGGCATGCAGGTACAACGTAAAATGGTTTGGTAGAGGCAAATATGCATTTTGCTCCACTACATTTATTTGAAAACTTGTGTTACTAGTTACTTAGATTTTGATAATTATTACAAAAGAACAGTAACAACTTTGCATTGACAGTACCGGTATATAGATTTTGACCATCTGAAAATAGCTGATTTACAAGATCACAATGTCACTAGTTGTGAGCTTGTAGATCTGCTATTTTTCAAAGATTTGCATACATTCAAAAATTACATTAAAAAAAGTCTCATTTCAACATTGAAATGAGACTTTTTGCAAATTACTTACTGGTAGGCTACTTTTACTTACAGTATACTTTAAGAACATTCGCTGCCGATACTTTTGTATTTTTAGTATTGGGTTTGATTTTCTAATGAATTCTGTAATGCACCTTTCCATGTTGCATTATTCAAACTTTTGCACTTTTTCAGTCATACTTTCTCCATTGGACAATATGCAGTATCAGAATGGCTCTTATAGTCGGTTCTCCTGTTCACTATTTACCTGTTTAGGCCTTTTGGACTACAATGAACATTCAGTCTGCCATCAACAAAGAGGTGTTCATCCCTCGCGATGAGCGCATGCTGGTCGCAGTGGAGGTGCGGAGGAGAAAAAAGAAGCGAATGTCCTTCCTGCCTACTGGCAGCAAAGGGGAATATGCAACATTCTTATGTCTTTCAGGTAACACATTTTAACCTATTTCTGTCCATCCAAGGAAGATTTGCAGAGTATGTAATGGTATTGCATGTATTAAATAATAATACCTACACATATAGGTATTTAGTTGTGCACATACAGTATGGTTGTCCACTATAGTACCACCAGCATAGTCATTTTATCTACAAGCTCACAATTGCATACCGAGCTCACGCATCACATTGTGGCATGATGTTGAGAGGTTGTAGATCAGCTATTTTTTGCTATACCGGTTTTATGTTTAGCCATTTTAGAAATGTGTTAATTTAGTAATTCAGTCCTGTCACTCTTTGTAGGCTGAATGAAGTGTGTTGCTGCTGTGAACAGAAGCATTGTTACGCGAGTCATCACAGGAGGCCTTGTTTGGCACCACACAGGCGAGGCAGTGTGGATTGGGAAGAGCAACAGGATGTATCGGTTCTGACATTGTCATTGAGCCTCATACTGTGTGTAACCTGTGACGGTGCTAGTGCTAGGGGATATTATTTGAAGGTGGTTGGTTGAATGTTGTCACCCAGTACCAAATATACTTTATATTTAAATTCCGGAATTGATTTCGGGATTCAATATTCAATTACACACTTTAGAGCAGAGCCTGTCAAACAAATGGGGGCAAAGAGAAAAGGAGAGGTAGAAAGAGAAACACAAAATACTAAAGATTGTCTAGATCTTTTGTGATTAGAAATATTTTTATACATTGAGCTGAGTCCATACCAGTAAAGACATCTTTGGTACCCCTATATGTATGTGACATGTGTACTGTAAAGTAAAAAAAAAAAAAAAAAACTAAAACAGTAAACTAAATAGGTCAGCCCTAGTAGGATGTCGAACATGTTAACGTTCCAGGAGTTTAACCCTGCACTGTGAAATGTTTTCCTTACAAACCAAGGGGACCATGCATTGATTGAGACCATGATCCCAAACTTGGGGAGGTCTGACCTCGTCTGTGTATATCCTTGTCCCCCCAGTGACCAATAAGAAGCCTCCTCAGCTCCTCATCACCAAGGTCAAACGTTTTGGTGACTCCTCCTCCTTCACCAGGAGGTCCCAGTGGACAGTGGACCAGCTCAAGCAGGTCAATGGTGTCGACCCCAATAAGGTCAGTGGTGGAAAAAGTACTCAGTTTCCTTTTAAAGTAAAACTATCAGTGCTGCAACGTCGTGAAATGAAATGCCGTATTACAAGTCAAAGACCGGAATTATTCCTTCTCGGGTGGGGTATAGCCACTGTCCAAATCGTTAGCAACTATTGCTATGATTTTAAGCATTATTTTATGCTTTAGCTAAAAAAAAATAGCAGATCTACAAGCTCATACCATGGCACCATGTGGGCTCCTTGACATTTGAGAAAAACTGACATACAAAGGTTTTTCAGAAAACTGTCAAGGAACTCTTGCTCAACTGGGAAGGAACCATACAGCTGAGTTGACTGGGTATTATTTCACTTTATAGTAAACTTCTCATTTTTATATCACAGAATGTCTCTCATTTCTTTGTAGAGTACTCTGCTGTCTTATGCTGTAAATATCTGACTAATGGACACTGCGTGTATATCTGTTACAGTACATCCACTGACCTGCCGGGTGGTTGTAACTTTGTATTTGCGGTTGCATATATGTCAACACATTTAAGCTTGTTCTAGTGTTGTATGATACAACTGATATTGTTGTTTCAGCATCAGAGAAAAATGCATAGTGATGTTAAAATTCATTTTTTTATGGCTGGCAAGGGGAACATATCTTGTATCTGTACTCTTAACACCACACTTTTCCCAGCCACAGTATTGACCCAGTTTCTTTTGTCTGTCTTCCAGGATTCTGCAGATTTCGACCTGATCTTTGACAATTCTACAGACGAGTGGGTGGCGTGCTCCTCGGCTGAGAAATGCATCTTTGTCCAGATCCTGTACCATGCCTGTCAGACGTACTGGGAGGGCAGCTTGGGCACCAAGCTGCCAGACAAGAAGGCTCGAAGGAGCCCTAGCCTCGATGAGCAGCTAGCCAAAGCTGGCCCAAGTAAAGGGCAGACCTCACCCAAGCCCAAGTCACACAGCCTGCAGGCAAGACGGAAGAGCTACTCACCCCCCAGACAGACCGAGTTCATTAACTGTCAGTCCAAACTCACAGCAGGTACTGTCTGGGGATTATTGTAAAGATAAGGGGTACCTGTGATTGTTTATTATTATTTACATATGGTGATCCCTTTACAATACCATATATGGCCATGTTTCCATGGATGGCTTTGTATTTAGACTCTTGGCATTTAAAGGTAGGGTAAGTGATTTGAAATTCATTGTGTAGTACCAGCCTGGTGCACTATAGGGCCCCCACGAGTAGCTACACGATGTGAACCTGCTGCTTCGATCCTGATTGGAGGAGAATTCACCCTCCACCTGGGGAACTTTTATTAACTCCTCTGCTAACGTGGGGAAGGGGGAAACTATGGTCTGCACACCTTTATAATAGAGCATTTTAACAGAAACAATTTTTTTTGGGTGATATCTGACAAAAGTGAAATCACTTCCCCTACCTTTAAAATTTTATGATTAATTGACTCAATCTTAATTGCGCGGCTAATGCAGATAAGACATTTTGTTTGTAAATCAATTTATACAGGAACTGTGATCAAATTGTCCTTACATGTAATCTCCCATAATCCAGGAATGCAACATAATGTACATTTGACCAAAACAGAATTAGCCCACAATGGCATTTTTGTGTGGTCCATTACCTAGCTGAAGCAACTTTTAAATCTCTGAGCCTGTAAGTTGATGCCAAACTGAAAAAGCAGAGGAGAGAGGAAGTGAAATGCAACACAAGCCGTGGGCTCTTTGAATTCCACACAAGAGCACTTTGTCTCCATGTTGTCTCACCTCGCCTCCACTTACACTTAAACTTGTCCCACAGACATCTCACCTAACGATCTTGCCATTGATTTTAGCAGCAGGCCAGAGAGGGACAGCTGATCCTGCTGGCTTGATGCGATATTTGTCTCTTTGTCGTGATTCTTCTACTAGAGGCCTGTACCATGAACCTCATCATCTACCGCTGCAAGGCCTTCTTCGACCGAATGAAGAAGATGATGGTTAGGCCCAGAGGTCGTTCCCCTGCTAGAGGTAAGAGGACTCAAAGTTAAAATGCTGTATTGCTATTTTATTGTTTACTTTTAAACCCCTTCAGGTGAGCTACTGTGTGCACGAGCGTGTATGTGGAGAGGTTTAATATAGCTGTAAGCAGCGATTTGACAGGACCACTTTAGGTCACCCTATTGTACCTGTTTGTACACCAAACAGACAGACAGAGAGACAGACATGAGTTATGCCTGTTCAAAGTGCCTGCTTGCAGCTACAGTATATTGTTTACAATATTTCACGCACAAACTTCTGTGCTGGAAAATCTCAGTGTGGAGTTGGGCTTGGTCCATTAATAATCCTGGAGTGAACAGGATTATTATGTTAATCTATTATCCATTTATGGCTCCAGCTGGCACCCAGAAGGAGCCCTGCAAGCTACAGGGTAGAGATAATAATGATGTAGTTTATTTATCCATCATCCATCAGAAACATGGGAAGGTTCATGTACTGTACTGTGTAGTACATTTAATCAAGGATATCTTCATGATAGTAGTTGATGGCACAGCTTATACTTAGTTGACTGGGATCACTCAGATCTCTATAGTTGTTCTGCTCCATTTTCCCCCCTACACCAAATCTCTTCAATGAAAATAGTTATCAATACATGGAGAGTCACACTGCAGAACGTTGGCAGTGTAAAAACGTGTGAAGTCAGACACCTGGAGCCAACCAATGGGACGGAAGCGTTGTGTGTTGTTGGCTGCACTTGGCAGCCATTTCACTTGTAGTTTTCTTTCAGTGGGAAAACACTCCCAACGTATCTCAAACAAACCACAAACCGGAAAAATCCCTGCAACGTGGCATGGGAAGTGGACGCAGATGTGACTGGTAGTTTAATTACTTCGCACAATGGCCATACATATCAGTTTACGTCTGCCATGCGGGTATCTGTATTAAGCCTAAACCCTTTAGGTCACTGCCAGCATCCATCCATCCTTTTAGTGACATGATGCTTCAGTCTGCCCTAGCCTTTCCTCTTTCCACCAACTGCTTATATATATATATATATATATATATATATATATATATATATATATATATATATATATATATATATATATATATATATATATATATATATATATATATATTTTTTTTTTTTTTTTTTTTTTTTTTTTTTTTTTTTTTTGTCCATTGTCCTCCGCTCTGGGCTTCACCTCGCTGCCTCACAGAGAATGGCTCCTCTATGATGCGACTGCCCAAATGAGAGGACACTTTGTGTTGGTGCAGGGCACAATGGCCAGCCTTTTAGGAAGCCCAGGCCAGTGACACTGAGGAGGAGAGCAGCGCACCATTGAACCCCCTGACAGGGGCCTGATATTGTAATGGGTGGGAGAGGTGCCAGGCTGCTGTGGGGCAGAGAGTCACAAATCAACAGCAGCTGAGCTGAGCACGCCGCCGTGCACTCGGCCTCAGCCGACCAGAGGAATGGGATTTCATGGTGAAACGATGCCGGGTTAGGGCTGGGGTCAGTGCTGGAAGTAGCGCTCAAACATTTCAATAGTATACTGTACCTTGTAGTAGAGGTATTAAGCGACCCTTTAGCCAAAAATCTAAATATATATATATATATATATATATATATATATTATATATATATATATATATATATATATATATATATATATATATATATATATATATATATATATATATATATATATATACACAGGTCCTTTCCAAAAATCCCGAACTTTCATTAATTATAGATCCAGTGCTCATATTGTAAATGATTTCAAGTATTTATTTGTTTATTTTTACACAATTTTGGCTTCCAGCTCATAAAACCCACCAAATCAGGATTTCAAAAAATTAGAATATTTTATGAACCAACTAAAAAAAATGTGTTTTAAACAAGAAATGTTGACTATCTGAAAAGTATATGAATGTATGCAGTTAATACTTGGTCTGGGCTACTTTAGAACAAATTATTTCATTAATGGGGCGGGGCATGGAGGTGATCAACCTGTGGCACTGTTGAGGTGTTATGGAAGCCCAGTTTTGCTTCAATAACAGCCATAAATGAATTTGTATTTTTCAGTCTTATGTCTCACACCTTCCTCTTGACAATACAACCCAGATTCTCTGTTGGGTTAAGGTCAGGACAGTTGGCAGGTCAGTTAAACGCAGTAATACCATGGTCAGTACAGCAGCTACTAGTAGTTTTAGCTCTGTGGGCAGGTGCAAATCGAGCTGGAAAGGAAAATTAGCATCCCCATCAAGCTTGTCAACATACCGAAGCACAAAGTACTCTAAAAAGATGGCTGTGTTGAAGTTTTCAGCCGATAACATGGCCTAAATCATGTGTTTTGCCATGCCCAGTCTCCAAGCCATGTTATTGGCTGGTGTTAATCCACTGACAGTGAAAACTCACGAGTGGTTGCAACACAGCCATCTTTTAGAGTACCCTATGCTTCGGTATGCTGACAAGCTTCATGGAGATGCTAATTTTCCTTTCCAGCTCGATTTGGCACCTGCCTACAGAGCTAAAACTACTAGTAGCTGCTGTACCGAACATGGTATTACTGCACTTAACTGACCTGCAAACTGTCCTGACTTTAACCCAACAGAGAATCTGGGTTGTATTGTCAAGAGGAAGGTGTGAGACATAAGACTGAAAAATACAAATTCATTTATGGCTGTTATTAAAGCAAAACTGGGCTTCCATAACACCTCAACAGTGCCACAGGTTGATCACCTCCATGCCCCGCCCCATTAATGAAATAATTTGTTCTAAAGTAGCCTAGACCAAGTATTAACTGCATAAATTAATATACTTTTCAGATAGTCAACATTTCTTGTTTAAAACACATTTTTTTTTAGTTGTCTCATAAAATATTCTAATTTTTTGAAATCCTGATTTGGTGGGTTTTATGAGCTGGAAGCCAAAATTGTGTAAAAATAAACAAATAAATACTTGAAATCATTTACAATATGAGCACTGGATCTATAATTAATGAAAGTTCGGGATTTTGAATGGAATTGTGGAAATAAACCAACTTTTCGTTGATATTCTAATTTTTTGGAAAGGACCTGTATATATATATATATATATATATACACACACACACACACACTGAAGGCAGATGGTCCAGAACTTGTTGCTGTCAACAAATCCTTTTCATTGGGCTCATGGCAAGGCAGTGCTAGTGTGTACGGGGGGGGGGGGGGGGGGGGGGGGGGCAGGCAGCGTTAGCCAATCACAGACAGCAGTCGCCAGCAGTTTCTTAATGAGCCAGTAAAGTGGAGGTGAAGTGGGGTTAGATTCAGTTTACAAACACAGATTGTGTAAACACTTAATTCCTTTAAATGTATACACAAACCTGAAAATAGCAACACGTTGGCAGCTCTTTTGTAACTGTCTTTGTCTGTGTTGTGTTATCAGGTCAGGCTGGGCAACGCCTCCCTGGAGCCACTCTGGGTAGTGTAGTCCACAAGGCCCAACAGGCTCTGGGTGAGCGTGGAGACAAACTGAAGACTGCTGAGACAAAGACCATTGACTTGATGCACAAAGCCCAGAGGTTTGCTGACACTGCTCACAAGGTCTCCGCTCAGAAGGTCTCCACTAAAAAGGTCTCCGCTCAAAAGGTCTCTGCTCAAAAGGTAATAAAATTATTACATCCTTACACTTTATTGATGCCTAATATGTGTCAATTTGTTTTTAGGGGTCTAAATGTCTCATAAAAGTAATCTTTGTGGTCTCATTCCACGTGCGATTGTCTAACCAACGATTCCAATAAATGCATATTATTACATTTAGTATCCTCCAGTGTATGCTAATAACCAGAATGTCAGTCTTAATGGACCAGATGGCATTAATTTAGCTCCTTAATTTAGGATATGCACTTAATTGACAGACTTAAACACAGTTCAACTTCAGAAGCATTACACTGGATTGCATATTATTGTTTAAAAGCATTTAATTCCCTCGCTCTCTTTCTCCCACTTGGTGGCCCAGAAAAAGAAGTAAATTCGGCTTGGAGGACCTGTGGAACCATACTTATAACACTCACACTAATGTAGAGATTATAAAGTCTGTGGCTTGGCACATGTGGCTAATGTCTTTATAAAGGGCTTCTGTTGTCCGAGGAGAACACTTCGGAAGCACCAACTCACCATGTTGTTGTCTTTAAGTGAGCAAATGCATAACTTTTACAATTGACTGCTGTGGTGAGGTTGGTGACCTTCTTGCCTAAAACATGTGACACCTATGAAGATGCTTTGACTCAAGCTAGAGTGATGCAACCGGATAGCAAAACCGTGACCCTGTGCTCGCTGCTCACACTGTAATTCTACTAGATAGCTTTTACTTGAGGTAGGGCCAGTTATGTCTCGCTTGCTAAACAGAAACATTTTCCTGCACTTGAATAATCAGGCTTCACATATCGCCTGTATTCTTCAAAGGAAGAAGAGTGTGCCTTTAATTAATTTAACATGCTAAACATTTGCCCTTTTGGATTGTTTTTTTTTATCCCTATAAAATTGCATTAAAACCTTTCAGATATTATGTTTTAAAAGCTAATGTGGGCATTCTGCACTACCATATACTGTATATAGCATCTATTGTTTTACTGTTTGAAGCACTTGTGGTGTCTTAATGACCTACTTCATTCTGGAAAGTTATTTGTGTGTCAGTTTCTAACCTTAATGTAACCAAGTAGAAAAATGACAGCATGCACTCATCAGGATGAGTGATGAATTTCTTTTAGTTTTGAGATAGAGTTTTGTCACGCATTATAAAATGCTTTATGATGTTTGCATTATGTCGTTGCTTTATGTCGCTTTATGTCATCCTTTATGTTGTTTCTGGTTCTGTGTGTTGTGTCTAGTGTACTTAAGGTGGCAAACTGTAGTCTGTGTCTACAATTTTGGAGTAGGTCACGTTAAGTTTGTACATTGTCATATATGTTGTCCTGTCTAAATGGTCGTTGACTCGTTCTATGTTTGTGCCAATATCGACGTTGCTGTAACAAACTGTTTTGTATTTTGTCTGTAAATGTTCTTGTCTTGTTCTTGTATATGGCTGTAAAAATCCCTCTTTCAGAAGATGGGTCTGTGTTGTAGAGAGTCAAGTGAAGGTGGATCAGTGAGTACATGTATGTTTGTGGAACTATGTTTACATCTGCAATAAGAGAAACTCCATTAGGGGCAGAGGATGCGAACCTCCTCAGAATGTTTGGGATCAAGAGTCAGAGATGTGTTTTAGGAGGTAGAAATGTACCATTAAGCACATTTTAAACCATTAAGTGGTTTAGTTTAATCATTGGATTTGAAACATATAGGCTGAGGATTGGCCTTACACTGTTTTTGACAACTAACAATTACAACAAAAATATTGATTCTTGGTGCCTTTAGTTACTAACTGCAAGTAGCGCAACATGTTATGTAAATATGTGTCTCTGAATTTGATGCGAGAAAGAAATGAATCTGTTGGCGGTGGTCTCTTTTACCCAAATAAAAGAGAATGTGAAGTATTAAGAGTATATTTGTTGTTAGCTGTCTGTGGCTGTATGTTTTCTCACCACCAGATGGCATGCAAACTGCAAAAACAAAGTCGACACAGGTTTTAAACTCACAACACAGTTTACTGTATATTGTGCAGATAACTTTTTCAGCCAATGCTTTAAGTACCACAGCAATGGGTTATTTGGGTTTTCCAACCTTTGTGCATCTAGAGTATGGGATAAACATGAATTCCCATTGAGAAATAATGAAAACATAATAATAATAGGCTAATAATAACAAGGCATTACTACAAACTCAGTCAGACCACAGAGAGAAAGAAATAATGTATCTCAAAGTGCTATGTCAGATCCATTAATGTGAAGCATTTTGGTGCCATTATTCATGAAATATTTTACAGCATGACAATCTCTGATATAGCAGGCTTTAGTTAATTCAGGCTTGACATAATTCATGGCTTATTGTCAACAATTTAATGAAAGGTCTTTATCACATATGTATTCTTGGGCATTCTGATAGGTGGACATTCAGCCTAATTATGTGACTATTTGTCGAAAATAGACCAACAAGCTCAGAAGTCACAACTACTTGGAAGCCTGTAGATTAGGCCTGGCCAACCTGTGGCTCTTGAGCCGCATGCGGCTCTTTGGCTGGTTTCATGCGGCTCTTAAGGGCCTTTCACATGACAAGTGTCAAAATTGCTGGGCCTGGCACAGCCATTCAATCCCTATATTATGATTATAAAATCGATTTTGTGCTATAAAATCGATTTTGTGCGTGTGAGCTCACAATGTTATATTATTGTTTTTGGAACTGGTTCAACTGAGAGTTTGTGTGTGAGACAGTGCACACAATGTTAATTATTCAAAATAACTGGCCTATATAATCCATCCATTTTAAACCGGTTATCCGAAGTCGGGTCGTGGGGGCTAGGAGTCATTATCATGTTGGTGTGTGTCTGGCTGAGCAGAGGTCTGTGTGTGTGAGAGAGAGGAAGGAATGGGGTGATGTTCATGTGTGTCCATCTGTATGATGTGGCTCTTTGCAGCAACACGGTAAAAACGTGGCTCTTAGTCTCTGACTGGTTGGCCACCCCTGCTCTAGATTGTAGTGTAGAGGCTATTTTTGGTGCAGAGAGTTGGCGCAAAGGGGGAAAGACCCTTGGAGGACCCCGGTCAAGTGGTTAAACATAATCTATTGAAACCTACAGTAGCTATGGGTATCCGAGCCCCCCCCCCCCCCCCCCCCCCCCCCCCCCCCCCCCCCCCTCACCTATAGGCTACCAGAGTGTTCAGATGATCTGCGTGTACCATGTCTTCTCATCAACACCGCATTGTGGCCAATCAATACCTTTTAACATTCACGGTCACGCTGTCTATCTATCTATCTAATGTCCTGAGTGCGCCTTTATCGACAAAGGCGCTGTATTTCTTGACGGCTAAAGTATACACGTATCAGCAGGAAGGTTCGGTCATGACATTGTGACGGGCCGCGGAACTCGTTGTGACTCCACGTCACTCCACTGTATTGATTCAGCTTACTTCCTCTTATAGAAGGGATGGGGGGGAAAGGGCAGGGGGCGGGAAATCGATATTTCAATATATCGTGATTCCTAGTTGCCAGAATATCAATATCGAATCGCAAGTTTTTTTTATATGCATGTATTTATTAACTTGTCCATGAAAGACTGACTGATGTTATCTGGCTTGTTTAGAATTGCTCTAAAGTTGTCTAGTTGATTGAACTTTTCACGGTCTGTATTGTTTAGAATTGTTTTTAAATGTGATAGTATAATATCAGCAAAATAATCGTAATATATTGATATTTCAAATCCAGAATCACAATATAAATCGAATCGGCACCATACAGTAAATATCGTATCGTGAGGTACGCGAAACGTCTCAAAAAAAAAAAAAAGATGACAGTTTTGAGTTGGCTTTTTGGGTAAAGATCATACCTCCTAAATACGGTTCTGAGAAGCAAATCCAGAATCCATGAGCTATGTACTGCAGGTCATAGATGTGATCCATCTAAGTCTTGGTCACCCCGGCGTCTCCTCTCCTCCTCCCCCGAGGAACTCCCATAGGGAGATGCTACAGCATAGTTAAAATTTTATCTATGTGACTAGTATACTGAGTATACAAAGTATAGTCAGTATCAATCAATCTGATGAGGGAAAGACCGAGGCCACTCAATCTGTTGCTCCAGTACTACTGCTGGACTGGGAGTTAGACCAATCCAGCACATGGAAGGACTAGGCTCTGTGTTGACTCCTGTCTTACAAACACTAAAGTTGCCTTACTGTATTACCTTCGGTTTACTCTCGCCACCTTGATCCAGTTTTGAGGTCAAGTGGGCGTGCTGTATGATGAATCCCTCATGCCACGGCATGTCCATCTGCCCTTTCCTGCGACACACCCCTCATACTTCATTGATGTCCAGGTAAAGGAACAGGAGAAAATGTTTCCTTCCACCATGGATCAATAAGTTGATATTAGTTCACAAGCCTCAGTGGTATCTGTGTAAAGTAACTAAATCGGTACTCACTCCTTTTCCTGATTTTCTTGACAGTGTGATTTGTAACGGCACTCAGCAGTTCCTATGCTCACACGCAGAGGTGGAAAAAGTACAAAAATATATTACTTAAGTAAAAGTACAGATTTTCCACTTGAAAGTACAAAGTACAAAGTACAAAGTAAAAGTACAAAGTGTCCATTGACACAATTACTTAAGTAAAAATACAAAAGTACCTCAAATTAAATGTACTTAAGTATCAAAAGTACAGGGTGTTAAAATGTACTTAAGTACAAAAGTACAAAAGTACAAGTACAAAGTACAAGATGCTTTTTCCTACAAAAAATGAACCCATCCTGTCAAAAGTGGCTTAAATTATTTCGAATGTTGCAATTTTGAAATGGTACACCAATGGCATTAAATTACAGAACCCCTACAGAACATGCATTAAAACCCCACACCCAGAAATGAGAGGCGCTCTTATCATTATCATACAAAATGATATTTAGAGCAATTTCTGTCCCCATTCCTTAATTTGTCATTAAATGTTTGCCTTCACAAGTTTACATGTTACACTTAATAGGCTACTCAAAACTGTCATGGCATTTCATGTCTGTGTTAGGACAATGCTTGTGTTTACATACAGTCCAGTCAAATGCATATTAGTAGAGGTCCCTGAATTGGGAAAGCCAGTGTTAAATAAAACAGACATCATATTAGCCATTCACACCTCACCACTGTACTCTTAGGACAAGCTGTGATGTTAAATGATAGGACTTCTCTTTATAAATAATCAGTAGCACTAAGGACTTGAAATGCACAGGCTACAGTAGGCTATGCACTGGACAAATGTTGATGACATTATTTTAAAACACTTCTGATGAAGAAAGCTGAAACAGTTTAACTTTAACTACCGACCAGTTCGACCTGCGTTTTCACCAGAGACATACAGTAAGCCTATATACAGAGTCACGACAACTCCATTCACTTAATGGGGGCAGTCCAATAAAGGCTCTTCTATATAAACTTCTATTGAGAATAGGGACAAAATAGGGACAACCGGGAGTTACGGAATGCATTGGAGTCTATGGGTTGGCGCGAGTTTTTTGACCCCTGAATATCGCAACTCTTCTACTAGATGGCTCTGTTTTTTGTCGCAGCGCAGATGTAAGCCTGGAGAATGAGGCTAGTATCCGTGCAGTCCACGGCAGGACTTATTATTAGGCTATTGCCATCACCTGGGTGGATCCGGTCAGTCGTGTAACTTTCCCGAAGCGGCCTGTGTATGTGTTCTACAACACAGAAAGCTATGATGATGAGCTGGTCCAAGGCAGAGCATTCTATCTGGTCCAACAGTGCCGAGCGGCTCCGAGCAGAAGACACACACACGTGTGTGTGAGTGAGAGGGAGAGGGAGAGCGAGAGCGAGAGCGAGAGCAAGAGAGAGAGAGACGGCACCTCTGCTTCTTTATAAACGGTATAAGGTCGGCATATCGCATATTTTGCGCGGAAAAATGTAACGAGTAACGAAAAGTCTCTAATTTAAATGTAGCGGATAAAAAGTACGATTTTTTGCTCAAAAATGTAACGAAGTAAAAGTAAAAATACATGGAAAGAAAAATATAAATAAAAGTACAAATTCTCAAAAACTGTACTTAAGTACAGTAGCGAAGTACTTGTACTTCGTTACTTTACACCACTGCTCACACGCAGGGGCGGATCTAGGCATGGGCATGGGGGGGGGGTGCCCCCCTAACTGTCCAGTCTGCAATGATGGGCAAGTTACTGGGAAAATATAGTAACCTACACTACTTGTTACTCTCGAAAAAATGCAGCTAAGGTACACAACAAGCTATCGCCAGAGATTTGTAGCAAGCAACACTACAAGCTATATGACAAAAGTAGCTTGATGTAGCTTGCTACATAATCACTACATAATATAAATATATATCTTAACTTAATGTACAACTTTCTAAATACTAATCATAATAATAAAACAATATGGGTAAAAATCATAATGATAATAATTTAGCGGAGGGTTTGAACATAGGGTGGTGGCATGTTTAAGTTTTGGGATGTATATTAGAGGTTTTCTACCCATTAAAAATGGGTGGAATTTGAAAATGTGTGTGGGAAAATGTAGTAAGCTACAATCCTTGTTACTCGAAACAAGTAGTGTAGCTTCACTACAAGCTACTCGAAACAAGTAGTGTAGCTTCACTACAAGCTATTCCCAGAGCAAATGTAGTAACCTACACTACAAGTTACGGGAAAATGTAGTTAAGCTATGTAGCTTAGCTACTTGTAACAAGCTACTGCCCATCACTGCCAGTCTGTCCCACCAAACACGATGCCATGCAAAACAACCCAAGATATTTCAAATTAAATTGCATATAATTAAAATGATTTGAAACACTACTACTGCTACTGACTAACTTACAGTTGTGTCACCACTAAACCAACAGCATTTCATCCTTGAAAACAGAAATCTCTCTGAGTCAGACCTTTAGCTTTACGCATGCTGCGTGTCTGTTGCAACTTTAACAACAACTGATGTTATTATTGATGCTTTACTTGCCTAATAAAAGTCCTGTAACCGAAAATGGTATGATTGCGGCTTCATCGCCCGTGTCACTTCGTGCCAACATGTTCTCTTGCCCCCCCCCCCCCCCAAATGGGACATGTTACATCCGCCCCTGCTCACACGTCAGGCATATAGCATGATGAGATACTATGCACAAAAATGAATTACGGCCACGTGTTAAAAACAAGGCAGTGATCGAGGAAGCATGGAAGGATTTACTTATGGAATGTCAGAACATGTCAGCTCCATATATGGAAATGCAAGGGTTTGAGGCTTGAGGTCAGAAGTTGCTGGCTGATCTTGATGACATCAAGGGATCTCCATGCAGGCTTAATATTGACATCAGGGATGATGATCACACACAGTAACGTGACATGCTCCATCATCATCCCTGATGATGTCACAATGCTCTCTCATCCGGGGTGGGTGTGACAAACAGCAAACACACACAATCATGGGAAATGCACAATTCCATATCCATCACGGTTAGAACTGTGTGTGTGTGTGTGTGTGTGTGTGTGTGTGTGTGTGTGTGTGTGTGTGTGTGTGTGTGTGTGTGTGTGTGTGTGTGTGTGTGTGTGTGTGTGTTGAGGTTCAGGGACAGGACATGGTATGGGCATTTAGATAGGCTGATGAGAAATGGGACGCTGAAGCAAGGCCATATGGGCGGGAGGTCATTCCCTACTATAGGCTTCATTAGCCTCCAAACCATGCATCTGCGCTGGAAGGTTGAGGAGCTGGCAGGTGCAGCCATCTCTGTATCACTTGTTCAAAGTCAAATAAACACAAATGCGCTCCTCCTACAGCGCGTGGCCAAAGAAAGCAAGGACAATGTTGCTCAAGAACTCAGAAAGTGTAACGTAAAAGTTGATGAGATGAATGGGAACATCAGAAAAACAAGTCAACGGCAACGTGGATCACCTTGAGTCAGGGCCAGGTTTTGACAGAGCAGGCTAAGCAAGGATGAGAGAGACCAGGGCCGGATAGCCAGTCCCAGAAGAATGGCAGTATTTTCCTGCAAGAATTATGTGAATGCATAGTTAAAATTTTAATGCATTTTAACTCTAAAACTGTATTGAACCAAAAGGACCCGTCACTAGCCTTGATCTCCAGACTTACATCTGCGCTGCGAAATGAAAGCCTGGAGACAGGGTACCCCAGTGAGACCATCAAAAGGCGGAACGTCCAGTTTGTAAATAAGAGTGAACAACTCAAGACGTTAGTGTCGAGGACTTAACAAGGTTGTTTCGCTGGAGACTGTAAATACAGCAGCAACCATGAGCAATTTCTGCAACTACCGTTAATAGTCTCAAAAGTGCACCTGGCGCCCAGGATGCCCAGTTACAGACCCATAAGGAGGACGATCACGGAGGAGGACAATCAGTCACCAGAAAAAAGATTGGATGTTTTCAATTAATCTATTATGGTGCACACACCCCTCACACATTAGGGAGACACAATCAGTCCCCAGAAAAAAAAATATGTTTTTGATGTACAGTATGTATTATGGTTAAAATGGCTTTGTATAGGAAGGGGGCGGGGCAGCTAAAATGAATTAATATCTAAATGCTGACTGGAGTAAACTGCCTGAGGTGTTCACATGAGATAGATGATAAAATGCCTTTAATTCTGCTCATTACCATTTGTGGCTATTTGCATTTTAGACAGTATGTGGTTCTATTCTTCAATTGGCTCCTTCATAGAGGGTTATGAACAAACCATCCTACACTTGAAGCTTGTTATCCACACAGAGGACACCTTCCAGATCTTCATCAGGAACAACAGCAATACATGGAATTGATGAGAAATAGGAAACACTTAGACTATACTACTAAATTATATATCAGTCCATATGTAGGGCTGGACTGCGACAAAAAATAATCACAATAATGCAGAATTGACCCACACATAACCTGGCTTTTAACACCAGGCTGAAAAAGGGGGGGTAGAATTAGCATTTCCTTTAAAAGAGAGTGGGGCAGAGGGAGATAGGATGGCTGCTCTGAACATGAATTGCTGTAACTAAGCTGGCCTTAAATAAAATGACAGCAAATGAGGACATGCCTGGACTGTTCTTCACTCAATGCACAAGGTTAAAAGTACTGGCGAGTTTAGCTGTGGACCAACTATCCGGCCAGCGTTGGAACGGGTTGGAACACTCACTTGGTTTGTTTGGTCCATTTCATCCTTTTCATTTCATTCTTTGTCACAAACCATGGCAGTAGCAAACATTTCAGCTGACTGACATTGGCCTTTTGTGTCAGTACAACTCTGGTGAGAGAGTGCACTTCCTGTAAGGCCGCACAGGCTTTCAAAATAAAGGCTCCTTCCTCTGCTGTGGTCCGTGCAGCCCTTCACATTAAAGGCTAGTTTTTATTCCATTTCGGGGGAGGGGCGGACATAACATTTACCAATTGGGGGGCATGAGAAAATGGTATGGGGCACCTGTGTCACTTCGTGCCACGGGCGATGAAGCCGCACCCATACCATTTTCAGTTACAGGACTTTTATTAGTCAAGTAAAGCATCAATAATAACATCAGTTGTTGAAGTTGCAACAGACACACAGCATGCATAAAGCTAATCAAGGTCTGACTCAGAGAGTTTTCTGTTTTCAATGATGAAATGCTGGTTTAGTGGTGACACAGCTGTAGTTAGTTAGTAGCAGTAGTAGTGTTTCACATCATTTTAAATATAAGCACTTTAATTTGAAATATATTGGTTTGTTTTTCATGCATCATGGCATTGCCCCCCCATGCCCATGCCTAGATCCGCCCCTGATTTGGAGCCTGTTACATTTCTTCCATTTCTTCCACCTCAGCTAACTTCTGGGTTCTCACCTTGGGCCTTTATGCTTGTCAGGTTAACAAGTTAACAGAGCAGCAAAAAAAAAAGCCGGTTCATCTAGAATGCCTCTGTCCTGCCGGATTGTTGCCTCAGAATCTGTAGATGATCCTCTGCTGAATGGTCCACCAGTTGCGCATGCAAAGGAGGAGAGTGCCTGGAGTCATGATTCTCCCAGAATCTCCCTGTTGCCCTGTCAGAATGCCGCCCCGGCCACTGGATCTCTAACCCCGAATGGGTGGTCTCGGATGCCTCTGCCTCTGCCTGAACATGAAGCCAAATGACAACTGTAGATTGCACTACTATTGAGGTTCCTCCTGCCTTGATGTGGACGCTCTCGAGTCGAAACCATGTGGGACAACAGCGGAAAAAAATAGGAATAGCCATAATACGTTTGTTGTAGGCTTGTTAGGTTGTTTGTTTACATTTGTGCTGTGGCACAGCTTCAATATGTCACCAGTCCCCGCCTCTAGCAGCCGTGTAAGGCCATGTATCGATCTGATCCGATTTTGACCGGAGGGCATCGTCTCTGCCCAAGAGTGTCCAGATGGGTGTATTAGAAGAAACACACTGCTATCCTCAGCTGGCAGAGTTATAGGGTAAACTATAACTCTATTTTTTCCCCATTTGATAGGCACACTGCATGGTGCCATATGCATCAAACTCACAGACAATTAACAAAAAATATCAACAAAATAATTATAGGTAAATATGTGTCATGATGTGACCGGTGTTGTGGTTAGGAAACTTGGGGTATAGATAACACGATCATGGCCTCTGCCAAATACACCTTTATAGTCAGGTATAGGCCGGATGCCTCTGAAATATTTTATTATTACATCACGCCATTGTGTCATTTCTTGCATGGCTTGCTGTCATCTTTCTTTCCACTTTAGTCGTCATCCAGAAGAGTTGGCATGTTCTGCGTGTGTGTGTGTGTGTGTGTGTGTGTGTGTGTGTGTGTGTGTGTGTGTGTGTGTGTGTGTGTGTGTGTGTGTGTGTGTGTGTGTGTGTGTGTGTCAAATCGCCCGTTACCTCTGCCCCTGGCTATGACAAAAGAAGGGCTCCAGACGATACCAAGAAAACCTGGCAAAGCACCTAAAACCTTAAAAAACCTAATAAACCAAAGGGATCCTCTGGTATGCATCAATTAACATGATTGATAATTAAACAAGGCCTAACACATCCTTTGTGTGTACACAATTACAGTATACTGTATATACAGTATATACTGTGACCAGGACTCTCCTACAGCATGGCTCTTCCTCCCACATGTCAAACATAGCACCATGGGCTTAGCATGAGGCATCCACATCTGGGGCTGCTGATGATGACACCCATCCAGCTCCTCTGTCTGGCTTCATTTTCGTCCGGAAAGGAAAGCCTGGAATAAAGTGTTAACCACAGTGGCCTAGAAGTGGGAGTCAACCTTTCTGGGGTGGGCGTCGGCACGTCGCTCCAGATCAGGTGACGTAGCACAGATACATATGATATGAATCAATAGTAGCAGGCAAGTAGGGCCGCTACTAGAAAATAAGCAAAAACTACATCATAAATGCATATCTTATTTTGAAGGCAACCAGGAAGTATGCCGGAAGTAAACGAGAAGTCAAATGCAAGCAAACTTTGTTTTCCTTTCATATTGGTGAAACACATTCCCCCATTGATTAACATCAAAAGATACAAACAAAATATATTGAGATATGCAGTTTGGAATAGTCTTGTCATGACTCATTTGGCTGACGCTTCACCCCCCAATGTATGATTGAGTGGACAATTGAACACGGTTTTGACTCAAGCACTTGGAAAAGCGCATTATTATTTCGCCATGGACCACCTGGAACCCCCTGAAGGGTCGCTGGTGGTCCCCACTCCACAGAGCTCTGGTTGAAAACCACTGTAGTACAGCATCCTATATCACACCCGCTTGTGTTTCCTCCTGGTCTATTTATATCTCTTGCTGTAATCCAGTGCTCATTAGTCTTAATCTTCTGCCTGCTGTGGTATCTGGGATGTAAGGACAACGTATTGCTCACACACACACACACACGCACACACGCACACACACACACACACACACACACACACACACACACACACACACACACACCACCACCACCACCACCAGAACATTTACGGTAATAGCGCTGGCATGCGTGCTCGATATGGATTGGGTGTAGGAAGCTTTAGTCACATCTGTTGGTCTGCATGGCCCTCCATGGCCCCTTAAGGTGACCTTGACACACATCTCTAATGACAATAGCTTTGGTGGTATCACTGGTCTGGTAGTGCAAGATGAAATACACAGGGCTGTGGTGTCCTTGAGGGGGTCCCCAGTTAAATGATTCATATAAAGTAGGACCCTTACACTCTATCTGGGTTGTATCTTGGACCTGGCTAGTGAAGGTATGGCAGCAAGAGCGATCAAAAGAGTAAATCAAAGGACAAGATTCCTGGACAGAATTTCCTGCTGTTAAAAGATCACTTCTCCACTTTTCAATGTATCTTCATATAATAGGTCCTCACTAATGTACCTTGTTTACATAACAAAATACTACTATTTTTTTCCTACTCCTCACAGGAGGGCTGTGGGCAGTTCAGAAACCTGTCTTACATTGACATAATCGTCCGACAGATTCTTTTCAAACAATATTTTTTATATAATATTCATGGGTCTCATCTGTAGTCCTCCACCAGCCATGTTTAGGACCTCAGTCACAGGACATTGAATTGAATTGAATCAGACGTCCCAGTTGTGAGTTGTGACCCAGTAGAGCAGAGAATCATAAATGGTGTCAAACCCGACCTTAATCATGGACATGACAATAAGACAAATTGGTAATCCCCTGCATATTAAACTAGTTAAAGCCATGCCTCCATCGCATCCATAATTTCTCCCTAATTTACCACTTGTTATTAATGTATGTACTACTAACTCACCTATCAATGAGGAGCCCCCACCGGGAGGACATACAGTATAGACCCTATCTATCCTGTACTTTACCACTGCCACCCAGTCGAGCCAATTTGGTTGGTCCTTGACCTGAAAATGTTTGAAAGCCACTGATCTATCACATAGCATCTGAACATAAGAACAGCTATATGAGTACACATCTATTCTGTCTAAATTATTTACATAGCATCTGTCGTCAAGTAAGCCTTGCACATACTACAGCTGAATAAAAAAAAATAGGATCTAAACCCTCTAAACCTATAGACAAACAGACCAGAGTTACAAACTATACCGCTTTTCCCCCTTTGTAGAACAAAAATAGATGATCTACAAGCTGACAACGCATCGCTGTGAACTTGTAGATTGTCTGCTTTGGCCTAATGTAACAATGCTGGGGTTCAAGTGGTTAAAGGAGTATAGTATTGGTATATAGACGCTAGCTGCCTGGGGGTGAGGTCGAGTGAGTCTGCAACTTCTCTGAAGAGGGGAGTTTTTCAGACTGTGGCGGAAAAAGGGTGAGTCTGCAGTCCTGACTGACGGAGGGAGGTCATTCCACAGCTTGTGGAGCCAGGAGGGAGAAGACATTAGGTTGCCCGGGAGCGTTGGCCAGGTTGTCATAGAGACGGGAGGGACAGGCGTCCTGCGTTTGCTGATTTAAGTTGTGCAGGTACTAGCTGTAGCTGGGTGTTAGGGGTGGAGCATGTCCTCCAGCCAGGTGGTCACCTTGTAGGCAGTGGTTGAACACACTTTATTTGAGTAACTTTTTGTTTTTTTTTTGTTTAACAGATTTACCATACGTTTTTGCGTGATTGATTATTCTCTTGTCTGGTTATCACACGAAAACCTGTGTTGTACTTTTATAAGCAAAGATTAACTTGCTGGCCACTATCTCAAAGTATTTTAGGTGTTGACGCAGACCCAGAAAACACCTCACACACTTTACAACTATAATTGATAAATGATATTACTTTAAATGAATTTATCTCTGAATGAGCCCAGGAAACAGTGAACTGTGAAAATACAGGCTGTTTTGTCAAATGTATTAAAAAAAATGAAATCAATCAACTCATCTTATTTTTTCCCTTAAAGTAGAATTAAGCTGTCTTTGGGTATCATTCATTTACACAGATTCACAACAGAGGGTTTTCTATAAATTATTTAGTTACTATTGAACCTAATAGGATTGAGCCGAGCTTTTCTGTTAATCTGTCAAAGAGTTAATATCTAGTAGCCTATACTTTACTTGAGGATTTGCCTTTTTGAATGTGCATGCTGAAATAGTGAACCTTGAAAGCTCATGCAAGAGGGAGTTTTTTATTTTATTTTTCTCCTTTTTTGGAAACCCACCATAAAATTTACAAAGCACACTGCATGTACGTTGCCTTACTATCTAGTAAGTACTATCTAGTAAGTACTATCTAGTAACTCATAGTGCATTGTGAGAGTGCACCTGCATATGCAGGTGCATAGTGAGAGATAGTGCAGGTGCATAGTGAGAGTTACCATGTGAATTGGATGGTGGGGAGAGGGAGGATTTGGAAGGGATTGGAGGGAGAAAGGGTGTGTAATGTGTATTGAAATTCCTACAGTTCCTACAGTTCCAAATTTGCATTTCCACTTAGTTTACAATGTCCACCATCCAAGCTTGGTATATGGATTGTAAACAAGCCTGATTTTATCTAGCATCAGTATAATAATCACTCACATATTAAATAATCTGCATACCAGCGCCCCCATCACCTCAGGACAAAATTAGGGTTGAGGAAATGCTTAGCTCAGAGCTTTCAAAAGTCCAAACCTGGCTGATTGATAATAAACTGTCACTACATCTGGGTAAAACAGAATCGATTCTTTTTGGAACTAACTATTCACTTAGTAAAGTGGACGATTTTAATGTTAGAATTGACAATTCTATAATTTCAAGCAAAAATGAGGTTACATACCTAGGCTGCATCCTGGACAATAAGCTCACAGGAGAGGGCATGGCAACAAGAGCGATCAAAAAGGTAAACCAAAGGACAAGATTCTTGGGGAGAATCTCCTCCTTTGTCAACAAAAAGGCCCTCAAGACCTTAGCTAGTGCCCTCATACAGCCCATATTTGACTACGCCTGTACCTCCTGGTTCGCTAATATTTCAATTTCACAAAAAACTAAGCTGCAAACTTCCCAAAATAAATTAATTCGACTCCTTTTAGGCCTGGGGCCCATGACCCACCTTTATCCAAGTCACTTTGATGCCATAGGATGGCTCCAGGTAGAAAGTAGAGTCAATCAACTGAAAATGGGACTGACATTTAAAATTGTAAATGCAGGTCTGCCATCCATGCCATCAGTGCCCTTTTATTTAACAGATTACCTCAAAAAGGTTAAAAATTCCCATAAGCACAACACTAGAGGGAGTAAAAATAATGATCTGGTGCCACCAATATTTAGGACTAAAATGGGTAAGTCAACCTTTCTAAGCACCGCCACTCAGGTGTGGAATGCCCTGCCCCCTTTCCTTAAAACAAATACATCAATTTATTCCTTTAAAACCAATCTGAAGGTTCACTTATCAAGGGGGCTAGAGGGGAGAAGATGACGGCCCAACCTCCATATTGCCCCTATAAATTGTATATATGTAGATCTCATTTATTGTCATTACTTTTATTTATTTTTTTGTATACATGGGACCCGAATGGAAACAAGACCGAGAGGTCTTTTTTCGGTCTATCCTGTTGGACAAACATGCCATTCTGTTTTATTTGTCTGTACTGTATTTATTGTCTAATAAATAAACAAATGAAAAAAAAAAATGAAACATTGTGGTACCAGAAATAAATGACATTGGGTGCAATTCTCCATCGCTGTGGTGTAGCCGGGTATGGTGTAAGTCTTCTCATTGGCTGCATGGCAGCAAATCAGGTGTGGGGCCGTGCTCATTGGCTGCATGGCTGCAAATCAGGTCTGGGGCCTTGTGGTAGGCTGAAAGCTTTACCACCAGGCTTGGGCCTGGGCCTACCAAATATTTGTCCATAATAATTAAAAGCAGTCATCAAGAGCTTCAAATCATAATGAACAAAGCAGGGGAGTACAGTAACATTTTTAATTGGGGGGTCAGGTGATTTCTGGACCTTTTGAATTGCAGCGCTGGTGGTATAGGCTTCCGGCCTACCCCAAGGCACCAGACCTGATTTGTTGCCATGCAGTGAGAAGACTTACACTGTACCTGGCTACACCACAGCGATCAAGAATTGCACCCAAGGACTGGTTAAATCCGAGTGGTGATTGAGAGTCAAACAATTAGAAACAAGAAACAAGCTTGAGGGACAGGTACAGTAAAAGTCCAAACCACCTATAGCAGGGGTGTCGAACTCATTTTGGGGTGGGGGCCGCATTGGACTTAACGTGACTTCATGGGGGCCGGAGTGCCGCGGTGCCAGTCACAGACTGCAAGCATGCACACGCATATTTACATATACAGCCGTAACTTCTACGCTACAGTATATCACACAAATCATAAGTATTATTGAGAGCAGCTATTAATAGCTATTAATGACTTTCATTATTGGTTTTATACATTGTACTTGTAGCCTAGGATTAAGACATTTGCTATGAGAGATGCTGTTTTTATTTACAGCGCACCAATAAACCATCAAAAATAGAAAAAAAAAATCAAATTAGATGAAATTTGTAAACTAGTGCGATCAAACGATCATAACTTTTGATAGGAACGTGCTAGAGACTTCCTTTTTTTGATAGACACAGATATTTTGCTCTACAAGCCTGGGGCCAGATTAAATCATTGCGGGCCTTGTGTCTGACAACTATGACCTATAGGGACTCCTTAGAACAAAACCATTTTAAGGTCAACCACACCAATGCAACGCACTAATTGAAACTCAATGAGTAGCATTGGTGTGGTCGACCTTTAAAAAAAAAAGTCTTGTCCCATCTTGACCCTCTGGTGTGGTTTGGGCTTTATGGAGTCTTAAATGTTTGTGCTTGTTTCTGCTGGATCTTCCTGTTCCTGCCCAGCTGGCAAAATCTGGTCGAGTGAATAAGCCCCTCGTATACTGTATATGGATGGAACTTTGCCCTGATTCAGATGAAGAATCACACCAAGTGTTCTTCAGCAATTTAGCCAAGCTGCTTCATGCTCCCCAAAATAGCTCAGCCTCATGTAGTGAAACAGAATGCATGCAAGCACGCACGCACAAACGTACACACAAACACGCACACACACCCCTACACACACATAGACACAATTTGGCCTTTCCCCGAAACTACAGGAGCAGCGGGGGACACTGCTGAGCTGTGTGAATCGGGGCCACATCAGTAAATATGTCCATCTACTGGCCAAGACCCCAGCAGGGGGTGAAGACAGACCTACATGCAGGAGCCAGCAGGAGCTCGATCAGCATTATGACGAGACGGGGGGACACACGTTAATCAAAACTCACCTATATGACCAAAGTGTTTGTGTGTGCGTATGTGCATGTCAGATAGACAGACAGACAAACAGACAGATACACAGGACAAACTGTCTAGCAACACCACTGAGGTCTGAGCTGTCTATACAGTATTGTAAGTTACAGCAGTCGATTTAACTATGCGCAGTGTCTTAGTTTTGACAGAATTAGCGAGTGAGTGATCAGTCTGTCTGTCTGTCTGTCTGTCTGTCTGTCTGTCTGTCTGTCTGTCTGTCTGTCTGTCTGTCTGTGCCCACATGGTTGTCAGATCCCAAGGTGAACCCTGGGTAGGAGGACCTCAGGGAGATTTAGACTCTCTTGGAGGATGAGAGGCGTAGAAGAGACAGACAGACAGACAGACAGACAGACAGACAGACAGACAGACAGACAGACAGACAGACAGACAGACAGACAGACAGACAGACAGACAGACAGACAGACAGACAGATCAGTGTAGTCAAACAAACAGAGAATAACACAGGCAGACAGTGAAGACAACCAGTCAGTCAGCCAGCCAATCGCCCTGTCAGCCAGGCAAAGCTGTGGGCCAATCATCGCATCCTCCTGTCAGCTAGTAAGCTCAGCTTTGGTCACGGTGTCCCAAACCACTGGCCTACTTCACCTGACAAACAATGACAGAGAGAGAGAGAGAGAAAGGGAGAGAGAGAGTCAAAGAGGACGGCACAAATCCTATAATCCATATCCACACATGCTGCTGCTACCGCCGGGGGTCTGACATGATTAAAGAGACCAGAGACAATCATGCACTCCGCTTTGAATATGATACATACTGTAATGTAATGGTCTGTTTCCCTCCATCCATCGGCGTATGGAGGTGAGGTGAAATGTGTGGTAGGAATAGTGTGAACCACATGAACCCTCGCATCTACTGGGCACGATGTTGTGGCAAACCACAGATCTACAAGCGCTATAGACATTTGCTGTAGTAGAGAAAAGAGGAGGGACCCAGTATAAACCCCAGGGGGGGCGATATAAAGGGTCAAACAAGTCATACAACGGGTCATACAACGGTGATTCCACTGGATATTTGCTGTTTGTTCTAAACCCGATTGTGGAGAGTGGAGAGCAAATTACTTTGATTTGTGATATTCGTGAGACGGATACAAATAGTATTGACAGACACTTTTCTCCGAGTGGGAACAGACACCACCACATGCCACACAATGCAATGTAGCTACAGCATCTATTGTCAGTGTCTACAATCAGATTTTGACTAGAGCCAATCTTGTGATCACATTGACAAAGGCTGTGCATAGATATAAACATTTCACTGGTTGCTGGTATAAAAGATCTGAGTATTAATTAAGGCAGCGTGGTTAAGCTCCTAATGTATATGTCGGATGACGGTAGCAGTAACTCTGCATCTTCAGAATTACAGATGTCCTGATATAGAATTGGTATTTGAAAACTATCGAATACTATTGGCCCTTACTAGCTCATATAGGGTCATATTGGTATCAGCGAAGCATTTGACACTATGGCAGGTAAATAAATGTTTGGGCATTTGGATTTTCCTTTTGAGTTGCCCAAACTTCAAGTGAGGAGTCTGCTAACACAACAGAAAATATAGCTAGATACAGTAGCAATTAACACAATGCCAGATCACATATCGGTATCGGTATTCGGTATTGGCTAACACAGAAATTGTGGTATCGGGATTGTAATGGAAAAACAGTATCGGGATACCCATATTCATAATCATTTCAAGTTTAACTGACAACACATGACATGCATCCTAATATAAAGACAGTCATCCCATTACCACTGAAAAAAAAAAACATGAAACGGACTAAAATTAAAGGCTAGGCTAGAGTTAAAGTATAGTCAGCAAGAGCAGCTAAGTAAACTTTTACATTTTCCAGGTCCAGTTGTACTGTATCTTGGCATTGCAAGAGATCAGGTCACATTGCAATGGTTGCAAAGTCCTTTTGCAACGCGACAAGGCTGAGCAAACCCACAGCTGCGAGGTTACCAACCAACCTGTAGGTATCTTAGAGCACGGCTGTACCATCTCTAGGTGTTCAAATGGTTTTGGAGGGCCACATGCATGGATAGATTGCATGTGCACGTGTGCGCAGTACAGGTAAGTAGGACGCGTGCCTGAAAGATCAACTGTTATTATGACCAACCTATACTGCTACGTCTCCATCTGGCCAGCTCCAGGAGTGACATGCAGTGACAGTTAGCTGCACGGCTGCCTGTCCGAGCTGCGCTCGTCCCGGGTGGGTATATAGCCTAATAGCGGCGTGATGTGGTGGCAGCCTACGCTTCCGTGTGTCAGCAGATTGCGCCGTGGCATGTCACAACAGATATCTCACCTGCGTGACACTCATGGAGGAAGCAGTGACCTCCAGCGCGCCCTGTCAGCACAACGGGACGGGGACATGTCAACGCCGGAGCAGCCGAGCGCGACTGAGGATGAGAGAACAACCGCTGTCCCTTGACGAAGACGGAGGGGCCAGCGGATACAACATGATGCTCGGTCACTGTTTGCTCGTCGGGTGTGTTGGCTTTGTTGTTTGTTGGTGCGTGCTGCGCCGGGTCTAAGTCTCCAATGGCCCGGGGCCCACTTGTAGCCACGCCATCTCCCCATACGAGACCACAGCTGTCAGCCCAGCGGCGGGGTCACGGTCACGATGATCACAGTAATCGCTGTCTCTATCGCTACTATCACTGACACCATGGTGTTGGATAGTAATCTGTGTTGCCTTGTTGTTGTTGTTGTTGGAGGACAGCAATCTAAAGCGATTACATAATTGCGTCAGGTGAAACCCCTTATCTAAATGAAGCACCTTTTTTCAAGCGTCCTGCGATCAACATCCCTCAGCCTGTGCAATGCCGAAAACAAACCATTTTGTTAAAAAAATGAAGCTTTAATTTGGAATTTGAGTGTTTTTGTTATTATACATTTGGAGGTATACTGTATACTGTATATATTTGATGCAAACTCACAGTAGTGCTTTGCATTCCGGAGGGAATTCCAGTACTTAAATGCAATCTATGAAATGAGCAATCTGGGGAAACTGTTTGTTAAAATGTATTTATTATTTATTTTTTTAAACGCCAGGAGGAAAGCTGTCTGTTATAACAGCATATCAGTTTTTGGCCAAGCTCCTTTGTGCTGTAATTTCCTCGTTTCTTGCTCAAGGGCATGCCCCCTAAGAGAGCTCCTATATTCAACTAAACTGTGATACCGCTGAGAGATTTTCAGCGCAAATTGAAAACGTGTCACGAGAGATTAGAACATGAGGTACGCCCTGCGAGCAGCGAACGGAACGGCGTGCGCCGCAGGAGTTCCATGAACCCACGGGCCATTCTGCAGGGTGTATAAGGTCAAACCAATTCCGAGGTCAGAGACATCCTAACTAAATCCCACTTTATTCCTTCACTGCAGAGAGGAACTGCTTGGCGTGAGAAGTTGGCTGAAAATACCCTGCGGTGGGCGGCCCTCGGCTTCGGGAGCTGTTGAGTCCCGACGATGCACACGGGGGGTTCCATCAAGCGAGGCCTATAAACATGTGGTCCCAAGTGAGCCATCTGTCAGCGTGCGTTGGCTGTGACAGAGAGGTGACAGAGACAGAGACAGGGCAGGAATGAAGGGGTTTGCCGAGAGTTCGTTGAACTATGAGAGTTTAAACATGGACCCGTCAGGGGTCCCTTAAAGGGGAATTCCACCCATTTTCAACACTTTTTCTGAGAGCGTACAAACGCAACCAAATGAACCCGTTAGGGTTCATTCGCTCTCAGAAAAAAAGAAGCGTCTAAAGAAATCCATTAACATGGTGAAAATACATCTTGATGATGTCATCAAGATGTTAGTGGTTTTCTTCAGACTTCCATTTCTTGGGAACACAGAATGGGGTAACTTTTTCATCATGTCCACACAACATCTGGTATCGTATATTAAATGACATATTAATATGTTGAAAATGGGTGGAGTTCCCCTTTAAATTAAACGCCGGGGCACACTAAATAAACACTCAGGATGTTACTGTGTTTGCAGGGTTAGCCACAGTCCCCCCATCTCCCATCTCCGTAGAGACCCCCCCACCACCAACCCCCATGTGATGAATGACTGACTGTCCAGGACATTAATCCTGTCCACCACTGCTAGATGCACGGCCAGCCAGCCCTGTCACGCGGCCAACCCCCCCATACACTGCCACTGGCTGGGCTTACTCCATCAGACAGGTCCCCCCATCCTCCATCCATCCTGTCAATGTCTGCTTTTAGTATCATCAACGCGGTTATTTATAACAGCAGGTGGATGCGAGTCGAGACCGAAATTGCTACGCGAGGAGATGGTTGAGTACGAAGCGACTGAAAATGGGCTGAGTTGGCAGGGCCGAATTGAGTTGAATTGTACTGGAATTAATTGAATCAAACTGAACTGGACTTTTATCCGTACACATAAATTGTTCGAGCATTTGGACTTTATATTGCGTGGCAGCTTTCCATCAAGTACTAAGGAAAAGTGAAAAGTGTACCACGTTCATGTCATACTGAAGTACTTGCAAATACTTGCGTATACAGGAGTGTGGAGGCCACGATCACCCCCGCACCAATTGCTCTGGTTATGTGTGCCAGTTACAACGGGACCAAGGCTTGGCAGGAGGGCAAAAGCATAAGCAGATGGAGCTCAAGACCTATCTGAAGAAATAGAATATGGGGCCTGAGGACCTTGCGGTTTGGACAGCACTCATAGACTGACGTAGGAGAGAGGAATGCCAGAAGACAACAGAAAACACCATGGTTGCAGTACTACTGGCTGCCGTTTTAGGAGACCAGAAGTATATTGTGACGACACCCAGGCTTTCATTTTCGTTCACGTTGCCGAAAACGGAAAGCCTGGACTAACTTGTTACATACAGTGGCCTAGAGGAGGGAGTCAATCTTCCGGGGTGGGCGTCGCTCTAAATGATGTGACGTAGAACAGCAGTGGACAGGCAGGGGAGGGCCCGGGGATGACGACACGTTAGTGAGATCAAATCAGATCAGCTCGATCTGCCGTGTGGATCCCACGGCACCCCGCCCCCCAGGCCAAAATCATTTCGGGTTAGGCCAGGCTAACAACGCACATACAGTACAATACGTAGACTATGTTCAGAACATTTTGACACCAACATGGTGTTATTTCTAAATTCTTTTCCAGGCAGAGGAGAAAGTTATCTTAGCTGGAGACCTGTCGGTGTCAGTAACACACTGCTGTGAGATCTAGCAATACGTATCACAGGAGTTTTGTGAGATCTGTCAAACCATGCCTAGTGGAGGAAATGTGTAGCGTTTTGTTCTAGTGGCGAGGTGTGGATCTTTGTATTACAGTATATTAAGGATCTTTGCTACTCACACCAACCTAGCTCTTATACCATCGATAAGAATCCACTGACAACCATAAGCAAGCAAGCAGTGAGAGAGAGACAGTGTGTGTGTGTGTGTGTGTGTGTGTGTGTGTGTGTGTGTGTGTGTGTGTGTGTGTGTGTGTGTGTGTGTGTGTGTGTGTGTGTGTGTGTGTGTGTGTGTGTGTGTGTGTGTGTGTGTGTGTGCGTGCATTATGTATTACAGTGGTGGTAGGTAAGGGTTGTGTAGTGTCCCTCAACAAGATGATGAACAGGCCAGGGTTGTATATCTTGTCTGTTGAGTAGAAACCTCATATGTCCAAAACCTTTGCTTTTCAGGATTCAAATTCAAAAACGGCAGAGAAGCAGATCTAAAAGCTCCAAACGTATGGCGCCATGCCCAGTTTCTGGCTTGCAGATATTAGCCTTTGATGTTTTCGTTTACTGTAGTTATGATCAAGTATAGCGTTAAATCACAGAAAAAACGCCAAAGACTTTGCTGTGGAGATAAGAGTTCTCTCTTCGAGATCAACGATACGGAGGTGGATAAACTGACGGTCAAACCACTTTGTCACGTTGAACCAACTGTGACACGCTGGCTCTGCTTCATCACCTGCTGTACAGTATGTACAAGGAAGATCCTCTGCCTTTGACCCCCTGGTTAATATGGGGATATCTGTTATCTGCATGGGCCAAATGAACTTGACATTCCGAATGTAGAATGTCTGATTATGTTTTAATTATATAACATTTCAAATGAACATGTACGTTGTATATGTTTAGAAAATAAAACTGGGGAAAAAAACTTTGGCATTTGGATCTTTTCAACAAAATGCTAATGAATACAATATTGCTGAGACACATTAGATTTGTTTTTCTGTTTTCTTGTGCGAATGCAAAATCTTTAACATCAGAGCTATTGAGAGACCGAGACACTCCATTAGATTTATGTATTCATATAACATTCAATAATCATTTACTGCCTTGTGCTCAGAGATAACAAGAACGAGAAGAATGGAATTAATAATGCCAAAGGCGACCAATAGTTCCAAACGCTACTGTACAGTTCCAAATATAACTCATGGCGGGGGTTGATGAAGCATGTGTGATACATCAATTTACAATTTAGGCATTTAGCAGACGCTCTTAATCCATGCAGCCACGATGAGCCAGATGGTCGTGTTGAGATCAGAGTGTTGGACTCTGAACTCTCTCTCTCTCTCTCTTAGCTATAACAGCATGAAACAAAGTATAAATCAAGGTTTACAGTATAAAGCGCAACTTAGCGTAGGTCTTAAGGTGCTAAGATGATAACTAGGCTGCGAAATCCGTTACTGAGGAAGCCGAGAAGCAAAGAGCCCGATATCGCCTCCAACCCCCGCAACAGCCCGACAGGAGTTATGAAGGTGACAGTAAATTCAACTATGGCTGCTGCGGGCTTGGTTGCTATCTTCTTATTGATTGCACATTCTCATCTGGCCCCTGATAGTCGGAGGAGGAGGGGGAGGGCCCTGGAAATCAGCTATAAATCTCAGCACATGAAGTGGCCCCGGGGTGATAAGTCAATATCAGGAGCATGAGCTCTCTCTCTCGACACCTCTAGGACACGGGGGCCGCCTTTTTCAGGGACCTCCCAACAGCCGGGTCCAATCAAATTTGATTCCTTAACAAAACAGGTTGATCACAAACTGTCTGTGGTCAGAGCATCCACACGAGCACATGCACGTGGGGCGCACACACACACGCACAGTCACACTATATTTAACCCCCCCACCCCCAAAAAGACAGATTTAGCGTCAGGGGAGCAGAGAGCAGACTCCAGAGTGACAGAGTGCTACAGTGGGCAGAGATATGTTAGATGTGCTCAGGCTGCAAAGCAAGGAGCTGTCCTCTTATTGTCATCATTCATATTCGTCACCGCTCCGGGGACATTGCATTTAGTCTTGTCTGCCCCCATAACCAAACTCCACGGCTTCAGTACACTGCGGGATAAGCACTGATAACTCTAAAAGTCCCTCTGACTACACCCAACTGAACCAGAGTGGTTTGAGAGTGGTTTGATGCAGTAGTGGAAACTTAGTAACTACAACATACTCAAGTAGGTACTGTACAAGTTTAAGGTATTTGAACATTGAGTATTTTCACTGTTGGTATATTGGCTACTATTTCCAACATATTCATACTAAAATGGCTCCTATTTGTGAAACAAATCAGGAGAAATTTCACTATGTTATTAATTATTCTTTATCCCACCAACAAACTCTCGAGATTTGTTAGGAGTCAGGAAGAGTCTCTTTGTAATCTGCAATTCGACAAACAACAGATCGGGGGCTCTGAGATGAGAAAACCATGACTACTTAGGAGACCATTTGTTGGCATTGTAGTCCATGTCGCCTATAGTGGTGCCAATGTAAGGTTGCGTATCTACAGTACTTGCAATCTTTGGTGACTGCTTATAAAGAACACCTAATTGAATGTGGGCATGAGTGACTTAGCTGACAGCCAATGAGAGTGAGGGGAGTTGACATGGAGAGAGACACTGCTGATTTAAAGAAACAGAATGGATTACTGACTGAGAATAAGAGGAAAAATAAAATAAACCCTTCTGCTCACCATGTCTCCATGAACTATTGCTTGTGCTGGAATGTCTCTCAAGACAAAATGTTAGCAATTAACAACAATAAATAACACACTTCAATTGTGAGTACCATTGTGTCCTGAGAGACTACATCATTAGCAGAGACCCTACAGGCAAAATGTGTGCACTTTACGGTAAATGTATGAAATTTAGCACACAGAGCATGCCATGAGGAATGTCCTGGCTATTTACGACTATGGCTACCCTAGCTGTTTTACAAAAACTCTAGAACACCTATGATCTTGATTCTGTTGACTATGGTGTTTACTCTTATACGGTTTAGCTACAGTATTTTCTGATATTGTTGGTAAAGCTTTATTCGACAAATTACAATTACGATCTACAGTACCTGTGCTACCCAGCAAAGCCACAGAGGTACGCGATCTGACAGGCAAATCATTTCATGGAAGTCATATTGACATGAGTTAGTAGGATGCTGTTATCAATCATCCTAATGAAGATTCCATTTAGCATAAGTAGCCTTGGGAACCAACAGAGTTAGTGACCTGGAGGTCAGGAGCCCATTCCCTAGCCGTTCCTCTGACCTGAGGCAGACTGATATATAAGCACCAATATATATGTAAGTACAACCAGTGGACATCATGTCACATGATTCGAGTATGCTGCAGGGCATAAGCAGAGAGGTATTGGTTCCACATTTTGCCCCTTTTTAATAATTTTTGTATGAACAAGTAATGGAATTGAACCCCAATATCAGGTCATATATGCATATGTACAGTATATGTTTCATGTCTATGTTATGCATAGACAGAAAGTTGGGTGTCTGTATTGTGGGCACCATTACAGGAGACGTTTGGGAGGCCAATCAGAGACACTTGATTTGGCAATGTGAAGGTGTGTTTTCTCATGGCAATAAAGCTCCTTTGACCACCTATACTTCTAATCAATTCATCCTTGGGTCCAAGTGGTCGTTTGTGACAAGACAGATAAGAGTCATGACATTCCATCCAGGCGTCCGTTCACCTTCACAAGGTTGGGACAAATGGATTTACGGTCTTATGGACGGATGTATGAGCGGATAATCAAAAAACATAATCCTCCCCACGCCTGGCTGTCCTCTCACCGGCTGAGATATATAGAAACAAACAAAAAAACATCCATGAATAGACCATACCCTGTATTTACAGTGGCACAGTCCTTGCACGTGGCTCACCCATCTGACCGCAAGCGGTCAAATGGGTGAGCGCTGGTGATTTCAAAGTGGACTCTGAACCAGGTTGGTAGACTATAAAAATTAGCAGTAGATAAGGAGGAAAATAATTGGTAACAAAATAATACTACATTTACATATGCAAAGTCAATAGGTCGGTTGCCGATTAACAGTGTTGGGAATATTACTTTACCTTGTTAATATATTACTTATTAATTATTACCTTCATTTTAAAGCAATATATTATATTACAATATTACTGTCTGAGCAAGTGTAATATATTAATATTACTATTACATATTACTTAATTATATATATTGTAAAAAGTTTTTTTGTTTAAGTATTTAGTATCACTATTAATCAAATATTGCGTAGGCCAGTGGCATACCTACAGTAAAGCAAGCCCACTTGGCTATCTGACCAAATCCATATGAAATCAACTTGAAAAAACATTACGTCAGTAAATAATTTGATGACAAATTATAGAAAATAAGTAATTATTTAACTTCTGCAGTTGTCAAGATAATTTCACAAGAACACTTGCAACAACACAAATTGACAGAAAGTAATATTGAAAGTAATGCAGTATATGGAGAAAGAAAAGTATAATATATTAGATGATTTGTGTTAAGTAATATATTTATATTACAAGTTACTGCATTTTGGTAATATATTATGTAATATATTAAGTTACGTAGTGCACATGTCCCAACACTGCCGATTAATCTATATGGATGAGGCCTGTGTTCCCTGAACTGATAGTTACTATATAGTACATTTACAGTTACTATCAAAATATCAATTTTAATTTCTAAAATCGAAGTATATTGTTATGTAAACAGAAAAGGCTCAATCGCTTGACTTTTGCAATGGAATGAATCTGTATTTGTGCATTGCATTTAGTAATTTTAAGACGAAAAACACATACTGTATGTTCAAATGCAATGTCAATTCATAATTATGCCAGATCACCGTTTTTACTTATTCATATCCATTATAATACATTTTTTCTTTAAAAACCTACACTATCCACGTTTCACACATATTTAATAGATTTGCTAAATAGTTACTGTATTGATTTCAAATCATTGAATCGTATCACAATATTTATCCAATATTGTTCATGCATCATATAATCAACCATGTATCATGATATGTATCACTGTTATAATGGATTGCATTTTATAGCGCTTTACAATGGTCCATTCATTCATACGTAGGGATGTAGAGCGGCCCCACTTCCCACATTCATACAGCAATGGTGGCCAGCACACACTGACCAACTCATTGCAGGCAATTTGGGGTTCAGTGTCTTGCCCAAGGACACTTACATGTAGACAGGAGGAGCCGGGATTCAAACCACCGACCCACGGGGTCATTGGACGACCTGCTCTACCTGCCGTACTGTTAAAATGCACTGTTACAACACTACTATGTACTATACTGTATATGTGATGTGTGAGCTTTATGTGAAGCATAGTGACGTTTATTCCCACCTATAACCACAGCCAGCATTGCAGACCTGACCAATGACCACTGAAATTGGAAAACGCTCTTTCAGATTTGTAGCAGCAGTAAAATGGAACTCAGCAGTCCCCTTTTGACGATAAAAAGGAGCATCAGCAGTCCCCTTTTAAAGATAAAGGTCAAAGCATGGCTTCTAGAAGAGGTTGCAAAATGGTATGGTCACTTGCACTGTTAATGACAAACCTTTTTATTTATGCTGTATGTATTGCAGCTCTGTTCTTTTATTTATTGATGTACTGTTGGTACTTTGTGGTAATGTATTATTTGTCTCAATCTGTGATTGAACCCATTGTCAAAAGATGTAACAAGGAAAAACAGCGTCCAGTTCTTTTTTTCTTTTCTTTTTTTAATGTATGACAGATTATAAAATGCAAGGATTATAGTATAATAATGTATTTTAGCTACATAACATACTATGTAGTGATGCAGTCATTTAATCCGGTCTCTCTCTAAAAAAATGAATGAACAAAGCTCTGACTGTTCTCTGGCCTTCAGAAACAGGCTCTCAGTTTCCTTAAAAATAGTCTCTCCTGTACTCAGATGTACAGTCAGTGTCTGTCTGTTGTTTCAGAGGGGCAGGATTTTGCAGAATAGCAATTTGTTCACCACGGATACACATTTCTGTAACAACTAGAGCCTGACCCATAAGGAATTTTGGGAACGATACCATAGAGGTAAACAACCTCCGATAACCGATTCTCAACCAATGTTTTTAGCTGAAATGAATGACAATTTCACTGATAGGATATGACAACCGATGGAACCAATATCCACCTATAGGACCACCGATAGCTGGGCTTTAATCACAACACAACTTTACAATAATAATTTTAAAAAGTCTCTGCTCTTCAATCTTCACCCCACATACAGTAGAGTTTTTTGAATGAAGGCCATAAAACAGGAAAATTGGCACATTATACTTAAGCATAGTACTACATGAGAGGGAGTGCTTTATCACGGCCGTTTGCAGCATACATGCCACCTGCCGCACCAAGGTGGTTGCTATGCAACATGTACCTAGATAATGACAAAAACGCATACATGTAACCAGTGTCAGGCAGAAACCCCATCTTTCCTAACCTGTTACTTTCAGGAAATGGAATAAAGAAGTGAACCTGTGTAGCAATGGAGGCCATGTATTTATATTTAGTCATGTCATCTGGTTAACACACTCTTGAAGTTGCATCATTTCAAAAATGTAAAATTTCAAGATCAGCTATGAGTATTTTTGATACTTTTGTAGCATGATGGCAACAATATGGAGAGCTTTTTGCCCTACTGTATGTATAAGAATGAAACTAAAAAGCTTGAGAGCTTGGAGGTGCTTTGTTGAGTGTTGTGTCAACTAAAACAGCAATGTTACACCAGCATGGAAACTCTAACTAACCGTTTATGTGGAATGAATCAATATCGTGGAGAAAATACACAGCCTATTTCTCCAGGGCATATCTTTTTTTTTTTTTTTTAAGAACACAAACGACTGAACTGACAGGCCCCTGGAGTGTGTACTATGTACTGACTGCTGTATGAGACTCAACTTCTGGTCAAGGGCCCACCAAGGGCACAAATGAGGACCCCCTTGTCACGAATTGAGTAGGAATGAGACCCCAAATGCAGGCGACACGAGGCAGCAAACAGGTGAACTTAGATATAATATTTATTAACAAAACTTTTCCACATGCAGCAAAGTCACAGAACATGCCCTTACTATAGTATGTTAGGTAGACTTTATGTATTGCTTAGCAAAATTCCCAATAAAGCTCCTTAGACATTGACTATGCGTAGGTTCTTTAATTACTGGTGAATCAATTTTGTAAAAGTTCAATACAGAAGAAAAAGCACAAGGCATAATTGTACATACCGTAAATAAACTAAAACATCTCTTCTGTGCATCATAGCAAGCTTGCAATATGAAAACTTTCATTATAAGCATCACAAGATTACACAAAATACAGGTTGTATGCTTATTCACTGTACTAAATGCATTGCATTCAAAGATTCAAACATTTAGCAAAGATTAAACAAACTTAGAAAGTCATAATGCTTTAAGAGCTAACACAAGCTAACAAGCAACATGAGCTCTTGTCACTGTGCTGGCATATGAACTGAACTGACCAAACCGACCACCTCAATAAGGACCCTGCTGGGGCTGCCAAGCTGAGGAGAATTACAGGCTAGGGAACATTGTCTTCAACAATCATACAAGGTCTAAGGGTGGCATAATACCACCCAAAAAGAAGACAGCACAGAACATAATACTGGAACTTACGTGACATCGAATTGAACTACGAACCAACAAGAACACAAAGCAAACACAGGGCTTATAGACACAGGATAACAGGGCACAGGTGAAACCAAAATACAATCAACACTGGGACAGGCTGGGGAGCTAACAGGACAAGGTGGAAACACAAGCCTAATCACAGTTCAGGTAGGCAAGACAGGCAAACAGTAAGGCAGACAGGAAACACTAGGAAACAATGCTACAAAATAAAAGCACAACCGCAGCTAGATTCATGTTGATAAGAAGTGAGTGGCAGAAGCTTTAGAAGCATGAGCTCAGTAAACATTTAATTGCCGCAGCGGAAATGAGCATTGCCTACTAGCAACGGGGAAGCTACTTACAGTAAATATCAGCGATATAATTCTGAATCAATAGTAATCAATAAATCTTGTCACCTCACCACTGGCAAGGTGTAACTGATGTGTTGGTTGTATATGCTAATCCTAACCCTATGCTGTATAGGTGGCCAGAATAGGCATACGTGGTTAATACACACATCAAAGTTCTAGGGAAAAAATAAATAAAAGCAAAGAATCAGTCGTCTTTCTTTTGTTTATATGCAGAAGAGGTCACTGTGCTAGGCTGATGTGGCACGGCAAGGTCACAGAGAGCTGCAGTAACAGGACACCCGTGAGAGGTCCCAGTAGTGTCATGGACTAAGAACCAAAAACGCAGAGGGCTACAGGCATGAGTAGCCCTGCAGAGACAGATCGGGAGCAGTACTGTTGATTCCAGCCTGCTGTTGAACCTTCCCTCGGACTATAAGGCTTCATTCTCCATTTAGAATAGCGGTAGGTATTCCGCTACCTTCTGGGGAAAATATAAACATTAATTACACATCATTAATTAATAGTATCATTAATTACACAACAGGCAAATGCAGTGGCATCCTTCATAACCAAACAGTTTGTCTAAATGCCATAATATATACTGTACTGTAGTTTGATGAGTAGGAGAGAAACTTTTCTATGTACCAAGAACTTTCCTTTCAGCACAGGACGGGGGATTGGGGCCGTTCACCTTGGAAGTGGAGTTTCGTGCATTCAACTAGAGTCCTTGAATCATGGCCGTTTGAAATCCAGTCGGACAGAAGCGCACCACTGAAATCTGAGAAGAATGGCTTAGAAATTAATACATTATTACACCCATTCTACACACAAAAGCATGCAGTGCCATCTCCTACAGCTTTGAAATTGTTGGACTTGGATGAACTCAATCAAGAAACTTTGCTCACTTTACTCAGCCAAACTTTGGTCCCTCCGTTGTGGGAGGGACCACATGAACATGGGCTCTCCAGGCATTCCAAGCCAGGCCAGGGGCCTGCCTGTCAATGGAGAGAGGCACCCTGTACACAACGCATAGCATTTTAGATGTTATGTATATGTTGTTATCTTTCTTGTTCATGGTTATTATTGCTGCTACAATATCTGAGGAGCAAGATATTGTAACCAATTAAAAAAACAATTAAATGGCTCTTGTCCTCGTACAGAACAAACATGTTTGAACTTAATGTTGGACAGACCCCGTCTACTCCCAGGTGTTTCTTGGTCTGCGGTCTCTTTACTTTTTCTGTGTAGATGTAAAAATATGGCATGATGTATGTTGCGACGTGCTGATAGATGCAAGCTGGTGACGCGCGAATGATCAATTCATCGCAAGCGTCTCTTTGGAAGATTTATTCCTCCGCAGGATCATCAAGAGAGTGGTTAATATTTCCACCTCCGGATCCATACCGAACTGCCCAGGATTGAACCTTGTGTGTCTGCTTCTGCCTTCCTCCTGTGTTTCCCTCTCAGCTTTCCTAATGTAATTCTGTATTATAAAAAAAGTTACTGCACTCTTCCCGAAAAAAAAAGAGGGGGGGGGGGGGGGGGGGGGGGGGGGGGGGGGTTGTACAATGCAAGATATCAAAATACATTGCCATATGGCCTAGTAGTCATCCAAAAAACTATATTATTTTGTGTAACAGTTTTTCATTTGCACTAAAGATTCCACACTAAGATTACCAGTTGGCTATTTTTTCTATAGTATATAGTATATAGTGTATATATGTATGTAGTCTAGGCTATATTGTAGTATACAATATAGTGAAAATAGCAAATCTACAAACAGTGCATCACATTGCAGTGCTTTGTGAGAAATGTACTTAAAACCAGTGACACCTCTCTGCAATTATGGCACTCATACAGATCAAGCCATGTCCCATAATCCATCCTGATTGTCTAAGATTGGCTTCCAAAGCTCAAATTTCAAACAAAATGCAATAAATCATCACATCACACACAGATGCAGGGGGGAAAAACATCCCTATGTGAGGCTATGATAATCAATGAACTCAGCTAACAGGATTAAAAGGGCACCCCACAATCAGAACCGCAGGCACCACGCACCAAACTAAACCATACACAGTGAGGCTTCAACACGTCGATAACTCAAAACAGCCTCTTCTGTGCAGATAACAAGACAATATTAAAGAGATTCCAGTCCAAACAGAATCAATACCCTCTGTATGACTGGGAATAGCTACCTGTACAGTTATAATCATATTTCTTGGGTTTTCCACAGGTGGTCCGGGGATGACCAGTGGTCCATGAGAATATTCCAGGTGGTCCCCAAACCAGATGATAGAGAGTTGGTTAACCAGATGTAACTCTTTGAGAGCGTAAAAGTGAAACCAAATGGACCCTTGCGGGTCCATTTGGTTTCACTTTTACGCTCTCAAGAGTTAAAATATTCATTTGAATTAGCACAGGTCTACACAACTAGATAATGTAAGATTAATGGTCATTTTTGATCTGTATGTTTGACTATTTTGTCCCAAATCTAACCTGGAATTGTGGACAAAAGCAAAAATAATTATTTAGTTTTGGGGTCTGTGGGGCTAAAATATCATCAAATGGTGGTCCGTGGCTCAAATTCTGAATAAATAGTGGGCCCTGGTATGAAAAAGGTTGAAAACCACTGATATATTTCAACTCAAATGTGTATGAGCTTAAAATATAATACTCTGTGGTACAGAGATACAAATACTAATATTTGTATCTCTGTAATAATAACATGATTGATGCAACACATGGCATTATAGACCGGAGGTCTGTCGGGACAAAACCTCATAACTCCAAAATGCTTATTTTTCCGGGAAATGAAAAATATTGATTTTAAGGAAAACTGTTTTTTCAAAGTTGGTGTTGTGACTTTGCTTTGTTGTGATATTATCAATTACTAAAGGAGAAGGTGGTGGTGGTGGTGTTTTTTTCTTTTTTTTCTTTTCATTGGATTAATATTCCCAAAAAGTTATGAGGACACCTCTCTGGTGCAACCAATGCAATGTGTTTTTGTTCTGAGGTATTCTTTTTATAGTGACTTCACTAAACTATGTGACAACCAGGTAGCCTGGTGACCACTGGGCAGGTGACAGCCAGAATCTAGATGGAGCAGTATGGGTTGGTGCCCCAGCCTGCATCCTCCGTGAGCGTCAAGAAGCCCAAACTGGTGACACATGAGGGCCCTCCTGACAGGAGTAAACCCATAGAGCCTAGTCTCACAGGCCCTGGTCTTTCCCTAGTTTGTCTGAACGAGGGTCACTACTGGGACTTAAGTTGGGACTTGATCACCCCAACTGGACCACCCTGCGAGACCTGGTCCCATCCCATGTGCATCCATGTGATGAATTTGTATGATTGTCATTGACCCCAAAAAAGTTCTTGTTGTTATTGTTAAAGATAGAAATCTGCTGTTTGGCTGCAGCTTATGAGGTCTTCTTCTTAATTTCAACAAATTTCCACATCAGCGTTTGAAGCACAGACATTTAGGCAGCATTTATAAATTGGCGCAGCCAAGAAGTCTGTCTCGAGGGACTATAATTCCTCAAATACCCCACCACAGCACTTCATCTGGAGTGAGGACTCTGCAATCCATTTAAGACACATCATGACTTTAAGTTAGAGTGCACGGTTTTGTGACAGTAATTCCAAAGTAAAGTAGTTTTAAAAAAGAAAGTTTCAACAACAACCTTTGGCAAAACATGTTGTGGCTGTAAAAAGTATGTTTCTGATGTGGAACTGTTTATTCCGAAAGCTAAAGTGGTTGTTAAAATTCAAGACATGTTCACGCAGAGACTTGTGAGAGTGCAGCTGACAGTATGTCAGACAGGCTGAGGTGATCATGTTTGACTTCTTTGAGAGATGATATTTATCACCAGCGTCTATGCCTAAAATACTTGGTTCCGGATGGGCGTCTGAAAATAGCAGATAGAAGCTGCCAATGCAATGTGCTGCAATATTTTGTTGTGATCTTATAGATCAGTCTATGAGAAACTAGCTGGTGTAGAAGTATAAGGCATATTGCATGCATGCTATGTTATATAATATTATACACTGTATTTGCTGATTGTTTGAAGGAAGCCAAGCAAAAATACCTATATGTACCTGGCTATGTACACAAGCTGTAACAATACTGTAAAGCACAACCTTGCACCTTGCTGCATTCATTACCGCTACAGACAAATAGAAATCCTCTTCCCTTTTCAGGCATCAGAAGGTTGGATAGATTGCTGTTTGAGTGCAGCTTTGTGTTACACAATAAGTCTTTCAGTTCAGTAGTGTCTACAGCTGATGAGCTGCAGTGGGAGACTATAGTAGCAAGGCAGATAGAGGGTGAGCAGGGTGCTTTATGGCTGCCATTTTTAATTCCTGTTTCCTGCTAGCAGTATGACTCCATCAATGTTTAACATCAAAGGCACCGTCTCCATGCAGGGTCTAAGTTGTATGAAATTCTGTCCATTGATATAGCACTGTCCACTGTATTAATTGATTGCCAGTATCCCCTGGTGGGAGTTCTGCACTGGTTTTGGTGAATATTAAGTAGTTCCGGTCATTTTGTGGGGTCACTGCGTACATGCAGTAAAAGTAAATTAATTAAAAAAAAATCTAATTGTATTGTTGAATTATTTCTAAAATTTTAGGACGTCCTTTGTTCATTTTTGATCCCCATTATAAGGAACTACTTTTTGGGCGTAGTGATATGGACACAAAGAACGTAGTTCCCAGTAATAGAGGGGTCATAAATGAACAATGGACCTGCTAATATTTTAGAATTAGAATTAAATTACTTTTACAGCGTGGCCCTGAGTGACCCCCACAAAATTACCATAACTACTTCATATTTCACCAAACCCAAAGCAGAACTCCCACCACGGGATGCTGGACATCAATTAATACAGTCGACACCACTGTATCAATGGCAAGCATTTCATACAAATTAACTTAAAAAAAACCTGAACTATGCCTAGCTTAGTGGTTAGAACATAGCATCTGTGACAAATTACTTGAAATTTAGGCAAGATTTTAGACTGATTCGAGCCCCATTGACTTACATTTGTACAAATATGTGGAAAAGGCTCCAGACAATGGATCATATTAGTAGATGATTAGCCTCTGGCCTACAGAACACTGACAAAGGCCTGCTCTTTTAATACATTTCAGACCTCAGCTCCATTTAAAAAAATGACACCCTAACCTGCGACCGTACCCGAAGATCAGTCTTTCTGCTCCTTGGCTTCTCCTCCTTCTAGCAGCCACCCTGGACTATGAGTTCTCCAGCTTCTCTTTCTGTTCTACTGACATGGTTCCCAGCCAGGCTGTATGTACCATGTCACATAGATAGACCCTTCAGCTCAACCCAAATGTCTGACGACAAAGGGATACAGAGAGAACAGTAAAATAAGAAAACAAACCTGCAGAACCCTTCATTCTGAAACTTTGGCCCATTATTGATAGATGCCGTTGCTTCATAGTCAGACTATGCACAGCAGCAAGAGGGAAGAGCTCAGGCCTCTTCCTATTTCCTTCACAGCAGGTGATACCAATATTAATTAAGACTCTGTTCCACTCAGAGAGTGTTGCTGTTGTGCACAGAGGTTCTCTGGAAACACTGCTAAACCAGTGGATCTCAAAGTACACTTGGGTGCAGGTTCCCAATGGCCTAAAATGGGTGAGAGTTCTTCTTTAACTTTAATTTAAAGAAGCCCCAGGCTTCTTTAAATTAAAAGAATTGAGTACCACTGTGCTACACTAAATGGAACGGATCGAGGGAGCCTTATTGTATAATTGGTAAGACCTATGGGAGAAGTATAAGGTAGGGGGTAGAGTTATTTCCATACAAGAACACAAAACACACACCCCCAGATGTTTATTCTCATGCTATAATTATTCAGTCAGTGCCTTCCTTATGGAAATAAAATGAATTGTCGACACCCAGTTCTGCAGGTCCTGACCCAGTGGCCGAACGCAACCCCTGCTACGACGATATTCTGACCTGGGATTCTATTCTTAGACACAAAGCAAAAGCCTCCTCATGAATATGTATTGATGCCTTTGTAACGCCGGGAGTGTTTTCTTCCCTCCTGTCTTCTCGTGACCACATCTCGGAAGCACTCAACATCAGACGGGCCCTGCAGTGCACACTCCTGTTCCCCATGGCCCCATGGGGCCTTTGAAGTCAGTATACTCCAGACCAAAGATTAACAATTTAGGCAATTAGCAGACACTATTATTCCAGAGCAATTTACACTGTAAGAATGAAACATGGTAATATGTTTGTACATCAAATGCATTAAAAGAAATGTCATCAAGAATCACATAAGCTTGTACAATTAAGATTGGAGTGTGCAGTTCTGATTGCAATGGGAAGAGCATTCCATAGTTTCTTAGGGTCATATTGGACCATTCAGTTGCCGTGAAGAGCAAAGGTCCGTTTCTCAGTGGATTTATGATCTACTGTATGATGGTTAAAAATCAAATTGAGCGCCCATGTATATTCAAAAAAAAAAAAAAAGAAAGCAAGGAAAATCCATAGGAGACAGAATAAGACAGTATTATCTAAAATTCATTCTGTTTCATGCATTAGTTTTCCCCAAATGCAGTTTCCCAACTGTGCTGACCTCATCACATTTTGTCACATTTGTGATGACAGCTCTGGACATATTTTGGGTTATGGAGCCCCCATGTTAATCGCAAAAATGAGGGAAATGAGAGTTCCAACTCTCATTTCCCTCATTTTTGCGATTAACATGGGGGCTCCATTTTAATCGCAAAAATGAGGGAAATGAGAGTTCCAACTCTCATTTCCCTCATTTTTGCGATTAACATGGGGGCTCAATTTTTTTGTTAACCTTAATAGATGAACAATCCACTGGGAAACAAACCTTTTTCTCTCCGTGGTCTGATATGACCCTATATTAGTTTGGGAGCTAGAAAGGAGAACAGTTTGGGACCTGTGTTTTTAGTGGATGATCCTCTCTCATCCCTCCTGGAGAGGGACAGACGGATATAGCACAGGAAGATACACTGATCACTCTGGAGGGAGGGAGGAATGCTACGCCTCTTTGATGTATGTCTACCTGAGGAAATTAGATGCTGATCGTTCGGAAGCCTATAATGCTGCCATTCTATCTCCCCGTATGGCTCATAATGACGCCGGATCCTTTGATGATGAAGAACCCAGTTCAGATTTTCTTCCATATGCATGGTGCCTCTAGCTTTGTTAGATGGTAGAAAGTGCAGTGACAGCAAACAAAGATGAGAGAGAGAACTGTTGGCATGTTTTTTTCCTTAATCTTTCTTCAGGTTCATTGAGCTCGTGTACGTTGTTCCTCTGCAAGACATGCCCTTGATGTTCTCAGTTACATTGCCATTCACACATCAGGCAGATCATCCACCGGTGATGCTCGAGTGTCAATAGTCACTGTGGATGGATGTCACATACATGTATTATAATCATAATGTAAAAGTTCCAAGGTTGGGGCCGTTGGACCCTAGCTAATATCATGGCGTTAGTGAGCAAAAGCGGGCCCTAACCTTAGATAAATGAATAATAAATGGGGCATAAAGGTATGAACAAAGACCACTTGTATTAGCAAATAACTCCACGGTTAAGAAAAGGTGCACAGGGTCAGTAGCGTAGTTAAAGCAGTGACATTATGCTCCAAGGCTTGTTTGAAACACAGCCCATTGATCACAAGAGAGCACTGTTAGCTAGCGGAGTATGAATATTTATGAGGAGCAGCCATGTAACTGAAGGAGCTCTCAAGTCTCTGTAGACCACTGTCTGGTTTGTACAGTATGTGTATACACAGACCAGACCATTGCATTTCTATTTATATATTTTCATACTCTGCATAGGTCACTACTGTCACAACACACACACACACACACACACACACACACACACACACACACACACACACACACACACACACACACACACACACACACACACACACACACACACACACACACACACACACACACACACACACACACACACGCACGCACAGATATGTGATGTGATGCGACATGACTGGAATGGATATGAAACAAACAACAGAATAGATTAAAACAACAGACGTTATTATCCTATATGCCATCTCTGGATTGGGGATTAAACAGATAATAGCACACAAACTGTACATCTGAACATAATCAATTATTTTTTACATAAGCAGTTAGTCTGCAAGTAGTACATACTCTTACCCTACTGTACATGTGTAGCTAAATCAAATTAAATACAATACAGTAAGTATAGTGGACAGAATGAACCCACAGCACTCTGAACTGCACGTTGCTGGTAATTTACGTGCAGACGATGCTCAGTCAGTGTTAAGCTGCAGGGAGATGGAAGTGAAAACGGGTTCAGGCAGTGGCTGACTGGGGGCTATTTATAGAAGAAAACTACTGTTACCACTCCGACCGGGTGGCGTGCTATCAGAGAACCTCTCCACTGCAGTCGTAGAAGGTTACAAAGGGAAATATTAGTAACCTATAATCCAATCGTCCCGTGCAGGGCCTATATGCGCCTAAGCTGCAAAGAGTTTCTTCCCTCAGTTAATTCTCTCGCCCTGTCATGTTCATCGGTGGCTTTTTAATCGCTATAACCACTCACTCCCCTCCTCCCCGGTCCCACTCCTGCAAGGCGTGGGAATTAGTATTCATGTTTTGAGAGCTGGATGAATTGCATAAAGCCACAAAGCATGGCGTCGAGAGGGAATAGGTAGGTCTATACTGTGCCATACTAAGGGGTACGTGTGCAGAACTATGGGGCTACAAATAGGGAGAAACACCAATTAAAGGAGGATTTATACTTAGTTGCTCATTGGTGTCATGCACCAAAAACAGCAGATTTAGAAATAGCAGATTTTTTCCACAGCATTTCGTGTTGCTAAAGATGGAGAGGATAAAACAAAGACACACCAGTGTTTGATTGTTTTCCTATATCTTGTCACATGGACATAGGAGAGGAGGAGCAGGGTATTAGTCTCCTACTGTAAATTCAATACAGAAGTGAACATGAGAAAGATTACTTATTAGAATTGTATTGTTTTGCCCAATTGCCCAATTATGGAATTTATTACCTACAGTATGTAGACCATGGGTAGATATTATTGGCCTTTGGATTAAAGCGTCCCAAATGTATATATTTATACTTCCACTGAGACACCTCCAGCCCGGCTTCTTTCTATGTCTGAGGGGAGACCGTAAACTCCAGCTGAGGGGAGACAGTGAGCTCCTGGTCCCAGCTGAATTTGAGATTGATGTTCCAGGCAGCGCCTTATAGGTCTTCGATTTTGTTTCACCTGGAGTTGCAGAGTCATGCTCTTGGCAGCACTTCCTGGCCACCTCACACTGTCCCCTGTGTGTCACATGTCCCACGCAATCACACATGAACGCACGTTTATGTGTATGCAAGGAGCAATCCTACAGGTGCACACACACGCATGCACGCACGCACGCACCACACACGCTCACATAAATAAATATGCTTTTCCACTTTGACAGTGCAATGCTGTGACCTTGCAGTTAACCTCTGTTTACAACAGACCTAACCCTGCCCTGATTGGATATACCACGCACGCACACACGACACACACACACACACACACACACACGCACGCACACACACACGCACAGACACACATGCACATTCACACACACACTCACATGTATGTACACACGTGACCACTAGTGCTGAATAAAAAAGATGTGAAAAGTTGAAAGAACAGCACATCCACAAAAAAATGAAGGCCAGTAAAAATAGAGTCCACACACTAAGCAGAGTAACTTCCTGACAAACGATTCTTATTCACAATATACCACTGAAGAATTAATTGCACGCGTTTAGTGTCTCATTTGTATGATTTCCATTTTTATTATAGACCCATGTCGGTGTTGTTTTACAATCATACCACTTAAGCCCTATAGTATAGTTGGTCATATGGCGAATAACAAAAATAGCTGCTGATCTACAAGATCACAACAGCACATTGCGATATGATGCGTTGTGAGCTTCTATAGCTATTCCGACGGTTGTCTTCTTTTTTTTCTTTTGCCTATAATGACATGCCCAAAATATGGATGCCAAGTTATACCAGTATGTATTCATATTTTTTCTCTTCTTGAGTATGGTAGCACCAATCACAGAAGTTTCTTTGTCTTTGCCATTGAAATTCGAATGTATGCCTTATTTATGTGATTAAGACTGGAGTCCTTCAATAATTCTTATTCAGCTTATCATGAAGATTTGGTCTTTGTGTTGCAAATGCAATTAAAAAAGAAACATGATAATTGCATTCTTCTAGTGAAAGAGGTTAACAGCGTATTAGTCCAAAGTTGGATTTCTTGGAAGTCATATTTCTGGATAAACGTTTTAATTTTATAGATATACTGTATAATATATATAATATAATATAATATACATTATGTACATATATGGCACTTAATGACACAAAATCAAAATAAAAACAACACAATTGAAATAAATGTGATTGTGTATAACAAACAAACAAAAAAAGAACACATAGAATATAAATAATCATTCAAGAACTGAGGTGTTTGCAGCATTGGCTGCTCATGCTTGTTAGCTATAAAGTGAATGAGTGATCACTTGGGTTAAGGACAATGGTGTAAATACAGGCAACCCATCACTAATAATATAACATATGCCAAATGAGAGTTCTTCACTGCATCAATGTGTTATACTTAAATTCACCAGGCGGTGTGTTTTCACTATGGCATATTGTTGTGTGGAATGTCATTACATCACTGTTGCAAGTATAAATAGGCCTATCGTTTTGGCTTAGTAGTGCAAGAACAAACACAGTGTATACACGTGGACAGCAGACACACAAGGTCCGGCGTGAGAGAGAGGGAGGCAGAGAGAGGGTGAGAGAGAGAGGGAGAGGGGGTTAGAGAGAGGATGAGGGAGAGAGGGTAGGTAAGGGAGGGGAACATCTAAACATAAATTCAATTAAATATGATTGTATGCTTTTAAGAAGCACTTAATAAAAAAATAAATAAAACACTAAAGTTACAACAGTGCCTTGTCCTTGTTAGATACGACAAAGACGTTTGGTCATTTCAGTTTCCTTGTCGCTGTTGTTGTCCATGAAAAAACAATAGTACTTAAAAAAAACAAAAGGATCAATACCCAACCCGAATTCCTCTGGTCGAGGTCGGTGAGATATATAATTGTCCCCTCGACATTGATTCATTCATCCTATACATCTGCCCTGCAGATTGCTATTCAACTTTGGAGAGTGCATAAACAACGCAGGTCCATTTCCACACTTTAATTAAAGAGCTATAAATGAACATTCTGGTACTGTGCATATATATAGGCAGTTAGACGTAGGCAGAGTCGCTCGACTGCGTGCGGCCAAAGTTAGGCATGCTCATCCTCGGCAGGTCCTTGTTGCGGATCTCGTAGATGGACTTCCTCCGGGCGCGCACGCCTCGCACGGCCGCCTTGATCTTTCTCCAGCCGAGGTGGTTGAGCTCGGCCAGGTTCAGCAGCACGCAGATGCCGCTCACGGCGAACATGAACACCAGGAACACGGTCTTCTCAGTGGGCCGGGACACGTAGCACTCGACGTCCTTAATGCACGGGTAGCGGTCGCACTCGTACACGGCGGGCACGTTGAACCCGTACAGGAAGTACTGGCCCACCAGGAAGCCGATCTCCAGGCCGTTGCGGAACACCACCTGGATGATGTAGAAGCGCGAGATGCCCTCCTGCCGCCGCATCTTGGAGCGTGAGTTCCTCAGTGCCGAGCCGCCAGGCATCATGTCCTTGGCCATGTCATCCTGGTCGGCCGCCGCCGCGTCCTTGGTGGAGTTCTCCGAGTTCTGGAGCACCACGCCGTTGACGTTGACCTTCTTGCCCGCTGCCGTCATGGAGGAGGCGTCGCCGCCGCCGTGCTCCTTGGAGGAGTCCTGGTCCTTGTCCAGGGACAGGTAGACAGTGGAGAAGCGCCGCTCCTTGTTCTTGGCCGACTGATGCACAGAGTACGTGATGAAGCAGAGGCTGGGGCAGCACACCATGATGATCTGGAACACCCAGTAGCGGATGTGTGAGATGGGGAAGGCCTTGTCGTAGCACGCCTGGTTGCAGCCTGGCTGCAGGGTGTTGCACACGAACATGGTCTGCTCGTCGTCATAGACCGTCTCGCCAACAATCGCCACGATGAGGATGCGGAAGATCACCACTACCGTCAGCAGGATCCTACAGAAGCAGGAAGCATATTTTAGATCACAGAACTTGTGAATCAGCAATGCATTTTTCTTTTGATGATGCCGATCATCAGCATCAGCCGATGATGACAGAAAGAGCAGACCGGATACAAATAACTCATGATTCGGTTTGCAATTTAAGCAGTTCTAAACAATTAAGCTCAATTAGGGAACGCAATGTATCATGAATCTGACAGCAGCCAGTTAGTACTGGGGAGCTGTCCAGTGCTGAAAATCACTGAAATAACAGCACGCTGGCTTTCCATACACACATAGTATAGACTACAGGCAATTAACATTACATTCATTGGGTATGACTTCGAATAATTCCTCTAAATGTTACCGGTAAATCGAAAATTTCGGGGCGTCTCTCAGCATGCAAATATAATATGAACACACTGTTTCCACGATAAACTGGCCATCGCCGATCTTTAAGGTATACTTACACATTGTGCACGTATACATTTCGGGAGGCGTAATATTGTTCTCTGGCTCTCGCTCAGGATCATCAATTCAATTCAAATAACCTTTATTGAAAACAAACGTTTACTTTGCCAAGGCAAATGTCACATCATAGGTAACTTTTGCACTTCAAGGCTCTTACCTTCCGATCATAGTCGAGTGCTGCTGGACAGCAGCCTCCAAGAGACGCTCGAGTATGGTCCACTCCCCCATGATTGTTCATTCGGAATACTGGCGCCTCGGAGATGTTAAAAAAAGAAAAGGAAACAGGGGAATGTATTATTCCCCGTCTATTCCTCCTTCGACACCGGTATGTTTTGATTTGAATGCATTGATGGCTCCGTCGCCGTCTCCCTCCACCTGCTGCTATAAACTGCTCGACTGCCCTTTGAAGCTCTGGTTACAAAAGATCAACCCCTGATCCATGAACACTTGAACTTCGAGGTCCCTTATTAGCAGCCTATGGAAAGCCCGTGAGGTTTTCGATCCCCGCCGCGCACGGATCGCAACACATGCATGCAGGCTGCACGCCACGTACGGCGCTCCTTTCACGGAGGGGCGAACAGCCGAGTGTTACTGGGCAAGCGCTAATCCCGCTTTAAGTAGACGCCTGTTACGTCACACGCACACACAGGTTGGTTTGGTCGATGGCAGGGACGTGGACACATAGACATCAAAGGGGGACTTCTTCAGCCCCTTGCCCCTTTTAACCCTTCCCTTCCCCACGAATGCAGCATCTTCTATGGTGAGTCCATAGCTCCACTGCGGCTGCTTTATAGAAGCAGTGGAGCTATGAACCAGAACTATGGTGAGTCTCGTTCCATTCCAGTTTGTCCCAGAGTTTCGTGAATTTACAGGCGAATTTCACCCATTTTCAACATTTTACTGTGACATTATAGAGATGTTGGATATATATATATATATATATATATATATATATATATATATATATATATATATATATATATATATATATATATATATATATATATATATATATATATATATATATATATATAAAAATCCTCCCATTCTGTGTTTCCTAGAATTGAAGCTCTGAAAAACATGGTCACCATGGTGAAACCGTGAAACACATCTTGATGACATCATCAAGATGTGTTTCCTTTATGCTTCGGGGTTCGGCCCCTCCCCCTGCCCCTTTACCACTCTCTGCACGTCCCTGGTTGATGATGCTGCTGGGGGGGCAACGGTGGGGGCTGGGGAAATGCGGAGAGGGGGGGGGGGGGGGCTTTTGAACTATACCTTCCAGGTGAAAGATTGGAGGAAAGGAACATATGGTACTACCCGCGGGGCGAACAACAACACGTTAAGTTGCTCATGATGGTGATGATGAAGCAATTATGAAGTGAAGTTTTAGTCGCCGAGGGTCAGGGTCTGTCTGTGCCTGCTGTCTGGAACTGAGGATGCTGAATCTGATATCACATGGTGGGCAAGGCATGCAGAGGCTGTGTGTGTGTGTGTGTGTGTGTGTGTGTGTGTGTGTGTGTGTGTGTGTGTGTGTGTGTGTGTGTGTGTGTGAGAGAGAGAGAGAGAGAGAGAGAGAGAGAGAGAGAGAGAGAGAGAGAGAGAGAGAGAGAGAGAGAGAGAGAGAGAGAGAGATGGAAGGAGATACTGTAGGTGAAGATGAATAGTGATATTGTATTATGAAGGAAGGGAGGGAGTGAAATATAAAGATTTTTAGGGCCAGGTATACACACACACACACACACACACACACACACGTTCTAGAGAGAGAGAGAGAGAGAGAGAGAGAGAGAGAGAGAGAGAGAGAGAGAGAGAGAGAGAGAGAGAGAGAGAGAGAGAGAGAGAGACAATACTCTGCTTGCATAATACAAGGAGTCACAGTGGAACAGTGTGAGCTCCAGGATAGCTCCCTAATCTCTTTACTGTTTCCTTGAAACACAGCTTAAAGTCTCCATGTAGCCTACAGAATTTTGCAGTGCCATGCTATTGCACTATTGTTCTATTTTTAATTGGCCAATTCAAACTAAATGAGAGTATTTAGGAAGCACTTCAATGACTTTGGACCTTATCTTCATACTATAAGGTCCTCACTAATGCATTCATGTAGACTCAGTGACTTGGTTTCTTAAGATGGGCTGTGACCAGTTCAGATACCATGCCTCCAGTGACATAATCAATGGGGATTACTAATAAACTGTAGGCTTTTCTTAGCCAGCTTTGCCCACCACAAGACAAGGCTGAGAATCAGTCGAATGCTCCTATAAAGATGACACAGGTACCTCGTCAACTGTTTTAATGGAACTACAAATCACCTCTATATGTCTCCAACTTATGAGCCTCTTGTGAAAAGTCAGTGTGCCTGAAGTATATTTTACTCAGACTTTAGTGTTTCTTTGTTTGTTTATCTGCTAAAATCCCAGAGGATTCCCTGTGCTCTATTATGTTACTAATGCTCACTGATAGACTCCACTAGCTACACATAGTGGTTAAATTTCAACATTACAATTTTTTTTATTTTTTATCTTCATAATGAATTCTACAAACACAATTTGAGCTTGTTACAGTATATTGACTATTGTGATATTTCTCAGAGGAAGAAATTATTATTTTGTAAAAAACAAAAAAAAAAAAAAAAAATAGATAAACACGAGAGTTGAGTGACAGTGACGAAGCCAACTGTGTTATTATTATTTTATTTGTGACTTGAATAAAGTGTAAGCAGCTTGAGTATTGCTTTAACCGTCCATTCTTGATAAGAGAGGCAAGAATGAAACAAATTAAGGTCGTGGTCCTTTGTTTATTTTACAAAGCAATAAATATCCATGTAAAAATCATTTCATTTTTTGTCTCAGAAAAGATGAGCACATACAGTATATAATAAATTGCACTTAGTGTGTAAACATAAACTGTACAACAACAATAACAACAACAACAACAATCTCATAAAGGAAAACGCTGCCTGGTTGTCTGTCATTCTCGCATCCACATCTGCAGGCGGAGGTAATGTAAAGTGTTGTAAAGCATTGGGTTGTCTGTCGTTTAGAAACACTTCCTGTGCACAATGGAGGGGCCAGCCTCGTCGTACTCCCCCTTGCTGATCCACATCTGCTGGAAGGTGGAGAGAGAGGCCAGGATGGAGCCTCCGATCCAGACAGAGTATTTACGCTCAGGGGGGGCGATGATCTGTGGGAGAGAGAGAGGGAGAGAGAGTGAGGACCAGGACCAGTTGCCATGTTCATTTATTACAAGTGTCTTTGGGCTTGTATTTTCTTTTAAACCATTTGTAACTATAGCTGTGGGTAGGCTTGTTTCTAAAGTGGAGCTGATTATTTTAAAACAGTGGTCCTCAAACATTTTTTCACGTGAAGGTCCCCCAGATTAATAGATAATGTTGCGTATGCACCTGTGTATCATCTTAATATTTGGTGTCTAAGTTAGATTATGATAGCATTGTTTATAGTTGGGGTTGTCCCACCATGTTAGTTATAATTAATACTTGAAATTATGCTTCAATGAGATTCATCTGTAATTTTGCACACGATCATTGCACTTTGTATTCACTAGAATTCACTCGTCAAGTGTATTGCTGTGTTACATTATATGCCCTCTTTGTGAACCGGCTGGCAAAATAAGCCTATTTTATTTTGGCCCATAGGCTTGGAACGACGTTCAATCCAGACTCCTTGATGTCATTTTAGGACTTTTAAAGAGATTACAGCGGAAGTTTCTCGCCACAAGCAGTTCCTGCATTGGAGTTTATTTCATTTTACGGGTGTTTTATCATTGCTTGGCTTTAATCATAAATTGTATTTATGTGACTGGTGACTGCTATGTGTGTAATATCTTTGGTATTTTTGGTATTCTATTCTTTACGCATGCCTTTTGGCATTCTTGCAACACATATGTTGTCTGAGATATTATTACTGATTAAATAAATGTTCAACTTTATATACATAGCCCCTTTTTTTAAATAACCAATCTACAAGTTCATGTCTGGCAAAAAGGACCCAAATAACCATCTCTAAACGACTGGCTATGAAACAGTTGCTTATACAGTATAGTTTGTGCTTCTAAACACCCTAGCTTTAAGTTTCACACAGCAGCAGCAGATGATGCACTACACACCTTGATCTTCATGGTGGATGGTGCCAGGGCGGTGATCTCCTTCTGCATGCGGTCAGCGATACCAGGGTACATGGTGGTACCACCGGACAGCACGTTGTTGGCGTACAGGTCCTTGCGGATGTCGATGTCACACTTCATGATGCTGTTGTAGGTGGTCTCATGGACACCGGCAGACTCCATGCCTGTGGTTAGGAGAGAGGGGATGTATGTTATTGTGACGAACAGTGCTTGGGTTAAAAAGCACCCAATTGCTTTAATTGAGTAAGAGTATCATTGCGGCAACAAAGAAACACAATCAGAAGTGAAAGTATTTGAGTAATTAGCGGTTGGTACCAGAAATAATGCTATGCAAATAGCAGATCAAGCTCACAAGGCTTTTTGTCATGGCATTTTGTGAGCTTGAAAATCATATATTTTCGAGTAATTGATATAATGTAATAGTTATTGTATGTTTTGTAATATTCGTTCAATTCACATCTATGAAGTAACTAGTAGCTAAATCAACTAAAAGGGTAGTGGACTATAAGCTCAATATTAGCTTCTGAGATGGAGAGAACACAAAGTATTAAAAATGAAAAATTAAGCACTAGAAGTAAGTACTTTAGTATACTTGTGTACAGCAGTTGAGTAAATGTACTTAGTTACACTCCACCACCGTGTTGAGGAGGAGGAATAAACATGTTGATGTGCTGCATAGTGATGGATGCGTTCTCAGCGGTTCAGAGAAGGTTTTGTTGACAGTGGGGTGCCAAACACACAGCGAGGGACACCCACCGATGAAGGAAGGCTGGAACAGGGTCTCGGGGCAGCGGAAACGCTCGTTGCCGATGGTGATGACCTGGCCGTCGGGCAGCTCGTAGCTCTTCTCCAGGGAGGAGGAGGAGGCAGCGGTGGCCATCTCGTTCTCGAAGTCCAGAGCCACGTAGCACAGCTTCTCCTTGATGTCCCTGACAATCTCACGTTCAGCTGTTGGGGGGGAAGGACGCGGGAGTGTTTAATGGACAGACAAGGATTTCAAAAAGGCTTGAAGAGTTTGTTGTGGTGGAACTAATTACTGTTATGTTCTACTACTCACCGGTGGTGACAAAGGAATAGCCGCGCTCAGTCAGAATCTTCATCAGGTAGTCGGTAAGGTCGCGACCGGCAAGGTCCAGACGCATGATGGCGTGGGGCAGGGCATAACCCTCATAGATGGGCACGTTGTGGGTCACACCATCACCAGAGTCCAGAACGATACCTATGGAAGGACTCATGGTTAGTTCAGCAGCCAGTTCAGTTCAGAATGATAACATGTCAAATTCTCATCTAAAGAACAAGAGACTATGTACGCCAATGGCTTAGGATGAATGATTTTGGTGACATAATTCTGTATCATATAATGATAATGATAAAGATTGTTTTCATCCAACTTGAGGACATGAGAGGTTCTGTTCCATAACTGTGTAGCAGCAATTACAACTTTTTCTTTGACCTGATGCAGCAATTATAACTTTGACCCTATAACTATGACTACCTACTGCATTAAAACCATTATGCAATACTGCAATTACAGATTATATTATATATCTGCTCTGTATGAGTGGACATAAAAGCCATTGCTTCGAGGCTGAGCATCAAACTCCTACAGTTAGAGCATCTGGTCTCACCTGTGGTACGTCCGGAGGCGTAGAGAGACAGCACAGCCTGGATGGCCACATACATGGCGGGGACGTTGAAGGTCTCAAACATGATCTGGGTCATCTTCTCCCTGTTGGCCTTGGGGTTGAGGGGGGCCTCTGTGAGGAGGGTGGGGTGCTCCTCTGGTGCCACACGCAGCTCGTTGTAGAAGGTGTGATGCCAGATCTGAGGAGTTGAGGAGAGGCCATTAAGCATAATGATAAAGCAAAAAGGCCAAATAGAGCTCCACGCCACAAAGTTACAATTAGCTAATCACTGCCTTTTAATCCATATTATTCACAGCTATTGTTGTTCCTAATATGGAATTAATCCATTATTAGGAATAAGTGACTAAGGATCTGGCTACAGAGCACCAGATTCCTAGGACTTCTGAGCATGATTTATACTACGGAGTGATATTTTTATCAGACTTATAATAAATGCATGGCCCTGCTTTTCCTCCAAAGTCTGGGGTTATTTTCGTTGACGTCTGAGTGCCATGTCTTTCTTTCGGGACAAGCTCTGTCACAAAAAATTAACTGTGTCAACAAAAAAAGACTTGAGCCTAAAGCGTGGTTTATACCTCGCACTACGGAGTTGCGTCTCACATGTCAGAAATGGCAGATCTACGAGTTCAGAGTGCATCTCAGCGTGATGCGCTGTGGGCTTGTAGATCTGGCAAAGTGTGGTGGTCATGGATGCTCACCTTCTCCATGTCGTCCCAGTTGGTGATGATGCCGTGCTCGATGGGGTACTTCAGGGTCAGGATACCTCTCTTGCTCTGGGCCTCGTCCCCCACGTAGGAGTCCTTCTGCCCCATGCCCACCATGACACCCTGGGGGGAGAGAAGGGAGACGTCTCATTACAAACCAGAGAGGGACACATCTAAAGATGGGATCTTTAGATGTGGATCAATGTATATGGGTTGTGAGCACATTCTTGTTTTTGGTGGTTGTTCTTCACAAAATAAAAACAACAATTTTCAAGTATTTCATGAATAATATCAAGTAGTTCCCAAAAATTAAATAACAAACATTTAAGTACTGAAAATACCGCATTGTGATTTTGCAGAGTTGCCATTTTCACTTATCTGGGTCTCTGAACTAGTTTGGGAACAACTGAACTAAAGCCTCAAATATTAGACCCATGCTATTCGTCGACATCACTCATAGTGGCTAAAGAGTTTGTACGAAGGCGTACCTGGTGACGAGGGCGACCCACGATGGACGGGAACACGGCACGAGGAGCGTCATCTCCGGCAAAACCAGCCTTCACCAGGCCAGAGCCGTTGTCACACACAAGAGCGGTGGTCTCATCATCGTCACACATGATGTCAGCTGGGTTTCTGTTGGGACAAGGTATAGCACCTTCATTAGATACTTACTACTTACTTACAAAAAGGGAAATAAATGTTATCTTAAAAATACAACACGACTCCTGTAAGTAATCAGTTGTACATCAAATCTCCTCACTGAAGATACCATATTTACAAGCTCACGTCATGTTGTGAGCTTGTAGACCTGCTATTTTGGCCAAATGATTGCCCCTCCCAGAATAGGGTTGAATAGGTATCGACTGTAAAACTCTAGCTGTTAATCTGGCCGATTAACAGCTAGAGTTTTACAGTCGATACATGCGTGTACTGAACGGATTTTCTTTCAAGCTGTGCCTAGATTAAAAAACTATGATCTCGCTGTTGTTGTCAGAAACGCCTATGACTCTTCATGCTATACAGGATTATGCGTTTTAGATTTTGTTTGGTTATTCAAAGATATCAAATAGCTGCATAGATGCATAGCTTTATGATGGTGATGGTTACCACCAGTACCAACACAATACCCAGCTTTTACTGATACAGTAAGTGGGGGAAAAATAATTGTTGAAATAGTTCTACATACTGTAGGCAGCATTGGATTGGTGTCCATTTGCCAGTAACCTAATCAATCCATAGTAGAAATACCCGATGTTCAAACATGAAAAGCCCATATGATAAGTTCCAAAACGGAAGTGAATCCCAAGTTTGCGTCTCCAGGTAGTCCAGTGAGCAGTGCACCCCTTCTGCAGATAATGTGTTGAGTCGATCAGTCATGCTACTCACCAGATCAGCACCAAGAGCTTGTTCCTGTCACGGTAGTAGTGCAGTGTGGTAGAGAAGCTAGAAGGCCAACACCATTATATAGCCCTCCTCCAGCACACATGTTGCCGCCTCTCCTCCAGGCGCGCCCCCTCTTCCCGTATTTGGTGACCCCCCCTCATGAGTCTCCATGAATGGAAGAGCTTGCAGGGAGCAGGCCAGGGGGAGGCCCCTCCCGCCAACAGTCCTCCTTGGCGTCCATGTATGGAGTGGGGCCACGCATGTGGAGGAGGAAGAAGTGTTGGGTTGTGATGGTGCCAAAAGGCATTTCTCTATTTTCAACACCCCGATAGGAGCGATCGGACCCCCCAAAGCAAATGTTATTCATGGGATAAGGTTTCAAGCATCTTGCTAATGTCACACCCCTGAAGTTGATGGGGTGCGTATTGTCGCCCGTCTGTGAATGTTTGTATTCAGAGATACATGCATATTGCATATACAGTAGACTGTGGGAAGAACTCTCCTGTCATTTTACCAGTGATATTATACTGTATATCCCTTTATAATAGAAACCAGTCAAAGGTCAACTCACTGCCTTGGTAGCTTGTCACATTCTCCGATTGTAATGATTTGGGCCAAAATGTATAGGCTAAATGTCCACTAAATTGATTGCTGCAAGTAGGCTATAATCACATGCTGAATACATTACTATAGCGACAAGCCATGTAAAAGAAAGCGAAATAGCCGTTTGCAATGTATCACTTCTATTGAAAATATGGAAATGCTTTGCCATTTTAATTCAATACCATGCCAAAAATAGGGACACTTCACTGAGAATCATAGAACAAATCAAGTCTTCCCAAAATGGATGTATTGTCTAATTGGAAATGAGCAATGTTATGAATTCATTTTGTCAGTTTCACAGTCCCAGCTCTAAAGAGTAGCATGTAATCCGCTTGGACACAGTTCAATAGTATCTGTTACTGTATTAGTATCTAGGTAGTTAACACTTATCACTGTATCATCACACTGTAGGTGTAAATGGGCTCCTGTACTGTAACAAGCACAAGCAGGTTTGACCTCCCCCTGTGACCATTGGAGTCACACAACCAATGGTGTGGGTGAGGTAATTCACAGACACCAGTGTTTTAGACACAGAGCCCACCCACATTCTGCCTGTGAGCATCTGTCAGCTCAGCTGTGCTGGTGGATCTGCTGTGTGTGTGTCAAAGAGCTGGCAATGTTTTGATTTTTTTGTATTTTATCAAAGCCAGGAAAAAAGACATGTGAGATGATGTCTTTATACCCATATAGGCAGTGTAAAGGTCCAATTTTTCAATACTTTTACTCCTACTCCACTACCTCACAAATATTATTCCTTTTACTCCAATACAATCATTTGACAAATTGAGTTACTAGTTACATTTTGATTGTTATAATCCTAGAGAGATCATTATTCATTAACTACTTCAACGTGCAATGTTTTGTGAGTTTGTAGATTGGCATTTAGAAAAATTAGTAGATTTACTTTCTGTATGCAAACAATTTTGTGCTTACTCAATTACATTTTGAATACGAGACCAATATATGTAACTAGTATTTCGTCTGTGCTATTGGTACTTGTAGTACAAAAGTAGCTCTTCACCACCGACTACAGGAATCAAACGAAGCAATGCCTGCACTTCATCATTTGATACGTTTGAGGTCCAGAGGAACCAGGAAATGGAAAACGGAAGAAGCAGATAGTGGAGAAAGAAAGAATGAAAGCATATCATTCAGAAAGAACAAAAGAAAGTAGATAGTTCCCAAAGAAAGAAGATATTCCGGGAAAACAATAAAAGGAGCAGATAGTTCCAAAAGAAAGCAGATAGGAAAGGAATAAAGGAGGCGCCACCTATTGTAGAGAGCACCACAGAAAGAATAAAAAACATTACATGAGAAGTTACTGTAGGAAGGTAGTGGTACTGGTGGGTGCTATTATGATCCTGCACAGTGTAAAAAAGTACACTTTCAGAATTTAAGCCATGGGAAGCTATTGAAAAACAGCAGAAGTATAGGCTCATAGGGGCCCTGGAACTACATATATTCAGACGGTGGTTGGTGGCCATATACAGATGATTTTGGAGGTCTTTGGCAGACACTTGTAGAATCAGTTCTGTTCCGGTCAAAATCAACAATCTCCTCTGTTTATTCTAGGGCTGCCACTAATGATTATTTTTTATAATCGATTCATCTGCTGATTATTTAAGTCAGGGGTTTTCAACCTTTTTGACACCAGGGACCACCATTTATTCTGCATTTGAGCCACGGACCACCATGTGATGACATTTTAGACCCACAGACCCAAAACCCAAATATTTCTTCTTTATTTATCTACTATCCAGGCTGGATTTCGGAAACATAACAGGCAAACATAGATCTCTAGTTGTGTAGATTTGGGATAATTCAGATGATGAATATTTTAACTCTTGAGAGTGTAAAAATGAAACCAAATGGACCCGCAAGGGTCCATTTGGTTTCATTTTTACGTTCTCAAGAGTTACATCTGGTTAACCAACTTAGCTGGGGACCACCTGGAACCCTCTCAGGGACCACTGGTGGTCCCCGGACCACCTGTTGAAAACCCCTGATTTAAGTGACACTTTTTAGCTATCACCTTAAAGGGGGATTCCAGCCATTTTCATTTTTTTTCTGGGTGTACACCCATTTGTAAAGAAAAAATCATTAAAATGGTGAAACTAAAACACAAGTTGATGATGGTATCAAGATGTGTTTCACCATGTTAATGATTTTTTTTTCAGACCTACATTTCTAGGAAACACAAAATGGGGGGAACTATTTTTATACTGTCCACACAAAATCTCTAAGGTGTATTAATTAATAACAGTGAAATGTTGAAAATGGGTGGAAAAAACTATGGTTAAGTGGGAAAACAGGTTAAAATTTCAGTGATTAGTTGGCGAACCATTTAATCGATTACTAAAATAGTTGACAACTAATTGAATAATCGATTCGGTTACACTTAATCGATTAATCGTTGCAACCTCTGTATTTTTCCGCCACTGGCAGGAAATCGCTAGCGACGGACATGGATTGATGTTATCCCTGGCTTTTTAACCCGTCTCTCCAGTGCTCTGGGAGACTCTTCCCATGTGCATACAGAGCAGGCAGGATCGATCTGCTCCTGTCATCAAGGATTCTATCAATGTCAACTCTTCCCAAACACTGGGTCGGGACCCAGCCATTGGTTGGGTGATGGACACACAGGTACAGCGCACAATGTGCAAGATCATACATGCAGATGAAACAATCCGAAAATCTAAAAGAGAAGATGAACTATTCTTCTATATTCATGCTGTGCTGCCATTGAGACTAGAGTTTTACAGTCGATACATGCGTGTACTGAATGGATTTCCTTTCAAGCTGTGCCTAGATTAGAAAACAACTTTGATCTCGCTGTTGTCAGAAACGTCTCTTCATGCTATACAGGACTATGCGTTTTAGATTTTTAGTTTGCTTATTCGGGTGCAAAACATATTTTTAACTCAAATCTTTGCCTCGTGTAGCATCCTTGACATGAAAAGGTTTGATCAAGTTTTCAGATAAACACTCTCAGGTCTTATTATTCCTCCAATGAATCCCAGCTTTGAGAACTGAGAATTAAAGGGGAATTACACCCATTTTCCCTCTCAGGAAAAATGGGTCTGAAAGAAAAATCATTAACATGGTGAAATACATCTTGATGATGTCATCAGATGTATTTCACCATGTTAATGATTTTTTTCAGACCTCCATTTTTAGTAAATATAGAATTGGGGGAACTTTTTTTATCACACAACATCTCAGTTGTATTAATGACATATTAAAATGTTGAAAATGGGTGGAGTTCTCCTTTAAAGAGTAGCACATCCACAATACCATTCCAGATTAGTGTCACTTTTTTTTAACATGTTCTTCTTATTCATGTTCTATAGGAACACTGTTCCAACGTACAAGAAGACATTAACATCAAACTAGTATGCATGAATTCATAATCTAAGTGCTCTAGATCTAAATACCCACTTGGTAATATGAGTATGTGTTCAGGGAATGCCACAACAACCAAAGCTACTTGAAAACATAAATATTCAATGATCTTTTGTATTGTATCCCTCATGGGTCAGTGGACATGTTTGGTCACATTTTCCACTTTGATCTTGATGTAGTAATTTTATACAGCCAAAGAACTAGCCAAAGTATTTCCACACATTTCCAGGGTTACAAAAAAGTTAAGTTAAGACTAAGAGTCTTGGTCACATCCATGAATAGTAGGTCTTGGTCACATCGTGGGTGATCACAATTCTGTGCTTCAAATACACAACACACTCAATTGTTGTTGTAGTTTTTTTTGTATTTTTTGCAAACCAACAATTCACAATATCATTAGTAAGCACGCACGCACGCGCGCACGCACGCACATGCACACGTGCGCACACACGCGCGCGCACACACACACACACACACGCACACGCACACGCACACGCACACACACACACACACACACACACACACACACACACACACACACACAGGGAGTATTCCGAGACAAACAAGGAACATCAGCTAAGACTGTCACACCTGCCGGTTGCAAACATGACGTCTGTGAGATCACAACAGAGGAGCAGAAGTGTGTGGGTTTGGGGGGCTTATCTGTGGCAGCTGTCACTGAGTGACAGGCACAGGGATCCTCTAGAGAGCCTCTCAAACTTTCTTTGCTATAATCACTACAACACTGTTTCAGCTGAGGCATATACAGTATTCTTTTCAAAAGTTTGATTTAAAGCCAATTTCTCACGCATGTAGATTGCACGCATGCGCACACACACACACACACACACACACACACACACACACACACACACACACACACACACACACACACACACACACACACGATAATTCAAACTATTCTGAGTATCAGAGCAAACCGCATTTGAGAAACACTGCTTTTGTCAGCACTAGGGCTGCAACGATGAATCGGTTAATCGTAATCAAAACGATTAGAAAATGAAATGGAGGTCTGAAAAAAATCATTAACATGGCGAAACCCAACTTCAAATTGTGTTTCACTATGTTGATGGTCACTATGTTTCTTTTAGGAAGTTTTTTTTAAGTGTACAAATGGAACCAAATGCACCCGCTAGGGTCCCTTGGTTCACATTTGTATTTTTTTATTATTTATTTTTTTGAAAATGGGTGCAATTAAGGTGATAGCTAAATAAGTGTCATAATCCAATTAATTGATGAAACGCTTAAAGGGGTATTCCACTTTCAAAAAACTTTTGGTCATTTTATGGTCTACTCAGTCACATGTGAACCTACTGAAAGGAGTAACTTATAAACTGTCTGGTGTGTTCACATGAGGCTGAGTAGACCATAAAATGACCAAAAGTTTTTTTGAAAGTGGAATACCCCTTTAAGTAATCGGTTGATTAAAATAATCGTTAGTTGCAGCAGGCAGCATACAAGACCCAGATTATACTTTTTTTTTTTAGCTCTTGCAAGTGCATACATGTAACCAAATGGGCCAATAAGGGGGTATATCAACAGGTTTAAACATTGAGAATGTGTATTCACTGCGATGAGGACCAGGCCAGCGCCAACCTGAAAGCATATAAGCCTTTTGGTGATTAAGTCATCTATGACTACATCACAATGCAAAAGGTGATTCTCAAAACTCAAACAGCTGTGAGAACTTCTGAGGGTGGGGTGTTGTTAGAAATCTATCCAGATGGAACCTTTTGGTTACTTTCGTACTCTTGAATTTACAAAAAGACACTGGGTCATTCACTGTGCAGAGTAAGAAAAAGAAAATCCCAAGTGCTAAATAGGGCTATAGAGAAACGCTACAAATGCAAATGATTCACAGCATTTAGAGAACATCAATTACTTCTGTCACCTACTAACAATGGCAACAAAAGGTTTAACATGTTTACAACAGCCTTCAGCCATTCAGGCTGAAGAAGCGTCACAGCCAGGGTTCATGGCCATACAGTATATAGTGTGTCTTGAGTATAGAGGGTTTGATGATGTCAGACTGGTGTATGATGGACTGAGTCCATGTTATCCTGAGATTCCACAAGGTCAGATCCATATACAGTACTGTATAGAGATCTAAGTGACTCCATGTTGTCACAACTGCAAATCTGCAAGCTCATAAAGCGTTATGACGGGACACTTTGCAAGCTTGTAGATCTGTTATTTTCGCTGTGTACCTCACACACGCACACACACCGATATATGACTGATATATGCATCACAATTACAACATTCCACAGATGTAATTTGCGTCATAGCTTGAGTGTACAGCAAGAGTAGAACATGTACAGCACAACCTCAATGCTCAGTGATGATACACAGTCACATTCCTCACGTTTATACAAATTGTTTCATGATTCATTCATCGCCTCCCTCTGGCCAAGCAAGGTAATGAGCAACAGCCGGTTGCAGTGGCCTGTGACAAGATGAAGGCCTGTGACAGCACAGGGGCGGGGGGTGGGGTGGGGCTTTGCAGTGGCCTGTGACAACATGGGGGTGGGGGGTGGGTGGGTTGCAGGGCCTGTGACAACATGGGGGTTGGGGGTGGGTTGCAGTGGCCCATGACAACATGGGGGTTGGGGGTGGGTGGGTTGCAGTGGCCTGTGACAACATAACCCACTTTGGCGACGCTGCATGGGGACAGGGTGCATCATGAGCTGCCTGTAGGGCCGACACATCCCTTTTGCCGTGTCACACTAAAGTGGTGTAGCGTTTCCTGTGTCGACCAAGTGACCTTGAAACACAAGAAGGCCTGAGCAAAACTTCCAAACAAGGGCCAGACCATAGCCCTATAGGGCCCTAGGGAAACCCTTCCTTACACACACACACACACACACACACACACACACACACACACACACACACACACACACACACACACACGAGCTCCCAACTTACAGACAGACAGAGATGCTTTGGATTCTTGTCCAGGTCTCAGAGATCTCGTCTCTCTCCTGCACACGCACGCGCGCGCGCGCACGCACGCACGCACGCACACGCGCACACACACACACACACACACACACAGCCTGTCACACACTTAACTGCTATTAATACTTCTTATTCTAAAGCAGATACACAATGGTTAAAATGGTATGTGATGTGAGACCCTGGTTGTGTGGGGGGGACGCACTCACCATTTCAGGAATCTGTGTGAGTTTTAAAATGAACCCACCAACCTTGTAGAAAAGAGATTTGGTGTTGAGGAGAGTCTACTCTACAGTATGACTTGGCGTGATTCTAAATATTTTAGCTTCAAGGACCGCCATAACTCTAACTGCTGGGTCTGTGTTTAGTTACCTTCGCACACTGACTGACTTACAGACCAGTACAGTTCCCTCTGGCCAGTGCAGTGAGTTTCTTTGCAACACAAAGTGTTTTTCTTTGCACTTATGCCGGACGATTACTCTATCTTTTGTTGATAATCTCACACTTTCGCTCTGAGTCTGGTGGGTGTCGCTGCTAAACTTAATGGCTACATTGTAAATTGGCTCTAATGTGAAGGATTATCCACATTTTAACACTTTTTAGTAACCTGAGGCCAATTTGACATAATGCCTCCCAAATCAGTATTTCTCACTATTTCAATGAAAAATGTTAAGAAATATCAGATGCACAAGTGTATTTATTATTATTTATATAAATGTAAAATAGCACACTATTAACAATAGGGTCTATACTTATTCCCTCAAATGTCTTTGCCGGAAATATAGCTGATCTACAAGCTTGGGATGTCACATTGTGAGCTTGTAGATCTACTATACTGTCATGTTGCCAATTCGTGCCCAAAATAGGGAAGACACACTTGTGGTTAAGGAGTTTGGTTTCTCCGCAGTAATATTTAGACTCATTGATTAGGCCCCAGAGAGGTCACGCAGCCACCTTGGTAAGCCTTGGTAGGGTGCCAAGTCTTTTTTTGTTTACATGGTTGTCTGGCTGTATTTTGACAGACATTACCCAACCCGAAAGAAAGACATGGCCATTGGACCTTGACTAAAATAGCATTAGACTTTTGGGGCACGGCAGGGCCATGCATTTATTATGAGTCTGATATGAAAGGAGATCAGTCAAACATCAGAGCAGTGGCTTAGAGCAGGGTTTAGCTGAAGTGCAGTTCTCAGCTAGCCTGACACTCAGCCTGGATTTTCATTTCGTTTCACTCCATTATTCAGACTGAAAGCCCTTTCGTTTCTGATATGGGCGTTGCCATTGGCTCACACCAACCAATCAAAATAGTAGCAAAGCAGACGACTTAGTTGTCAATGTGGTTGTTTCTGGGTTGTTTCAGGTGGGCAAGCTTGGGCTTCGGTCAATCTGAACATATTCACTTTCCTTACATGTTTGTACAAATAGTGTACTAAACCACAAACAAACTAACTGACACATAGTTGCTAACCAAAAAAGGACAGTCAACTGGCGCTACTAGCATGCAAAGTGTAAACAAACAAAGGAATATATGTTGGTAATGTTTCTAAAACCTTTTGTGCGATCTAATAGTCAATACGTTTACCGCCACGGGGGCAGCCATGTTTGTTGTTTGAAACCATCAAGTTGAAACAGTGATGTTTAGCCATCTCTGCATTATCAGATTTCCATCCGAGGCTGCCAAGAGTCTCCAGACCTGAATCGCCAAAAGATCATATTTTTAGCGGCCGTTGCAAGCGATTCTGGGGCTATAGCACACTCTAGTTCTCAGCAGTTGTAATGCTATCATATGTTGGTCAACTTCCACTGCATGATGGCTGAACATTAAAGGTTAAGTTTATCTCTCCCCCTTTTTTAACACGACCAGCAATTTTAAAGCTTTTTGCTCCTGGTGGCAGTTGCAGCCTACTGAAATCCCATCACATGTAGACCAGACACACTGTTGCATAATCATGATGTAGGAAGCAATCTAGGAGCTTTGCGTCTGAAAGAGGAATATGGGGAAGTGTTGATTTATTAACTCAACCAGTCCATTAGTGTCAATTTATATGCTGCCAGTAGAGTAATCTGTTGTTGACTCACAACATTTCAAATGCTGCTGTCATACAGATACTTCGGGAGCGCTGAAGTGGGTTAAGAGCTGTAAAGTGGATGCCTCTGCCCACTACCTTTTTAGTCTTTGTAATCTGTTAACTAATTCACTAGGCTATGCAGACTTTATGATTTAACAAGTGCGAGATCACAAAGGAATCACCTAGTGTTTGGGTGGAATGATGGAAACTATATAATAAACTATCGGACAAACCTAGCCTCTGGCTAAACAATGTGATAAATAAGATTCTTGGCATTTGTTGTGAAGTTAAATAGCTGGTAAAACACATCTGAATAACAAAACATCTGTGAACGAAACAACATACAGTATACCTTGCATTGCATTTACAAATCTATAGCTGACAAGAACAGATGCAAGGCAAGCTGCAAGAGGAGTGATATGGATGTGGGTGAGGTGAGGTGGGAGTCTGAAGGGATTCATTTTCAGACTGAAGTGGAAAATAGGGAGTGAGTCTCAGTGGGAGTTTGTTCCACAGCTTTTGGGGAAGGAAAAAAATCAGACTTCCTGTGTTAGCTGATATGAGCAGCAAGGGAGGTCTGTGAGCTGAATCATGTCTTGTAGGTAATGGGGACGCCGTTTATCACCAATGTTTTATAGCCTACTGGGTGCGGAGATGAAAAGCTCTGTGCAGTCTGGCCAGTGCTTAACCTAGTGGATACAATTACTTATTACTTATTTCAGCAGGATTCTAAATGGTTCAGGCCCCTCTAAAAAGCGCTATACATAATTTTCTACAATTTACAAGTTGAATTCTGAAGCTTATCATTGCATTGGATGTCTTGTTTCTTGTATTATATTTTTATTTTATTTGTTTCGTTTAAACAATGTTTGAGATTATAAAAGTGCGTATGGAGTGTGCGGGTGTTGGGTTTGTGATGGGTTGAGCTTTTGTGTATGTCTGTATTGTTATGTGTCTGTATTTGTGTATTGTTTATTGTTTATCCTCTTGTCCGTCTTACTGTGCTGCTTTATGGTTCCTGTATGTTATGCTGTCTGTTGAGGACCCCCTCTAAAACGAGTGGCTGCAACTCAAGGGAGCATCCTCTAGAGAAATTTCTAAAAAAAATAATAAAGTGCTTTCAGTTCCTGTACCGTAAAGTCCTTCAGTTCACTGTACCGGTATATCCATATCGTACTGAAAATAAAAGGTGACATATTGGAATTGGCTTAAGCCAAAGTTGTACAATTAGTCGCACACATTCAAGCCCGTGGCCACACCCTAGAAAATACTGAGTACAAACTAGCGTGGCCACGGCAAAGGAGAGATTCGGTTGAGCAGAGCCCCACTAGCTATAGATTTTTATGCGTTTGAACGCATATAGCAACACAGAATATCAGCAAGGCCCTTGTGACTGACATCACCTGGTGATGGGAACTGCAATACTGCATGTGATTAGCATTGTCAAAGCTATATTCATATATTCATTCATACCTGAATGTATTTATTTTATCTACTCATGATGAATAATGTACCAGCCATACAATGTATACTGTATAGTGTACATATACATATACATATACATATACATATACATATACATATACATCATCTTCACAAACAAATTCCTTGTATTTACAAGAAAATCTGTCAATTCATCATGTGTTCCCCTGAAGTTAAAGCCTCTCTGTTTAGAGCTTACTGTACACCACTATATACTGCCCAGTTGTGGGTCAGATATAAGGCTAAATCCATGCAGAGACTAAATGTAGCATACAATGATGCCCTGCGATTGTTACTGCGTGTGCCTAGATGGCACAGCGCCAGCCAATTGCTAGTTAGTTTAGGGCTACCCACCTTCAAAGCCCTGTTAAGGAATTTGATGTACAGATTCATGTGTCGGTTGGATGAATCTGTAAACCTTATCTTAATGAAGTTGGTTGACCCTGCCAAAAGCACTTTTAGATATAGTTCAAGTCTGTGGCGCCACTGGCGTTGCAGCCTTTTCTATGTCCACTGATTGCTCATGCTTTTATGTTTTTCTGTTTTTGTTGTTGTGTAATGTGTGTGTATTGTTGATGTTTTGTTTTTGTTATGTCATGCTTTGTGTGTGTACTGTTGATGTATTGCATGTCTATGGACCCCCTGAGAGTTCCGAAATAAAGATTGATATATAATCTAATTCTGATGAAAGTCACAAATAGACACAATGCAAGTGTGTATTGGTCACTTAGAGATTTAAACGGAGTATGATCAGAGAGAGAGAAATCAGAGGGGGAGTCTAAACAGTTAACTTTTCCTTGACATTTTACTAAGCTGGAAGCAGTCAGCGCTGCCAAGTGTTGTCACACTTATGCTGAAACGAAACTGAAAGATACATTCGGGTTGACTGCATACCACAGTTACACTGCCGAGGTAAGCCAAAAGTTGTTAGATATTTTTTCTATACAGTAATATATATATATATATATATATATATATATATATATATATATATATATATATATATATATATATATATATATAGAGAGAGAGAGAGAGAGAGAGAGAGAGAGAGAGAGAGAGAGAGAGAGAGAGAGAGAGAGAGAGAGAGAGAGAGAGAGAGAGAGAGAGAGAGAGAGAGAGAGAGAGAGAGAGAGGCAGACAAAATATAGCTTACTGCACTTGTTTTGAGAAAGTGTTTTAGAAGGGAAAACCACATACTTTGTTTAAGTTTCAACACACAACAGTGGCTTTTAACCTGCATATCATAATTGTGTATTTGTGCTTCTTTCTATCCAGCTATGGCAACTGCCAGCATTTCAGATGAGCAGTTTCTATGTCCTATATGTCTGGATGTGTTCTCTGAGCCGGTCTCAACATCATGTGGACACAACTTCTGCAAGGCTTGTATTCAACACTTCTGGGACAGCAATGCTATTTGCCAGTGCCCTGTGTGTAAGAAGACGTTTTCCACCAGACCTGAAATACAAGTTAATAATGCAATGTCAGAGTTAGTTGTTCACTTTAAGAGGTCAGCTCATGTTAGCCCCTCTGTTCCAAGCTCATGTGCTGATGAAGTCTGTGGTGTGCTTTGTGATTTCTGCTCTGAAACACAGCTCAAGGCCGTTAAGTCGTGTCTGATATGTCTAACTTCTTTCTGCGAGACACACCTGGAGCCTCACCAGAGAGTTGCAAGCCTCAAGAACCACACCTTAATAGACCCTGTACGGGGTCTGGAAGACAGGATGTGCAAGAAGCACCGTAGGCTCTGTGAACTCTATTGCAGGACAGACGAGACTTGCATTTGTGTCTTCTGCATTAAGACAGACCACAGAGGTCACCAAATCGTACCGCTTGAGGAAGAATACGAATCCAAACTTGCAACGCTGCCCGAGACTGTGGCAAAAGTGCAGGACATGATCCTGGCAGGGTCTCAGCGTGTCTGTGAGATTGAACTCTCAACTGATGCCAACAAAAGGGAAGCCGAGAGGGAGATGGCAGAGAGTGTGCAGGTCTTCACTGACCTGATACACTCCCTTGAGAAAAGCCAGGCAGAACTCATTGAGGTGATCAAGGAGAGGAGTAAGTTCGCAGAACAACGTGCAGCGGGCTTCACCAAAGACCTGAAGACAGAAATCGCTGAGCTTGAGAGAGCTTGCGTTGAGCTGGAGCAAATCACACACTCTGAAGATCACTACGGCCTTGTCCTGCTGATGTCACGCCTGACCACTCTAACAAACAAGGAGCAGAAGTGCAGCGTTGTCGAACGGAATCTGTCGGTTGCCTCTCTGAGAGCAGCTGTGTCCCGGCTGCAGGCGACCCTGGATCAGGAAATGGAACAGCTCCCGGACATCAGACTGAAGAGGATTAAGGAACACGCGGTGGATGTGACCTTTGACCCAGACACCGTGCACTGCGGCCTCATCCTGTCCCGAGACGGGAAAGAAGTGAGGTATGCCGCCGCGCCTCTGGATCTCCCTGATAATGAAAAGAGATTTGAGGTGTGTTTCGAAGTGCTGTCAAAGGAAGGGTTCACGTCAGGGAAGTTTTACTACGAGGTTCAGGTGAAGGGAAAGACAAAGTGGATCTTAGGAGTGGCGAGAGAGTCCGTTGAGAGAAAGGAAGACTCAAGTCTGCTGGTTAGTAATGGCTACTGGGCCTTAGCGCTGGATGAGGGCAACTATTTAGCATATGACACACGCGTGTTCAAACTGTCACTCACTGAGAAACCCCAGAAAGTGGGGATCTTTGTGGATTATGATAAGGGGCAGATCTCTTTCTATGATGTGGATTTTAAATCGCATATCTATTCTTTCACTGGCCAGCACTTTGAAGAGAAACTGTTTCCTTACTTCTGTCCTGAAGATATCCAAGCAGGGGCAAACAGTGACCCTCTAATCATAACTCCTGTACATCGCCCAAGCTTAGTTTAGTTCACCTGCAGAATCAGTAGAAGTGGGAGCAATAATTATTTGTGCAAGTGGCTTCATGGTCATTTAAGTTCTCTAATGTTTCTTAGCTTAGTTGGGGAAGGAGAAATAAAAATATATAATATAATATAGGAACGCTCAAAAAGATGCCATGCTAAATAATCACATTACGACTAGTAACTAATAGTAACAATGATGTGATCTTATAATGATCAGACCATGGTCGGTTCAATTAAATGAGAATTTAATCTTTACCATTTTTTCTTGAATTATTTAGATCTATGGTGTATATAACTTAGTACTGAATCAGTTTATGTATATAAAAACATACACAAAATTTTTACATTCAGACTTTCCTCTTGATTTCCTTCTACAAATGGATGCCAGGCTACTGTCTTGCTAATACCGTTTATAACATAGACATGTATTATCCTTTTAACATTAATGTACCTCTGTGCCTTTTGCAAACCACTAATAAAGTATCAAACCTTTCACTGCATTTTCAGTGTTATTTTATCATATGTAGGTATACCTCTTAATTGCCTGTCAACAACAGTTCTGTTCCCTGCCATTATAGTACAGTTAGGTGTAGTATAGCCTGTCCTAACCTGAAATGATTTTGGCCTAGGGGGACGGGGTGCCGTCTGATTTGATCTCGCCAACGTGCCGTCATCCTCGGCTCCTCCCCCACCCCTCCACTGCTTTTCTACACACCAGGGGCGGATCTAGGCATGGGGGGACAATGCCCCACCAAACACGATGGCATGCAAAACAACCAAAAATATTTCAAATTAAAGTGCTTATATTTAAAACGATTTGAAACACTACTAGTGGTAATAACTAACTACAGTTGTGGCACCACTAAACCAGCAGCATTTCATCATTGAAAACAGAAAACTCTCTGAGTCAGACCTTTAGCTTTATGCATGCTGCGTGCCTGTTGCAACTTCAACAAACAACTGATGTTATTATTGATGCTTTATTGCCTAATAAAAGTCCTGTAACCAAAAATGGTATGGGTGCGGCTTCATCGCCCGTGCCCACCCCATTTGGGAAATGTTACATTTGGGAAATGTTGCATCACACCATTGACTCCTACTTCTAGGCCACTGTGGCTAACAAATAATTAGTCCAGGCTTTCTGATTTTGCACACCATGCACGAAAATGTCTAGGTGTAGTACTACTTCCCTGCCCCCCTTACTTTTAGGGTAAGAAGAACCTATTGAAATGAATTGACATTATGTGTCAATGCACAGCAAATGTATCAATACACAATAAAATCTGTGCCCTTGTGTCCATTTGTAACTGTAAGAGTGCACAAATGGAAGCAAATAGACCTGTAAAAACTTGCAGTGCAGTCTCAGAGTTAAGACAGAGATTTTATTTGACAGTGTACAGTACATTGGACAACAAGGTGTGTGTGGCATGGTGTCTATAGGCTATGGCAGTGTCTTTAACACCCAATCAAACCAAAAGCTGCCCAGATCAGGAAGGGGCTCTCATAGGATTAGCTCTCATGTCTACATGCGCACACACACACACACACACACACACACACACACACACACACACACACACACACACACACACACACACACACACACACACACACACACACACACACACACACACACACACACACACACACACACACACACACACACAGAGTAATGTCAAAGATTAAATTACCCTGTAATCACCAGCTGACCTATAAAATATGCAGTTGTGATGAGTCAGGGCGCAACATAGCGAGTTATAATGCTGTGTTGCTAAATTAAATAGTTAAATAAATACTTTTTAATGGCGAATAACAGGCAATTAATCCTTCATTCACTATTCACTAATAACTATTATCATTCATCTTTTATTTCACACTCACTTTGCATGCACCAATGATTGGTAAGTTCAAAGAAGTCTGGATCAATAGAATCTGAGTGAAGGATGTCTTGCAATACAGTAAACACAAAGCAGAAAGATGGCGCCACCTTTTGGTAAAACAGCAGCACTACAAGTGATTGTGAAACGTGAATTCTGGACTCAGAGTGCAATGGAATGGAATAACAAATTATGGGGTAAAACTGGTAATGATTAATTGACTAGTTTTTTGTGTTATGTTCTAAAATGTACGCCTACCCCGGGGCCCTGCTCATTTTGACGGAGTACAGCAACTAGTCGTAATTTGATCCAAATAGATTTTTTTTTATCTTAAATCTTATTAATTTAAACAATGTCAAATTCACTTTGCAGCGGCATTACGACAGGCTTGGAATATCCTCTTTCAAACTGCAAAGCATCTATTTCACACAAATTAGACTGTAGACATGTCATGAGCTACTTTTGCTAAGAAATGTTGAGCAATAAAATGTATATCGAAGTGTTCCTAGAGTTTTGAAGGCTTGTAGTAAGTCAAATAGGCCTCAGTACTACCTGACCGTTTCTAATTTACACATGCAGGAAGCAACAGCACCACACGTCCACACGTTCACGACTAAACAGGTGCTTCCGAACTCCAATACTTAGACAAAGTTATCCCAGCATGAAATGTCCTGGCAGAAAGCAGCTAACATGTTAGCCGCAATGCAACTCTAGATTATTTTACAACGTATACTTGGGCTGATTCTAGAGTGACAACTCGGCTCATCGACTCCCCCATAAGGAGAATCCCTGGACAATGAGACATATATGGATAAATACATTAAATGTGCCCTCTATAACTAGAATCGAACATTTAAAACACATCAATGTGTTTTTAATCAATGTTTTACGTTGCAATGCTGGGTAATCCTGGAATGTTCCATAGTCCATACTATATTCTATACTACAGATCTTTTGTGATGCCATCCCTATGACAGGCCATGTGACAGGCACAGTAAAATGGCGCCCCCCTTGGGAAAAAACATGAACTATTTAAGGTAAAGATCTTATTTTATCGGTTTTAAATGTTCAATTCTAGTTATAGAGGGCAAGTATAATGTATTTATCCATATTTGTCTCATTATCCAGGGATCATTTTAAACAATATTAAACTCACCAACATGTGTATGGGAAGGTTGAATTATCCTCTATCTCAAACCATTTATTTGATTAAAAAAAAAATCCACAGTAGACATGTTATGAGCTACTTTCTGATAGTGATATAAAAGTGCTGGACTTGGGAGTCACTTGTGTATTAATGCCTAGAGCATTATGTGCAAATACTAAAAACGTGGTACACAGGGCCATTCGGTGACTAATGATGAGCGCTTCCAAACTCCAGTGCTGAAAAAAGAATCACATGCAGAAAATGTATTGACAAAAAGTAGCTCAGAACATATCTATGGTGTGTTTTTATCAAACAAATGCTTTGCAGATAGGAGGAGGATAGGTCAACATTTCTATACAGCTGCAATGTTGGTGAGTTTAACACTGCTTAATACAAGCAAATTGCATTGTCATGGTGGAGTCAAAGGACGGAATTTTAACTCTAGAGATTCAGTCCAATCATAACAATCTTGCATGGCGTCTACTAACCCGTCTGTTACGAAGTGGTATAGTTTATGCATGAAAGACCTTTAAATTACAGCTTTGGACAGGAGGCAGAAGACTTGCAGTTGAGAAAATATATATTGTATTGTTATAGTCAAACAACAGCTGAAACAACTGAAGAAAAAAAATAAACATAACAACATAACAAACTGAAAGGTGTGTGGACTCAACCTCCCCATTTACCATTTATAGACCACTGATTTCGCCTCTGGCTAAACTGTCAGAAAATCACAATACATTGTCAATAAACTCAAGACACAGAGCTCTCTTCAGGCAACCAAACAAGTTATCTTCCTTTTAAGTGCATTTGCACGGATAAACACATATTTTAGATTGACATGTCACATCAGAATGTGCACAATCTGTGGGACTGGTAATCTAAATATCACAATATATGATACAGTTTGTTTGTGTTGCAAATTGTGGTTATACAGCAACATGCGATTAGCAAGATACACCATGAAGACAACCATGTACCTACCAAAACTACTTCAAAAGTAGGCTACAACAAACACGACTCCAAATCAGGTAAAGCCAGGTTACATTTCTTCTACCGCTAACTTCCAAGCCTTCCAATATTTCTTCTTTCTTTCTTTCTTTCTTTCTTTCTTTCTTTCTTTCTTTCTTTCTTTCTTTCTTTCTTTCTTTCTTTCTTTCTTTCTTTCTTTCTTTCTAGATTTTAGAAGGGAGGAAACCTGCACACTACCACTTACTGGTTCAGGAGCATTTATTTAAAGGTCAGTGACATTTCCTTCTCGATTTGAAATGCGTACAAAGAAAAGATTACTTAATAAAATTTGAAAGTCAATGGCTTATTACCCAAATATGTTTGTCAGGCCAACACTGACTCGACTGGCAAAATTATCAGTGAAATGAAATTGTGTTGCATGATGACGTCCTGAGGATTTAGCAGTCTTACACTGCCATCTAGTGGCCCCAATAGAGAGCTTAAACTATAACACATCTGTGGACACTACAAACTAATATTCTATAGGGTACTAGGGTGCCCAGTGCCCACCTGGGAGGACATGTTACATTGATAAAGTATTTGGTAATATGTGGGCATTTGCTATATGACATTTTTTGCATCTAGCTTTGTTTGTACCATGGATAAAATGACAGGGTAGTGGACAGTCAAAGGTGGCAGGCAGAGAAAGTCCTGGATGGACAATATGAAGTATTAATGTCTACAGGGCGTCCAAAGAGTGAATTACGGCCCAGGGAAAAATCTTAATTGTTGTATGAACGAATTGTCCAACAATAAGGGACAGCTCTACATTGAACTTCTTTTATTCACCTGGGCATTTTCCAGAGTATCATTTGTCAGGATTCCTTGTCCCTTGTTTGTCTGATTTTGAAGGGGTCAAAGAAAGGCTATTTTATTTCATTTTTTTTTACCTTGCACGTCTGGTCATATTTGGTTAAATGTAGTCGACCGGGCTCGGCCCTTGGGTTATTTCATATTTTCTAATATGGCACCCTTTGAAAAAAAAAAAAGTTTGGACTCCCCTTGGGCTACAATCTTCCAAACCTTGCTTTGCACAACAGAGGATTGAGATAGCTGAAATCCCTGACTGCCAAAGCATCCACCATGACACCCTAACAGCCCCTAGGGCCTAGGCCATGGGATGAGTGAGTGAGTGAGTGATAAAATTAAATTAAAGACCTTCCACTTCCATGAACAACGGCCCCCACCCCACCCCCCTGAATCTCTGTCAACTTAAAAACAGCAAGAACTATTGTCAATTTTATGTTGCTCATTTTATGAAATTGAGATACCCAAATATCATGATAAAAGTCAAATCAACATGTGACACAACTAGGCTATGCCTGTTGTTGTACTACGTAGCATGGAATTATACATATTTTTGAAACAGATAAATTACCATAATAGAATACAATACAAAGCAATGCCACAATGATGAGGGGAACGGCACCCTGTTATGACAACCATCACCAATCTGTTGTCTTTTTTGTGAGCTATTCAAAAGGGAGGCTTTTTGTTTCGGGTATACAATGTGAAAAACGATGCTTTTTTTGTTTTACACATTCTGTACTGGAAAACTTGCCCGTGGGACATGACAAGGCTTGGGCCCATCACTCTGGGCGACCGCTTCTCTGCAGAGTGATGCAAATGATGACAAATTCTTTCATCCCTCATCATGCAAGTGCAGCTAATCGGCGTAACACACGAGGATGGGCAGAACTTGGCACTTGGCTGAGGGGCAATAAACTGCCTGATTGAATCAGTCAAAAAAAGCCTCCCTCAGACGTGCCCAGTATCATCAGCGTGCTACAGTCTTCCCAAAGCATTCAAAGGGCCTGCTTTCTTGCTGTGTGTGTGTGCGCGTGCGTGTGCGTGTGTGTGTGTGTGTGTGTGTGTGTGGGTGTGTGTGTGTGTGTGTGCCTGCGTATCATAGGAGAGGAAGAGAAAGGATCACATTATTCCCATTTGTCACAGAATGGGCAAGTCAATTTTGTTCAAATCCTACTGCCATCAATGTAACAGTGAAAGTGATGTTTGTCCATTTTTTTCTTCATGTGACTACCGGTATACAGAGACAGAGACAGAGGGAGGGAGAGATAGAGAGAGAGAGATTGATGAGTAAATCTATGTGGAAACATGGCAATATATTTTGGTGCTAGTGATACACTGTAGATATAGAATGTCCTATTTCTCCTTTCTTTGTCTATAATCATCGCTAGAGGGCAGTAGCAAGACAGCACGTCATTGATGTCAACTAACTTTAAAATAAGTTACCCCCCCCCCACACACACACACACACACACACACACTGTTTCCGCTCTCTATTACGAGAAGAAATATGTAATCACTCACCCCTGACGAAACCAAGATAGTCAGAAAATCTCATAACTAATGTTACAAAAAATGTTGGTAAAGGTCCCACCCCCCCTCTTTCACTGTTGGTGAATGTGGGGGGTGGGGGTGGGGGTGTGCTGCCCAGACCATGCTGCATGGATCAACTTGCTCTTGTCCTTACAATTAATTCTTACCCACGACCAGTCTCATCTCCTTCGACATGGCAGGACAGGGCTGGTCGTGATGGATGTGACATTAACGGGAAATGAAGCCGGGGAGATGCGACGCCCCAGTCCAATAGTGGCATTTGTCACTGCCCTGGTCATGCAGATTGGGCTACAGCCTTGCCCACTGACTAAGATTAATGATGACGGTGTCCCCGTCTTTGTCTCCCCGCGTGGCTTGCCTCGATCTGTGCCACGGCACAATCTTCCCCCCCGAAAACATGGCCCGTATCATATTTAGACCATACACCGATTGGGCCTATAATGTACAGTACGTACATGCACAATAGTAGGAATAATGTTATGGTGTTTATCTTGAAATAATTAATTCATTGGTGAAATGGAATCCATTAACTGAATATTTCCCCAGTACAATTCCCTTAATTAAAAAAAAGAAAAAGAAAAACACTCATATCAATCTATAAAGCGAAATTCGTTGCAATGGCGTCTCCTCCCTACTGGCTTGCTGTGTGGGAGATTGGGAGGACTGCATCCTGGTTTGTAATAAAGAAACGGAATAACCTTAAGCACCATGCACCAGTGCACAGAAAATGGTTTTTCCCTGACAGATGAGGTAGCGGGGCAGGCTCAGATGGATGGGGGGATTGGACCGCTTGTATAAGACTTCAGGGATCCGGCGCATTCCCCTGGTCATCCATCATTCGCTGACACATCCACTTATATCCGCGGCGCACATACAGATGTAATCCGCTGTTTGATCAGAAGTCGGAGGGGCTTTTCCTACACAGCACACGTTCTGGGCCTGGTTGCTCTCCTTCTTCTCTCGGTTGCCTCTCTCCATCTGTTTGGAGGTGCCTCTTTCTCTCGCTTTCTATCTGTCTGTCTGTGTCTGTCTCTCTCTCTCCTCAATGCTGTTCCTTGTCTATATTTCATCCTGTCTCTCTCTTTCTCCTTCATCTTACTTTTTTGTCTAGACTCATTCTCACTCTCCTTCCCTCTCACTATTCACTATCTCCTGCTTATTCAGTCGGTGTGTGTGTGCTTTGGAAGAAATTAAAGATAAACCAAGAAAATGAAATTACGATGCACACATAATGAATATATTAAAAGAACAATGTTGACTTATTCACGCGACATTAGCCAGCGACCGCAATAAATCCGACACACAGTCGCTGCCTCGCTAAGCGAGGGACCCCCGGATAAGTAGGTGAATAAATCCACAGATTTAACACCCGTGGTATAGCCGCAGCGTGCCGCTAAGACAATTTTAACTCCCAGCCATGGTAATAATAAACGGTGGGCAGTGACAGCTCGGCGTGAAGAAGGAGCTCATTATCATCCGTGCATGTTTGTTAAGTCTCTCATGCATTTCTCCAGCACATCCCAGATGCCGTGGAGTCATCTGCCCTCCATGCCTCCCCCGCTGTGAGGGGAAATCAGTCTCCGCGCTGCTGTCACGCGCACACACGCGTACACACACACACACACAGGCTTGGAGACGTGCACGCGGACACATGCCGAGACGCACAGATGCACAGACGTGGGCGCGCGCGTGCTGTGCACGATCTGACCCCGTGACACCGTTGCTCCGTCTCTCTTCTGTCTCTTCTTTGCTTTCTTTACGATTATGCTAAAGAAGCGCTGATAAAAAACAACTCGCACAGGCTTTACACTCGACTCCACTTCACTTGATCTGTCACTGTAGCCGTGGCTTTATGGAGCAGAACAGCACCGCTCCTGCTGTGAGCATCACCACCTTGCTCTTGACCCGAACCCTGCCATGGTTGAGGAGGGATAGGCGCTGATGCTGCTGGTGTGTGTGTGCGTGTGCGTGTGCCTGTGCGTGTGGTGATGCATGTACCATACGGGGGTCTCTGGTGGTAATGGGGAACTCGGTTAGTATTCCTGACCCCTTGGTGGTAGATGGATCGATTGCTCAGCCTCCCAGACAGAGACCCTCCTCCCACCCCCACCCCCCGCTGTGTAGTTGACTTGGACTCTGCCATGTGCAACGCCAGGAGCCGCGAGCAGGATGACACTTTCTCCGCTGGGGATTTTTGGAAGAGTGTAAACAGTGCAGCCCCCTTTTTGCCTTGCCAAGCACACAAACCCAAGGGAACGGGAGCTAATGTGGCCGGGGTTGGCCATGCAGAGTGGGTCTTCACCACCCCTTGGGGATATAAATGTTGATTAAACATGTGCTCAGCCTTGGATATTGAGTAATTGGACGTGGTGCAAATGTCAAGCGTTTGTTAATTTCGGCGCTGCGCGCCAGGCAGAGGGGGGGGGTTTATGGCCTGTGATCAGTGAAGGGAGTGTGGCTAAGGGGCCGAGGGCCGATGAGGCGTGACCGCAAAGCAGTTGACGGGGCGAACGGAGCCGAGGAGGAACACGCACCCCATGCTGTTAAGAATGCAAACACTTTGGCTTTTTGCTTGTTAAAAGGAGGTAATGTGTGTATCAAAACGCCTGGGACGCGAACTAAGATAAGTCATCGAACAACATTTAAAAGGATATTTTGGGTTGCGCTGCATGAAGAGCCGGTAAGTTATGTACTGTACATATACTGTATAGGCTGTTTATGCTCTGTCTGTTATTGTGTAGGGCAGGGGTTTTCAACAGGTGGTCCGGCGACCACCCGTGGTCCCTGAGAGGGTTTCAGCTGGTCCCCAGCTAAGTTGGTTAACCAGATGTAACTCTTGAGAACGTAAAAATGAAACCAAATGGACCCTTGCGGGTCCATTTGGTTTCATTTTTACACTCTCAAGAGTTAAAATATTCTTCATGTGAATTAGTCCAAGTCTACACAACTAGAAGGTGGACAAAAGCAAAATAAATCTTTAGTTTTGGGGTCTGTGGGGCTAAAATGTCCTCAAGTGGTGGTCTGTGGCTCAAATTCTGTCCTGGAGGTTGAAAACCCCTGGTGTAGGGGCGTTTTTCAGAAGGTGGCACACCCATTTCCTGTTCCTGCTCAGTGTCCTATAGCTTTATAGCTTTGGGTGCCTCTACACCTTGCTTGTGCACTGCCTGTGTTTTCGGCAGAGCTATGACGTCACATCCTGCTTTCCCCGGCTCCTATTTTTCGGAAACTGGAGGCTTTTCCTGCAAACTGGCCACAAGCGAAAATGCAGGCAGAAACAAGCCGAAGTGTCATTGATACCCATTCTGAGGGGCCAAAAGCAGGGCGTGACGTCTCTGCCGAAAACACGAGCAGTACACAAGAAAGGTCTGTCGAGGGTCATAGTTTGATAGGCTCGGTAGCAGATTTTAACAGGAAACATATTTTTTTAAATTGTTCCAGTTCAAACCTGCCACGTGAGCCAATCACACAAAGCTATGGGACACTGAACTGGGTTTGCTAGCTTCTGAAATCCGGGACTAGAATTAAGCACAGAGCCGATTTACGCCTGCCTTCCAATGTGTCCACCAGAGTTCTGAAAACACAACTCATCTAATTCCTGGTTTCTTCAATGCACCTGCATCATACCACTGGTGGAACAAGTCACAAGAATATGGCGGGCGCTCAGTTTGATGCCCCTCTATGCCAGAAACCACACTGACTCTACCAGGTAATACTATGGGTCTTACAAGCATAGGCATTAGGCTATACTGCACTTTCTCTTGCGAATAAGAACTGGAATTGTGGCCAAACCGTTTCAAGCACAATTTAAATAAGCAGGCTAAGTGAACTTCAATTTAATAATAGTGTCAGTACTGTACTGTAGCCTAATGTTTTGGGCATGAGACTAACTGTGGACAATGAAAAACTCCCCTAATCCCCTAGAGGTTCTATGTTTAACGTATCTCCAAAGTGTGTTCTTGTGAGTTTTGTTTACTAATTGGTTAGACGAATAGACATAGGTAGATGCCTCTTTCGGCTCTGGGGCGTATGCTCACGGTGATTCGGTGATACGATCTGATACGGTTTAATGAATTAATCGGGGTGTCATCCTCTACACCGGCTACATCGTTTCAGCTGACATGAGAGCGTTGAATGCTGTGATTATTGTTTATGGAAGCAGTAGAGAATAACAGTATCAAATAACACTAGTTTCTATGATCCATCCGTCTAATTTATCCGTCTGTTTTGTGTGCAACAACTGTCTGTCCGCGGTAAACTAACCTCAGTGTATCATCACGCTCCGGTCCGACTCCCCAAGCTGGAATTAATTATATATCTCACCATACAGCGGAGCATGTGCAGAAAATAGCCAATCTGCAAGCTTACAGCATGTTGTTGCGCAATGTTTATGGTTGCATTATCTTTAGATTTGTTCCTGAGTAGTTTCTGTCACACCATAAAATACTATAATAATTCAAATCACTGGGATGATACAGTAGTAGCGTATACGATAGATTAGAGTGCAGCGCATGTATACAATGGATTCCTCCCTTGCTGGGGCCTCAGTCACAACAGACAACAACATTACGGTAAGCACAGAGGGACAAGTCAAGCCAAAATGCGAATGACTTACATATTACAAGAGGGAATGGGGCCTTTTATGGGCGGTAGGCTGTGACAGCTGTCTCTGATTGACAAAATGTAATAATGTGAATGCATGACCATGTTAATATTAATTAGGCCGTAAAACCCCCAAAACGTGGTGTTTTGGTCATAGTAAACCAGGGTATTAAATTTTGTAAAATGTCCAACCCTAATGCTCTCAAGTGAGGTCAAGTGCGTTGGTGCAAAGGAAGTGCGTTGGTGCAAATGAAAGTAATAAAAGAAATAAAAGTAAGGAACGCAAGTCACGTGACTGGATACCAGGGATACACCTCCATGCAATACAGTACATGTCGCTCCAATGAATCGCAGCAGTGAATAAGGCGTATATATGGTTCTATGGTTCTAATAGTCATTCCCAAACTTTTTCATGTCAAGGATTCCCAAATTGACATTGTATTCCGCATTCCCACATTGGGAAAAAATTGCCAGGGACCACCACAAGAGAAGAATTTTATGGCTCTACAGCAGAGATTTTCAAAACCCGTTTAGCTCCCAATTAATTTAGTAAAATAAAAGTTAATTCAACTCTGGTTTGGTTGTATTACTGTCACAGTTACAAACCCATTAGGGGTCCATCTGGTTCCCAATTAACATTTAGCTGGGGACCCCTTGGAACTCCGTCAAGGAACCCTGATGGTCTCAGGACTTCACTTTGGAAACCTTTGGGTTAGACTATAGGGCTTGCCAGCATCATGACAACTTGCCATGGCAGCTTGGCCAAAAAACAAACAGACTTCTGCTTCAAACTGCCACTTGTGATGATTAGTCAACACTAGTTTTATTTCGAAGTCTACTTACAGGACATAGACATTTGTAGCACACTGAGATAATGCTTTGAATGGGCCCGCTGCCTACTGCTGTGCCAAGAGGCAGGCTTGCAAAGAGCGACCAAGTAAAGGTCGGTGACTGTGTGATCATCTGACAGCTTGAAGGCTGGGCCCCTGGAGTCCCTGGCCGGGAACGGCTGTACCAGAGTCAGTCACCCCCAAACAAGCTGCTCCCAACGCGTGCTAAACATTCTTTGACCATTCCTGTCACATTGGTGGCTGCCAAGGGAATCAAAACCGTAACTACATGAGCCCTAAAAGCGACTCTATTTTGGCATTGAACATTTGCCAAAACAAGAACTATGAGCTCACAACGACAATTTAGATTTTGCAAAGATATTATCAGAAAATATCTTTGCTCGGCCCAATCTTTTTTCACTTATAGTTTTTGGCATACTCACGATAGGCACTTTCTTTAACAGTGTGTATACAAATGGAGGACTGGACTACAATAGACCCCTGGGGTACACAGAATATAGGGTTTAAGTGGTTTTGCCTTGCGCAAAGAAGCATTGTGGGAACCCTGGATACTATAGAATGAAGCTCTCACTATTGAAATACAGTGGAGCCGTTTCATGCCTTCCCATAAGCCCTCAAGGCAGGGCTATTTCAATATATAACCTGGTTAGTGGCTGCACTAATACTTAGATCATTTTTGCCAGTGTTTCTCAAACTTTTCAGACCGCAAATTTCCAAAAATTACTCCTACCCTCCCTACCCTCACAAGTAACAGAATCATAGAAGTTGGGGCATTTCCTTTAACTTAGTTTTAAATTATCCAATCTGCATGGTCACAAACAATGCCTTGAATGGAGCTTTTTATTTTCAGTGTTTGCCCTTAGACAATTTGACAAATCAACTAATCAAATGATTCCTGAGCATGGCATGTCTGCAGCTCACCGCTCCTTGGCTGCAGCCTAACATGTGTGACAAATCGTACAACTTTGACTTTGACCCCCACAGTTGAACTCCAGCTGTCGAGTCTGTTGTATAGCCAGATGACCAGAACAACAGCACAAAGGCCTCTGGCCGGGCTCAGAACCTGATCACCCCCATATCGTCATATATGACACTGACCTATGCTGATGGCTTGATTGTATGGTTAGAATCTGATATAAATATTTGTATAAATCTGCTATATTGTAGTCTATAGTCTGATAGAGGAGGGACTTGTAAGTATAAGGGGCGCACATATTTCAATGTTAACCTAAATGGTAAATGGTGCATTTACAGTATATAGCGCCTTTACCAAAGGCACATAGTGCATTACATTCACACACCGACTGCGGCAGAAACCTTGCAAGGTACAACCATGTCAGGAGCAATTTGGGATTCAGTGTCTTGCCCAAGGACACTTCGACAGGAGGAGCCAGGATTCGAACCGCCAACGCACAGATCATTGGACCCCCAAGGGCGCATGGTAGTCAAGGGCCCCAGGCTGGTCCAGAGTCCTTATATCATACAGAAGGATATACAGAACCATTTGCACACTCAGAATTTTACCCTGTAGGCCTACAGTATACTATGCAATCTCCATTAACACTTAAACACACTTCATTTGGTTCCTGGGATCATGTACAGTAAGTCCGTTTCCAGTATCTATTTTTGCCAAACGTTTTCCTATTACGACACGTCCTGAATAGAAACGCTACAGGGTCCATGTGGTTAACGCGATGCGCGGGCCTCCATTCCCTCAACAAGTTCGAAACCACGCTCACCTTCCATTTCCTGGCTGCGCATTGCCTTTGTGCTGTGCTCTGAATGAGAAGAACCTGTGCGCCTCGCTTTATTTCCCCTCCAGTCCAATCTAATGAGCATCATCTCTGTCTTGGGGATGCGAGCTGAGGAGCCTCCCGACTCTCCTCTCCTCTCCCTTTGTGTGGCTGGACAGGTGTCTAACTGAATGATGAATGTCCCTGCTTCTCCCCACATAATTGGCTCCTCGCTGTTTGGCCCCTCAGACTTGCTGCCTGGCTGGATGTCTGCTCTGGTGCCCAGCCACCTCCATCTGTCAATCAGCCCCAACCTGCTGCTGCAGCCGCGCGGCCGGGCCACTCCTGATAGCTATGCTAATGTGCCATGCCTGCGCGCCATTGGCTGGACCGCGTGGGTCCAAGCTAATCCATTACGCCTCTGACAGTAATAATCTCCCCTCAAACAGGCCCGGTCCCCCCGCGTGCTAAACGCTATTTGACCGTTCCTGTCACGTTGGCGCTGCCAAGGCACGACCGGTGGAAGGTGATGGATGACCCGGGCCGCGGCCGGCTCATTCATCACCTGACCATGACTTGTATTTGTGTGTGTGTCTCTTGTTTTTTTTTTTAGACATTTGAACTGTTTCAGTGGTTTTTGATTAGTTTCAATTAGAATGGGGCCCCAGCACATAAACCCCCGCCAAAATCAAATTCACGCCGGATTCCGTGAACAGGTTCACGTGTGCCGGTATGGCCCTTTCTCACCTCCTATTTAACGTACAGAACCTAACAGTGAAACTAGATGTGCTGGTGATGAATTATCAATAGTTGGGATCAAATGCACTGGCAGCCAATAACGGCAGGGAGCAAGGACCCGCAGGCATGTTTATTTTTCAGAGTAATTGCGCGCAGCTCAATGTGATGGATGCAATCAGCATCAAACGACCTCACCTGACAAGAGCAAATATACAACGCATGCACTTTGGAGGAACCCCATTAAGACCAACGGTTTATTTTGCTTTCCGTTTCAGCTTTCAGCAAAAGGTGCAGCAGAAAGTACATTTTTCATCATAGACTTCAGTTGTCCCATAGTTTAAATTGTTCATTTGATATCTCTTAGCTCATATGTTTCCTTTTTACTGTCTGTTTTTATTGCATTTTATACCATGTCGCAACTAAAGGTATTTAACTGTTGGCATTTGGGTGGGATAAATGGAGAGTTGAACTCTTGAACTACATTTCAAGGTCGACTTACTTGGCCCACCTGTGTGAGACCCTTTTTCCACTTATAGGCCTTCTCATGATAGGCACTTTGTTTAACAAAGTGAAAGAAAAGAAAATGTTGCCAACCTAACACTGCTAGGTGCACAAAGGTGACGCCGAAACAATAATAGGCCCCTACAGCAAAAAAATAATCAAACACACCATGGCCTTTGATGACATTTCTAATTTGCTATGAGATGGAGGAGGATACTCGAGTCAGTAAGGTACAATTGTCCTATGTTTCTGTGGCCAATCCAGCGTCAGATTTATGTGACATAATGGGGTGCCAAAGGCTTGAGAGATTTTCACAGAGGAATCTCATTTCATCTTCCTGACACCTAGATGTGTTCAACCTCAACTCCTCACCCAGTGAAATGAGTGTCAACTTATAGGAAGAACGTAGTTGCGGATGCAAGACATTAAGACATTAGTCATAATCATAACCAATATAATTCAGAATCTAATTAAATAAAATGTTAACATGGTCTAAACTTTAATATTAGCAACCCACACACATTTGCATATCTATCTATGTAGAAAGAGAGGGAGAGAGAGATGGATTTGTCAACAAATGTTGCGTTGCTTGGCTAATTCTGGTACAGTTACACCTTATACCGTATTGTTATTCACATTTTTTGGCGTAATGGTAAGTCCAAATTCTGATCTGATTACCACGCCATGAAGGCCTGCTGGTACTTATAGTTTTGGGTATAGCTGGGTGAGTGGATCCTAGTCAAGTTATCTGCACGGTGGGGTGCTCCGTATTGTCAGACTCATGGACTCATTGTCAAAATGCCTTCCAAGGCAAAGAATATACAGTAAGTGCTAATAAAAGGATGTCATGAGGAACCTTGGTGTCTCAACTGTAATGACAGTATTACAGCAATGCTATGTATCTAGTTCCAACTCCTCACTTCCTCGTCTCCTCTCTCCCATGATGCAGACAAAAAAAACAGCCTATGAAAACGGACATGCCATCAATACACCCTCCTCCCTTGACTGAAAGCATAGTTCAGAGGACTGGTTCTCTGTTTATAAACATGGCCGAACTCAGTGATTTCTCCCGAGCCGTGTCCCCTACCTCAACCCCACCATGCCCCCCCTGAGGAGGCCCTCCACGTTCCCTCCGTCTGCCCTCACCATCCATCAGGAACGGACTTTGTTGTCGTAACACAGAACCAGATGAGCTCAGGCCAAACCAAAGTCCCTGGTGCTGCTGAACCTTGTCTCTGTGTTGGTGCCTCGCTCTTATTCTGTTTGCCTGTATCCATTTCTTTTCCCTGTCTATATATAGCATTCATTGTCTCGTATTCTCCGTCTTCCCACTCTGGCTCACACATCTCTCGCCATAGTAATGGAGTGACACCGAGATCGAAAAGTGGTATATGGTATGCCGCTAGTGCCTCAGCGGCATATGCCGGTGGCCCAGCGGCATATGCCGGTGGCTCAGCGGCATATGCCGGTGGCCCAGCGGCATATGCCGGTGGCATATGCCGGTGGCCCAGCGGCATATGCCGGTGGCATATGCCGGTGGCCCAGCGGCATATGCCGGTGGCATATGCCGGTGGCTCAGCGGCATATGCCGGTGGCATATGCCGGTGGCTCAGCGGCATATGCCGGTGGCCTAGCGGCATATGCCTAAACCTAACCTAACCCTAACCTAAACCTAACCCTAACCCTAACCTAACCCTAACCCTAAAACGAGCGGCATTTGCCGTTGGGAAATGGTATGTACCGGTGGAACACGAGCGGCATACCACTCTAGAACCGGCATATGCCGCTGAGCCACCGGCATATGCCGCTGAGCCACCGGCATATGCCACCGGCATATGCCGCTGGGCCACCGGCATATGCCACCGGCATATGCCGCTGGGCCACCGGCATATGCCACCGGCATATGCCGCTGAGCCACCGGCATATGCCGCTGGGCCACCGGCATATGCCGCTGAGGCACTAGCGGCATACCATATACCACTTTTCGATCTCGGTGCTACTGGAGTAATGGGGGGTGCAGTGCCTTGGCTAAGTTCAAGTATCTTGGTGGTGCCTAAGTAATACATGGCTCCATGTTTGTCTGCAGGAGAAATATTGAAATATTTCAATATGCACAAGATCCCATACTGATCACATCCTGACTGGCTGAATCATTGAAATCTACTGACCTCATCCACAAAGCAAGGCCCAACACATGCAGGTAGGTCATGGAGAGATTCTAAGACAGCTGAGAGAAAGAAGGATGTAAGAATCCCTCCGTCCAGGACATACTGTACCATCCCATGGTTGTGTGTGACCAAAGTTCAGAGTCCTATTAGAGATCCCACCACAAACTACTGTATTGTAAATGGAGTGTGTCGTAACCACAGAGACAGTCAAGACAGACATGTCAGCAGATTGTTAGACAGCTATTTCCTCTAGTTTGAACAGTCAGTTAATACTTACAGTATATGCATGTACATACAAGCCAGTGGAAAGATATTAATCCCCTCAATTGCCTAAAGGGTCAAGCTGTGCGTAAAACTACCAGACTTTATTCAACAGCTTTTATAATCACAAAGAAATATAAAAAAAATAGATTATTATTTGAACACAAAGCAATGTCAAGCACCATAAGTGCACTAGTCCCATGATACAAATTGTCTCTCAAATTATTTCTTCTAACTTCCGTATGCTAATTAAATAAATTTTTTACTCATAACTTCATATGATACGTGTACGTGCACACATGCACACACATACACACCACACACACAGACACACGCACGCACGCACTCGCACGCGCACACGCACACACACTCACACACCTTCATTCGGTTCAATGTGTACACACAGAGTATAAAATTAAAAAAGCGAGAACCGCGCACCGCTTCAATGTTATCACAGCCACTTCGAAGAGGAATTCAAATGCATTTCAACACTTGCAAACCCATGGGTCGTGAACCATGAAAACAAAACACCGTCTCTGAAATATTAATTTGTCTTTTCATCATCGTGCCCTGCGACACTGTGCCTAAACAAACCTCACCTCCCAGTCTCTCCGGCTTGCAGTGATTGGCCCGATGGCTTGAATGTTTGTGACAGTTACAGCCAAACAGAATGGCCTGCTAATCAAAATCGCATGTGCGTTCTGAGAGGTTGGGGTTTGACCCCTGACCTTTAATTTCTCATTAATTTGTGCTGACATAGAATATCTCATTTGTCAGTGCTCGCTCTGAAGCCGGACCATTCCACATGTGTGAGTAATTAGGTTACATGCTAGAAGCCACTAACCTATTTGAACTAATGTGAACCCATCATTAAGTATTTTCTCCTTAAATTAACTTCAGTAATTGCACATTAACTGTTAGGCTATAGCCTAACAGTTAATCTCAAAAGCTGATCTTCTTGCAACAGAATAGCCGCTATACTGTTGCAACTTGGTAAGATCAGCTTTTGAGAGTTCTATTCAGACATGTACCAAAAGCAGTTCAGTTGGTGTTGATTAGTTTGTTATTCAATACCTTTACAAGAAATACCAAATCAAACAGAGAAAATAGTGTATCTACAAACTGAAGTGTAACAAGGTGATGTGTTGTAAGCTTTTTATGTATTTTTTTAAACACAATGTATGACTATGTAAGCACACTTAACTTGTTCTTCCAAAAGTGTCCAAACACAATACTTTTTAAAAATGTAAATATATTATGCAAAATAAAGGTGCCTGTTCTACGACTGCAATTTACATCACAATCTGTCTCTGTGACTGTGTAATAGTATTCCCCCCACGCCTCTCTCTCTAAAAATGAATAAAGGGTAAATATAGAGAAATCATAAACAAAATAGAACACAGAGGCTGGAAAGCCTGTTTCAAGAACAGCTGCAGCTACAGTTATCAATTTGATAATGGGTATTATTAGATTTAGGTGTGCCAATGTGCGAGCAATGACAATAATGTTGACTACATTGGTACAGTACACCGATAGCTCAGGGCACTACCAAATCTAACACACACCCATTACATTGTATTAGCTGCAGCTGCACTGTTTATTAAGCTGACATGTTTTTATCCTTACGCAATTCTTCATCCGTATGAGGAAACAAATGACAAAATTGGCCGAGTGGTTATGTATGATACAAAAATAATAAATAAAAGTTATACAGTATACAGAGACGTGCTGCTAACCATAGTGTGAGATGCCTGTCACAGACACTGGACAATGGCGCAAACAAAAATGTCAGGTGAAGAACCTGGGACGACATGTGTCACTTTGATTCTGACGCACTGGTCAGTGTTTGCTGTTCGCTGTCCGTTGTGGCTGTCCAAATCACCCTGTGTCTCTCTCTGGGTCTTGTCCCAGTGAAAACACATAGTATGTAGAGCAGGCAGATGGACATGGACAGGGCTTCAGGCGGAGAACGGCTCGACTGACACAAAATTTGTGAATTTATGGTAAAAACTGAACGGAGTGGACAGTGGCATTCTGGGTTACGAGAGATCTGGTGTCATCATTTTAGACTAAGAAAGTTACTGATATGATAGGAGTGATGCTCATAATCATGTGAGGCTAGAAGAAAATAATGCCATGCTGACCAATAAGGAAAACACTCCTATTGATATTGTGGTTTGCATTCACACTCAGCCATACGCATGCAGATGAGGCAGTCACTTGCAAGGACTTTAAGGAAAACAATGTTTTCTTCACACAAAATTCATATCCTATATTCCAGTCAGAGCAGTGTTCAGCAAAATATTCAATCTTGTGATCCTAAATGTACATACTATAAGGGAGAAAAGAATCATTTTGTTGTGTTTCCAATTTCAGCTTTTCATCTCTACATTATATACAAAGTTTTGGAGAAGGCGCTTTTGTCACCTCACCATAAATGTTTCTTTGGCTCAACCACTCCAAAGAACCACTGAAGAACCTCTGAAGAAACATTATTTGTGTGACCATTTCTTTTCACAGTTCAAGACAGGAACGCACCAGAGTTTAAAGTGTTTAATGGCCTTGTCAACCAACTTCATATGAAGGATGTTGTAAATAGACCATTAAGAAACAGTGTTGACAATAAATTGACATTTTGTCCCATGTTGGGAAAGGGTCAAACCAAAGGAGACAACTGAGTAAACTAGCTCCTAACTAGGACAAATGAGCTCAACTATGAGTAAATGACCCTCACATCAGATGCCTGTTGGACAGAAAGAAACAAATGAGCAAATGCTGTCCATCAGACCACTCACAAGTCACTGCATAAAAGTGCCTGCAAATCAGACAAATCTAGCAATAAATATAAACGGTTCAATTTCCCTATTATTTAATCATTCAGAAGACCGAATGCAGAAAATTACTATTCAGACAGATCAACCTCCATTCCACTCACTGATATTTCCATAAGTGACAAGCTCCAACAGTGGCATTTGGCCGCTCCAACAGGGAGAGAGATCCATTAATTACCTCACCATTACATCATCATGTAAACCGGCCAATCGGAGTACTTCGAGGGGTGACTGATGACGACCGACGACTGCGAACTGAACGCTTAACTTGCACTAATCTGCACACGCAAGTAATAATAGATTAAAACAAAACAAAACACATAGATAGGCCTAATACTTTATATATTATTGAGCACCAGCTCAAAGTAGCACATTCCCTGCACAGCCAATCAAATCATCACAAGAACGTCCAGCGTTGAAGCTACCACTACTTACTGGCCAAAAGTGCAACTGCAGCACTTTCATAGAAGTGGACAGAGGTTCAGTGACGTCATGTGCGTAACATGTGTCCACTCTGAGCAACTTCCATTGAAATGAAGAGCAAGTACCGTCTGCCACACAAAGCTGGGCATAGGAGGGGCTAGCGCACCAAGGAAATGTTTGGGAACAGTCAGACCTCTCTCCATTTAGCCTGCTAGTCCCAGTGGGAAGTGCACCTGACCTTGCAGTTAAAGGTAATATTGTCTGAGGCAGACAGGAGCCCCTAAACCTTATCTTGAGACATATTTATATAAACAAGTCAATGTCAGCATATAGGAAAATCTACTATTTATCTCCAATTTGATAATTTCTCGTCAAAACCACCCGTGTTTCCACTAGAGTACCAACGATAATGATCTGTCTGCCTTCCAGAGTGGCGCTGAAATATCACTGTGCACTTTCCAAAATGGGGAAGGGGGGTAAAAAGCTATTCGTTGAGACACAAAAGGTCGTCATTTGATATGGAGTGATGCAATGCAATAGCCCGGCTTAACGCCACTAGACGTTTCAAGGTTGAGAGCAGCGAGCGTGCAGAAAAGAACTGACACATCAAACGTCAAGCATCAGCTCCCCAAGAAAGAAGCACCGCACCGTTCGGCGGCCTCCACGTGATGGCCATTTTCTCAACTCTCACCCCCTGACCCCGAACATGAATCCCCCACAAATAAGACTGTGAGACTCGAGGGAGTCCTCCCTGGCTCTCTCCGGTAACTCCAACACATGCCTTTCCTTAAAGGAGAATTCCACCCCATTTGTTTCCATGCGTATGCTCTCAGAAAAAAAGGTCCTAAAAGTAATTGATATGGTGAAACCATAGACTAATAAAATATAGAGGCTTAACTGGAGCAATAGCCCCCCGCCCACTTGCCGGTCATTTCTCAGTTGCTCAGTGGCGTTTTGAAGCACCCGGAAGACTGCCGGAAGTAGTGGCTACTTCTACTTGGGCACCAAATCAAAGAGATTCTATATAAAGATGCGACACTTCCATTAAGTCCAATGGAAACAACCAGCCCCCAGGGCCTCCGCCATATAGGAGTGATGACGTACTTCCTGTTGCTATTAAAGACTACTGTTATGTCTACAGTTCTTGGAAACGCCGCTAGATGGCGCCATGGCGGGAGCGGCACATGTCGCCATTTTGGATTGATGACATCAGCGCGCCATAGAGCGGTGTTACCGCTGCGCCATCTGGCGGTGAGACAAATAATTGCATTATGTCGCCTCTTTATATAAACCCTCCTTGACCAAATTTTGGTGGCCAAATGCGGAAGTGTTTCCTCCATGGATGTGCACCACACCGCCAGTCAGTGGCTCTAGGCTTGAAGCAGGGGGGGCCCTGGTGGTCAAGTCTGGTACTGCAGGCGGGTGGAATTCATGCACGACCGCCGGAGAGCACGCACGCTGGTTTGCTTTGTGCACGCGGACAGGGCAGTTTGTATTTAAGTTGTTTTCTGAATAAACCAGCGGTCCTCACGTCATATACTACCTCTCAAAACATAACGTATGTATTATATGACAGATAATAAGCTCAATGCAAACCCAAAAGCTTGTTTTTGATGCTTTTTGATGTTTTTTTTCCTTTGCTCGTGCGCGACGGCGCTCGTTCATGGTTCCCATAATCCCTTGCGTCGGGCGCGTTCATGGAGAAATACTTCCGCATTTGACCACCAAATTTTGGTGGTCAAATGCGGAAATAGGCGCACTTCCGGCGGTCTTCCGGGTGCTTCATGCGCCAATGAGCAACTTGCATTGAAATGAACGGCAACGGCACTCTATGGATGTGCACATGAACGAGCGACCAATGTTAAATTTCGGGGGCACGGGGCTTCCTAGTCATGAATCCAGGGGCTGCCTGGAGTTCCCACACTAACTGCTAGAGCCGACAGCTTTAACAGCTCTCTGGGATGTGGGTGAAACAACACTTGATGTCATCAAGATGTTTTTCACCATGTTAATGATTTTTTCTGACCTCCCTTTCTGGGAAAAACAGAATGGGGGAACTTTTTATTATGTCCACACAATATCCCTAAGATATAGCCTATTAATGACATAGTAAAATGTGGGAAATGGGTGGAATTCCCCTTTAACGCATGTTTAAACAGCAGCAGACTTACCGTATGCCGCCACGGGTCCAAGCAAGGCCTGGGAGTAAACAAGTCTAGTAGTTCATGCCGCTGAACGTCTCAAGGAGAAACATGTCGCCGTTCCGTAGGAGAGGATCTACATGTGTCAGATTGTGTTTGACAGCCCCGATCTACAGGTTCTGTCACGGCCGTCCGGAGCGATTACACGCAACTCCTTCCACCTGGGATCAAGTGGGCCTGAAGTGAGGAGAGGAGGGAGCACGTTTAAACAAACCTCAATATTTCGGGGGTTAGAAATGTGCATTGATTAACACGTTGCCGCTTATTCCGTGGCTTAATACATCAATCAAGAACTAATAATCGACAGAAATAGTAGCCTACATGACGAGACTGCTTTTATTTATCTTCAGTTGTGTAGGCGAAGTTCGTCCACGCCACGCAAGGAGGTTGTTGTGACATGTGACCGCTCACGACCTCACGTGACCTGAACGCTGGGTTCTGATTGAAGGATTCATTCAAGCCATGTAATAAAGTCATGTGATGTATATAATAGTCCTTTTTTTAAATGCGGATGATTTTTCCCACTACAGTCCAGTTCATCAACTGATTGTCAGACTTTCAACTTAAAAAAAAAAAAAAATCATCCCAGAACGAAGAACATTCTGAAGACACTAACACAGCACTCGTAGCCTACTTAATTAGCTTACATTTACTCTCAAGCCTACTGTAGCAGTTTTGCCCTATTTTACTTTGATTAGCCTTATAGTTTTATATTGGCCTACAAAACTAGTTTAGACATATAGGCTTGTATTATTATTATTATTATTATTATTATTTTACATTTAAAGAAAAAAAATGAATTGGGTCAAATAGGACATTAATCACGACTACTTAATTGATACATTTACGTAGGGCTAATTTCGACCTAGGATAGGCTTATTGAGTGTTGAGTGAGGGGTGAGGACGTTATTGCTGCATGCTACAGGATGCACTGCATGAAACAATGACGTCAGCATGAAATATCTGGGACATTGGCATGCGCTTGACAGGAGGAAGACATGATGGGGCTGATGAGCGGTTTGTGGTGGTGGTGGTGATGATGATGATGATGATGATGATGAGGGGGGAGGGGTCGTCCCGTTACCGGCGGCTGTAAAAGCGCCGCCACCCGCATCACCACCTCCTCACCCTCCACCTCGTCGAGAGAGAGAGAGAGAGAGAGAGAGAGAGAGAGAGAGAGAGAGAGAGAGAGAGAGAGAGAGAGAGAGAGAGAGAGAGAGAGAGAGAGAGAGAGAGAGAGAGAGAGAGAGAGATGAGATAATGCTGCAGGAATCAGTGCACTGGTTCTCAAACATTTTTAGGTTTGAAGGTATGTTTGCATGCCCCCCATAACATTCCTCTCGGATACCACTTTAATAAGAACCACTATAGATGATACTGATGATACGTGGTACACAGGCCTACAGCTGGATCACGAGATAAGATCAAATAAGATAAGGCAGTGCATAAAGATAGAAAGAGAAACCGTCTTTAAAGAAGTTTTTAGGGCTAATAAAAGTTACAGGTATGAAAGTTGCCATATGAAGTGTGAAATTATGACCATTATGACAACAATTCTTACATAATAATAATAATAATAATAATAATAATTAATAGGCTAATAGATCAATTGGCTCCATTTGTGCTATCTCAGTTTCTTGCCCCCTAGTGGCAAAAAATAAATATTTGGTTAACTCAGATTAAAGGTAATACAACTTTTTAGCCCCCCAAACAATATATTTGCATTTCCCCACCTCTACGTTGCTTCTATTTTGATGTGCAGCATGCCAGCATCAGAATAGAAGCAACGTGGAGGTGGGGAAATGTTTCCCTGCAGACACTCGTCCAAAACTGTTGTTAACAAATCATAAAAACAAAACAAGACAGTGGAGATGACGTGCATGGAGCTAGATTCTGTTTTTAAACAAATCTGTTTACAAACACAGTGGTTGTATTCACTAAAGTGGCCTATAAGGCTACCTTTGACATTGATTTCATGACATAAAAATATACTAAGTAAATGGTATAATAAATTGAGTTCCCAAATACAAATGGTATTAAATGGGGGCCACTAGCTACACGTATGTCGAACGGGGCATGCTTCAAATTAAAAATGATGAAAATCACTGCTAGAACAGTGCCATATATTTTCAAATGGGTCTTGCCCTGAAAATGAATTTATTTTTACACTCAAGAGTTAAAGATCTATAGATAGTCAATTTGGTTATCAACTCTCCTTAATTTAGCTGCGGGGACTACCTAGAAGTCTCTCAAGGACCACTGGTTGAGTACCAGTAATTTAATATATATATAACATTGAGAAATGACTTTGGTCATTTTATCACCTCGGGCATATATGAACACCAGAAGTTTATTTAAGTCAGTAAAGTCACTCAATATTTTTGTTTGATATGAAAGGGCAGGGAAGCTACTGTATACATGAATATCAAATAAAGTAATAACTGAAGTAAACAACTTAAAAACCGTCTGGGGTGTTCACATAAGCCTGAGTTTTAAATGAAATATCCCTTGGCTTTAATTAATTAATGAAAAGATTTAAACCGCAAATTTCCACGCATGGAGACTCCTGTATACCCTCGTCAAATATGGTCCATGAAGAAAATTAATTGGGGAATCTTGCTTTAAAGGGTAGCCTATATCCCTAAAGACAATGTGAGCTGTATACAGGCCTATCATCCTATAGGCCTATATGCATATTTTATCTTTTGCAAGAAATGTCAAAAATAGAAACATTGACCCATATAGTGCCGTGCTGCTGTGCGTTAATGACTTTCCAAACGAAACCTTGATGTTTCCCCCGTTTTGACTCGTAGCCCACGATGCTATTTAGGCTACTGTAATTACGAATTACGGCCTAATCAAGAGCAATGGAAATTGCATCACTCCGCTCAGTCTCGCAACTTAGAGCAATGCGCATGCTTTTATAGAGCTACAACCTCGGAAAACACTGACTATTCTAGTGGAGAACATTATTGGTTATAGTCCTTGTCCTCATGATAAGGCCAATATATGTGCTGTGAAAACATCTCGCAGCACAGTGCACTGAGCTGCGTTCTGCAGGAGGGATGAGGATGACCCATATTTCATCGGTATAGGCGGCCGTTTCCGGCAGCCATCAAAACGCATTTATCAGCAGCAGAATGACTGCACGGAGTATAAGCAATGCCACAGCAAAACACTGAAATACCACATACATTAGTCTTAATAAAAGGCTTCACCTTATCATTGTTATTGTTTTAAAGAAGAAAATTACTGTTGCTTATTTTATTTGTTTCTTATGTTTATTTGTTTTCCCTTCTCTTCAGAGTTGTATTGTAAGCGTATTATTTGCTTGGCTATAGGCGATTTTCTAAGAAATTATTACGCTTAATTTCGTTTGCCTATAGGCTGTTGAATAAAGTTGATATATATATATATATATATATATATATATATATATATATATATATATATATATATATATATATATATATATATATATATATATATATATATATATATATATATATATATATATATATATATATATATATATATATATATATTAGGGATGTTGAATGATTAAAAATTTTAATCAAATTAATCACAGCTTCAAAATTAATTTAATCATGATTAATCACCATTCGAACTATGTCCAAAATATGCATGTTTTCCTGTACAGGATTTCAACATTTAAAAAGGAAACCGAATCTGTAAAAAAAAATAACCATTTATCTTTAAAATATTTATCAAAATAGGTGATCTACAAGCCCTCAATGCTTGTAGATCCTCCAGCTATACTCTATGGCTCCGGTTACAGGGAGACACACAGCTATATGTCTCCGTAAATCTGTGCTCTACCCATTTCTTTCAATGAGAAAATGCTCAGTGGGTTGAGTGAGTTTGCACATGAGTTAATTGCGTTAAAATTTTTAATCAGATTAATCAACAAAATTAATTTAATCCCATTAATTAACTATTTTCAACAGCCTTAATATATATATATATATATATATATATATATATATATATATCTTATGTTTTTGCCCCGACATGCTTATCAAGTTATCATGAAATTCTAATTCGAAAATAATTAATTCGAGTAGGCTAGGGAAAAAACGGACAGTTTTCTACACATTATGTAAAATGGCATATCGTGTACGACCTCTCAACAACTGTTCCTTGTGGCGTTTTATGAAGAAAAAATACTCTTGAATTAATCTTAATGTGCATCTTTTACGTGAATATTACATGCATACATATCAAACTCAGAGAGCTGTCATTATGGATGTGTAGCCCAATATATTTAGCCTATAAGGCCTATAGGCTATAGCTTTCTATTGCAGTATTACCATTATTATATTTTATAATAATAATAACAATAATAGCAAGAAGAAGAATAACAAGAATAATGATGATAATAATCAAAATAGATCACATGAATGAATTAGAACCACTATTCGACCAGGGGAAACAATGAAGGCTAGGCCTATAGTAGCCTAAATGGCTAAGTTCTAACTTGCGTATAGTAAGTTAATTTTCGTTGCAACTTGTTTAAATGAATATGTATCAGTGATGATCATAACAGCACATTTAGAGGCATGCAGCAGGGCTGCATGCAGCAGCCTCCCTCCTCCTCCTCTTCTCTCATCAATACAGCCACGCATTGAATCGTTATGTCGCTGACATTGATAAATGAGCTCCATGCGCTCTTTTTATTTTTTCTCCCCCTGCCAGGCTCCCTCGGCAGCCTATATAATATATCCAACATGGAGATGCAGATAGCATGGCCCAGTGAAACGAAAACAACACTCAATCGAAGGAGAAGCTAAAAAAAAAAATCACCAAGACTTATTGAAATGGAACGAAATTATTAGATATTGGGGGAAATCATAACACATCTTTCTCTCTCTCTCTCTCTTCCCCCTCCAGGAGTAGGCCTAAACATTTGTGCGCGCACACACACCATCCCGGTCGTCACAATAACCGCCCGATATAGAGGCCTATATGTATATATAATGCGATCCACTAAAAGTTCCAGCGGGGGTTTTGTTAAAAAGCAAAGGTACAGCATGCATGCGTGGGGGTCTCCTCCTCTCCTCTCTCCATCCAGTTTCTTGAATTCCGAGTAGGGCCATCCATCATCCCTGTCACCATCAATCGAATAAGCCGAGACAACTGCAATTCCATCCCGTATCGACCAAAACCTCGGTACGTGACCTGGTGTACAAACTAATGTTTTTTGCTTAAACTGTTTTCCCTCCGCGGCGGCGGAACGCTGACCGCCTTTTAAATGCTCCGTTTCCACGCTCAAACATTTTGGATTTTAAAAATAGCCAGTGATAGCGCCAGCCGCAGCGGATGAACAAATCAGTCTTTCTTTTTTTATTTGTTATATACAGTATCAACAAAGACTTTATTTTTTTTTCTAATTCCGTCTTTATTTTGGTTTTAGTGCAGAGATCATCTTCCCTTCTCTTCGTGATGCTATATAAAACTATTTGAAACACAAAAGGAAAAAAAATCACTCCGATATCTCTTACAACTTTTATCTCCCAGAATGCTCCTTTTTAGGGAGAACAAAACATGTCTGTATGTTTGTTCTGTTTTTGGATTGAAGTAAAAAATGATACGAAAATGATGCAGTGCATGGACAACAGAACGTATAACAAACTCTAGGTACAAAATTGGCTTTTAGAAGTCTTGGTCTTCTCTTGTGTGTAGTAGGTTTGTAAAATATCGGTGGTCGGCTGCAGGTCGCCGATGGAGAGCAAATCCCATTCCCAACAGTACAGGAATTAACAGTGACGAACTCTCACGCTAAAATCTAGTGGTCACAAGCGCAAAACATGGACACAAACAGCCAAAAAGAAAAGAGCACAAGTCTATACACCACAACAATTAAGAATACCCTTATTGAGATTTTAAAAGATATTATTCCACAGTGTTTTCTTTTTAAGGATGAATGTCTTTGTGTGTCTCACGTGGGATGCGCACCAGCTCTGTACAGGCCCACACATGCTTTCCTTCTTTTCAAATTGTTCCACTGTACAATTTCTAGTGGTGAATACGTTTTTTGGGAAAGCTTTACTTTTTTGTTTATTTTCTTTTATATAAAAAAGTTCTTGTCCCATGGTCCACAGTTGTACAAAAATAAATAAATAATTTAAAATGAAATCAACTAAAAGATGTGTCAAACTGCAGTTTTGAGGTCACACTTGGCTTCTGCTGTTCGTTTTTAGAAGTCCTTTTCATTTGTTTTTGGAAAAAAAGATTTTTTTGTTTGTATGTTTTTTGTTTTAGTCCTTGAAGTGACGGCTCATGGTCCTCTTGAGTCTCACTCCATAGTTAGGTTTTGTGTTGTGGGAGGGGTCTGTGCAGAAGTGGGCGTTCCTCCTGGCTGAGTAGCTACAGTGAAGTGGGCGTTCCCTCCTGGCCGGGTACAGTGAGGTGGGCGTGGTAGAGTACTGATGATATGTGTTCCAATGTGACTTTTCTTGTTGGGTACCACAGCCAGATGGAATTATTCCCTGAGCCAACCATGGAGGCCTGTAAAACCAAAAGTAGAGTAACAGTTATAAATAGCACGTATTTGTAATACATTATATAGTCTCACACCAACAAAAAACAAATACATTTGGTATGTTATATAAGTTTAATATTCTCTCAAAGATCTAAATGCATACAAATATGTCACTTTTAGGATAGTTTTCGACTTGACCAATAATTTCTGAAAATGTTGAAATGTTTAGACATTTATAAGGTTTGAAAATGTTCTGCACATAATGACATTCCCAAAATAAAGTGGTTCAGCTGTTGGTTGTCTCCCTTCTACATATGTTCTTTAATTGATAATTAACTGCATTCCTAGTGATGCTGAAATAACAAATATATAAACTTCAGCGCAGCAGTGATAAAGCTATATATGCTCCGGCCAGGTAATTCCCACATCAGAATTAAATAGTGCGGATTCAGTCATGTTTTCTGTAATGGCTAAATGTTATGGCTGTGACTTTATAGCGCGTGGCAGACTCTCTCATATTATACTCCAAACAGCCATTCATGCAGTCCAGGCTAAAATTTACTGCCTCAGTCAGCATACGGTCTAGCAGATCAAATTAGGGGAGGGCGAAAAAGCATGCGGCTCTATTGAGCTATTACTGTAACTAGTCAATGATCATTCAATGAGAAATAATTGGATTAAACAGTTGCTCCCCGCAGAAAAAATATATACTATATAGCCAGCATTTATTCAGATTTAGAGTGCGATATCTTTATGCAGCAGACCTGCTATCTTCAAATTTCATTAGCAAAAGAACAGGGAAATTATCAGAGGGTGCGGTTTGAGGGCTCCAGAAGTGGGTGGTGGTGATGGTGGTGGTGGTGATGGTGGTGGTGGGAGGGGGTCGCTGGTGTTGGTCGAAAATTGGCCCCAGTGAAAAAGCGAAACCAATGCAAGCTCCCCCTATTTACATATAAAGAGCTCTATTAATCAAGGTAAGTGTCATTACTGCGTGGCTCATTGAGCAGTGGTGGGTGGGTGTTAAATAAAATTCTCTGTGCTCCGATGCCTCCGGCAGGCGATACGTCTTGATTTGTGAACTGTCAGTTGGCGGTGGAGGAGCGTGATGGGGGCCGGGTGGGGGGTGTAGGTGGTGGTGGTGGTGGTAGCAGAAGAGATGTGGGAGGTAGAGAGAAAGAGAGAACGGCGTGGGCTGAGGGGGGGTTGGGGGGGGCATTATCCAGATTCTTAATCAGATCGGGGGGCCATAGAAGGATGGTTGGAGCGAGAGGGAAAATAGGGAAAATAGTGGCCGGGGCGGGAGGCAGCATGACGGAGAGGAGAAGGGGGGAGACGGGGAGACAGAATAGGGGGAGCGAGGGGTAGCGGGGGGAATGGCGTTGGCGGGGTAGTGACGAATATGGAGCAGTAAAAAGAGACTGCGATATGGAAAAGACAAAATGAATGAAGAAAGACTGAGATAAAAAGGGAGATGAGAATGGAGGACACGAGAGAAACAAATAAAAGATATAATGGGGGGAACTGCACTACGCAGCGGCGTACTATTCATGTACACATTCACTGGAGGCTTTGCAGTGTACTTACATCACCCTGTTCTTCAGGCCTGCCTCAGTGAAGTGGAGGGGGGTGGGGGTTGTTTACATGTAGTGCCACTGGCCGTCCATACCCATGTTCATTCCCATGCCACCCATTGGTCCTGTGGTGGGTCACAACAGATGTCATTAAGACAGTGGTTCCAATTATGCAAGTCTTACTTATCACCTCTGTCTGGTGCCTTTTCTGGGCAGCACCAGCGTACAATGTGTATAAATTAAGACTATTTTTCTCACCTGAGAAAGCACTGGCTTAAAAGTCTCTATTTATAATTGTCTCAAATGTTTTTTAACCTGTACATTTGGACTGTCTTCTACTGAATGTTCTGTGTATTGTATTATGTCTTTTGTGTCTTCTCTCTATGGACCCTGAGTCTGAAATAAATAAAGGCATTCACCTATGACATTCCCAAAAATAAGGACACTGGGTTAACATTGTTAAACTGTCAATGGAAAGCCAGATTTGTACAAATCCATTCATTGAACGTTACCAGATTCAGTGAATGGACAACAGACTGCATCTTTGTCACCTTTTTCTGATCTACTTTTGCTCATGAGAGCAAAGGTTTAATTTGGTTAGCTGCTGCTTTGATAAAGGAATGTATTTAATCTTGCGGAAACTACAAGACATGCAAGACTCCAGAGCAGAGGCCTAACTACCACACATTATCTCTGAATTCAATAAAGGCGTTTTCTCCGTTTTACACTTCAAAACAATTACAATATCAACTACACCCAAACAAATAAAAAGGAAGTAAGCTCAAAAAGTGATATTTCTTACCACCAGGTCGAAGGCCCATATGCTGTTGTCCATCAAGTACAAAGCTTCCCATTGGCTGGCCGTCAGGGCTGTAGCCTGACCCCTGACTCACTATAGGAGAAGAAAACAATTTTATTTGTTACATTTTACTGACCAATGCAGGGAAATAAAATGTAGGTCAAATTATACTTTTTCATATGCTTTCATATGCTCTTCTCTTATGATAATTTGAACTGATTTGTATAGAAGATGCACTATAGAAACCAAGTGTTCACTGTACAAATGCAACCAAATGGACCCACAACTGTCCATTTAGTCCTATTTGTGCACTGTCTGGGTTACAGAGAGATCCTTAGGTGTCAATATGACTGTGTGTGTAATATTGTGAGTGTGATGAATGGATTTCAAAACAATGTCATACCTGCTCTGTTTGACTGGTCAATCATCGGTTGTACTATTCTCCTCCTTGCATTGATGAACCTGGAGGGACAGAGCAACATTACAGCATTAGTTACAAATTACAGATAAATGGGGACCCACCTGTTTTCAAAATAGCTTATGTATAAAGGGTATATGTGGTGGCCAAGCTGTCAAAATGTATTTTTTTTTTATTTTGCATGTATTTTTAAGATGATGCATGTGCTCTAGATTTTCGGGACATCTCCAAATGTCACTGAATCAAACAAAACGTGCAAAATTGGAAACATGAAACAAGTTCTGTTTGGAGCCAAGTCACAGCCCAAACTCCCCCGTTCTCTCACTGACCGACTCCTGTCTCTCTGGGAATTAGAATAATGATGTAGTCTATTCCTATTGACTGATCTCTGGCATTGGGGTGGGTGGGGGACTGGGGGGGTGTAGTCACAGGGCTTTAAAAAAAATCTATTGATTTAGGTTTAGCTCTATAGCCTCAGGCTGTAATAAGGCTAACTGTTCTGCCGATGTTTTTTTTTAACTATTGATACTCCCAGATGACAGAAGGCTACATGCTTTCACTCTCTTTGATAACTGTATTAGTGAGAGAGAGAGCTGGAACTAAAACCCCAGTGATCTTCTTATAAATCCAGCGGATCAGACTAGGGTGCTGCTATATAATTAGCAATGTTCTGCAAGAACCTGACAGATACATGCGAGACCCAGTCATTGAATATGATGAGAAGATTAAAATTGTGGTAAGGCGATACCATCTCATTTAATCTCAATTTCAAACCCTGTGGCTCTGTCTGAAAGCTCTGGACTATATTGTCCCTCAAGGGCTAATTCCTTTCCACAGCCCTGTACTTGTTAAACAACAACAATGCATGTAACAGCAATACAATTGCAGTAGTTTGTGTCCCTAAGCAAGACACTTAAGCACTTTAAACCCTATTAAACTTTGTTGACTCAAGTCCCCCAGGGGTCTTATGATTCCTGGGCTTGTAGATCTGCTATTCCCACTAAATGTGGCCCTCACAATAGGGACACGAGGGTTCCTGTGGTTAACCCCAAACTGCTCCTTGAGCGTTGTATAAATAGAACTCCCTGCTTGGAATAGTTTGTGTCGAGGCCTAGGACAAATTCCATGTGTGTGTGTGTGTGTGCAAAAGTACATTCATTGACCAGCTCAAGGGAGTGGGCAATAAATAAGTAGCATCCTCATAACCACATACAATGGAATTATATTTCCAATGAGAAGATATATCCATAACAAAACTGGATGCAGAGCAAAGCTAAAATATTTAGGATAGACCTGGTTTCATGTGGTAATTTTGTTGGTTGTAGGCTCCTCCTTCAATGTGCGCACACATGCACGCACGCGCACACACACACACACACACACACACACACACACACACACACACACACACACACACACACACACACACACACACACACACACACACACACACACCAGACCAGAAACACACTTATCCAATGGCTAAGCCATCCATAAAAGGGGGTTCTGGGTGCTAAGGCCAGAATATGTTTTAATCCATCATGTCATACATGTAAAATGAGTCGGGGGGGACTGAGGGGAGAGGAGGGGGTGGTTTATCTTCTCCTTTAATGTTTCTGATTGTCCCAGGCGGACAGAGAAGATAGATGGTGTATGCAGAGCAGACAGGCTAGCAGACTGCAGAGAGGAAAAGCATCATATGCTGCAACCCTCTGTTATTTTGCACCACAACACGTCTGCAGAGCGTTACTCTCTGTTCCAAGCACATTCATTCATAATGCAAAAAATTATCCAACGCATGTTTGTGAATACAGATCCAGAGGAGAGAAAGCCTCCGATAGTTGAGAAAAAAACACAACAGACCTTGGCTTAGAAAAGCACGGAGCCAAGTGTAGACCCATGAGGCACGCTAGTCAACGGAGTGGTTTTGTGCGTACTACGCACCCACCCGTGCATGTGTGTGTGTGTGCTCACGTCTGCTTGTGCCGACAGTAATAGGTCCTGTGATGTCACGCAAATAGAGTTGCCGTTCTAGATTTGCTCACCAGTTGTTCACTTGAAGGATCGTGAGGCCGGTGTCTTGTGCCAGCTGCTTTTTCTGTTCCTCTGAGGGGTACGGATGCTGTGTAGGGACAAAAAAAAAAGCTCATGAAAAAACTATATCAGCACTTCTGCCAAAAGCATGCAGCATTCATGGAGAACATCTGGTTCCATAGCCACTTATACCTATAGTTAGGCCCCATCGTTTTCTCTCTCTACTGTTACTGTTACAGCTCTTCTCCAGAAATAGCTGATCTAAAAGCTCACAACTCACAACATTTCAAAGTGGTGTGACCTTGTACATCGAACAATCTCCCCCCTGAATAGGGACACAAGGGTTCATGTGGTTAAGTGCTGACTCGTGTACTTGGAAGAAGCCACGAAATGCAATCACATGCTGACACATTGACAATGATTGTGACCGCATTAAGAAACCCAACTCCTCTAGCTACACACACCATGCACGCACACACACACACACACACACACACACACAAAAAAGGTAGGCCTACCCATCTAATGGCCCATATGACTTGGCGCCGCCTCCCCAGAGCACTTCTGACTAAAAGCGCGTGGCTTTGTGTGACAATATTTGACATTATTTGACATTACTTGACAAATGATCGGATGGAATACAAAGACGCACAATGGCGGTTTTGTTTAAGCTCTGAATGAGAGTTGCCCCCCCGGCCCCCCCACCCCTATGTACTCCCATGTCCCCTCCAACCACCCCCCCTCCTGACTCTGGTGTCTCCGTGCTGGCTGTGTGACAGAGGGAGGAGGGTGGTGGCAGATGGTAGACAGAGGTGACCTGTGTACTGGGTGCGGGGTCGTGGGCGCGTCCCCATTTTGCTGCTGTCAGGGCAGGCAGCCACCTCCTGTGGTCATCGGTGAGGGATGAGCTACCCAGCCACTTCATTTTTAAACTGGCCTTTCAGGCAGAGGCGCGCACACACGCGCCCACACAGCACACACACACATACACTAGCAAACACACACAAGCGCACATGTGTGTCCTAAAGCAAACGGGGACAAGCGCGTTGCCGTATACGCACGCGCAAAACCGAACAAGACCACACATGTAAATGTACTAACTGCACTCGACTTGCGTGTATAGGCCCACAAATGCACACATAATATACAGGCAAATGTGTGCACTGCATGTGAACACATACGAATGCACCCACACACACACTGTGTGTGTGTACAGAGGGGGTGTTTCTGCACAAAGGCCATTGTGGTCACTAGTAATCGTCCAGTTCAGGTCCCAGTTTGGTGTCTGACAGTGCGGTGATGGATCACTGTGTGCTCCTCCTTCTAATCACACCTCCAAAACCACGGCATTGTCACCGTCACTGCGTCACACTGGCACAGAGCAAAGAAGTCCTCTGGGGCAGCAGGCTTTCAATTTCAACCTTTCTGTGCACACCAATGGGCAAGTGACATTTTGTAGAAATGTATAATTAAATAAATAAATAAATATATGTGCCCCAATGTGACACAAGTTGAACATGGGATTTTTTGCCTCTGTATCATGTAAACAGAAGGCATAGTAAATATACAGTATTGAAATTAAATTGGAATACATTTTGCAATAAAAATATGCAGTTGGACCTGGACATGTTAATCGTGCCTCACAGGTGCACTTTGAAATAAACCATTTTACACTATATACCGCTTCCTCCTATTCCATATTGTTTTGAGTTTCAGAATTATAAGCATTGCAGCATTACCAATATATTTAAGGAATGTCAAAGCGTCTTTAGTGGTTGATGACATTTCTGATGATTTTTTCCCCTTGTAGAATCAGGATTAGAATGCTTACAGCACCATTGATCATTGATTGAGTTTTATAAAATCTCACAATAATATTTCAAGTAGCCATGGGTCACGGCGATACTCATCCACAATTTTAAATAAATATCCATAATAAATCACATCCACTGCAATAAGCCATTTTCTCTTCACATGCCGAACTGAACGTTTGCCACAGACCTTTGAAGGAGTATAAAGGCCCCGGGGTGAAAGGAAACCAACAGTTATGACCAGGCAAATGAGCTGATAATGAATAATATAATGAATGTACACTTTTCACAGCTGCCGTCTCTAAAGCGTTCCCCTCAGAAGGGAACCTTTTGAAGGAGCCACAGAGAGATCCTTCAAGACAGAAGGACCACAAAGGCATGAGAGACGCTGAAGCTAGCCAGCGCTGCAGAGCAATAGAGTATCAACCTCGCACCCTACCGCTCTCCCTCCAAAAACAGGGGCCTTGCATGCACACAGGCCCCAGGCCATACACACTAGCACTGGTCATAATATGGCACTTTAACCCTTGTATCCACATTTTGGGTACCAAGTCATTATAGGCAAAATGTTTAATGCGAAATAGCTTTCATTCTTTCTATGTTGTAAATCTACTTGCACTCCCTGTAATCATATACAAAAGTAGAATGGCCATTTTCGAGCTTGTAGATAGGCTATTTTCAAAATAATTACAATCTGTTTTCTTGGTGGTTAACTGGTTAAGTGATTAAGTAGTTAATTAAAACTAGTGGAGACCTTGGTCTCTCTGGATTGTATCTTAATTTTGCTTTGCTGCGTTGAATAATTCAGGAAACTCCCACGCGCACTCCCACACAGATGCACGCACGCGCGCTGCACACACACGCACACAGGCCCCGTAAAAAGTTTGACAAAACATAATCCGGGCTCCTTTCACCCCCGCGGCGGCACTGATGAATGCTTGATCGCTTGGGTGTTGCAATAGGGCCCTTTCAGAGGGTCCAAAGCTCCCACCCCACCGTCACCCCTCTCACTCACTTCTCACAGGCACATCCTGCCCCAGCAAACACTTGTGCTTAACAAATTAGACCTGAAAAGGAGACGGGGAGGGAAAGAGAGGATAATTCAATTATCCCCCCTTTTTTCCCCAACTGGAAAAAAAATCTAAAAGGTTTTTTTTTTCATTCTGTTTTTTGTGGAGGAAAGGATTATTGCCCAGCGCAGGACGTTGTGTGGGCCTTTTACAAACCAAACAAGTGAGGGGTTATAATACATCTAAGAGTGAGAGAGGGAGAGAAAGGAGGGAAAATCATGGAGATAGAAGAAATGGCGGTGTCTTTTGGGCCTCTGATGAAAAAGGTTCAACTCTGTATGGGGACTCACTCTGCATCCCACTTTCAAACGTGTGAATCAGTCACACCCGATTCAGAACAGAGGGCTTTATTTTTGTAAGATCCTGGGTCGAGTCCCCCCCCCCCCCAGAAAAACAAAAACCAAAACCCCCCAAATGTCTTCAGGCACAAGTTGTTCTTTGCTCCATTCACATATAATGGAACAAAGGCAAACCTTCGTCTCGAGATGTTTTTTTTTTCTTGGAGGGGAGCAAAACCACAGCGCGAGGCAAGAGGCTCCGTGTTCAAACGGTTTCATTGATGGAAGAGGCCGCCTGGCGGATATTTTCCTCACCGTGAGGTGCTGGAAGAGCCACGCTCTCATGATGTTCGTGGCCACTTTGGGAAAGATTCCCCGCTTCTTCTGTCTCTTCTTGTCCTGGTCGTCCTCGTCCCCCGTGCCCGGCGATGCTAGGCTATTGTCAAGACCGTCTCCTGGGAATCAGCGAGGAAGAAGGCATAGCAGAGGGAGAGAGAGAGAGATAGATGTCATGTTAAGGGATGGAGACAGCAGCGAGTGTGGTGGCACAGAACTACCTTGACTTTATAATAGTTATGTGTACACAGTCTATTTAGGTCTGGGGGGAGGGGGTGTATGTAGAGCACAAGTATTTCACTGTATTATAATAATAACAACAAAAAGGAGTACACCCAGGAAAAAAGATGCACAGATGCGTGGACGCAGCGCAATGCACCGTGGGAATGTATTGAACCTTCACAGAATGTGAATTGAGCGAATGAAATCAAAGAAAATATTACACTGAATATTACACTTGGAGGCTCAGTCATTAGACAACTTGCCATAACAGGACGGTCCCAGGATCGGTTACTGCATGTAGGTCAATATTATGGCGACATTGACTATAGGGCGAAGAAGACAGTGGACAAGCAATGTCAAAGGGGACATTCCAACACCATGCCCTCTCAGACAGCGCACTAAGCATTTCCACACTAACGTGTCTTCTGAAGACAAGGCAAAGGTATTCCACTGTCTAGTCGCATCAGATCACATCTAAGTGCTCACGTCCCCTGTAAACACATATGGAATGGAGGGAACTTCGCGTGAGGTTGGATGTTTAACTCACACAGTAGTTGTGTGTTACTGACTGACTGCTTGTGTGTGCGTGCACATGGACGCCACGCGTGCGTCTATAGGTGACGCAGTCAGCGAGGCTCCTCCACGCCCCTCTCACCTCGACCTCGTCCTCGGTTTGTTGTTGGCCACCGCCGTTGGATAATGAAGAGGAGTTTAGAACCGAGGAGCTATTAATTCAATCTGAGCCGCCGCGTTTGACATGAGGTAATGACTTGCGGGGTTAGCCGCCACGCCGCCCTGACAGGAAATAATGAACATTCAAAAAAGCACAGCCCCGGCTGGACTCGGGGGCCTGCAGCACGCAGCCTCCGCCAAGCCCTCTTATTTATTTATCCGCCCCCACTGTTTGAAATAGGACTAATGATTTCCTTATAGGGAAAGTGAAGGCCGGAGTGGAAAGAAAGAGAGGAAGAGAAGAGAAGAGAAGAGAAGAGAAGAGAAGAGAAGAGAAGAGAAGAGAAGAGAAGAGAAGAGAAGAGAAGAGGAGAGGAGAGGAGAGGAGAGGAGAGGAGAGGAGGAGAGGAGAGGAGAGGAGAGGAGAGGAGAAGAGAAGAGAAGAGAAGAGAAGGCAAACACAACAACAAACAACAAACTAAAAAAACTTGTTGGGGAAACAACAAACACCCTGCTGTGTCTGGTGCTGAAAGCGGGCAGGGCACTGCACAAAAACAAACACACACGCACACACAAACACACGCATCATGTACATGCCATGCATGCACGCCTTGCCTACTCAATGTGGCACAGTATCACGCATAGAGCTCTCTCTGTCTCTCTCTCTCTCTCTCTATCCTCTTATCATTAGCATGGTGTCCTCGTTTGATTCCTGCAGGAAGCCTTCCACACATCAAGGCAGAAAGCTCTCTTTAAACACAGATTTCCACCCCTCGCGCTCCCTCCATCTCTCTCTCTCCCTCTCTCTAATTCTCTCCCGCCGTGTCTCTAGGCTGCTCTCTCTCTCTCTCTCTGTCTCTCTCTCTCTCTGTCCCCCCATCTCTCACTCAGCACGCCAGGAGCTCTCCTCTCCCTCACTCTCTTCTCTAACTCCCTCCCTCTGTCCCTCTCTGCACATTAATTGTGCATCAGCCAAAGATGATTTACTTTTAACAGTGGTGGTTATTTTTCTTGCCCCGAGGGCAGAGAACCCTTGAAAGCCTGCCTGGAGGGCACTGTGAATAATGCATCTGAGAAACCCCTCCCCCGGGGAGGGACAGGAACCCTACTTTTCTTAAGATTTGCCCCGGCGTGTCTTTTTGTTTTTGGGGATACATCAATCAAACGGCGCCCATATTCATGCATAAATATTTCAGCTAATGAATATTGACATTAGAAAGGATGCGCAGTGCGTCGTTGCGGCCGGGGCCGGAGGAGGGGGCTCAGTGACGGCGGTGGGGAGGGGGCTACGGTGGGAGTCTTGACGGATGGTGCGCCCATGGTGCGCCCAGTCAAGGACAGGCCAACGGGTTGAAGTCGTTTCTACGCCTTAACGTCAGGGAAGGTTCACTTCTGGACTGAGTCTCGACCCAAGCAGGGTGTTTGCTTGGCGCTCTCTTATGCACAGTGAACGCTGTGCACCTTTCATAGTGCGCCATGCATCACAGTTAAACTTCTCTACAACCGGTCCAGGGCATTTATCATAAGACTCCCTATATATGAACTCCATTTGAAGATAATTAGCAACACAATTCCAATCGCCAAAAAGGCTGAAAGAAGTGCCATCGAAATTAACCCAAATTCTAGTTGTGAGCTTATGTGTTATAAGCATACAAATGTTGATTTTCATGTGATCCATCCACAAAGAAAGAAAGAAAGAAAGAAAGAAAGAAAGAAAGAAAGAAAGAAAGAAAGAAAGAAAGAAAGAAAGAAAGAAAGAAAGAAAGAAAGAAAGAACAAACACTACACTCGTCCACTTGGCCTAATTATATCTAAGGCAGCCACTCTGCTCTACCCTCGCCCATCCCTGCCCACTCTCTCTCTCTCTCTCTCTCTCTCTCTCTCTCTCTCTCTCATCATCCCGTCTTGTTCCTTCTCCTCCAGAGAGGGGAAGGCCGCAGGGCAGATACGGCGCTACGCTAATCGCTTCTGACTGCTCCCTGGCAACTCGGGCCCAATCTAAGCCAGTGTGTGACGATGCACTCTCAAAGTCAGAAGCCCCCCCCACCCCCCGCTTGGCTTGCCTGCCTGCCTGCGTGCCCCTGTGTCTGCACGCGTGACACAGAGGAGGAGGAGGAGGAGGAGGGGGGTTGGTTAAGGAGATGTGTGAGTGTGTGTGTGTGTGTGTGTGTGTGTGTGTGTGTGTGTGTGTGTGTGTGTGTGTGCGCGCGCGCGTGGGGTGGGTGGTGTGTGTGTGTGTGTGTGTGTGTGTGTGTGTGTGTGTGTGTGTGTGTGTGTATGTGTGTGTGTGTGGGGGGGGGGGGTTGTCTACTGCCTCAGGGAGGGCTGGAGTATCGCCTCGGGGCTCAGGAGAAAAACAGCACCCGAAGATATGAAATACAAGCTTTTTGCTTTCTTGCTCCACTACTACATACTGTATATATATGTACATATATATATATATATATATATATATATATATATATATATATATATATATATATATATATATATATATATATATATATATATATATATATATATATAATATATACATATTATACAGTATAATATATACATATTATACAGTCTACACACACGCACCTTTTTTTAATTTTCGAATATGTAAAACCTGGGTTCTGAACTGGGATTTAGGGAATAAGGGTGATGCAACGGGCATCGCCGGATGAGTTCGGGTGCGTTCTTCAGATCCCCACATTGGGCCGAGAGTCGGCCGGGGGCAGCGGGGTCTGCAAGGCTGTGTGCGGGGCGGCGGGTGCAAAGTGGCTAGCAGAACTGATTGCCGTACCCCGCACTGCACCGGTGATGCAAAGCCAGCGCGGCCTGTCTAATGAGCTCTGCATGGGCCCTGATCCATCACTCCTGACACCTGCCAGCCCCTCCCCTCATTACGCACGGCTGCTAAGAGGAGCAGCCTGGAATGTCTCCAGGACAGACACGCGGTGACGTCCTCTCTGTGCCAGGAGACTGATGGGAAGATTATGAGAGTTTGGTTTGTATGCGGCGGCTCCTATTGATTTGGAGACCGGTGCAGGTGGCTTCGTTTTCCCCCCGTCTAACGACGTCCACTCTCGCTCTCTTTCTCTTGTGTAGTTAGTCTCTGCACTATAGGCTCTCTCTTTGCCATGCACTCGTAATTGTAATTGCTCTGTGTCTCTCCTCTCACTCTCTCTCTCTTGCATTCTCTCTCGTGGACTATGTTTTCATTTGTGTTGCACCACTCTGTCACACCTCCACCTTTCCCATCTGTCTAACCCCTCCCTTCTCTCTCTCCTCCTTCTCTATTTCTTTCTTTCTTTCTTTCTTTCTTTCTTTCTTTCTTTCTTTCTTTCTTTCTTTCTTTCTTTCTTTCTTTCTTTCTTTCTTTCTTTCTTTCTTTCTTTCTTTCCTTCCTTGACATATTCTAAAGACACATTTAGCCTGCAGTGCCACTGTGCTGTGACGTCACTGGTATGCTGCTGCTGTATCTTAGTAACCACATGTCCCCCCGCCCCCCCTGCATGCGTCCTCCGGATGTGACGGAAATATGCAACACATCCTGATTTCAACATTCCGTTTTGTATTTAAAATTTTCTGCAAAGTATACAGGTCCTTTGCAAGTCCTTACCCTTTTGTTTTATGTCATGCCTCTGTGACGGGGCATTCAAAGCCTCCTTTCGACCCCTAAATTCCCCAGCAAACCAACCTCCCCCATCCCAAACATTCCTTAGATAACTCCAGCCCCTCAAGCCACAGCCAATCGACAGTCCTCCTGGGGGCTGAGGTATCAAAGACTGTCCCATCTGCATATCACACAGATTACAAGGGAGCAAGCCAAAACACGGTATAAGCCTGTTGGTTAGCTCCCCAGTGAATGGCCAGCCATAACCGCGAGCGGCAGCAACATACACTGTGGTCAGCCGATAGGTTGAAACCACAATGCCAGAAGTATCCTCCAATCTCGTGAGAGTTTGCCAGCGGATATTTGAAGTGAAACCACAAAGCCGCCACTTTGTGGTCACAATAAGATGGGGCATTGGATTTAGAAAGGTTTTATCTGCCTAGGAAGGCATGACTAATGACCTTTAGACAATAGAGGGCTTCCAACTAAATGTAGCAGGTGCTTTGAAGAGCTTTAGGGATATCTAAACCCAGGCCTGCTAGTGCTATAGCGTAAGACACCAATGACAATGTTTGTACCTGGATGCCCTTTCCCTACTATGTTAAGTGACAATAAAGCACTTAAAAATTAACAACTTATGCATTTAGCAGGTCTTCTCATCCCGAGTGACTCACAAGTACAAATTCAGACTAAAGTATTAGTTGACAAGTGAGAGGATAAAAATAAATGCAAACTCAGCGAATATAGTGCTTCAAAGAAATGCGATACCAGAACATGAAACCAAGCTTCTGTCTAAAGAACATGATATATACTGTACATGACATTCTCAACTCGAATGTGATTTAGATGTCAATGAGAAGCAAGAAGGGAGAGCATTGAACATTTTAGTACTATGTTGCATATTTTCTGAGGTTTGGTGTATAGACCGAAGAAGATGACGGCACCTAGAGCCATGCATGCGTTGACCTCGGTCAATATGTCAGGCTAGGCTATAGGGTTACATCACAATTACCACCACAAATGGCTTGATAATGTCATGAAAGACATGTTTGGTTAGGCAGAGAATTAGTTGAATAGTCCTGCTTTGAAGGCTGCTATTTTCCATGACATTTATCTATATACCAAAGGGAGATTACCATGATTGAACCAGTGACTCGCCATTCTTCCCATTCATATCCACTGTTTTGACCTCTCTAGAATGCGAATAGGCTGGAAGCGGGAAGCAGAGAAGACCCAGGGAGGGAGAAGCCATAGCAGGTATCATGCTGGTGTATCCTACTAGCCCACCAGCCTGAGCTGTGATCATTCTGAACTCCTCTTCTCCTTTGTTTCTCAATACATCAACTGCTCGGTCCCTCCATACCCACAGGAGGTCTCCTACTCCCCCCATCCTCTATGCATTCTCTCCTCGGGTCAAAAGGGCAGGGACCTTGGGTTTTTCCCCTCTGTTGTTTAAAAAAAGCCTAAAGGAAAGAATCTATTCACACTGTGCTCCTCTTTTCTCAGCTCTGCCTCTCTCGGCATACAACTTAAGGGACCATGTACTCAAGGATGACTGTTTAAAGTATACGCAGTCAAATCTCATTTAAAAGGACTGTAAGTAATATGGTGTTTTTAGTGGAATACTAAATACATACATACTGGTTTTGTTGAAAAGTAAAAGCCATTTTTGTTAAAAGTGTTGGAGACCACTTTGACTGAACAAACACATGGCAGTGATAGCTATGAAGAGCGCTTTGGCACATTTTTACCAACACATCATTGACATTACTTTAACTGGGGTCCAAATAAGTTTCTAAATGTCTGTTTGGACCCCAAAGTTAAGGGCCAATTTGGGTTCTTTTGAGTTACAAATGGATACATTTGACACTGAGGATTGACTGTGTAATGGCAAGACCAAACAGAAAACAAAACAACACTTTCAATGAAAATGAACTGGAGTGGAGATCAGATCTTCAAAAAACCTAGATGTTAAAATCAAAGCTAAGAGCCTCTAGTCTTGATCTCTTTCTGACTGTTACCCATAATCCCTTCTTTTCTCTTGTCTTGCAAAAAGCATCCTCCTATTGTTCTCTGCAGCGCCCCGGCCATTGATGCCTGGTGGGCAGAGGGTGGAAAGTTGCTTTAAAGTCCATTCTATTTTTACGGCGGTTCATAGCACAGAAAAACAAAAACAAGTCATAAAACCGTCAGAGGCTCCAATTAGCACATCAGAAATCAGATTGAACCTGCAGGGACTGGGACAACACAGGGACAACTCACAAAGCCAGAGGCCGGGCTCCAATCACAGAAACAAAACAGCAGCTGATGCTGATAACTGACCAATCAGGCCAACTTGATTGAGCTCACAACAATCTCTTAATTACCTTTCACTGACTGTCAGCAAAGAGGCTCAAATGTAAAGCCAACATTGCTAATCTGAATGCGATAAAACCAGAAGCTCCTACTGCAGTCAAAGCCACCTACTGTAAATCATGCAATGGGGGGAATTTCATTTTTAACGCCTTTTAACTCCCTTTCTTCTTATAATTTGAATTGAAATTTCAGGCTGAGGCTCATTATTTAAAAACAAATACACAGATGTTAGCGTGGCAGGGAAACAAAGATTATTTGCTAGATTCCTTACAATGTTTCTCCTCAGCAAGTCAGGTCTTTGGTATTTATTTATCTTACAAAGCAATGCCTTGAGGAGGTACTCTCAGTGGTTCCTTAACCAGACCTTAGATTACCTTCTTAATCAGTATAATTACTGCAAGATAAACTATCAGGTGAGATAACTGCATGGCTTTCCTGAAGGAGAAAAAATGTCCCCCCTAAACCCCCAGGCATGGCTCTTTGCCTTGGAGAAAAGGTCACTCATAAGTCAAACCTTTGATATGGGAGGAGGCAGCAGGTTCTCAATGTGAGGTCCAGGGGGACCCCCAGGGGTCCTTAGGGGGGTTCCACGGGGGTCTCCAGATAAAATGATTGATTGTTAGGAACCAAATGGACCCTTACGGGTCTGTAACTCATGTAGAAATGAAACCAAATAAACCCCTATGGGTCACTTTGGTACCATTTGTACACTTAACAATAGTTAAATGTAACAATATGTATAGATATTGGTGGCGCAGAGATTAAAAGGCCAGGGCATGCATGGCTCTTTGCCATGGCGAGGGGTTCACCCATAAGTCAGACCTTTGATATGGAAGGAGGGAGAACACAGGAGGTACTGTGGGGTTTGTCTCTCTGTCACTCTTACCGAGTTCACTGCTGTTGTCCCCACTCTGGGAGACGTGTCCCCCGCTGGACGGTCCCGGGGTGCCCACGGAGGGCGTGGAGTGAGTGTCATCCATATCCCGCCAGGAAGCAGGGTTCTGTGGGAGAGAGGGAGAGAGAGGGAGAGGTCAGAGGTGAGGGGTCAGGGAGAGGTCCACACACCAGGAGATACCACATATACAGGAAACAAGAGTGGGAGAGAAGGTGAAGAGAAGAGAAGAGAAGAGAAGAGAAGAGAAGAGAAGAGAAGAGAAGAGAAGAGAAGAGAAGAGAAGAGAAGAGAAGAGAAGAGAAGAGAAGAGAAATGAGAGAGAGAGAGAGAGAGAGAGAGAGAGAGAGAGAGAGAGAGAGAGAGAGAGAGAGAGAGAGAGAGAGAGAGAGAGAAATAAAGCGAGCAGTGAAAAATAGATGAGCAACAGTCAATAATAGATGCTAGAACAATAGTTTCCATAAAGAAACAAAATATAAATCTGTACAAGGAGAATATGACATCCTTCTATTAACATAGAAGGATGTATATTTGACATCCTTCTATTAACATAGAAGGATGTCAAACAAGGATCATTTATCAAATAAACAACAAAAATGCTGCATTACCATGATTCCTATGAGGACGAGCTTTAAACCAATAACAGAGTTTAGAGTTGTTTGATAAACCAAGGTTCAGTTCTCATTTAGAAGCAGTGTGAACCCTCCGACGTCCTGTCTGTTTCTGTGACCAAGAACTGTGTACGTCCCTCCCTATATACCGGTACCACCGTCGCCCGGGACACTCAAACGGCCATAAGCCCCAAGCCAAACAAGCATCTCTCCCTCTTCAAGCTCTCCTGCGTCAGCTGTTTGCCGTATGGTCATCAAATGAAGAGCTCGGCAAATGACAGGAATAAGCACAGCGGACAATGGCACAGTGTGAATGGAGGCCTCTCGACCACAGTCGCTCCTTTTCTTCAGCCGGGCGCACAGTAATTACAACTTCTCTGTGTGCACAGCGCACGGCTATTCAAGGAGGTGCCATGTGTTTCCGCGTTTATCAAGCTAATGAAGGTCTTATTACCCACCGCCCCATCTGTTAGAATCCAATTACCTGGAATGTACGCATATCGTCGACACTGTATACTGAATTTGTGTGGATCTAGATGGAAAATTTTGTTTGGGGAGGTGAAATTGAGAAAATGACTTAGCTTAGTAACATAATATGGGCATTTAGCTGATGCTCAAGTGTTTTAGTGACTTTATATGGAAGTGGAATAAGCTTTAATATGTGGATCACCTAAATTACATGCAGGCGCTGCTGCAGCAGCAAGACCACCAAGGAATGATGGCTATTCAAATGTGCACAACACGTATTTCCAATAACAAAGCAAATAGCCTAAATAAAAGGGAATGCCTTGGGTGCCATCAAATCAAAGCGGCTCTTATTACTCTAAGCTCTGGGGTATGTTATAATGGCACAGCAAGAGGACCATTACCTCAGCTAGGATGCTAGATTCACTATTAACAATTTAGAGTTACAATTACTCTAGCATACAACAGGGGATGTTATGGAGGGAGGAGGCACATTGTGAGACAATGCTATAGTCTGCTGTTACAGGTACATTTATAAATTCAGCTGACAGTTTGTAGATATGGTGCAATATAGTATGAGGACAGAGTCTTGCCCAAGGAAACTTTAGTCGACATGTGACTGCTGGTGGACAGTTATGGCTATCTAATATTGGTCACCCACCAACTATGAACATAAATTAAGGCACAATATATCCTCCTCATTCATTAAAAAAGAGCCAAACACGAAACTACTATGTAGTATTTTCTAAAATATATATGGGATGTGTCCTTAATTGAGAGGCTGGCATATACTCTCGTCTAGTTCTGTATGAAACAAGACTCCACGTACCACGTACCCATCACCTATCCTATAATACAGTGGTTGTCGTGGTCCAGGGAGTATAGGGACCCTCAGGAGCCCTTGAAGAGGCTCCAACTTCCAAATGATTAAGAACCAAAAAGAGGCCTGAAAGTACCAAATGCGAAACCACCACCCAACAGATAAAAAAAAATAGTATCAAATGGAAGGTCCATATGTGGCTTATAAAACTGAGGTCGATCCTTGGAATGAAAAAGGTTGAGAATCACTGAGCTATCCAAATCCTAGCACATGATGCAGCCAGCAGCTAACCTCCCTCATGTCTTTCTGCCATGCAGAGTGCAGTGCATCCACAGCAGGTACAGGAGGTAAGCATCACAGGAGGACCAGCACAATGGAGGGTTATTTTTAACTTCTTTTAAATTTGACCCATGAGATCCATAATGAGTTAAACTAAAGCCTGATGTCATGCCCATTATGAGTTTGTTGGTCTGCTATTTTCGGCACTTCACTTAATTGGGCTCACACATCTATACATACCAAATGTGTTTTGTAATTGGGACATATTTTATCAGTCAATAGAAACAAGTGGTTCTAGGTTCTAAACTAAAGGTCACTGTGTGTTTGTTTTTCTCACAGCTTACATTTGGGAACAAATGTCTTCAATTAGACAACTTAAACAACAACAACCCATGACCACTCGATGAGTTCAGGCTTGCCAAATGGACAGCAGTTCACCTCACTGTATTAATATTTACATAACCTCCCTCACACTTTTGCACTGCAACACAAGGAGTCGGCATCTCAATTTGCTACTTTGTTAATGAGTGGAGGCGCAGAAAAAAGGAAGAGCATAATGTAAAAAGACACAGCAGGGGGCAGGGAGCAAACAAAGACTCCCTCCTTACAAGCAATAATAATCCTATTGGCTTAACAGTTGAGTCAAACACAACAGTGACAGCTGCAGCTGCACTTTAAGGCCCACGACACACTGAAATTAATCATCCTCATCCTCATCTTAATTTTGTACCCTGTAGGCTCGCAGAAAATAGTCACTCCACAAGCCTCAGATCAGCTATTTTTGGCAAGAGATGCGTCATACAACAAAGAATAAAATCAGGCCAAACACAATGACAGATGCACTTCACGCTGAAATCCTGAACTAATGTATTTTTTTAAATTGTCATCACCTTCATAATCTTTTTTCCCCATCCTCAACATAACCTCCTACTATGTCACCATCAACATCATCCTCAAGATCATCTTCATCACTTTCAACAGACTTTTGCCAACCTAACCAGCCTCATGGTGCAAAATGAAACAAACTCAGTCTGTCTGACTGATTTAGACTAGACTAAATATTAATTAGGCTATTTTTGTACCAGTGGCCAATATACAGTTGAATTAAACAAAGGAAATTATATGCACTGGCCACTATACCCACAAGGCCTATTTTCAAAGGAGAATTTGTAAATTCGTCGTGCTATATATAATTAGGACATTTATGTTTGCTACACAGCCTCTATAGTTTTGAAAGGAGCTTGTGTGTAAATAAAATGTAAAGAAATGTAAAGGCTATATAGGTGCAGGGTAGAATATGCAGTAGACTAGGCTACAGATGTGTGTTGGATACATAATAAAAGCCATGACAAGATTTACGAGACAGCCTTGGAAAGCCTCTGCAGGTGCGCTAATTAGACAGATAGTTGGTGCCACGTGTGCTGAGGAGACCTGATTTCCAAATTGCTCCTCTGTAGTGTAGAGTAAAGTGGTTCAGAAACTTTGTCATGTCCAGGACCCCCAAATTGACACTCATTAGCACGCGGACCCCCATTTGAAAAGATATGCCCTGCCGGGATATAATAATAAGAGAAGATATGTGCGACTAAAATCACATTTTGACACGCATTAAATAGTGTAGCCTAAAACACGCCACGCCAATGTCAATTTAAAGGGGAATTCCACCCATTTTCAATTTTTTGAAGAAAAAAAGGGGTCTGAAAGAAAAATCATTAACATGGTGAAATACATCTTGATGTATTTGATGTATTTCACCATGTTAATGATTTTTTCAGACGTTCATTTTTAGGAAATACAGAATTGGGGAACTTTTTTTATCATGTCCACACAACATCTCTAAGGTATATTAATGACATTAAAATGTTGAAAATGGGTGGCGTTCCCCTTTAATGGGAGAACGCCTGAATAAAAATCAGGCGAATACTCACGTGTTCTGCGAGGTTTGTGGAAGAGCCGGAGAGATCGTCGAAGTCTGACTTGCAGCCGTCTCTGTCGTCTATGACCAGATCGATGGGCATCTTGCCTTTCAGACAACTGATATATCGATGGCAGAAGTTGTCGCAGAGCTCGTGCACCTTGAGAAACATTAAAGTAAAAAAAAATGTTATTGTTATTCAGGCTCCCAATATTGAGCACCGACCGCGACAAGTTAAGTGGGCCTATATAAATGTAAGTTTATAAATCTATTAAAGTTTATAGCCAGCAGCAATAAATGTCAAGCACTGATTGGAGGTTGGAGATTTACAAAGTGCCATCAATAAAACATTGGCATAATTAACTGCAGACTAATAGGCCCATAATGTATACGTTTTATTTGTTTTTGTTTTAAATCATATTTACCTTTTCTAATTCCAATAGATGAAATCGTAGGACTTGGATAGCTTGAATCATCTGAAAGAAAAAAGAAATGGAGAGATAAGATGTCAGTCGGAAATTAACTTGCCCGCGATCACAAATTTAATACACGCATAATGACGACATGTTAGTGATTTATTAGCATGATAGTTAATTATATTTCTTATTATTTAAAACGTGGACATGCACTTGCACGGTTCTCACAACTGAAGCCTGCTTTTGGGACCATATTGCTCGGTATACATGTCGCATTCCGCTGCAGAGAGGCCAAAACGGCTTTTGGCATTTTAAAGTTCTCCTCTGTCTAAGTGGTGCTTTAGGATATTATGCAAAATCGGACAAAATAATATATAGAGATATAGATATATTAAAATAAAAAGTAATAACGCTTACCAAGTTATCCAATTCTGGATTTGAAGAAAATAAAGGCTTTTCTGCACGTATCTAAAAGAGAAAGAGGGATGCACAATATAAATGACAGCGTGTAGTGCATAAAGCTTTCAATGAGGCCTATTATATTAATTATATTAATAATAAATTAAATACATTAAATGGGAATCCAAAGGATAGGCATACAAATCTCAGGAAAAACGGGGCTGAAAGAAAAAAACATTAACATGGAGAAATACATATTTCACTATGTTAATGATTTTTCTTTCAGACCTCCATTTTTAGGAAATTTTATCATGTCCACACAACATCTCTTATAGGCTAACCTGTTTGGCAAAAACTGCGATGTCCTCGTTGAATGAGTCCGACGAGCACACGTCGCCCCCAGCCACGCCGGGCTCCCTGGGCGTGCACGTTGCCAACTCGCACTTCTCAAACACGAGGGCGAGCAGAGGGAATAATGGATGGCTGGAAACACACAGGTGATAGTGCCCATTGTTATTTGCCGATACACATTAACCTGTAAGGCTATCAGATAACACTTAAAAAAAGAAAACGTATAAGCGCATTATTTAAACAAGGGGGAGTTGGGTATTAATTCGGCTTAATTGTGGTTGAATGTGTTGAATTGTGTTGAATAGAAACACGCACGCACGCGCGCGCACACACGCACACGCACGCGCACACACACACACACACACACACACACACACACACACACACACACACACACACACACACACACACACCAAGTGTTCATTCAAAGTAAAAATTGACATTTACAACTGTCCATAAAACCAGACGAATTAAAATCCTGCAGTGAAAACATGACTTGAACAGGGAAAAGTTTTGAGTCACTGGGTTTATGTCAGGAGAATCAAGCGCGCGCGCGCGCACACACACACACACACACACACACACACACACACACACACACACACACACACACACACACACACACACACACACACACACACCCGTAGATCTGGTCCTTGTCTCGCTTCAGGGCGTCGTTCACCGCGCTGCCCATGCTGCTGGGCATGATGCTGTGCGGGGCGTGGGCACCGTAGTGCTGCGTGGCGGGGTGTGGGGGAGGCCCGTGGTTCAGGTGGTGGACCTGGGGCCGCGGCGCGTGTGGGTCTCCGTACATGGAGCCCACGCCGTCCATCACGCCCCCGTAGTGGGCTAGCTCGTCATACTGGAGTGAAATAAATCAACAACGATCAACAACTCAGGTGACTTTACATCAGAGTGCAGAGAGAATTTTATGTGAAATACTATGGAGACATTTTAAACAAAGAAAATAAGTAACCACGTACCCTTTGCGCCATCCCCCTGCGCAACGGCCAGCAACAATAACACTATAACTGGAGATATGCGTTCAGTTCAAAAATACTTTTACATCCACCGGAGAAACAAGCAAAGCAGCCGTAAAATCCTACAATCCAAGTGGCATCAAATCAACCAGCAGAGGACCATAAGTCACCAACAGAGAGACAGGCGCGCAATTGAGTTGTGTTCCACTAATAAAGCGCGTTGACAACGTGCGTTGCGGTTAATTGTCCTCTTTGCAATAACTTTGTTGATATTAGTTCCGGGGGGTGGAGTGAGAGTTGCTGTCCTGACTCCTACTACTCCTTGTCTGCGTCTTGTCTTGTCCTGTCTTGTCCTGCTGCTACGGTGATAAATCGATTTAGTTAATAATAAAAACGGTCATACTCGTGTCCACCATAGCATGGCCCTCCTCTCCTCGCAGACTCGCTCCGACCCGGCGAATGATGATCAGGTTGAGAGTGAGCGCGCGGTTATAGGACTGGTCCTCCTCCCTCCGCTGTGTGATCAGCGATAGGTGCTGATGAGCCAACCCCCGTCATCCAGGGCCGGATTTAGCCAGCCCTACTAGGGTGGGCTGGCAGAATGGCAGGGTGGGCAACTCCAAGTTTTTTTTTTTTTTTTTTTTACATGAAGCAGTGGTTTTCAACCTTTTTCATAACAGGGCCACTATTTATTCAGATTTTGAGCCACGGAGGAACACCATTTGATGGCATTTTCACCAAAGACCCCGAAACTAAACCCGAAACCCTGAAACTTTGCTTTTGTCCACAGTTCCAGGCTGGATTTGGGGAAACAAAACAGTCCAACATACAGATCCAAATGACCATTAATCTTCTACATTCACTACTTGTATAGTCTAGACTTCGGCTAATTCACATGAGGAATATTTTTTATTTGTAAAAATGAAACCAAATGGACCATTTGGTTTCATTTTTACGCTCTCAAAGAGTTACGTCTGATTAACCAACTTTCCACCATTTAGCTGGGGACCACCTGGAACCCTCTCAAGGACCACTGGTTGAAAACCACTGATATTACCATCATTGGGTGGGCAGGATGCACATTGCCCCCTCTAGATCCGGCCCTGTCGCCACCGCTCCCCACCCCTCCCCGCCCGTACGTCCCATAGCCCGTAGGGTCCCACGGTGGTCGCGCAGTGAGCGTCCATGTATTAAAGTTTAACTTTGAAGCTAATTAGAAACTTACTTCTTCAATGTCTCGCATGATGTGACAGACAACATTTCACCTTGAAGAGAGCACATCTCTTTCAAAGCGAACACTTTTTTGTATGTATGTATTTACTTAGCGGTATTTTTCATGATTGTGTGTACGAATGGCTATTATTCTGGTCTAAGCCGTGATCACCCAGTAAATTCCAAGTCAAGTCATATTATTTAATTTAATTGTAGGAGTATGTGGTCATCGTGGATTCTTCAACGCCATTATTGTCAAATTCTGGTCTGTCATTCCGTCTTAATGATTGCCACGCTATATTTACTTTGCTAAGCTGTCAACGAATGCCTGGCAACCGACTAACCAATCAAAGGGCTACCATTCTTCCCGGTTATGGGATCATAGGGCAAAACGGCTGCTTTTAATTGGATGACGCGCTTGGTGACGCGGAGGGACTGTCAGGGCTTGTATGTGTCATTATTGGGCTAGTACTGCACCAATAACTAGCCTAGTACTACAATTATAGCCGTGTGTGTATTACTGTACACCTCCGAATCCTTAACAACAACAATGAATGAATGGATGAATTAATCAATGAATCAATCAATGAATCAATCAATCAATCAATCAATCAATCAATCAATCAATCAATCAACCCATGTCTGTGACTGTGTTGGCTATAATAAATGGGTGATTTATTTGTATTTAATTTGTGTAACTGTCCCCTTGACCCTTGAGAGAAACCAAGTTCAGACGCAGTGGAATCATATATGCATCCGTGAGCAAGAGCAAACTTCGTAGCATCATTTCATGTATGGTCCAGTGGGTGAGCGCATAGTATGCAGACGAGCTGATTGAATTGGCTAATATATAGCCAAGGGCGCGATTGCATGTTAGACCTAGGTTTGGAATGTTTGTCAGCTGGACGGTGCAAACCTTGTTCCCAGCCAACGAATTATAACTGCACCTAAATAGTTTCAACAGCAATATTAGGACTAAATGGCATTATTTACTTTCTGCAGGCTGCTGAAATACAGACTGCACATGCTTCATTATTACGATTACTGTGAATTTACAAAAAAAAAGGAAAAATCGTCGAAATATAATAGGTTTTAGGTTTAGCAATAATTCAGAACAAACACGCTTGATGTTGGCAACACAGTCTTGCTGTAAAATGTAACGCCAAGCCCCACCCCTGGATAGAAATTTAATCATTTTCGTTAAATATTCCAATATCGGCTTTGGCTTTCATGTCAAATATTGATTTAAATACAAATATGTCTGCAATCCTGGAAGAACTCCAAACGCGTAACAGGATGGAATCACATTGCGTCACTGCATGATCTGGCAAAGCGATTAACCTTTCTGTTGGCAATGCCAACTTGGCACATTGCCTCAGTTCAATAGCTGAGTAAGTCACGCCTTGATAATAGAGAAGAACACCTCTACGTGGTGAACTTGACGTTTGAAAGGCACGTGTGAATTTTCTGCTGCCAACTCTGTGTGAGTCCTATAGCCTGGACTGCCTTTCGTTGCCACCTAGTGGCATTGCGCGCGCTCTCTCTCTCCCTCTCTCTCGCCTGTACTTGATACAGGTTTTAGTTTATTAAAGGGATACTCCACCCATTTCCAACATTTTAATATGTCATTAATATACCTTAGAGATGCTGTGTGGACATGATAAAAAATTCCCCCAATTCTGTATTTCCAAAAAATAGAGGTCTGAAAAAACCATTAACATGGTGAAATACATCTGACATCATCAAGATATAATTCACCTTGTTAATGATTTTTCTTTCAGACCCCTTTTTTCCTGAGAGGGTACAATGGTTCACATTTGTATCCTCTCAGGAGAATGTTGACAATGGGTGGAATTCCCCTTTAATGTATTTTTGGTCATGTCATTGTGTGTAGGCCTAATATATATATATATATATATATATATATATATATATATATATATATATATATATATATATATATATATATATATATATATATATATATATATATATATATATATATATATATATATATATATATATATATATATATATATATATATATAGGTCTATGAGCTCAAAACGTCTGCTACATTTAAGCCCCGTTTTAGGATAAAATGCAATATCTTCCAATACTAACACAAAATCACACCCATGTGAAGTGAGTGGCACTATTTCTATCTTAGACTAGCCTACTACATCTATTACAACATAATGTTTGTTTAAGCAATGAGTGCTATGTTTATTTAAGGTCACAAACATAATGTTAAATATGTTAAATGTCTATTGTCTATTTTCTTAAACAAGCATTGTGGGAAAACAATCATCAAAGCTGTAGGCCGGGGCTATACCATCCCTAAAAGGTGCATAAAAGGCCAATTTGGTTGGCAGCCTTTCCCATTCAAGCAGAAGTTCAGTCAGAGTTCATAAATGTTCTTCTTTCCCAAGGCTTTCCCATGCAGAGACAGCATTTTCTGTTAAAAAAAAAAAAAACATGGAACATCTTCAAGAAACAAGAAAATGTGTTTTTTGTTTTTTATATTTTCAAACAGAAAATAAATAGACTAAGAAGCTGCACACTTTCCTTTGATATGTTCTGCTCATCAATTATTAAAGGCATATATTTGAATTATGAAGTAACTATATGGAAACAGCCCAAAACATGCACCATGCCCTGAGGCAACATTTCAACCATTGCATATTATTTCCGCAGACTCTCCTCTCCGGTTTACTCAGTTCGTCACTTCTCCTCCCTCCTTTGTGTTTACTTCCCTTCACCCCCCATCCCCCCCTCCCACCACCGGCCAACCGATGATCTGAATGTGGGCTGATTCAGGGTGTCAGCTCGGTCTTAAATGTAATAAATTACCATATACATGCAGCCATGGCCGGTATGGGCATCATCACCATCGTTCCTTGTCCTCCAACGCTTCAAGAGAGAGGGAGGGGGGGCATCCTTCCTTGACCGACCGTCTCAAGCCTCCACCAACAACGCCACCCTGCCAAGCCCCCATACCCACCCCATTCCTCACAATCCCCCCCACAACAAACACGCACACAGATACATGTTTGTATGCATGATCAAACACAGGCTACACACTTGTACATTCTTACACACACACACACACACACACACACACACACACACACACACACACACACACACACACACACACACACACACACACACACACACACACACACACACACACACACACACACACACACACACACACACACACACACACACTACCTCCCCCAGTCATCCTCAGTGCTGGCCTGCTCTGGTCGCACTGTCACCCATCATCCACTGACCCAGTGACAATCATTAGTGCTGTCAGGACTGGCCAGTCAAGGGGGCCAGTAGAGACCTGTATGGCGGGCAAGTGTGTGTGCATGTGTGTGTGTAGGGAGAGGGACGGGGGGGGGTCGCTGATCTCTTTTATGTTTTTTAAATATTTAACTTTAAATTTACAATGCCAGTAAAAAGGGTGGCTGACATTGTCAAAATGTCATAGTCATAGATATGTTATAGATCACCGGTACCCGTACCCAACTGTGAGCTCTAAACCCAGACAGTGGTTGTGAAACTTGAGAGAATAGCAGATCTACAAGCATGCAACGACTATGTCTAAATTACAGAATGTCTTACATGTGTTTTTTTTTTTATAAATGTGTACAATTGTTTTCGGCATTAAAAATATATCTGATTTTAACTCGCAAAAGGATACTGACCTACTGTTTGGGATACAGCCAGGACAACGTTATAGACAACCGATACTGATATCATCGATGCCCAATGTCACAGCCTGGCCACATTCAGCAAAATCTATAAGTCATGCAGTTCTCACAAGGATGCAGAGATGCACATGATTCTTTTCTTATTGTTACATTTTAGTAGTAGAAGTGCATGCATGTACCGTCCGGTATGCATTTATGCATGGCATTGTGTGTGTGTGTGTGTGTGTGTGTGTGTGTGTGTGTGTGTGTGTGTGTGTGTGTGTGTGTGTGTGTGTGTGCGCGCGCACGCGTGTGTGTGATGTGGCAGGGGATGGGTGGGATATAGCAGCATGTTGGTGGAAGAGTGCAAGAGCTGGTGAGTGTGTTTGATGAATGGTAAACAATGCGCATGTGACAGGTCTCAGCACTGAGCAGAACAGTGGAGGAGAGGAGAGCTGCTGTGTGTATCTAAACCACTTTTATTTACCAACCTAAACAGAGTGCAGAGAGAATAGCGTAGAGTGCCTCAAAGAATGCAAAGTTGAAAATAATAATAGTCTAAAACCGATGTATAATGTAGGCCAATTCTGATTGCGAGTGTGACCATCTCTCAATGGTCTTTGTATGTTGCCCTGCACTGGTCCTGACCGTTAAACCCGAGGCCCTTTTCGTAAGTGCAGAGCAGGTACACTTCAGTGTCTTGCTCTTGCTGACAGACACTCTTTGGCAGACAGAGGTCAAACGTGTGACCTATTTTGGCAACTGAGCAGTCAGTCTGACCCTTGAGGTCACATGTCCATCTAGTGGAGGTGCTGTTGATGACATGTCCTAATGATCATCATCAATCAGATCGCTATGAAAACAAAACCAAATCCAGCTATCACTAGGAAAACGGCAGAATGTCCAAACAGAGGCCCATGAGGACAGAAAAATAACCATATAGTGAATTTAAATCTAAAAAGCCCCCAGCAAAGTAAAGAAAACAAACACGTTTTGCTGTATCCATGCTTTTTTTGCTGGCATCAGTAAGCTGAGACAAGCCATCACTTCCGACGTCCCTCTCACATCTGAAGCATTAGCAAGCACTGAGGTCTAAGGGAAGGGAGCTTTCACGGTTTCAATAAATCAAAGCTTACCTATTATAAATCGCACAGCTAATGCAACTCATACATGCCATTAATCAGCCCCGCAATCAATCCCATGCGTGCTTTTAGTCATTAAGCAGAGCCACATACTCTGTCTGCACCCCGCCTCTTCTGAAAATGCACACAAGCATAAACGTGTGCACGAGCACACGCATGCACACACACAAAGACTCACAGACACACACAAAGACGCTTCTAATCAAATGATGACAAAGTTGAACCCTCTGTGGCCAGTGTCCATCTATCCCCTGTCCTTGGTCAGGACACTGGACCTCTGCTGCTATTGCTCCTGCCGGACCAAACCCTAACAGATAAATCATTTACATTTTGCCTTTGTCTCAGATGTATATGCAAGGGAACCTGCATAATACTAATAATATGGTAATAGAAGTGATGTACGTGTGTGTGTGTGTGTGTGTGTGTGTGTGTGTGTGTGTGTGTGTGTGTGTGTGTGTGTGTGTGTGTGTGTGTGTGTGTGTGTGTGTGTGTGTGTGTGTGTGTGTGTGTCAACCAACCTCACAAACATTAGTGATAATGTTGAAAGAATTGTTGACCAATTCTATTTGCCTTCAATCTATAAAAGCATGCTCAGATTTAGACATTTGAGTGCAAAACAATTAATGATCAAATCATCCTTGAATTCCTTGATTGGAAGTGCTCTGTAATTAACCCTAACTGTAGAAAAATGCAGATTACTGTATGTACAATTCCACCCAAGCGTGCTCACTTCCATGCAATGCCATAACCTACGTTTATTGTGCAAAGACAAACTGAGTTTCATGGTGGGGGTTATTCACAGCGGATGCCGATGACTGCTTTGTCTTATGCACCTACACAGTGAAATCCTGAGAGTGCGTGGAACCAATTGGACCCTTACACAGGCCTGTGACGTTGAGAGAGTGGTGGATTGGGTGCCATTTGTAAAACTCTCAGGTTCAAATGAACACTGAGGATTTCACCGTGTGACTGGCCGTATTCAGCTCTGCGTGAGGGAAGATACAATGAGACACTGCATGTTCCTCGCTAATGATTAGCCTGTCATTGTTCTGAATGGTCCACCGTGGTGGCAGGGCAGGGTCTCTTCACGTCCTCTGGTGTGTGTGTGTGTGTGTGTGTGCGTGTGATGCACTCTTTGCATGCGTGAGCGCATGCATCTGTGTGTATCTCGATGAGTGTGGCTGACACACCCACACAGATTCATGCGTGTATGTGTATAGATGGGCGTGTGCTGTCAAGTGCGTGTGTGCATATACATTGGTGTGTTCTGCATGTAGATGAGACCCCCAAGACACGCATGCATGCACGCACGCATACACGCACAGACAGCCCAGACAGTGTGTCTGTGTGTGCGCGCGCGTACATGCGTGTGCGAGTGTGTGTGTGTGTGTGTGTGTGTGTGTGTGTGTGTGTGTGTATGCTTTCTCCCAGTCTGGGTGTCAGTATTAATGAGCCCAGATTTCATTTCCGATGAGCGATTATTTGACTGTTCATTTGGCTAAGATTTATGACAGGGCCCTATATCTGTAGCCTGCAGCGCTGCTCTAGTCTTTAATAATGGGAAATGAACGCATTAATCACCCTGTAGCAGTCACACAGCCACTGAGAGCCCAGCCCGGCACACACCATCCAATCTGCAACACAGAGAGAGAGAGAGAGAGAGAGAGAGAGAGAGAGAGAGAGAGAGAGAGAGAGAGAGAGAGAGAGAAGGAGAGAGAGGGGAAATAATCTTATATTCATTCAAAAGTCTTATCTACTGCTCCGGAGGCAGGAAAAATCACCTGTCTAATTGAATGTGATCTAACGTCCTAAAAACTGTACAAGCAACATGCACTCACGCACGCGCACGCACGTACGTACACAACACGCACACACACGCACACGCAAATAAAACTCTAAGGATTTATTGTAAAAGTGATTTACAATTTTGTTGTTATTAACTTATTACTTATCTTATATAAGAGTACACACAAGTAAAAGTATTTCATTTTTGTTCCTCAACATTAATGAAGCATTATCAACAGAGCTTGCTTGCATGTGACATCATCATCATCATACCCTGAGGTTATGCTGGAACTGTCCAAAAACACAAACAACAAAAACTATCTGGCCTTGACAGTTCACACATCCAAAACAGAAAAGCCCATAAACAACATTAAAGGTAATAGAGACTTAGAAACTTAGTGTGTACAAACACTGTGTTTGTAAACATATTTGTTTACCTCCTCCACTCTATTGGCTCATTATGAATCTGCCGGCTACAACGCTGTCTCACCCCACACAACCAGCCCCCCCCCCCCCCGGACCGGACCGTCTGCAGGACAAAGCAAGTGTCTGTGAGGGAAACAGCCGCGGGATCAATGTAGAAAAGTAGAAGCCACGTAGAGGGGGAAGGGTAAAAAAAACATATATACACGGTACGTATCTACAGTATTTAGATTTTTTGCTAAAAAGTTGCCTCTATTACCTTTAAACAATATTCAAACCGCTGCCACTGGATTTGCCACTTACTTACGTGCATAATCTCATAAAACAACAATAAGACATAGTTAGTAATAGTAAATATGTGTGCATTGTTTCCTACCACACATCAACCACATGTTGTGTTGTGTACACTGTGCAGTATGCTTATATAAAACGTACATACTGTAGGAATAGGCTGTATATAGTATATACTACTTAACCTTATGTACAGTATATACTATATGCTGTACTGTATATGTGTCTACTTGGTTTGTATTCATGCATGTATGTTTGTGCAGTGTTAATATGCAAAGTATTATGTACCAGTGTACATCAGCGTTGTTTTTGTTGACTACGACTTAAGGCTGGTATTTGATATTTAGTCGACTAAGCCTAGACTAACAAAAAGGAATTTCAGAATACTAAATGTGAATAAAAGTCTAAAATGTGTGTTTTCAAAAGACTAAGACTAAATTATAAACTAAGACTAATAACATTGTATTTTCCTAGTACAGTAGTAGAAAACAATAACTTGTTCACTCGTTCAGACTTGAGAGTAATGTGTTTGGTTGATCAATTTTAAAAGAATATTGTAAATCAGTTTGCCTTGAATGAATGTCATATCTGCAGTGTGCACAATGTGAATTCAGAATCCCTTTTGTCGGGATCAAAGTCTTCCAGAGTGCTTAGCTAAACTCATATCAAGGAGGCCCTGCTGGTTTGCCCTGCTGTCCACAAACCACTAAAGTAACCACAACAAACCGGCCAGGTTTGCCCAGGGTGGTGTCGCACAACAGTGAGCCCCAGCTGACAACCACAATGCCACTCTGTGAGTCACTCACACAAGCCCTAACCGATCGCTGACCACACCTCACACTGTGGAGAGGCTGTTCTTTTGTAGGTCACCGCGTAAACAAAAGAACACGGAGCGTTACCTTTATACAACATCCGTGCGCAAAAGAAGCCTATCGGGAACAGCAGAAACCATGGCCTGTGAGGCATAATATCAAGGCCGCAATCAGCAAGATTGCATTATAAGCAGAGGCATAATAAGCTGTTCTTTGTGTCTGCTTTGTACACAAAAAATGCTGAAAAATCCATATGTCAGAGCAACTGCATTTTGTTCTGGGCCTTCAATTTGATGGGTTCTTCCAGACAACCAACTGCAGTCAATATAGACATATTTCATTAGACATTTCAGTTAGTTCATTAGAACCTCATGTTCGGTTCAATCCACACAATTATAATGAGCAATAATCTACCTTGTTAGTCATAGCACTATATACTGTAGGTTGGAAAAGTGCACTCCAAGATGGTACATAAAGAAAGGGATATTATTATGAAACTGCCTTAGTACTGATGATGGCATCAGGAGGATACCATGTGGTGTCATCTGAAACGCAAAATATGTACTCAAAGGGGAATCCTTTGAGATGAAAGATATTTAGTTTTCTGGTTTACACAGGTACAGTACATTGACCTGCCCCAACTGGGAAACCATATCAAACCCTCAACGGAATGACCAGCATTCAAACCCAAATAATCTGCTGCTCAACCAAAGGCGAATCCCAACCTGAGAGATATTAGTCTTCTGGGATTAGTCTTGATGTCCCCAAGTTGGGAAATGAAATCCGGATTAACTCATAATGTAACAACCTGTATTCTAATTTCTCTAATTGCCTGGAACATAATTGCTCCAAAAAAGTGAATAATGCATTTGAATGCAGGTCTCTCCCGTCTAAATTGTAATGTGTAATATCTATTCATTACAAAAACGGGGGAAAAAAAGAAATTCTGAAATTGAATTTATTGAAAAAATGAAATTGAAAGAGCTTTAGCATTACAGGGAGAGGGAATGAAAGCAGGTCAGATAACACAAGCAGTGTGAAATACATGCAGTGCAGACTAGAGGGTGAATGATATAAGGTGTGTGGGTAGAATGGAAGTCAGACGAGGCATTGAAATAGCAACGTGAAGAAAGATATAGTATTATTCGTAGGTACATGCTGGTTTAAGGAAAATATCAATAACATTTGCCAGATAATTCAATCCAAAGCAGTAGTGGAACATGGTGTTCATTTAACCCGGAGTGTGTAGCCTAGGATCCAGGTCCATTCTGTTCCTTTGGGTCAATTTGCTTTCCATTTGTACGCTCTTCCGAAATTTACGGCACTGTTGATTGCATGCCTTCTTTAGCTTCATACAGAGAAAAGCAAGATACTATAACTTGTGATTATTTATATGCTGTGTATTATTGTTTGTGTTTGAGACAGTGGAAGCTACACAGTGAAGAGCGATAGCCAACGTTTATATTGCTCCATGCCTTTGGAGAGAGGCCATATTGGGAATGATTCATCATAAGTGTACCACTGCCTTTATATCCTTCCTCGGCTATTACAAATGTTTTTGCCCTCCAGTGCTGATCTCAAAAACACAAAACATTATCAAATAATAAAAGAAGAAGCAAACAGCAAGAATACAAAGAGTCTATATCTTTTATATACATTTTTTGGGCCTGCTCTGTAATGCCAGGGAGGGTTTGGCTGGTCATTAACCATTCAACGCGCGCGCGCGCGCGTGAGTGTGTGTGTGTGTGTGTGTGTGTGTGTGTGTGTGTGTGTGTGTGTGTGTGTGTGTGTGTGTGTGTGTGTGTGTGTGTGTGTGTGTGTGTGGTTGTATTCCCCCGGGCACTGTGGACAGAAGCCGGCCAGCTCATTACAGCGGCTATAGGGAGGATTTTAATTGTTCATTCAGAACAAAGGCTTGGTCTCAGAGGCTGCTTTTTCACCACATTGTGTGCGTGCGTGTGCATGCGTCTAACCCTGCACAGCCTCATGAGCATTTGTGCATGTTTGAGTGTAACCGTCTCATTTTGTCTCTTTTCTCTTACTCTATTTGGCTCAATTGTCTCTGTTGTTTATCTCTGTATATTGTATCTCCTCCACAGATGTACATAAGTTGCTACATACTGTACATACACCTCCTGCCATAAATTAAAGAACAGTGAGGGCATGCTCACACATTAAAGAATCAATTGATACGACGAGACAATTCACCAACACAATAACGGTTGAATGTAGGCCTACATATTTAACCTAACATTGGTTACATTTTTAGGCATAGGCCTATACCTCCAGAGTTGCAAATGGATAACACTATGATGTTACATGGTGCTGGGGACAAGTTTATCTCTGTGTGAAATATAATTCATCATGTACGATTAGTGCCATATAACTTTATTGGACAGATCTTATTGTTAATTCGCAGGCAGTTCAGCCAATTTAACTTTTGATGAGCATATGGCTTCAGCACAGTGTATAGGATAGATTCCCCGTTTCCCAGCCTCTGGCACCGTGCTGTGGGCATACATTTTATGCTATCAAAACCTGGCTGTCTTTTATCTTAAATGGGAGTAGTTTGTGTGAATGTAAAGCAGTGTTGGGTATACACGTCCTCTGCTGGCTGAGCATAGTAACTGCAGTTTCTCTGTGCTTCCTTTGGTTCATAGCTAGACAGTGACATCCAGTGGATACATTACAGTAATACTTACAAAAGCTTAATCTTTGACTGGTGCAACCACTCCTCAGAGCTTTAACAATAGCTGTGTCCTGCTGTGTCCAACCACGAATATCCTAGAACACACATGCATTGCTCTCTCTCTCACTCACACACACACACACACACACACACACACACACACACACACACACACACACACACACACACACACACACACACACACACACACACACACACACACACACACACACACCTTGACAGAACACTGACAGTAGAGGGACCCTCTGGGGGCCCCCCAAATGCTAACTATGTCATTTTCGACCATTTCCAGCTAGCTGGAATCCCTGGGAGTGTTTCTGGATGTTCTAAGGTCAAACTGATTTACATTTAGTTAGGGACGTTTAGCACATATTTGACCAATCTGGGAACTAAATTGTTACCAAGACATTTCTTCACCAATGTGTTTCTAATGGTGTCTAACAACATGTACCAAAATGTTGAAATTCAACACCTGTCTGTGGGATCAAGGATGTGTCCTGGAGTGTCCTACGCTGCCCTCTGGGTGTTTATGTATGTATGTGTGTGTGTGTGTGTGTGTGTGTGTGTGTGTGTGTGTGTGTGTGTGTGTGTGTGTGTGTGTGTGTGTGTGTGTGTGTGTGTGTGTGTGTGTGTGTGTGCGTGTGCAACCACAATTACCACCATGCAGATACCACCATGGAGCAGAAGGACCATTAAGTATGGTATATATTTTGGTATAGTCTGGGGGAATAAAAACAAAGAAAAAAACACAACATTTCATCATTAGTATACATAATAGTGCTTTGAGCTTTAAAATGCAAAAACATACAGTAGGCTATGATCAGGCACGAACTGGCGCAGAAATCGTCCCTGGTTGTTCCAATGTAAGGGGCTTTGTCCACTGTACACGTAATACTATAATCAGGTTAAGGGTAAGTAAGATCTGGTTGGCAGAGATTTAGAATCCATCTCGGCAATGTACATTTTTGTATTATGCATATGTAATGAGATAATTAGCATATTTGACACATGTGCAGAAATAATAAGGACAACCTTAGACCTTAAACCTTAAACAAATTGATAAAGGGCTTTCCAAACCTTTCTCAGTTGATTCTTACACTTTATGTAATGTGGCATCTATTCCTGCCATGCACGTTTTTGTATTGTGTATAATTAATGATCATTATTAATTTGAATATTTGACTCAGAAATAATAGAAAAAAAACTAACAAAGAATATGGACAATGGGTTTCAGAGACTGTTGCAGGAGTGATCACAGAGAGATCAAGTGTACAAGCTGTAGAAGACCGTCACTACCTCTGTAGAATTTGACTGAACAGACATTTGAGGCATTGTTAAGACAGAATCCAGAAGATGGGAGATGTATCATCTCCCTTTACCAAACTTTTCCAGGCCCGTCTCACTTTAGCGCTACACCATCCAGGTGGCCAGTGTAGTGTAGCGTACTGTACTGTATACAGTACTATTCTGTACTGTCCCCTGCTGTACTGCAGCAGGCTATACTGTACTGCTCCATGCTGTGCTGAAACAGACTGTACGGTATGTATTGTACAATATAACATACAGTAATACTGTATAATACCTTGCCGTACAGTATGTTACAATACCCTGGCCACCTGGATGGCATAGTGCTGAAGTGAGACTGGCCATTTTTGTTAGGATTTCCCTGTTATCTCGACCAGTGTGCCAAATATGCTAATTATCACACATTAATTATATGCACAATACAAAAATGTATATTGCAGAAATAGATTCTACAGGACATAAGGATGCATAAGGATGAATGAGAAAAGTTTTGCAAAGTCTTTTATCAATCCGTTTCACTGTTATTTCCGCTCTCATGTGTCATATATTCTAATTATCTCATTAGTTACGCACAATACAAAAATGTACATGCATAAATGGATTCTACAATGACAATACATAAGTATCAGCTGAGGAAAGTTTGGTAAAGCCTTTCATTATTTTATTATAGGTTTTTGCCCATTTGTAAATTATGAATGAATTATAAATTATGAATTATCTCCTTAATTATCCACAATACAAAAATGTACATTGCAGAAATTAAACAAACAGAAAAACAACTGAGAAAAGTTTGTAAATAGCCTTTTATCGAATAGTTATAGCATCTTCTGTGTCATTTTAACCCATGTAAAATGATTTGACACATGGGTGCAAACAGAACAAAAACTAATACCAAAGGTTTCTCCATTGATCCTTATGTATCGTTATCCTATAGAATCCATTTCTGCAATTAACATTTTTGTATTTTGCATAATTAATTAAATTTACATATTTAGTCAAAGATGCACATGACCTTACATTTAAATTAGTTTACTGGCACCCAGCCATGAGGCAGCCACAACAGCCCCGCCTATCGGGCTCACCCCTATTGGTGCGACTGGCTGTGCGTTGGACTGGCGAGTGGGAGTCCTGGGTTCGATCACCGCTTCCGCGTAATACTACACAAAGAAACTACAGTAACTGCAGTTTCCTTAACCTATGCCAATGTTAACTACAATAAAACCATTTTTTAGACGTCTGTTGCAGAAACTCCAGGAAAACATTCAGTGGGTTCAGCCTGGTTTGAAGAATGGACTTCAAACCAAGCAATCAAATCACGCAGCATTCCCATAGTTAACCCTTTGATGGCTAATTAATCAATAAATCAATTAAAATGCAGGCTGCTGACGCAACAGACGTATTTAGGTTGCTTTGTCTAAAAGATAATATCAATTTTAGGCGATTACCTTTTTTTTGCTTGATTGTCTAACTTCGGGTCCAATGCAATGAGAAATGACCAAAATCGTGGGGGTGATCGCTCGTACGTGCATGTGCGCTGTATGTCCATCTCTGATCATAATTCAACAATCGCCGCAGCATTACGGCCTGACTTGACTTGTCTATGATGTAAAACAAGATGGCAGCGTTCGGTCCCAACCAAATTATTATGATGAATGCATCTAACACTGTGCCACCGGGTCACAGTGTTAGATGGCAACAGGGAGGAAGGAATGTTATTGTTTACCTTGTACAAAACATGTACACATTTAACTTTACAGAGTTTGGTTGGCTCAACCCTCTTACCCAGGGGGCAAAGGGGGGTGTGCTGCATTTGCCATAACATAAAAGGTTGTCCACCAGAAATATTATCTATGACCCAGTAGGATCACAACCTATATGGACAACCTGGTCATTTTTTTGCTGGAAACCCAATATGGCCGCCGCAATATTGGCCCCTATCTCTCTATATAATTCAAGCAAGCGTGTCTGTCTGTTACATCCTGTGCAATGTACTGTGTCATTTGTCTCCATTTGCGTAACGCCACGGCGCACGGACAACCTAAATGAACCTCGAGTCACACAGACCTGTCATCCAGCATCAATATGCGCGGCTTAGAAGCACAAAATATTATACCCATCATTTTAATTTTAATACTTTTGTGTCAAAAACTAATCTTCGTGCATATGACGTGTCACCGGATACAGATAAAAAAAACATCATGTGTAACATCACGTGTCACGGAGACACATTTATTGTGGTCACAGTTTGCCGTATAACCTCCCCTTACGGGTACAGCCATTGGCGCTGGGTACAGTGTTCTCTGCTCTCGCTGTTTCGCCTTCCAGGCGACTGATCCACACAGGCAACGTTCTCTCGGCACGGAGCGGTGTTGTCACTGTTCCGCCTGCTAGGCGACTGACCAACAGGCAACACAGGCAATCTCACGGCGCGGTGACACACGCGCTATTACGGTCCGACTTGCCAACAACTTATTTTCTACTTTCTACTACCACTACACTGCAACCGCTGTTCCGCCTGCTAGGCGACTGACCAATATTGCTATTCTCTCAGCATGGCGCGGTGACACACACGCGCTACTACGGTCCGGGTCGCCTACAACTTCTTTCTACTACCACTACACTGCAACGCCTGGATATTAACGCGCGGCAGCCCACGGCATCCAGTCCTCTCCAATGTTATTATTCAAATGCCACATTTACGCCTGTGCGTCTGTGTACGTGCGACGGTCCGAGTCGTCTACAACTTGGTCTCTGGGGGGTCCCCCAAACTTGCAAACCCACAGGAACACGGCAGGCGTGCTGGAACATATCACTTTACAATTAATATTCATATTAATTGTAATGACCTTCAGGGTTTATTGCAATTCCATTCAGCAGAGAGGTTTCAACAGGTGGTCCAGGGACCACCAGTGGTCCCTGATATGATTCCAGGTGGTCCACATACAGCTAAATGCTAAATGGTCAGTTGATAACCAAATGGACCCTTATAGATTTGTAACTCTTCAAATAGTTCAAATGAAACCAAAAGGACCCTTATGGGGTCCATTTTATAATTCATTTTCAACAATTATAAAATGTAGAATAATTGTTATTTTGACCAACATTTTGCCATCTCTCCTAAATTGTGAACAAAAACCTGAAAATCCTTGATTGTGGGTCTGACAGATTAAACTCACCATCAAATGGTGGTCCTCCGAGGCTACAATCCTGAATAAATAGTGTCTATAACATAAGTTCTATCCAGCTTTCCAACATCAAAAGTCCCAATCAATGTCATCTAGGCCTATACATCCAGATCATATATTACAACGGGTATAGGACTAGTTAGATATAATGGCCCTAATCGGGGGTGAATAGGGCAAAATTTTAAACTGAGAGATATTTCCACGAAACTTAACAGGTTGATCAATTATGTAAATACAAACATTTTTTGTATTGGAACTTTTCATGAAATCCAATATGGCCGCCACAATATGGCGACCACAATATTAGCACACAGAAATAAGGTTTTGGCTCTAACCTCTGAACCAAATGAGCTAAAAACACAAACTCGGTGTCTATTGAAGAGTTTCTGACCATGAAAGACTCATAGGAACAGCTATTTTTTATCATTGGGCATAGTGTACCCTTATTCTGCATATTTACAAGATGGTTAGCTACAGGAAATAGTGATTTCACTCATTTCTAAAATGATTGTTGACTGATTTGGCAGCACATGCAAATGGTTTTGGAGTTCTCCAGATGTTTCTTGAAGGAGAGGGTCCTGTCCAGTGTAACGGACTGTTGGACAGTTTGTGATCATCCCCTGTGACACTCACGGGGGATCACGGTTCCTCAGGTGAAAGCTGCATAGTTGGGTTTTTGATGGGTTGGGTTTCAGGTGGTTGTTATTGTAGTAGCTTGACATTTCTTACAGGGCACTTTCAAGGGTGGATTCGATCTTCTGGAAGTCTGCTTGTTGCATGGTAATGCAGAGGTCATCGACATAGATGAAGCATTCTGGGGGTAGTGGCTGGTCTAAATATTGAAAAGGAGGGGGCGAGCACACTTCCTTGTGGGAGGACATTCTTTTGGGCTTTCCATTTACTCCTCTGGTCATTTAGGTGGGCGTAGAAGCGTCTGTTGTTGAGAAGGCTTTTAATGACCTGGTCACCTGACCAGTCATGTCCAGTGGTTTTCTGACCATTGTGTGGTGATCGTCGGTGTCATAGGCAGCAGTGAGATGAATGAATGCTGCCCTAGTTATTTGCTTTTCTTCAAACCCATCCTCAATGTGTTGGTTGCGGTTGAGTAACTAGGGACTTTAAGTTCCCCAGTTTTCACTACGGCAACCCGTACAGGAACTACGTCGGCTATGACGCAATCGCCGTAGCAGCCAAAATCATTAAGCACAGTACCCGTCGGCGACGGGTCCCCACCTCGTTTTGGTTCCCATGGTGACACCGATGAGGCGTCTATTCAGCCTACAGCACGTGTCAAACATAAACAGTAAACACAGACAACCATTGCTCGTTAGCTAACATGCTGTCACTTGGGCTTGAGCATGGGCAGTATTGAAAAGAGCTGCTGAAGCTATTTGTGTTATCCTAAAACAGTATATGTTTAATAACAGCATGTCAAATGGTATCAATGTTGTTATTGCTTGCCAAACAACACACACTGCATATACACACTAAAGCTGTATAAAGCTCGGGATTCGAACCACTCGGTCGCTAAGGTCGCCACGCGAACGAATATTAATGATCCCGAACCATTTATTTATTTATTTATTTATTTATTTATTTATTTATTTATTTATTTATTTATTTATTTATTTATTTATTTATTTATTTATTTAACTTTCCCCCATCTAGTAGTTCTGCGACATTGAGGGGTCATAAACTCGCTGTGAAACGCGCTGTTACTGCAGTTGGAAATGCATTGTTTTCACTGAAGGTGTCCCATTCTCAATAGAAGTTTATGTAGGCGATCCGCCATTAGACTAGCTCTAGGAAGTGAACGGAGTTTACGCAACTCCGTCTGTGCGCACTGGCTGGTTAGTTTTATGGTTACCCGTCCACCTGACCAGCAGCAGTAGGCACTTAAGACTACATATACAATAGAGAGACGTAGTCTAATCTTGGCAAACAAATAATTAAACGAGCCGATGGACGGCATGTTTTGGCATCAAAACAGCGTGTTACCCGTGGCTGTGTCGGATCGGTCTCATCAGAAAGGAAAGAAAGGAGAGCGGTGTCATGACTGGTGTATTCACAGATGTCAATCACATCTCAGGGCAGTAGAAAACTTATCTACCGATGACAACATCCACGATTTTAATAGTTAGTAGGGGCGCGGGGGGGGGGGGGGGGGGACTCAATGCAAAACTGATGTAGACAGAAAAAAAACCCTACACTTGCTAGTATTGCATTAGACAGATCATTATTGGTCTGAGAACATTGTGAGATCTTACTTTTGGGCAGTTTGTGGACCATTTTAGTGAATTTGTTTAGGCTACTAGGCTAGTGTGATTGGCAGAGCAGAGTTCATACATTCACACAACGCATCCAGAGTATACAGAGCAGCTCCTACTCGTGCGGTACTGGCGTTGTAGACACAACGTGAGAGCGCACCTTCTGCCGTTGTAGGAACGGCTGCGACGGCAGGCAGGTTTATACATCGAGCACTGATCCATTTCCGGTTACCGTAGCACAATGACGTAGCGGTCCGTGCTTAAACTCCCTACTGTCCAGCTCAGGAGGTGCCAGGGCAGAAACCAGCTTGGTCTTTAGTCAGCATGGCGTCTATGGTTGGGATGAGACGTTGGAGCAGCAGCCTCTCATAGAGCTTGTAGGTGATGCAGAGGAGGGAAATGGGCCGGTAGCTCTTTGGGGTCTTTGCCAGGTTTGGGGATTGCAACGACATTGGCCTTTCTCCAGACAGAAGGGATGGTTTTCTGTGCAAAGCATGTGTTCAGCATCTCTAGGAGCCACGACTTTGCGTTAGGTCCAAGGTGCTGTAACATTTTCACCAGTATATCATCAATCCCTGTTCTTTTCCGGGTTTTCAGCTTTATGATTGCAGTTTCGAGTTCTTCTAAGTCGAAGGGTTTGGTGAGAGGGCTGGCTAATTGTGGTTGGTCTGATATCACTGTACGATGGTGTTCTCCTGTGGGTCGGCAGCGGTGTTGGTTATGACCGCTGGCCATCAGCTGCGTTGCAACAGTTTGCTGTGACCTTTGTGATTATGGGTGGCGTAGTGTGGTCTGCTCAGAGACGACGGATTGTGGCCCATGCCTTCATGCTGCTGTTTGTCATGTTGGTGTTCTCTATCAGCTCTTTTCAGACTTTCCTTCGTTCTTCCCCAACTTCACTGATCAGGGTCTCTCCAAGTTCCGTGGTGGTGGGGGAGAAAGGGTCCTTGTTGTACTCTTCATAGTAGCAGGCTGCTGGATATATCTGATAAGCCAGGGATATACTGTGTCTGACATCATCTGGGTATGTGATATCTGGCTGACATTCTTACCAAGTCCTGTGAAGTTGGAGTAGTTATTGGGAAATATTGGTGTGCTAGATATGGACTGCTCTATCTCCTCTTGGAATGACAGCCAGTCAGTTTTCCGTAGGTTGAATCTCCTACGGAATGGGACAGTGGTTGCTTGGAGAGAGGATCTAACAGTGATGGCAATCGGCCGGTGCTGGGTGTCGGGCATATGGTCCAGAACTTCCTTCTCAGTTCTGGATGTGAGGTCGTTGCTTACACAGACAAGATCTGGGTTGTATCCTCGCTTGTTATGGATTAGAGTCAGATGTTTGGAATCAAGCCAGGTTTCGACTTCATCTCCATCTTGCTGTGGTTGCTGTTCCCATAGCCCCATGATGTACTATGAGCATTGAAGTCACGCATCTTTCCGGTGGTTTTGTGTGTAGAAAAGGGGTTGCAGGTGGTTTGTAGACTGATGTGACATCTGGATTTTGGATGGGTGACCGTGAAGGTTTCCATGTACCCTTCTGTGATGTGGGTACAGACCCCCTCAATCTTGAGGTTTGGCCTGCTGAAAACAGCTGATCCATACTGTCTGTGTCGGATCTCAGCAACCAGTTTCATTCCAGCAATGGTGGGTCCAGCGAGTTTATGCATGGCCGATGTAGGTTTCCTGCATACAGAAACGATGGTATCATTGCTAGTATCTCTGCCTTGTTTCTGGAGAAACCTTCTATGTTGATTGAGACGACTGACAGTGCAGGTCCAGAGTGGGGCAAGCATCTGTGACACTGTTGAGATGCAGCAGGCATCTTCATCTGTTGATTGCGCATTATAGTTATACAGAGCTGTAGATATACAGATATTGTCCCACTGCCAGTATTAGATTATGTCCTCTTGGATGTACAGTATATCTTATTCAAACCAACGTTTCCCAGGCTGCACCACAGGGAGGTTTCTGTATTTGCAGCCTGGAATGTTACTTGACCAGGTACTTCTTCTTTGGTGTTTTAATTGATTAGAGAGATCACTAATAAGCACAGAACAAGTTTGACACGGATAATGTCAATCCAATCAGCTGTGCATGCCCAATTAAAGGAGAATTCCTCCCATTTTCAACATTTTACATGTCATTAATATACTTTATAGATGTTGTGTAGAGATAAGAAAAAGTCACCCCATAATGTTTTTCCTAGAATTGGAGTTCTGAGAAAAAACATTAACATGGTGAATTTTGACATGGTGAAGTAGGATGATAATCATTTTTATACCTCCAATGTTATAGAATTGGGTGGAATTAAAGAGGAAGAGGTCAATTAAGAGGTCTGGATGAGCTCCCCCATCATGGATGAATATTAATATAAACAGTAGAACTAGGCTAATCAACCTGCAGCTGGAGGGATGTGTGTGGAAATACTCCAGCACACAGGGAAATTAGGGATAAAATTATTATATAGGTACACTTAAATTTGAAATATGGGCTATAGGACTAGTCTGTTGTGGTCAGAGACACCAAGTTTGTGTTTCTAGCTCATTTTGTTCAGAAATTAGATTTTCTGTGTTAATAACTATTTTCTATGTGTTAATATTAAGTCGGCCATATTGTGGCGGCCATATTGGATTTCATGGAAAGTTGTATTTACATAATTGATCAACCTGTGAAGTTTCGTGGAATTATCTCTCAGTTTAAAATTTTGCCCTATTCACCCTCCATTATAACTAATAGGGGCTAATATTGCGGCGGCCATATTGGGTTTCCAGCAAAAAATTGACCGGGTTGTCCATATAGGTTGTGATCCTACAGGGTCATAGATAATATTTCTGGTGGACAACCTTTTATGTTATGGCAAATGCAGGTTTCCTAAAAAAGGGGTAGTTTGCCCCCTGGGTATCTACTTATTATTGGCTGCTTTCACCCGCTCTTTTGAATGCTACACATTCTGAACCTGGACTCTGATGAGTGCCTCAAACTAAACCTGTGTGATCACCTAAAGCTGATGGAACTAACACACATGGTAAGTGTAATTGTGTATCCAGTAGGTGAAGATGGATTAAGATTACATTTAAATGGCAGCCATACATGGACAGATAGGCCTAGACCAGAGTTTGGAGATGTGATAAGAAAATCTGGAAAAAGCAAGCATATATCTTGCATTATTTATTTATTTATTGTAGAATGTATGCCATGTTTCAGTTTTACATTTTGTCACATCATCACCTGCATGGTTGGTCACAGGCACTGGTGGAAATAGCCAAAATAATACTGGAAAGACTGGGGTAAAGCTATCCGACGCTGTGAAACCTCAGTAAAGTGATCCGACGTTCGAATTTCGTTGCGCATTTAGTAACGTAATTACGGAAGTGGCTGTTCAGCGCTTGCCAGTCGCCACGGTGGCAGTGTGTGCGTGTGCGTGGGATCATGCATTTGCACGCATGCGTATGTGGGATCATGCATGTGTGCGTGCGTGCATGTGTGCGAGCGAGAGAAAGAGGAAAGACCAAACTGGCTGTTGTATGAACTATGAATACAAGCCTGCTGTTGACTACTTTACAAATCTAATGCTATAATAATGTTATAAGGGTAATAATAATAATACTGAAAATAAACTTGATATTTCATGAACACAAGACTGCTGTAGCAACCACAAACACTCTGTCAGGTGTGCATGAACCAGTGGTATCAAAATCAACTAAGGAGGTCTAATTCTACTTTTCCTGACATTGTGGGCCCTTTCTACTGTAGATTTCTTGAGATATAGCACTTCAAATGTGCCCTTTTGCTCCAATATCGCCTAGGCCCAAGAGCTCATTCTATGAACTTTGACTAGCAACCACACACACTCTGTCAGGTGTGCATGAACCAGTGCTATCAAAATCAACGAAGGAGGTATAATTCTACTTTCCCTGACATTGTGGACTCTTTCTACTGTAGGATTCCTCAGAAATAGCAGCTGAATTTGGCCTCCTTACTCCAAAACCGCCTAGGCCCAAAACATATACAACAATTCTAATATTGTGAAAATTGGACATTAACTGGCGAGCATACTGTTCTGGGAGGTCCCAAATAGATGACCCCCCCAGAAATGGGTCGGGGGGCGGGAGAATTTGCACCCCCTCATTTTTTCATAGTTTGGACCCTATAGAACCAAGATCTGCAAAAAAAAAAACAATTTTAGCACAAAAATCCTACGGGAGCTGTTTTTTTGACATATCAAACCACACTAAACTGGACATATTCGCCCTCAGGTCCAGGTCTACAGTGGCAGATATCTGGAAGTGACAGGTCTTCATATAGGCCAAGGCCCTCTCACTGGACACTACCAAATCTGAATTCAATCCACAATTACACCAGTTGAAGTTCACAAAGGGGAGGATTATGTGTAGGCTACTTTTGGGGGGAAATAGCACTGGAACATAATACACTTAATACCCTACAGGTTGTTAGTTGGATCATCAGGCGAAACTGCCACACATGTTTGTTTGTGTAATATTTGGTTGATGTGTTTGTGAATCAATAAAGGCTCTTTATCAATATACCCCCTTATGGATACTTGTGTCTGTGCCTTTACCCCCCCCCCCCCCCCCAACATGGGTTTTACTTGTTGTTGTCTTACCTGTGTTCTGTTCCTTCAGCAGTTCCAAGTTTGCCTTCGTCAGGTCTGCCAGCTTTTGATGAAGACCGTCTCTTTCTTCCATCTGTTTCGTTAAGCTCAGAGCCTTTCAGAGGGATAGTTCTGATATTCATGTATCCGGAAGCAGAGCGAGCAGCCCGGCCACGTGGTTTGTCACGTGACTATACAGAACCTCTATGTGACCTAACCACAGTTGGAAATACAGTATTTTCAACGAGAACGGCGCAAATAGGAGCTATTTTAGGTACATGTGCAAAACGACAACCGTTTTAAAGTATTGTTCAGTCATGACTCAAGTGTCTGTGATGTTTATGTTGTACAATTATTAAAGAACCACGAAAATAAGGGATTTAAACTTTTAAAGAAATTAAAGCTGGAGCCCAACTTTAATGACTTTAAAAGTTTAAATCCCTAAAATCCACGTTACAGCCCAGCTGCTGGACTGTAACCATGCAGTATTGTAAACAACATGTGTTGCACTATTGTCAACAAGCTATTCTCAACTAGTGTGTCCAATCAGTTTTTCACATTTGCTGTAGCTAATTGTAGGCTAGGCTACTGTAATTCTCCGAACTGTTATCAGTATTTTAGCAGTGTGTACTTGACTTGTAGTGTAACTCTAATTTCTGTTAATACAAATTTCATCCATCCATCCATCCATCCATCCATCCATCCATCCATCCATCCATCCATCCATCCATCCATTCATTCATTCATTCATCCATCCATTCATTCATTCATTCATTCATTCATTCATTCATTCATTCATTCATTCATTCATTCATTCACTAATGCAGGGCCAGGGGGTCAGATGCGATGCTGCTCATTGTCATCACCTGATGGTGGTTTTACTGGAAGTCTTGTATCTAACCCGAGGTCTCTGGGCTTTGTGTCATGTTTTTGCTGCACGGGACATCATCATCATCATCATCTTCGGTTTAAAGTCCGCTTTCCAGGCGCCGCTGGGTTGGACTTGGCTCTCGATATGGCTTAAATTTCCTCCACCGGGGAAAGCCATATCGAGAGCCAAGTCCAACCCAGCGGCGCCTGGAAAGCGGACAATGGTGGTTAATGCTCTATAACAGCATACATATATGACCTTCAGCCACTTGTTGGCCATGTGCAAGAGGACGGTGTGGAGAGCCTTAGCAATAGCTTCGTTGTTGATGAATCTGTTTTGTCGACACAGTGAAAGGAAAGCAAGCATAGAGAGGAGGGATGCCATGCATCATCGAACCAGCAGGTGTCACCATGGTAGCTTCCAATAGTGCACTTGTCCCTGTAGCTCTGCTTCACCTCATCACTGATTCTATGATTCTGCCTTGTAGCCTAGTAGAGCTATGGATACATTAGTGTTAAGCTGAGATAAGGCTGATTTAACCATAGATCTACTGCAAGGCAGAATCATAGTCGCTGGAGCTATGCACCAGAGCTATATCCCTGGTAGCTTTTTATTTTAAGTGTGTTGTAAATCATGGGATTGGCTCAGACAGAGTGAAACACTGTATTTTAGAACCTGATTCCGTTTCATCCTGTAAAGAATTCTACTGGAGGTACAACCACCTAAGGGTAACTACATAACGCTGGCAATAGGTAAACCACTTTAGCTGCCCTCCCTTTCAGCGCTGTGGAGACAGTAAGACGATACAGGCAGTTTAGGCACCATCCCGAATGACAGAAATACTTTTGATGCAACACTGACTCCATCTGTAAGCAGGACAATATGAGACTGTATTTCTTGAGACATTTCAATCCTAATAGATCATGCATGGAAATGTTTTATTCAAATCCACAAAGTGATTACCAAAAGCTTCACTCCAATGCTTTTATAGCTCCTTTATTCCAACTTCATTATGATGATAGGCGATGATATGTTATGTAGGCTATTTATCTTTTGATAGTCATTACTTGCACTTATTACTTGTTATGTATAGTGATGGAAGATTAATCAACAAACACATCAGTATCAGACGATTTAGGTTGTCTTTAGATCAATCGGCATCAATTATCTGCCACAATCAGCCTCATTAATAATCAGTCCATCTTTACAGATAAACATTTCCAAAGGAACAGCCTGATTAGCTCACAATATTAAATATAAAGGTATTAAAGTTAAATCTGACTTGCCTAAGCCTGCAGTGTAGACACCCTGATACATGGATTGCTCAGAACGTACAAAATGATATTGGTTATTTTATTGGCGATAACACAGATTAATTATATCAGATAACGATATCGGCCAAAATTTCACATCCCTACTCATGTATTTGTATTTTTCCAAATCACGGGGACATTATACCCCATCCAATCAAATCTACTGGCATTATCTCTGTGTTTTTTATGTATCGCCCATCTGATAGGAAACTTTCGCTCCTTGTGGGATAACAACAGACATTATAATATCTGCCAACAGAGGGTGCTGGATCTCAAATCTCAAAACCTTCGGGGAATGGAGCTGTCCACGGTTCTGAACTGTACCAGAAGATCACACACACACACACACACACACACACACACACACACACACACACACACACACACACACACACACACACACACACACACACACACACACACACACACACACACACACACACACGTGAAAATTATTTCACTAAAATTGTCAATTCAGCAGATCGAAGCATGGAAGTTGTATACTCTGTCTTTAGTTGTGTCATAAATCACTTCAACTAGGCTATGTGTTAATAATATAAAATGACTGGAAGCATTTGCTGTGACAAATATGGGCATCAAGAATTTAGTCACAAACTGTTCAAATAACACATCATACTATATATTTAATATAGATTGCATACTGTAAGTCCATTGGACTAACTAAATGTTTTATTAAGAGGAACTCTTGAGCCTGACCAGGTGTGTGTGTGTGTGTGTGTGTGTGTGTGTGTGTGTGTGTGTGTGTGTGTGTGTGTGTGTGTGTGTGTGTGTGTGTGTGTGTGTGTGTGTGTGTGTGTGTGTGTGTGTGTGTGTGTGAGACAGTAGCACTGCGAAATATGAAGGGTTCGTTTCATTTGTACACTTTACATTTACAAACTCCATAAGAAAAGTCTGGATTGGGGGATGGGAGGCGTACTTCATGTACAGAAAACTAGAGAGATCAGCATTTAACCCATCATGAGGGGCTAAAGCTTCTCAATGGTGCATACCGTATAGGCGCATCCATTCTTGTTCCTATATAGATTTGACAGTGTAAAAAAAAAATGCAGTGTTTTCATGGCTTCTGTGACTTCTGTTGGGTTGGCTTTGAGTAAAACACTCATTTTCAGTAAAATTGCCCCAAGTAGGTAAAGTGTACCTGATATGAGAGCCTGCAAGGAAATGATATGAAGCAAGTTTTTGCTGAAAAACAGAATGCATGCTCAGCAAATTTTCTCGGTTGAATAAAGATTTGTGCTCAGCTCAGCGACTCCTAATTGTAGCAACTGTTATCCTGACAAAAATGTTTATTAGGTTAAAGTGCAGCGTTTTCTTCCATTAATAATGAATTACTGCAAGTCACAGTCCTCATATAGTTTGAGGCTTTTCCAAATAATCTGGAACCATGAGAATTCCATGAAAACATGAAAGCACAATTTCAAATGCAATATAATGTTTGTGTCAATCTGCTGAAGTTGTAATGTTGTCTCTCCTCAATGATTAAATAAATAAACAAATAAATAAGTGGTTTATGTGAAAATCAATGTACATAATATTCCACCACATAGCCTAAATAGCATAGTCTGCAAAAACAAATGGCAGTGGGCTATAGCTTTTTCATGCATGGTCAGATGATGTAATGGCATCATTGTTTTTGATCCATAGCCTACCTTACATCCCACACTGAAAATTACCAATCAACAAACTCACATTGCATACACAGCGTGTACAGCTGCTATTTTAATGCTAATATAGGCTTAAGGCTATAGTATTGTATGATATTCTCCAGTCAGGCGAAACACATCATGATGACATCATTACGATGTGTTGCTCCCTGTTACTCTGTGTGCGTATGTGTGTGTGTGTGTGTGTGTGTGTGTGTGTGTGTGTGTGGGGGGGGGGGGGGGGTACAGTATTAATGACAGTAAAATGTTGAAAACGTGGTGTCAGTGGTGGGAGTCCGTGGCTTTTCGGTGTGCACCGTTCTGCTGTCACTGTGACTGCACCTGCACCACAGGCTAATTCCCTTTGTGTGCATCCCTATCGTGCATGGGGGGAAATAAGGTGTGTCTTCATTGTGATGGACTTCTCGTCCGCACCACAACCTCACACTGGCGGTGTGGGCATAGCTCAACCGCGCGCTGCTGCCGCTGCGCATGCACAATACAACCACGGCGGCATAACGAACGGAAACGCCACGTGTGTGTGCGCCAATCCAAAGCGTTGTCGTTGCGCGTTGGGTTGGGTTGGGTTGGGTTGGGAGAGGAGCAGGTGGTTGTACAGGCTGACGACCACTCGCACTGCAGGCAAGCAGCTCGCTCGTATTGTCGTATTTATACTAAAACCCCGCGCAATTAACCTTCGAAAATGTAATCGTCACGTCCACCAAGGCCGCTGGAGAGCAGTGGGCAATAGACTCTTAATAGGCTGCCACGACATTACTGTTTTACTACGATGCAAAGACAGACCCGAGTCTGCCCAGGGACAGTGGTGCAGCGGAGAGGTTTATAGTCGGCTGTGCGCTGGACGGAGAGAGGAGATCGGTGCATTTACGCATTTATATACCACCCCGACGGGCACCTGCTTCTCTACTACACGCCGTCAGTGACCACGAAGACGACCAGACGCGTATGATGTGCTTTTATTCCCTGCCGTCCGACATCCTCTCTCGGTTAAAGAAGAAGCCAACAACACCATCAGATCTTTGGACCGAAAGGGCGTTTTTGAGAGGTTCTTCATAAGAGAGGCTTCCCCCCACCCACAGCCACCCCCAGGCACACACATACATACAGTATAACGACGAGCCAGGAGACGATTTCAAAATGAAATTCCCAATAGAGAATCCGTTGAAACCCGGGACCACGAACTCACCACCACAAGGTTTGTGTTACACATCATCCTGGCTGTTTTTGTCAACAGCGGCTATATTTGGATACTGGCACAACCCAGTCTACCAGTCATTGTTATAGAAGAATACATGCATATTTCCACATTTCCAGTGCAAGGAATTGGTTAAAGTTGATCAAACTTGTGCATGAAGGACTCCAGTGTAAACATATATAGTAGGCTATGCCAGCATCAGTTGGCATGCTTTTCAATTTTGAGAAATGGTGCATGGGTGCAAGCTGGTGTCAGTGTTCACACTCTCCAGTTGTATTAGCCCATTCTTGCAGTATATTTTCTTAACAGCCTGTTTAATATGGGGTTGCTATAAAATGCAAAAAATAAATGGATAAATAAATAAATAAATAAATAAATAAATAAATAAATAAATAAATAAATAAATAAATAAATAAATAAATAAATAAATAAATAAATAAATAAATAAATAAATAAAATCTGATTCATATAACCAAAGCAGGAGTCACAATTGACAAATAATTCAGTCTCATATTTTATAGCAAAGATGTAGTAAACCTACAGATTAGTTCAGAGAAGATCATGTCTGATCTGCAGCCTAGTCCCTGCACGACTTTCTACCGCAGCCGTCTCACTTGGGTGCCCCCAACACTGTTCACAACAGAGGTGAACACATCAACAATGATTCTCACTAAAAGCCAACAGCAGCAACAAACTAATTGTTTATTGACCACACAGTGGGTTTGTCTATAATCAATTAGGAAAAATGGCAGTCGATCAACATGGAGACAATAGAAGGAGTAAGGTAGTTGTTTGATGCTGAGCTGCAGTGATCTATAGTAAGGCTAATCTATACATTACCTCATCCACTGGCGGGGTAGACCCCCCCAATCAGGCATGTGTGTCACGTCCTTCCGCCTCACATGTCACACGACCACCACATCATCACGTTTTTACTCAGCCGTTTCAGCATGTGCTGCTGATTTACGCCCAGGGTCTGTTTCTTGACCTTCTAAGTGAAAACGCGGAGCTCAGTGTGTCACCATGCCAGGTGTTGCCTGCATGGCTGCAAACCACAGCAGTGATTTGCAGGCGCAATGTGTGCGGCTGTATGTGCGCATCACAGAATTGCACCTGCCAGAGCCAGTGTAGTAGTGGATGAGTGTAAGGAATTCATAGTCTCCACATTGCCGCCGCCTTGTGTTACATAAACCAAATGGAGCCAATGATTCCCTTTGGCTGATTCCCCCACATGTCTGGCCTTTGTGTGAGAGATGTGACACGCAGTTGTCACGATTCTCTTACACATCATTGCGTGGGCTAATGACTGCATCTGAGATGAAGGAATGGGGTGTTGCTGGTGTTATGTCAATGGGGAAATAAGGCAAATGAAGCCTTGTTTCCAGATGTGTGTGTGCGTGTGTGTGTCTACTGTCCACCTGAGCTCTTCTTCAGGTCCATCAAAGGAGAATAGAACAGAAGGAGACATTATTTTGTTATTAACACTTACAGGCTTTAACTCATGCATACTATTATTATACGATTGCACTTTGCTTGTAAGTTGGCCAGGATGAAAACACAAGTGCTTAAACGTGTGAATGTAAGGCGCTTTACGACATTGGGCAGCGTTTTATAGCCCATGCTTTATAGCGCTTTATAAGGTCACGTCCTCTGTGGGCTGGTGTACTCTCATCGATGCTGGACATGGTCCAGTGTTTTGTGGTTGGAGTGGCTGATGGAATGGTCTGGCAGAGGATATTCCATCTCTCAGTTAGCTGTGCTTAATAGCTTTTGGTAAAACGCACAAAGACATAATAGAGGTTCAGTGTTTTTCCCGGCAGCCCCTGCTGCTCCTGCGCAACACTGCAGAATCCATCACTTTTCTCCCTCACACACACACACACACACACACACACACACACACACACACGCACACACGCACACACGCACACGGCCTCTTCTCGTGACATACAAGGAGACAGACTCACAAGTAACCTGGACAGGTTTTTGTCATTATTTCACAAGTCTGCAATCAACGATATGTTCATTTCTTGTTAATCTCGTACTCTCATATAGCCTACTGCCACCCACCTGTTGCACGGCAGCGTGTTTGGTAGCAGTAACATTTCATTGCATTGCACCATTTATTTGCAGTGATAAAACTCGGCTGTGGGGTGATAAAAGCACAGCATCAAAATGATGAGAACTGATGTATAGTATAAAGGCCCTTCCATATGAAGTACTGTACAATAACTATAGTTGGAGTGTTCAGCAGTTTCACTGTTATGGTTGTGCTGCTTGTGGACTGTGCTATCCACATGAGTTATGGGCTGTCGACACCAATCACTATATAAAAGTTATTTTTAATTCAAAATCATTCTAACTCAAGTGGACCACAGAGTCCACGCCACAACTATGGCTACGGTAGTGGTGAATGCTGTATGTGTACAGAGTACATTTTTAACCATATGTAGTCTTACTATATATAAATGTACTGCAGTTATAGTCATCGTTTTTTTGCTCTGTGCAGCCCTTTATAATGGGAAACTAAACACTGACATTATGTACTGTACAGGTGCGATGGAAAAACTGCAGCATAGCAATACCTGTTCACTTATCCTCCTGTGCTGTGGTAGTCCAGAGCGATCCGTGCTCTCTAGCCCTCCATCTTCCATCCATCTTTCATGCTGTCTCTTTGTCTCTCTCCCTATTACTTTCACTCTCTCTCCCATTCTACCCTTTCAAAATCAATTGCTTCCAGTCAATGTTCCCGTTCTAAATCAATACCAGTGACCGGCTTAAACTCTATTGCATTCTTATCCATCCTCATCCTTGCCAAAATAAATGAATAATGTTGGCACTGAAAGTGTCTGCAAATCACAGAGGATATGCATAATGTGTGGATTGGATATCTTTTAATCTATTAAGACCCGAGACCTACAGATGGTGTCTAAATCAGGAGTTATCACACTTACTAATAATGCATCTATACATTGTGGGCTATTCATGGGGATTTTCAAAATAGTAAAGTCAAAAGGGGTAAGGAAGGCGCTGGCAGAAGTATGGTGAGGCATGAGTGCAAAGTGTGGCAGACTTGTGTCTGCAAAAGCATGCCAGTAGTGGCATGGGTAGAACACATCTAAAAGGCACATTTGTCACCTTGTAGAAGATCAATAGTACACACTTCATGGTGGAGACATGACACGCTCATGCTTGGCGGCTCTTTGCCCTTAATCTAAGACGACATTTCGATCCATCCGAAGTCTAGGTGAGAGCCAAATGCGAGTGAAAGTAAAACCCTGGGTACCGAGGTTTGAGGTGATGAAAGCCCTCTTGCCAGCCCATTTAACTGCAATAGATGCATGCTTTGAGGGTTTTCCCTATCTCTGCCTCTCTGGTTCTGTCTTATGCTTGATTTACACTTGCTGGTGCATGATGTCGCACATCAAAAATAGCCCTTTTTGTGGCGGGCAAGTGGTGGGCACCGAAGTACATATTATGTGACCTTACACTCTTTCTTCTGAAAACACACACGCATGATGAAGACTCTTCGTCCAGTGTGGATGTTGTATACGTTGCTGGTAGATATGCATTTTAACAAAGCGTTAAATGATCATCCATCAACAGAAAGTTGATCTGCCATTTCTTGCGGTAGATTCATGTACGTGAAACATTCCAAGGGTATTCCTTACTATTGATCGTCCTTCAAGTTTGGAAGTGTAATTTCACACAGTCTGACAGAGCTTTTCAGTCTATAGCTCTCAGTGATATTAAACTTCTCTCTGTATCTGTATCTGTATGATTGCTGGGATTTTACTTGATCTCGTGTTATTACATCACCTCGAAAACTAGTCTACAGTATATGAAACAATGTGTGTCAAAATGAATACAGCACCACCCTGTAGAAAACCCCATGGCCTCACTGGGGGTGTATGCTCATAACACCACATGCAGTGTTGCATTGCACTTAACCTGTTGCCCATTAATACTTTAAATTCTAATATTATACTTTTCAAATTACATTGGGACCATGTTACTAAAGTCAAATATTTGTTGAAAATAGTTGATCTACAAGATGGCAATGTGTCGTGTCACGTGTGTGCTTGTAAATTAGCTTTTGTCAGCAACGATGTGTTCAGAGGTTGTTTATGTTTAATTAGGACACGCCCTCACCATGCAAGGATGGGAGGGGAGGGTTGGGTGGGTCTCCGATGGTCGCTCTCTGAATTGTCACCACCCTCCTCTAGCCCTCGCAGAGTTAGAGCTTCACCAGACTGATCAGTAGGCGCAGATCTCTGAAAGCCTGACTCCTCGGGACTAGTGGTTAACCGGCAAGGTAAACCGCGAGGTGCACAGTGCACACACCGCATATTTTAGCATTCTTTGCACCATGGTAGAAAAACTACAGGCAATGTGAGGAAAGGATATAAATAGAAATGGTGCAGATGAGAGAGAGAGAGAGAGAGAGAAAGAGAGAGAGAGAGAGAGAGAGAGAGAGAGAGAGAGAGAGAGAGAGAGAGAGAGAGAGAGAGAGAGAACCTACGGCAACAATTGGCACAGATGCAGTGTCTTGACTTCTCCACCCTCAACTTATGTTATTCTATCTCCTGTATTCTGCCCCTACATGAAATGTGCCCCGAAATCAATACGAGTGAACAAGTTGAGGAAATAAAATGGTGTCATCCTTGTTCTTAAAACTTTTCTCCCCCCCTCCCCTCCTGTCTTGCAGTGGCCCTCGGCGTCCAGCCCAACGTGGTTCCCCCGAAGAAGATCCCGGCAGGCATGATGCAGTCCTGCCTGGTGCAGGCCAGCGTGGCCACCATGCAGAACCCCATGGGCTGCAGCGTGCCGCGCATCGCCGTGCCCTCGCGGCCCGTCAGCATGGCGGTCAGCATCGACGGGGTGGGCGTGGCCGAGGGCACGGTGGCCAACTTCACAGTGATGAAGTGGAAGACGGTGGTGGCCGTGTTCGTGGTGGTGGTGGCCTACCTGGTGGCCGGGGGCCTGGTGTTCCAGGGGCTGGAGCAGCCCTTCGAGAGCAACCAGAAGATCACCATCACGGCCGAGAAGGCGGCCTTCCTGCAGAGGCACCCCTGCGTGCTGCCGGCCGAGCTGGAGGCGCTCATCAAGGTAAGACGTTCCGTCTTGCCAGCCGGCCGTCCGGCTGTGCCCCGACCACCACCCCCCCATCAACCCCCCACCCCCCGTCCCGTGTTGGACGCGGTCGATACAGGAGCTTTTCCTTTTGTCCCTGGTGTGGACTCGGATCTACCGAAACTCGAGCGCCCTATTGATCAGGAGCTATTCAAAGCCCCTATGCATACAAACAATGTCAGCCGTCCTGGAATTGGATACAAACCACACAAAAAAACTTAAAAGGGGGCCTGTGTGTTTTAAATACAGAAACCTGTAGAAGAGGGGTTGTGGGGGTTCGAACATACTACACGTGTGCCCTTGGAGTTTGGCGAATTAGAAAAATAGGTAGGCTAGGAATTGACAACACTCACGTAAGGGGTCTTTTGGGTATTTTATGTTCATGTTGTTCGCGTTTTATGCCTTCTTTTCACCCAATATTCGGGCATAACAAAGCAGTAGTTTACAAACAAAGAATGCATGCAACAATACTATTACAGTTAGAGACCATTTGCTCTTAACCGCATGAATCCTAATAGTGTCCCTATTCTGTACATTGGACATTCGGTCTTTGTCTTTGAATGAGCTGTCTAATTTGATCTAAACTTCTGAAACCTGAGCAGGTGTTAGAATAGTACAGTAGTTATATTTCTCAAAGCCCATGCCTGTGGACACCTGCCCTGCGTGTGACGCTTAATTGCTAATTAATGTCCACCGTGTCCTTCAGCACGGCGTGATGACAGAGCTCACTCGCCAGGGAGTGTGATATGCTTCAGGTCCTGTTTGCGGCAGGCAGGCGACCCACGCCGCCGGAAATTCTTAATGTCACTAATTACTGTTAGTGTATGTCTGGAGAAACTGCATATTGGACTTGAATAAGGATGACCTTTTCTGGCATTTCTGCTTAAAAATATCTCTAGAGTGTAAAGCAACAGAGATGAGCCGCGTTGCAGTAGAATGCTAAGCAGTTTCTTCCCTCCAGACAGTCAGGCTAACAAAAAACAGGCCAAAAAAATGTATTATAAAATTGCTACCCGTACATAAGATGTTACACTAATGACTACAAGAACTGTGCAGGGAAAACAAACAATAGAGGGCGCTGTTTCTTTCTCTTTTTTTCTTCTTTTGAAAGAAACCTTGCATGTTATTTTCTTCTTATTATTACCCTTATTATTAACCATATTATTATTATTATTATTATTGTTTGTGTGATATATGGAGGGTTTGGCTCTATAGGCTACCCAATTTTTGTAGGTCTTTTTCTACGTCCGGAGACTTGTTCATTTTGATTAATAAAGTGAAAATTAATTCACAGTGAGTCACAGTAGTAAAATCCTGATGATGTATCTATTTGTACAAATGTATCCCTTGGGGTCCACTTTGTTACGTTTACACTCTCAGAGATTAATGAACACTCAAGTATTACTACTGGGTAGAGAGATACTGCTGCAATGTTCGGTGTAAGAGGGACACGACATGCAGAAAAGGTATTTTGGAAAGTTATTGCTGTGAGTCATATACTCAAGCAATCGATGTGATCCCATTTAAGTGAGGGCCGTGAGATCGTCACACATTTCATTCCGTTACATGATAAATCCCTCCACTGCAGCAGGTAGTCATCAGCGTGCACTTCGCTCATAGATAATAACTGTAGTTTCAAGAGGAAACTACGTTTTTTTTGTGTGTCAATAGCTTGCGCCTCTGCACTTGAAAATTGTTGACCACCTACGTAAAACAATACCTTTCTATGGTTATGGGTTTTACAATGGAGGGAATTAAGTTGCTTTATTTACATGGATGTATGGATTGGGGTTTTCAGGCCTTATAGGTACAATTGATATAGTATAGTATAGTATAGTATAGTATAGTATAGTATAGTATAGTATAGTATAGTATAGTATAGTATAGTGTATAGTATAGTGTATAGTATAGTATAGTATAGTATAGTATAGTATAGTATAGTATAGTATAGTATTTTGATACATATTTTAGGGTTGATAAATAATTGAGTGGTGATTCTGGGTTAGCCTACTCTCCTCTGCCCAACCAATCTTTCCATTTGTTTGTCTGAGATTGGAGAAATCTGATCCCTCTGGAAAAAAAAACAAAAACTAAATAAGTCATAAAAATGTATTCATTCAAAGTAACTTTATTGGCATGATGAAACGTACATTCCATTAGTGTCAAAGCATGCCTTGGTTTGGCGTGAAAACAGCCTCGTCTTATAAACTCAACTTAATTTGACTTGCACTGCGGCGATTGTACTTGCGCAAGCTCCAGTGCTTTGGACAGACAGCTCACTCCCGGCGGAGTAACAACCAAGTGTTTTCACTGGCCAGTTATTGACCCCACGGCACTGAAACCCTGTATGATAATGGACAGACTAATGCTGGACCAGACAAAGCCTTCGTGGAACAGCATCATGTCCTATTTGTCATGTCCATTTTGTGTCTTCACACGCGATAGTAGCAAATAATAGAATGGCCAAGCCACAGGCACAGAGGTGAATAGCAACGGTGCGTATTTCAAGACAAAAATAGGAAATCAGTGCCTTAATTCCAAAGCACTGCGAGAACGGCTGTTTGTCTTTCTTAGGCAAAACTGGGGGAATGGACTAAAACCAGAGAGAGTACTTACTATCCAGTAATAGATCTGATCGATTGCCCCTTTGAAAAGGCCCTTCTGGAAGGGAGAGAGAGAGAGAGAGAGAGAGAGAGAGAGAGAGAGAGAGAGAGAGACAGTGGGGAGGCAGGGGGAGGGAGTGTGAATGCAGTTGCTAAGGCTGACTGACTTCATGTGCTCATGCCGCTGCAGCAGATGTGTTTTGCTCCTTGCAGAGAGGCTGCCAAAGGTAAAAAGGAAAAATAAATTGCATTTCTGATGGCGTCAAACATCATGCAGACATGGCACGCTGGGTTTTGCCATTTTCAGATGGGCTTTGAGCTAAGCTCAGATCAAAGCTTTCCAATGAAATGATAACATTTTAATCCCAATTCTATCTTTGATTTGTGTTGTTGTGCACCAAAATTAGATTTTCAATTTAGGCATTTAGCAGATGCTCTTAATCCAGAGCGATTTGCAGTAAGCAGGAACAATACAAGGTAAATACATCAAAGACATAGTCATCAGAATCATATAGAAAGCTAAGGACCTAATCTGTCTAACATTATCTGTGCAGTGAAGCTATGAGTAGGCCTATTCATTATGTGCTAAGTCTACATACAAGTTAGAAATCTAATAATATGCTAAATTATGAATCTAAATTACACCTGTAGATGATCTGCAAGCCCACAACATTTTCTTCATCCTAGACATGGTGTTGGTTTGAAGATCATCATCATTTTTCTACATGTGACAGGATTATAAATTGGGCATTCAGAAACTGTAGAGGAAATATCCGTTCGCTATGAATTACCTTAACTGGACAATACAGTGCTGCTGGACAGACCATTCCTGTTGCCGTGCGTGCACACATTATACGTTGTACTACGTACAGTAGATTTCACTCTGAAAACACCCTGAAATATTCAACAACAGCCTTCATTTCCACCCACACACCCTTATTTGTCACAGTAAAGAGTTTGCCCTAATGGATCTAGGGCTGCAAAAAATGCCCACATCTTTAACACACCAGAAGTTAAATTAAGTCTTCAGGTCTTTAGAGCATCTGCCACTGAATCAATTATTCATTGTCTTCTTCCGGCAATATCTGATCATGTAGCTAGCAGTGGTGGAAGAAGGCATTGGCATGCTTTTCTTTTCTATGTTTATGAGAGTGCATAATGCGGGAGGGTGTTGAATGGTCCTTGGGTGCCCGCTGTGTTGTTAAGTATGAAAACAGTTTCCCTAATGTATATGGACCACAAGCTCATTCACAATCCCTATTAGGCTCTACTGAGTGCTGCATAATGGATCGCTGCCGGTGCTGGGTCTATGTTTCATTAGGTTGTAATGTCAAAAGCTTGTAGCGTCATCAATTCCGGAGACACTTCGTCTACCCTCACTCCTTGTTTTTGTTTTGAATATTAGCAGCTTGAAAGTGTTGCACGTTCACACACAGTGAAATCAGTGTTGCTACTTGTGCTGGTTGCAGTTGCAGGACCCCCAGCTGGATAGTCATTAGGCCATGGACCCCATTACACTTACACATCAGATTTTAACTTGTATTGCAGCAAATGGAATGTATTTAAACTTAGCACTAATTGAAAAGAGATCCAGTGTAGGAGGGAGCCATATTAAAACTGGACACCTTGTTGAGGGAATGAGGTGTGACTGTTATGTAGAAAAGCGTGGCTGATTGAAAAATTAATGCTGAGGTGTGTATGACTCCCGTGCCCTGTATGAACTACCTCAATGCTTCATTTATTGCAATTTTATCTGGGATCCCAATCATTCCACACTGCAAAAAGGTCCAATGTTACCTAAAGTGGCACATCCTGACATACCACAAGGAACAACACGTGGTATAGCGACCCCCCCCCCCCCCACACACACACACACACACATAGACGCACAGTACCCTGGGGGTATCTAGATCCGATGTTAAGAACAGCATAATACACAATACAGCCTTATTTTTATCACAGTCGACACTGAACAGACCATTCTTTATTACAATTACAGCATAACCTTGTGAGATATTGCATTGTATTGCATCTCCCTTTCAGCAAACTCCTTTGTAAGAACTGTAGCCCAGTCAGTGCCTTGCTTACTGCAAATTAAATGTGAAAGGTGACTGGATGGAGGAACAGAGGCACATGATAAACACCACCTGGATGTTTGCCAAATCCTCTAGCTTCCAACCCCCAGAGACAGAACCTTGAGGACAGGAAGGCTGACACCAAGGCCATAGAGCCCTGCTGGGGAGAGATACAGTATATCCTGCACTCAAAACAAGTCACGGTTCATTTCTATGGGGCGTTTCAGCAAACAAGAGAAACACAGTGTGCTATTGGTTTAAATACTGGGGATGCTGATCACCCATAAGAGCAGGCATAAAATATGAATGAAACCTGCACAACACAGATAGTGAACTGCGTTGCTACCTATAATGCATCATCCATCTATTTCAGTTGAATTGTAGGTTTCAACTCAAGCAGTTGTACAAACTACAGCACACTATATGTAATATTTAGAGAGTTTTAAAGTTTTTCATATTTATCTTGGATTTGACATGTATCCTGGCATCGCTATTTTGGAGGAAAAAAACTGTTAAAAATGGTCAAACTTAAAATCCCTGAAATATTTTTATTAATTAAGTTCAAGTTTAACATGAACTACTACTGCAGAATGTTTGTATATTTTAACAGTAATAATAATATTTGCCTATTTATAACCTGCGCAGAATAGGTATAGAGACAGGTTCATCTACTGTATGCTGTATGCACCCATTTGCAGAAGTTGACAGAAACCAGAGATTAAACCTTGTTGAAATGTTTAGGTTTTTCTGCTTTGTGGTGGGAACTAAGTACATTTACTTAAATGCTGTACTTGCTTTACTGCAATGCAATTGGTATTTGTACTTTACTTTGTACTTATGTGAGTACCTTTTCCATCACTGCCTATTTCCAGACTTCTCTAATGTCCTCTCCAGCAGATTATGGGCTGCGTGAAATGGTTATTGAGCCACTGCAGCTCTATAATGCACTCTCTGCTGAGACCTAGAGTTTTACATCAACACGTCCTACTGGATCTGCATTGCTCAAAGAGAACACAATATTAAGACACCGATGGCAGCATACCAAAGAAACCCTTATAGCCTAGCCTGTTATCAACATCTAGAAAGCTCTGGGGTAGCTGCTGTTCACAAGCCTCCTTCCAGCCATCTCTGTTGGATGTATTATTTCACTTCTCTCAGGCTCAGAACTACAGTGAAAGCTCATGTAAAATGGTAGGCTATACTGTACAGTACTGCAATGTGCTATCCAGAGATATATCTATTACAATGCTTTGTAGCTACATTACTCACATACCAGATAATAACAGATGGATGGATGGATGGATGGATGGATGGATGGATGGATGGATGGATGGATGGATGGATGGATGGATGGATGGATTGATTCCAAGTCATGTTTTGACAGTTTGTAGGACTGCTATTTTGGCAAATGTCTGTGTACCAGCGCAGCATTACATCGTCAAGAAACAACACCAAAATGATGCGCTCGATATCACTTCTTGTACATTTAGCTCACTGCGGCAAAGCTACTTTTGAATGGAAGGATAGATAGATGGCGTGACCTCACTATGGGGTCACTACAATAAGTGGCAACACAATCCCAATCACATTGGGGGCTTATACATTATTGCCAAATGTTTGCCTAACAGAACCTAGTCAAATAAAGCGCTGAATCGTGTAATGCCCTGTCTCATTTGTGGATCATCCATGTGGGGCACTGTAGGCTTCAGGGGAGGTAAGCGGTACCCTGGGCAACCGACTGCAGAGGTCTTAGTCATCACAGTACGTTGTGCATAATTACAAAACAGACCCTGGAGACAGACCCTGGAGTCTCAGCGCAGAGGCGATGGAGCCATCTCATGGAGCCATTCTGATAATAAAAAGTAATATTATGACTATAAAATATCCAATAACCAATCCTGAACACAAATTATAAGTTAACGAGCCAAGCAAGCCGCAAGACAAAGGACACAAAAAAAGAGAAACGATTGTCAGTTGTGACTAACCCGTCTTACTGGCACTGGAAGCGACCACTGTTCGCTTCCCATATGAACTCCATATTTGGGTCTAATATGGAGTATGTGACGCACTCACTCACTCACTCACTCACTCACTCACTCACTCACTCACTCACTCACTCACTCACTCACTCACTCACTCACTCACTCACTCACTCACTCACACACACACATTTCTGCCTGGCTTTGCAACTACAAAGAGAGCACACATCGCTAAAAATGTATGGGCTGGTGAATGGTTTGGTTCAGCACCACTGGCAATGGTCAGCGACAGGCCATGTGTGCTGAGTGACTCAGCAGCATGCCTGTTATACATGGATAGAATAGCTACGGTAAGACAGCAAAGCAGAGCTGCCATGTGAACGTCTCAGTCTGCACACAGGCAGTATCCGTACAGCAGTTCTCAACGCTACAGTTTCAGTGACAGATGGGAAGAGAACTCACATGCAATGAATAATAACAACAACAACATTACTTTTGTTGTGATTTTCATGCCACCTTGCCTTGTTACATAAACTTGAAATCTAACACACAATATTGTTTTGCAGTGAGAAAGAGAACATTGTAATTGGCGAAATGCAAGGGTGTGACACAGCTCCACTGTGCATAACTTAACACTCGCACTGATTAATTCAACTATCTAATAGAATATATTAATTATAGATCCAATTATAGATCCATGACTTTTTGCTTTGTTCAGTACATTAGCATCAGAAAAATGAACAAATGAAAATTACCATAGGCCTAGTTATAGTGAGCTGTGCGCTTAGGAAGTAATTTTGATTGGCACAGCGTGTTCAGTGAGAGATGTTGTAACGGCACGTCTGCTTGGACAAAGAGATGTTGTTTTTTCTGCATGCTGTGGCTGTCAAATGCAATTATGAGTGGAAACGGTGACTGGTGCATAATTGGGAAGTTCTTTTGTGCCAGCGCAGCATTACACGCGCTGAGATGTAGGAAAAGGCTTTGCTTAATTGCTCAGTCACTCCTTCAGCAAACTTGTTTTGTTTTTAGCTTTCACTAATCTGAGTAAAAAGAATGAGGTGCTACAAATATACTCCTTGTATATTTAATTGACTGCATATAATTACAAGTATAAGGTTCTTAGGGTTCAGTGCTTCACGAGGAGATCAACTGATGCCTGGCCTGTCCTTGCATTGTCCTTCAGCCAACTGCACACCTATTCCTCACGCCCTGAGAACATCCGCACACCGAGTCCCATCTGTTAGCGGTGGCATCACTCAGGGCACACTGCCACAGAGTATGACTGCTATATCCATGAAGACCTGCCTGACACTGTCCGGCATTGACCAGCAATGTCCGGCAGTGTCAGAGAACACAGAGGAAAAAAAAGAGTTGAAGTTGAACCAAACTTTGCAGGGGTATACACCTCAACAAGGGTATTCACCAGGGGCGGATCTAGGCATAGGCATGGGGGGGGCAATGCCCCCCTAAATGCCCACTCTGCCACACCAAACATGAGGGCATGCAAAACAACCCAAGATATTTCAGTGCTTATATTTAAAAGTTTTTGAAATACTACTGAAAATGGTACGGGCGACGAAGCTGCCCCCTTACTATTTTCTTCTGCCCCCCCCAATTGGGAAATGTGATATCCGCCCCTGGTATTCACCTTCAGTTAGAGTTCTTAAACTCTGACTGAAACTAATTCTCAGCAACACTGACAAATGAACGTGGCAACTCAATCGGGCTCATATTATAACAACAGACCACATGTGTCATACAACTGTACATGATACTTTCTTTGTGTGTCTCCCCAGCATTCTATAGATGCTCTGAATGCTGGGGTGAATCCCAACGGAGATACGTCCTACAACTCCAGCCACTGGGACCTAAGCAGTGCCTTCTTCTTCGCTGGTACAGTCATCACAACCATAGGTAAGTGTACCGAGGGCACTGTACTGGATTACAGCAAGAGAGGACTCGCCGACTCATACTCAACTACGAAAAGACTATAGATGGTAAAGAATATGGACAATGGGAGCTGTGGCGTGAACCCATTTCATTTCTGCATACCAGATTTGGGCAAAGTTTTACAATGATTCCCTCAGGTTGTAAGGAATTGTTTCGCATATTATCAGATATAATGAAGCTGTGCTTTTGGGAAATGTTTCCATTTCATATGTTCGCACTTACGCTTTACAAATAGATCTTTTATGAGTTACCAAGTAGTATGGCACCTGTTTCATTTTAGATGATTACATCCCTTGGATTTGATAACCTAATATGGACGCTAGAGTCGATGTGGTTAAGCTTGATACATTGATCCATACAAAATAATGAGTTCAATGACAAACATAAAAATGCTTCTAACTATTAGCAATTCTACATGTTGCTGCTTCAACCCTCAATCCACATTTTGTTTGCACTATAGCTCAGTCTATTGTCCTCAAGTTTCATTGCTTTGGCTGCACTTGACATGTTTTACACCCAGATCCATCATTTTGTTCTGTGCCGCCACTGTTTGTAAACAATGCTATCCATCTCACTGGACATATTTAACAGCTCAGAATCAAAATGGCACCCTGACACAAGGCTGACCGATTGAACAGACTAGCCTACGCTGTGGCAGGAAACAGTACTCACATTTGTTAGCAAGTAAAAGTCTGGATTTCAAAATGTACTTGAATAAAGTATTGTTATCAAAATAGTAGAACAGCAGAAAGTACTCCTTACTGTATGTAGAATGTCCCCATAATACTCAAAATTGTATTTAGAAGTACAATAGTAGTAGTGATTACTATTACTTTTACACATTAACTTAATTATTGCCATGCATTTGGGTCCAAATCTTTTCCCACGACAAAGGGTTAATCTAGCCCTGCATAAGATACACTGTATGTAATCTTGACATGACATTGTGCAAGCATCAATTGCAGTTGCAAGTAGTAGGAGAAAAAAGAAACCAAGAGCAAGTCACATAACAGGAAGGCACAGTTAAAATGAAATATGCAACACTAAATATAAGCCGCCTGATTAAAAAACACCAATGTATTAATAACACAATGGAAGACAAAAATGCCACTGCTGCAAGTGGAAAGCATGATATATCCAGCAGATAGAAAATAACATGTATAAAAAAAACATTTAATGTGTACATGCTTTAACCACAATGTTAAACTCTCTGTTGGTTTTGTGTGAAACTTATTTCATGGCATCCATGACTCATCCATGGACGAAGGATGATGTCAGCATGTGCAATCGACAAATGGTTGAACTGCAGTACCGTGTTCTGTTTTCATATCACCTCATCTAGCAGCTTTAGTCATCATCGTCACTTACACCATGCACAGATTATAAACCTGATGTTACAGTATGTTTTATCTCACGCAGTGGTGTAAATCAAAATGCATAATTAAGTATAGTGTTGGGCAATACTTAGGAGAGTAGTATTTTTACTTATGACTCCTTGGAAAAAGTAATAATACTATATTACTTATTACTTGAATCAAAGAGCAATATGTTACATAACACAATCTGTTGAGTCAACTTGTAGTGTACGTCATGTGTGCAGAATGCGGCGGCAAATTTGGATCTACAAACTACTGTGCATCTCTCTTGTTATCTGTTGATAGCTTGTGAATCTGTTCAACTTTCACATCATGTAACAGCAAGTATTAATCCATTAAAACCGGGAAGGCATCCATGCCATTTTAGATTTGCTAAAAACGTGGTTGGGGAATCATCAATATCATATCCATATCATAAAGTTTACAGGTAATTATTATCCACTGTTAACAGCCTACGCTCTGCGTGAAACAGTGCAGTTGTTAAATGCATTCAACGTTTTCCTTGTTGAATCTCCTCAGCCGGGCTGCAGAGTGTCTCTCCCACCAGCTGGTGGGGTCTAACGGGGTACATTAGGTGTCAGTCATGGTCTTGTCAGGGTGAACCTCGTCTGATGTCCATCCTCTGACCGGCTGACCTGCATGCTTGACCCTGTCCATGCTTGTCATGACCCTCTGTATATCACTCCAAATGAACCCTGATTGCATGGAAGCTGTCAACAGACTGTCAAGTATTACAGCTGCTCTGGATGTGTGCGTGTGACATCCAGTACTGTTATTTTGTTTCTTCTTCTTCTTCTTCTTCTTCTTCTTCTTCTTCTTCTTCTTCTTCTCAGTTTAAGTGCTGTGAAAATACACAGCCACACTTATAGACGCATGCTGTAAACATATTTCAACTCAATTCCACTGCAGACGCTGTACCTCGTCCTTGAGACATGACACATTAATAAACACCTCTCCTTTCTCTCCCCAGGGTATGGTAACATCGCCCCGAGCACAGAGGGAGGGAAGATCTTCTGTATTCTGTATGCAATATTTGGCATTCCTCTTTTTGGATTCCTCCTGGCTGGAGTCGGGGACCAGCTGGGGACCATCTTTGTGAAGAGCATCGCCCGGGTAGAGAAAATGTTCAGGGTAAGCAAAAAAGAAAAAAAGAAAAGAAAAGAAAAATCAATGTAAACAAAATTATATGATGCGCAAAACGCAATAACACACACAGCAGCAGCTCAGAAGGAATGCTAAGAAAAGGATTGGTTTCAACAATGGCTATTCTGAAAAGTTCTGCCCCGGGGTGTCCATATAATGCTGGTGTTATCTAATTTATACTGTAGTTGAATTAGTTTCTCTTCCCTGGTACTATTCAGAGCCCTGTGCAGGGATAGGAACAAGTCAAGGACGAAAAAACAACTACTCTACCCTACACTCAATCTGTAAAACTCCAGGGTTACTTGCACTAATGTACAGGGCATTCTATTATTATGATTTTGGGGAGTCTTTGCGGAACATCTGTTGTCTTGAATGATGCAGTCTTTCCAACATCATTGCTGCTTGCACCTCCGTGAGCTAAGTGACAATGAAACACCTCGTCATTGTCTCGATTCTCGATCATTGTGCTTGTGTGTGTGTGTGTGTGTGTGTGTGTGTGTGTGTGTGTGTGTGTGTGTGTGTGTGTGCGTGCGTGCGTGCGTGTGTGTAGCTCTCTGCTCAATACTTCTACTCAGTTAGAGGTCAGACAAATGAGATGTCATGTGGAGGGTGTTGGCTGCGTCTAAGCCGCCCACAGGAGGCACCTGGCAGCCACAAAGCCCTTCCAGCAGCTTGTTGATGCTGATTGAACATTCCTTCCTTATTATCATTAGTGGTCTTGCTGATGAGCTAATGACAGCGTCTTGTCACTGGTGCCACCAAAATGTCCTTTGCCGTTGCCAGCCAAGCCAAATCACAATCTGCACCCCCTGCGTGACGATGATGTGGCCCGGGTATTATTATGGCTTTAATTGTTCATGCTGTGTGTATACATTAGCTGAGGCTTTCGATGTGTCGCATCAACAGAACAAACACAGGCAGATCAGCCAGACTAAGATCCGCGTCGCCTCCACCCTCCTCTTCATCCTGGCCGGCTGCATCCTCTTCGTCACCATCCCCGCGGTCATCTTCAAGCACATCGAGGGCTGGACCGCTCTGGACGCCATCTACTTCGTTGTCATCACCCTGACCACCGTTGGAATCGGTGACTACGTGGCAGGTGAGGAGTTGCTTGTTATGTAATGCGCAGCTCTTTTCCCTCACTGTACATCAAATGTTCACCGGTAATTGTAGCGAATGTTGGTTGATCGACGATCAGAATGTTCCTGGACAAAAAACAACAACAACTAAATGAATGAATGAATAAGTTAAAGCGGGGCGTAGACTACAGGACTTTTAAACAAGTTGCTGTCTGGTTGCATCACATCACACTGCACACGTACCGCAGCACCTCAACATGCAGTGATGATCAAATTAGAAACGGGTGCGGTGGCAATGGACCGACGGTTCTGAATGATACAGTATGTACAGTATGTCTGCTGGGAGGACAATACACAGGCTGTACTTGTGTTCTTCCCACATACTGCATGACAACAATCATCAGCTGTGCACCACTCTCCCTTAACAGGTTGTTTGAACAAGACGTTCTCAAACTCTGCCCGAACCCGACCAGGACCGAACCCGAACAGGCCCGACCCGACAATTAGGGCCGGGTAGGGCCGAAAATCTATCCTAATCAATAGGGCCGGGTAGGGCCTCGGGCCCCATGAAAAAATAATATACATTGATTTTTTTTAATATAGTAAGAATAATAGTTATTTTCTGTATTTACCTATTATGAAGATGGTGCTGATTGCCATTTCAATTTTAATCTGTGGCGAATTCTCAAATTTTGCCCAAACCCGGCAGTTTAGGGCCGGGTAGGGCCTAAAATCTATTCCATTTAGTAGGGCCGGGTAGGGCCTATGGCCTGAGCTCTTAGGGCCGGGTAGGGCCGGGCCTTAATTTCCAGGCCCGTTGAGATCTTTAGTTTGAACCACACCAGCAGACAGCGGCTCCAGGCTTGAAGCTGGCACGCTGGTGGCCAAGTTTGGTACTGCAGGCGGGTGGAATTCATGCACGAACGCCCCGAGAGCACGCACGCTCGTTTGCTTTGTGCACGTGGACAGGGCAGTTTGTTTTTAAGTTGTTTTCTGAATAAACCAGCGGTCCTCACGTCATATACTACCTCTCAAAACACAATGGATGTATTATATGACAGATAATAAGCTCAATGCAAACCCACAAGCTTGTTTTTTGATGCTTTTTGATGTTTTTTTCCTTTGCTCGTGCGCGACGGCGCTCGTTCATGGTTCCCATAATCCCTTGCTTCGGGCGCGTTCATGGAGAAATACTTCCGCATTTGGACACCAAATTTTGGTGTCCAAATGCGGAAATAGGCGCACTTCCGGCGGTTTTCCGGGTGCTTCAAAGCGCCAATGAGCAACTTGTATTGAAATGAACGGCAAGGGGGCGGGGCTATCGCTCCAGTCTGGTCTCTGTTATTTTATTACTCTATGGTTTGAACAGGTCGGTCACCGTGTCAAATGTCTTCTCATTCACTCAACGTCTACTTGTAGTTTTCTCTCTCTTTTGCGTGCTGTATTATTGCACCCCTTTTTATTAATATATTTGTTTTGGGTATTTTGTTTTTGGGCCTTTATTTATACTAACTAGGACAGCTCCTGCCGTTACACTCGGCCAGTAGTGATGTAATCATCCAGACACAAAACATGCTTAATCCTTTAAAATATTTGTGAGGTAACGTTTTTACATTATTTGAGAGGTTCAAGGTTGGATCTTTGGACCCGGGTACACACTATATGAATGTCTTGTCAGATAATCTTGTCAGATAATTCTGATTATCCTATATTGTGAGAGCCTGGCGTTAGCCCTATACAGTATACAGTATACTTTATATAGTGTGCTTCACTGTACAATTAAGTGGAAATCTGCAAGCTCACAATGATCACATCACAATCCATGGTGAGCAGGTAGAACTGCTTTTCTATCTAAATTATATACAGCAAATATATATATTTTTGTGGATTTTCACACCTATAATGATAAGCTCAGAAAAGAGATTGGAACTGGTTAAATTGGATGCCAAGGCATCCACCTCTATTCCTCGTATTTGACCTATTGATTGATTATGCTTGCCAACATCTGCTCCATGCAATCATTATTCATGTCTGATGACCTAATGGGGGTCAGTGCTGCTTTATAGGCATGCTTTCATTGCATTGATGAGCTTGGCGAGAGTTGGGGTTCCATCTTCACTGTGAGTGATTAACTTTCCATGGAGTGCGTCTTTCTCGCACGGTGGTGGTGATGGATGCAGTTCTCTCTGTGTGGACTGGTGGCACTCAGTTAATGTTAGGAGCGCTTTGTTTATTGCTTTAGTACAATGGAAAACGACAATGGAGCTGCGCTGGCCCTGCGCACTGTGCCAGCACATCACCGGTGATTCCGAGCCCAATGCTTCCTAACACACTGGAAATAAGGAAAAAATAAAAGGGGAAAATATTCAGGCACATCGCTAAGAAATTGTTTGTGACTGTCTAATGTTAGACATTTAACTACCCATATTAATCGCTATGCTTTTTATGTGAAAGCTTGGAAACAAGTCCAGCAGTTTTTGTTCTAGACATGTTTCAGACATTGCCTTTTGCACATTTCTGTCTATAATGAAATGCCCAAAATATAATAAATTAATAATACATTGTATGAAAAATGCACGCTGCTGCAGAGACAATGAATATTTTATCGATTTTCATTTCCCATCCCCCCTTCAGGAGGAGACCGGAGGATTGAGTACCGTAAATGGTACAGGCCGCTGGTGTGGTTCTGGATACTGGTCGGTCTGGCCTACTTTGCTGCTGTGCTGAGCATGATCGGAGACTGGCTGAGGGTCATATCCAAGAAAACAAAAGAAGAGGTATGGCTCCAGCCACATATGATGTTTCTTTGCAGGGTTTATATAGGACTACTTGTAGCAGGGTCTCAGAGCCTCAGCCTGATGGCCTCCGTCAAAAGTCTAATATCTCTCTTGGTCCATAGGGATATACTGTACCTTTTGGAATTTCACGTGGGGGAGATCTGAATATAGGCATTCTGTATGCATGTCGTAATTTTTTTTTTTGTAGTTACTTAGATGTTTTTTAAAATACAACCCCAATTCCGTTGAAATTGGGACGTTGTGAAAAATGTCAATAAAAACAGAATGCATTGATTTGCAAATCGTTTTCAACCTATATTCAGTTGAATACACCACAAAGACAATATATTTAATGTTCAAACTGATAAACCTTATTGTTTTTTGAAATTATACAATCTTTTGTAAATTGATCCCTGCAACACGTACCAAAAAAGTTGGGACAGGGGCAAAGACTGGGAAAGGTCATGAATGCACAAATAACGCCTGTTTAGAATATTCCACAGGTAAACAGGTTAATCTTAAACAGTTTAATATCGTGATAGGGTATAACAGGACCATCCCAGTCGTTCACAATCAAAGATGGGGCGAGGTTCACCACTTTGTGAACAATTCTGTGAGAAATTCATCCAACTGTTTAAAAACAATGTTTCTCAACATTCAATTGCAAGGAATTTGGTGATTTCATCATCCACAGTCCATAATATAATCAAAACATTCAAAGAATTTGAAGAACTTGCTATACTAAAGTGACAAAGCCGAAAACCAACACCGAATACTTATGACCTTTGATCCCTCACGTGGCTCTGCATTAAAAACTGACGACATTGTGTAAAGGATATTACTGTGAGGACTCAGGAACACTCAGAAAACCATTGTCAGTTTACATAATTTGTCGCTACACCTGCGAGTGCAAGTTAAAACTCTACCATGGAAAGCAAAGCGATACATAAGAAAGGTTGGTTTGAAAAACAACCAGAAAAACAACCAGAAATGCCTTCTCTGGGTCCACTATCATTAGAAATGTGGACTCATCAGACCACAGCACACTTTTCCACTTTGTGTCTAACCATTTCAAATGATATTGTACCCAGAGAAGGCATTTCTGGTTGTTTTTCTGGTTGTTTTTCAAACCAACCTTTCTTTGCTTTGCATGGTAGAGTTTTGACTTGCACTCGCAGGTGTAGCGACAGGTGTATGTAAACTGACGAAATGGTTTTCTGAGTGTTCCTGAGTCCACACAGTAATATCCTTTACACAATGATGTCAGTTTTTAATGCAGAGCCACCTGAGGGATCAAAGGTCACAAGTATTCGGTGTTGGTTTTCGGCCTTGTCGCTTTAGTATAGCAAGTTCTTCAAATTCTTTGAATGTTTTGATTATATTATGGACTGTAGATGATGAAATCACCAAATTCCTTGCAATTGAATGTTGAGAAACATTGTTTTTAAACAGTTGGATGATTTTCTCCCAGAATTATTCACAAAGTGGTGAAGCTCACCCCATCTTTGATTGTGAACGACTGGGATGGTCCTGTTATACCCAATCACGATATTAAACTGTTTAAGATTAACCTGTTTACCAGTGGAATGTTCCAAACAGGCGTTATTTGTGCATTCATGACCTTTCCCAGTCTTTTGTTGCCCCCGTCCCAACTTTTTTGGTACGTGTTGCAGGGATCAATTTACAAAAGATTGTATAATTTCCAAAAACAATAAAGTTTATCAGTTTGAACATTAAATATATTGTCTTTGTGGTGTATTCAACTGAATATAGGTTGAAAACGATTTGCAAATCAATGCATTCTGTTTTTATTGACATTTTTCACAACGTCCCAATTTCAACGGAATTGGGGTTGTTTAAAATACTTCCTGTCTCGTCTGTGTTATTGTGGTTGTTGTTAATGTTATTGTATTCTTTGCTCATTGTCATACTGAGGCTAACCTCTGTGTCTTTCGAGTATACAGTGAATAAATGTTTGAAATGTATCTCAAACACTAACTAAAGCATGCATGTCCAAATCTAAAAGCCAGGTGTAGGCATACTGTATACCAGTATGCCTACACAAGGGTCCAAATGAGATGCATAAAATATTGTGGAGGGCCAAGACTAAAGGCTGAACTAAAGTCTGTGTATTATTGTTTTAATTTCAAGATATAAGTAAGCGTAACACCAACCATTTTGACACCAGGCACTCTATATATTCATAATTTGAGCCACAAATCATTTGATGACATTTTAGCCCCACAGACCCCAAAACTAAAGATTTATTTTGCTTTTGTTCACAATTCCAGGCTGGATTTCACAAGCAAAACAGGCAAACATAGATCAAAATGACCATTCTTTTACATTCTCTGGCTAATTGCGGGTCCATTTGGTTTCATTTTTTTACACTCTCAAAGAGTTACATCTGGTTAACCAACTTTCCATATTTAACCGTAACTCTCTCAAGGACCACTGGTGGTCCCCGGACCACTGGTTGAAAACTACGGTACCCTTTCACGGGCCGGTCAGAGTCAGTCAAAGGGCCACATTTGGCCCCTGGGCCGCATAATGCTCAGGTATGCTGTATACTAAGAACACACATAGTAGCTCCAAAGGTGATGTTTCTAGGGTGATTTCGAGGGTTAAAACAGGTATCCAATGGTTATACAAATACCATTTGAGCTGAACCCAGTCTAGAAGTGTATTTCAGCCTGGTCTCCAACAGTAGTAACATAGAAATGCAAAATTAACGTCAATATTTGATGGAGACAAACAGACAGAGTGAACCTACCCAACACACACACTTTCACCATAACACACATCGGCTGACCAGTCCACAAACAAAAATGAGTAATGTTAATATTTACATGTTGACTGACTTGGTCCACATTTTGGGCCTGTTGTGGACAATATTCGATATGAATTGTGCCAGCCTTGGTGTACAGAGATCGGGTTGTGCAGTACAGTATGCAACTGCTAGAAGTAACTATAGCTCACAGTTAAAGCCTAATGTTGAGTTGACACCAGCAAGTGGCAGAGATGTATCACGAAATGCAATGAATAGGGCTTGTCCGAGGCAGGAGTGAAAGCCTCGTAAATAAACAAGTCATGCCTCAGGCAGCGAGAGCTCCGCCGCTCAAAGCAGATCAAGAGAGGCACAGCTGCACCAGGCTCAAGGCCATACGTTTTACTTAGCGGCCAATCCCGTTTCTCAGTCTTGATTAATGTCACACCTGCAGCTGCTAGTTTAAAACTTGGCTATCAATAAGCTCCACCATCCACTCAGTAGTGTATTTCGGTGGCAGTGGAGTGTACTGTGACTGTCTATGCCTGCTCCACAACTACTTCCACGCTTTGCTGCCGACGCTACTTGCCATGGTGGAGAAAGGCGCTGGGCGGTCACTCCTCTCCATTGACAATGCATCGAATCTCGCCAGATTTTTTTCAGAACACAGGAACTAATTGCTTCTTCTGTTGTGTATTGAGCATAAAGCCCGAAAGCGAAAAAGCCGTGAAAGCAAAAGCGACGTCACTGTCTATTTTCAAAGGATTATTATTCATTTTGAGAATTGAAATAAGGGACGTTCAGCAAAATGAGCACTCTTACTTTCAGTACTTTAAGTTCATCTTAATGCCATTTTAGCATTTCTACAATGCAGTATTGTTACTTGAAAGGAGAACCTAAAGTTCACGTTTTAGGTTGTTATTGGAGAAACTAAAAGACTAAATGACAAAATGTGATAGTGATTATTTAGGAAGATGTCCTGGCTGTATGGCTTTTTGTATGGCTTAACCTGTCAGTTTGTCATCTTCCTTCACATTCAGTGGATCCTGTGATCGTATGTGGACAGATGTAAATTCCTGAGGTCAAGTAGGACTATAGTAAATAAAAATAATGATAATAATAAATAAAAATAAAAAGAAAAAAAATAAGCCAGGCCCGGATGTAACATTTCCCAATTCTTTAGTTCTTTGACCCACAAGATTTACATCTTGTACAGGACTTATATTAGGCAAGTAAGCATCAATAATAACATCAGTTGTTGTTAAAGTTACAACACTCACGCAGCATGCATAAAGCTAAAGGTCTGACTCAGAGTTTTCTGTTGATGAAACGCTGTTGGTTTAGTGGTTGTGACAATTGTAGTTAGCAGTTAGCAGTAGTAGTGTTTCAAATTTTAAATGTATATTTTAAATATAAGCACTTTAATTTGAAATATCTTTGAAATGTGGGTTGTTTTGCAAGCCATCATGTTTGGCGGGCATTGCCCCGTCTAGATCCATCCCTGCGATAAGCTCTTTTTTCCCACCACTTCCAGGTGGGGGAGATCAAGGCCCATGCGGTGGAATGGAAGGCCAACGTGCAGGCGGAGTTCCGGGAGACGCGGCGGCGCATGAGCGTGGAGGTGCACGACAAGCTGCAGCGCGCCGCCACCATCCGCAGCATGGAGCGCCGGCAGCTGGGCCTGGACCAGCGCGCCGTCTCACTGGACATCCTGTCGGCGGAGCGCCGCGGGCCCGCCTTCAACAGCCTGGACCCACGCTTCAAGAGCTCCCAGGAGAGCATCGACATCAAGCTGAACAACCTGCGGCTCCGCGGCGTGGCGGCCAGCAGCGCCGACGACTCACACCAGACCACCTCCGAGGACAACATCTTCAACCGGCTGGGCTCCGTCACCAAGGTCACAAGAGGAGTTGTTTTGTTGTTGTTGTTGTTGTTGTTGTTGTTGTTTTTTTAAGGGGAATTCCTCCCATTTTCAACATTCATTAATGTACCTTCATTAATGAGATGTTGTGTGGACATGATTAAAAAAAAAGTTCCCCCCATTCTGTCTTTCCTAGAATAGGAGGTCTGGAAAAAAAATCATAAACAAAACAAAGTTGTGTTTCACCGTGGTAATGATTTTTCTTTTAGGAGCTATTTTTCTGAGAGTGTACCGGTTCACATTTGTGCACTCTCAGGATTTTTTTTTAATGGGTGGAATTCCCCTTTAATTATAGTTTGACTTTAGTTCATTTTGACTTTTCTTTTCCTGAATTAAATTAGTTTTAGAGCAGGTTCGCTAGTTTGTATTAGTTTTTAGCTTTGGTTGGTTTTAGTTTGGTTGGTAAAATCCTTGTTTTTCCTTGCAAATTATGCAGGCCTTTATGTGATTTAGGCAGTGAAACTGCTGGAACTTGTGAAATGTGCAGAGAGTTGCAAAGTATGTGGAAAATTTTGAAATGTGAAAAATGTAAAAGGTCAAAGTACGGTATGATTTTTATTTAATTTATGCGGTGAAACATGCAGGTAGTTTGCACAATTATGCGCCATTTTCGATCTGCACCAATTGGCATGATCACATTTTTCAGGAAAGTCTATCTAAGTGGAATTAGTTTAAGTGCTATTTTTTTACTTTGTATTAAAAAAAATAAGCCATAGTCAGTTGGCATACCACGTAATAAAAACTCAAGGAAAGATAACATTTAAGATATTCTCTGTTGACGACAAGAAAAAATGTCTAGATAACGTCAGTTATTTTTTTTTATTAGACAAACCATACAGTTTCAGTTAGTTTTTGTTTTTCTATTCGTTATTGAGTGGTGCAGCCACTCCAAGGCCTATCTTTGTATTGTCCCTATGTACACATGTACAGTAGGTGTATACCCACAGCACCACTCAGTTCCCACAAAAGGGGGTGCTGTTTTACCAATCCACTCAGTTCCCACCAAAGGGGGTGCTGTTTCACCAATCCACTCAGTTCACAGCAAACAGTGTGATTATTTTCATTTGTTCCGTTAACAAAAACTAACTGCAATCTCCTTGTCCACCACCAAGCTGACCAAGCGGAGCCGGAACACAGCGGTGAAGAAGAACATCCCGGACCAGCGGCCGCACAGCGACACCTACAGCTGCAGCACCCCTACCTACAACTGCATCACGCCCACGCCTTCCGGCGACGGGAGCCGGCCCAAGGATGACGGGCAGGACGAGGTCGAGGACAAGGAGTGCAACACCAGTCTGTCCGAATTCCCGCTGTTCGTAGAGGTGTGCAAGCCCCTGAACGGCCTTGCGCCGACGCCACAGACCAAAGAGACCAAAGAGAGCGAAGAGAGCGAAGAAACAACACTTGAAGAGAAGGAGACGGAGGTATCACTTGAAGAGAAAGAGGTGCAGGTCGAGATCGACCCGTGAGGCCGCCCCAACGCCGCCCTCGCCCCTGCTCAGTAAAATCATCAATGTTAATGCGTAACTTAAGAGTGTACGAATGGAGACCGGCTTGGATTTGCCAGGCAAATCCATCCCTCTGTTTTTATACCTCTAACTCTCTCCCACTTAATTTTTTATTGTTGTCCTATTCCCTTTTCTAGTTCCCAACTGAACACATGGTCGATGTCTATGTTTGATAATATCACAGAAAAAAAAACAGTGTGATCTTCATGATGATTTTAGAATCAAAACATAGCGATAAATGGCGATCTACAAGATTGTAGATGGGCTATTTTTGCAATTTGTCATACAACAAAGTATAGGGGCTTGAGTGGTTAAGAAAATGCATTACCCCCCTCGATGTTTTCTTTTTATGAATTCTCTACAGACCCTGAATGTAGGTCACATTTGTACACTCTCTGGGGTTGAATTACCATGAATGATTTTGCTGTTGTAGACACAGGAGGTTTTAAACACCACCACAATGTGCCTTATGTTCTTATTCCTCTTTGTGCTTAAAGCAGGATACACACGTGTCCCTTTCTGCGATATATACTGTAATGTTCAAGTATTCACTGTGCCCAAATGATCTGAGGGATGCGTATTTGAGTTGGCTTTGTGAGAGCTACAGGATGAGGTCTGTCCCCAGGGAAGACGGTAAAACTATGCCAAATGATGGTCAGGTAGAGTAAAAAAAAATCAGCAAGACTTTTGCACACCTACAGGATGACAAGAGATCAAGGACTGGTCAATGTAGAAGAAAGACTCCTCCACACTGACTTTAAACGCAAAGATAAGTTTGAATGGGAAACACAATGTTTTTCGTTAAAAATCAGATAACCCGTTGAAATTCTCCATCCATCCCTTCTTCGGCCGCTTTTATCCGGAGCCATGGAACAGAGAGTTCCACGCTTACATTCCACATGACATTAGCCACCTCATCCTCAAAAGAAATCCAAGGCCAGCAGAGAGGGGGTTGATAACATCAGAAACGGGAAGGATATAATCCATCCGGTCTTTTCGTCATAAAGTGTGGGTCATGGTCAAAATAATACGAAGAAAAGTAGTGTTCTGAAATGACTGTCTGGTTGCTACCTTGGGGATACAGTGAGAGTAAAACTGCTTCTGTCTGTGGAAACAAAGGGGACAGTTAAAACGGTTTGGCCATCTAGTACACTTCCCAGACGTCTCCATAGGGAGGCCCTCTGGGCATGTCCCACTGGGAGGAGGCCACCAGGCAGACTGAGGCCAATGGGCTTTATCTTTGCTTTGAAGACAATGTGAGAGAGTTTTTCTTTTATGGGTTCTTACAGCTGAAAGAGGAAAGGTTGTCTGTCTATAGCGAGGTCAAGTCAGAAGGCAAGCCTGGTTGCCAATTGATGTCAGATCCATGGGCTTGTCGTAATGAGCAGACAACGCAATAAATTCATGGAAAAGAATGAGTTGGCATAAATAATTAAGAACTACAGACTTGAGAACTGCGCTGGATTTGACATTAAGAATGACTCATCCTTATAAAAAGAAGTGCCAGTATGGATGGAATGCCAGTGCGGTGAAGGAATTAAAAATCCGTAGCAGACCATTTTGAAGATTATTTGTATGGGGAGATTCGGGACTGACATGAGCATGAGGATCACTGACTTTGCACTGTGTTCGACGCTCCAAGTCAGACACGCACTAAAACGGACACCACAGAAGAGTTTGAATGGTGAAACATCAAATGAGTCATTGTTAAACATAACTCGTACACATGTGTTTGTTCCCACATAATGTTTTTCCTCCATTTTGACTCCAGAATCTAAATGAAAAATGCACTTGCAAAAATGACTTTACATAAACAAGCCGCCACATGTCTGTGCATGGTCCCAGAGTACGATGTACCAATATGCTACCTAGATCATGACCTCTTTTAACTAACAATCTCAGGGCTTGTCCTAAAGTCTGGTTTATACAGTACTAACCCCCGAAAATAACCGAGGTGCAAGCTTGCAAAGCGACGCACCACGATGCGTGAGCTTGAAGTTTGGCTATTTCTGGTGCGCGACACCTAGTATAAATCAGGCGACTTCGCTGTTTGTCATGTCTACTGAATGCTGCATTCACACTTCATACAACAGAGAAAAGGAAAGGCATTGCAAGGGACCACTCTGAGGGTTACAGACAGAGACAGCAGACAGCAGAACTGGACGATTAAGTAAGCCATAATACAAGTTGCAGTGCCATACTCAATGAAGTTACAGGCAACTTGGGAGATATTTAGAAGCTGCTGGTCATTGGAAATGTGCTGAGCTGACCAGTGCAGTGGTTAAGCTTGAAAGCAGTGCGCCAACATTGGCATTTTTTTTTTGTTATTTCACAATACTTGACCCCAGTGCACCAGGTTTATGTCTGTAAAGTACAGTTACATTTTGATAATGGTCTCATAGTACTACTGGGACTCTAACATTGTGACATTGTGTTATGTGACATTATGTTATGCATAATGGTTCGTGAGCTTGGTCACTGATTGATTGTACTTGTGTGAGGCGCAAGGTTAAATAACTACAGTGTTGCCTTGCTCACACACATTCAGACACTACTCACAAATATACTACAACACAATCTCCACATACTCACACAGTAGGCTACTACCCAGTCTCAGATCCTATTGTGTGCATTACTTTGGGTACAGAGTTAGCCTATAGTGTGAATGCAGCGTCAAAGAACTATCAATGTGTTTTTGTAAAAACGCTTCTAAGGATGAAAAAAGAAAAGAAAAAAAAAATCAAAAAAACAAAAAAAACTTTAATGCTTATTAAAAGAAAGAAAATACATTTTAAAATGTGGAATTCCAAAAAGCATGCTATATTGCAAAAAAAGAAAAGAAATACTCTGATGTATATGGTATTGATTGTACCATCACCACCACCTGCTTCAAGAGGATACTCCTTAATGTAGGATCTTTTCGTTAACTTTAATTTTGACTGCCTCGAGGCGGCACAGACAATAATAGATAGTCAACACACGGCGAGTATTTGGACGTTGTTCACGGTATTAACTTGCAACCATTATGCAGGATTTATACATGGTTGTGCGCAATGTTGCGCGAAAAAAGCGGATCTATCAGCGCCAATTGTGAGCTTGTAGATCGGCTATTTTTGGCATGCAACACAGCATACAACAAGTATAAACCAGGCATTACATTAAATGTAGTGAGTGCCTTTTGGAAATAAAGATCACTGAATGACATGCTTTCTCTGAGTTGTGTGTGCACGTGTGAGTACGTCTGCGCATGAGTCTGTGTGTGTGCATGTGCACACATGCGCGTGTGTCTGAGATAGTGCACGATTGCGTGTGCATGTCAGTTGGACTTCAATTTCCTTGAGAGATTTTGTATCTCGCTACCCCTATCTGTCTCAGCAATGTAGCTATCACAGTCACTCATCAAGCCGGAAACAGAACTATATCCCTTTCATTGTCATTGGCAGTGACCTCGCTCGTGCATTGAAATAAACCCCCTCCGATGTGTTTCTTTTGGGCACAATCTTTGCAAAAGGTTCCTGGTTAGTTGTTTCTCAGAACTGCACCACTGACCTCCTCAATTGATAATCCATTATGGAAACCTTGTTGTCACATGTACATCGCAGATAATCACCCCCAGGCAACATGAGCCGGGCACTGCAAGAAGAGATAGATATCACTAGAGCTTTGTGGATTTGGCAAAGGAAATTCTCTTAGAACTGGATAGAGATAAGCTCCAGATCTCTGTGTGGATAGAGTATCTATGTAGTCTACCGCAAACAGATAAGAAATAAGGTACAACATAAAAGAACCAATTTGAATTTACTATCAAGGGCCGTTTTTTTATTCCATTATGATTCCATGAAGAGATATTTTTACATTGTTATTTCCCGGAACCAGTCTGCTCTGCTTCACATTTTTTATTCTTCACAGTTTATTCTGTCCATTCTAACATCAGTCTTTTCTTTCTGGCAGATTGTGCATGTGCGTTGTATAACGCATATAATCTTTCCTGTCTCCTTCCCTGTTTCCTGTCTCCTTTTATCTCCACTATGAATTACTGCCTTTTAGCTACATAGAAGTGTACATTTGTACGTCTCAACATGGTAGGCCGTATTGTGAACAATGCTCTTATTATGCAGTCATCCACTCACAGTTAGTCTTTGTATTGAGTTGTACTTAAAGCTCCTATATGTAATTTTGGTGTGTTTTTTTATTGTTTTTCATGAAGTCTTCCTCTAATTAGATCATCTCTAAAAATATATTGTCTTTTTGAGGGTCGGGGACTTAGGGTTGCGGTTGGAGGGGTCTAGGGTTTTGCTACAAACATTGCTACACCCTTCTCTAAACCTATCCCTAAACCTAACCGCAAGCAGATTTGACTGTTATCAGTGCATCAGTGGATATCGCAGTTGTCATCTTATCAGCGAGTAGGCTCCAGACAACATGCTGTCATCGATGAAATGGTGCTGATAAGCAGCCTCCTGGGAATTATCGCTTGATAACGGTAGAAGCGGTGCTGCAGGAGGCCTCCAAAGAAATCTCTATAAGCTTTGTCATTGGCTAACAAATACTCCCGGCAGGACTTTTGTTAGCCATTCAAGAAGAGCCTTGCTGAGCTACCTCTGATTAAGGACAAAGGGAGGACTGGTGGAGTCAAATGTGCAGGTGGTGGACGACTATGATTTTTAAAGGGCTACTGTGGCTCCTATGGTTGTCATAGATATTTTCAGGAATGATCTAATAATGAAAGATAAAGAAAAAGAAAAAAGAAGGAAAACATGACATTAAAATTCTGAGACTTATTGCTTATATATACACACATTAAAGGTACCGGAATTCTGTAATATTTTAAATAATTTAATCAATCAAAAACAAACCAGGGTTTACCGGTGCAAGAAGGTGCTGTGAGGTTGTATTTGAAGATTTGCATGGCATATTAATTATTAACGCACAAGCGAAACGACACAGGTAATGTTGGTAGAAAAGAATACAAGAAAATGAAAAGCTAAACAAACCCAAGTTAGACAACAAAAGGCAGCCTGAATTAGTCATGTATTTACCAAAAGAAATAAATTAGGTAAATAGTCTTATCTGTACCAGGCCATGCATGTATCCAAAAGGTAGCAGAATCAATACAAAGTTTACTCCAACTTGCCCTGAATTGCACAAGCACAAGACATCAATGATATTGGATTAGAGAGAGTGTGGGTGGTGGACATTTGGATGATTTGAGGCATTTTGTACCAAAAATGTGTTTTGCAAAAACCCACCTGGTGGCACTATAGCAGGCCAATGCGAAAAGGGAGCGGGTTTATTTGTATATATTTGAGTGCAAACCATACTCTTTACCATGCCTTCGGCCTAGTGACGACAATGAACATGTGGAATGTACTGTTACAGAGCATTACACATGTTCACATGTTCATTGTCGTCTCAGTGTTTGTTACAGTCTGTAGCAGCCACTGAGACATTTGGGGGTTAAATGGCTTAAGCAAATACATAAAAGGTGTTTATTTTCAGAAATATAACAGATATATTAAATAATGAATCCCAATGACCCCCCCCCCCTCCATACCTTGATTGCCCCTCCAAACATCAAAACAGCTAATACAAAGCACAATAAAAACAAGCAAGACTACTGTACATCATGCAGCAGAGGCAGCAGAGGCCTACCTAAACAAACGAGTTTTGAGATGTGATTGGAATGTGGTGATAGAGCCCATGTTTCGTACATCAGGCGGCAGAGTTCCAGAGGTAAGGGTCACAGAACCCTTACCTCTGATGAACGCTGAACGGTGGACAGACAGGCTGGGAGGACTTTGAGGGTGATGGAGGAGGCAGACCTGGGACAGTGGGTGGAGACGTTAACATGTACAAGGTCAGAGAGGTACTGTTGGGGGGGGGGGGGGGGTTATGGGTGGCCTTGAGTGTGTGTGTGTGGAGGAAGATTTTATAGTCAATGCTGTATTTGATGGGAAGCCAGTGGTGTAAAACAGGCGTGATGGATGGATGACGGTGATAATGCAGTACGTGCTGCTGCATTCTGAACCAGTTGGAGCTTATGAAGGAGTTTGAGAGGGAGACCAGACATTGCCCCACTAAACATGAAGGAAAGCAGATAGAACTGTGGTTTTCAATCTTTTTCATGCCACAGACCACCTTTGATGTTGAGTTGACTCTCAGACGCAAAACCAAGGATTTAAGTTTTTGTCTACAATTTAGGAGAGATAACTGGTAAAAACATTCGACAAAATAATTCTACATTTTCTAATGATTCTTGAAAATGAAGTAATGCAGATGTTTAAATATTTAAATCTTTACCTCAAGAGTTACAGATCTATAAGGTTCCATTGGTTACCAACTATCCATCATTTAGCTGGGGACCACCTGGAATGCTCTCAAGGACCACTGGTGGTTCCCGGACACTGAGGTTTTCAACCACTGATCTTTCAAACGAAAGTATTTTTGCTACTTACTAACTACAACTGTTGCATCAGCCAACCAACACGTTTCATCATCGAAAAAATAAAAAGCTCAACCAGATTGCATGGCTGACCAGCTTGAATGCCCTGATTTGCCAACATCATTATGCCCCTCATTCAAAGTAGTTAAGTTTTCTATGCAAGTTAACTTTCTTCAAGCAGCATGAGCCAGGAATCAGACAGACTGCCTATAGCGGACACAGATGGCCATGAAAGGTTGAGTCTGAACTGATGATTTGAAGTTGCTTTATTGACGCATCACTGTAGAGCTGAAGTAGCAATACATAAAATTCCACCGTAAATCAGACAGATAACATCCATTATTCAGCATCTCAATAACATAACAAAAGCAGGCAAAATTACACATTCCAATACAATCCATAGCTTAAAATCATATGCAATATGAAAAAAATAAATAAACTGCAATGAATGTAACACAACACAATCACAATACAACCCTCAGACCAAATAAAATGAAAGAGCTTCACCTTGTCCCCTTTCCAGCTGGGCGCTAAATGTTGAGTCAGTGTATCCATGGTTTGTTCCAACTGAAATGTGCACCATGATTAGAATCACATTCCACCTATTGCCTTTAAGATTTGCAGTTTTAACTATAGCAAAGCAAATCACTTCTCCTTTATGTTTGTGTGTTCTATCCCCCTTCTGTCCTTTACTTTGTCCATCCTTTGTCCTTGTTTTCCTACTTAATCAACATGTCTTCCCTTGTCTCTCCCATGCTCAACTGTTCTAACCAAGTCCAACCTCCATAGCTGAGCTACTTGGGTTCAAATCAGCAATTATCCATGATGAATCACATTAAAGGGCCAGCATGTCAACTTCCTGAACATCACAAGGGTGCCACATTAACCATGGGTCTGTTACACTGCCCCATAACTAAACACAGGTACAGGTTTAACCTCAACCAAAGAGATCAAAATTACTTAATACCGAAATAATGAAGAGATCCTGGACAATTCTTTGGTCTCTGAAGTCAATATTGGAGGCACTCATCACAAATCCCATATGTTTTTAGAACATTCTGACAGTAACATCAGGTGTAAACAATCTTTATTTGAGACCTGCCTGAGTGTGGCAACACTGAACACTCTGAATATCTATCAACAAAACTAACTAGAAGTGTATACGTATACCCTTTGATACCATTGGCAAGGCTTGGAACGAATAAGGGTTTTTGAAAGTCTCAGCTCGCTCACTATCACAAGATCTAAGTGCCTGTATGTCTCCTTATTTTGACAAGGGGCCAATTGGCAACATCAAGAGTTCACACAGATCAATTACAAAGTTAATTCAAGAGGCTTGGAGTCTGTGTGTTTGATGGATCGAGCAGTGCGTACTTTCAAACACAACAGCATCACCAAAACAAACTGGGCTCCAGTTTCTATCTTGGCAGCAGTTTTTGGTATTGAACGACAGTGAAAGGTGCTTACATTCTGCAGCTGTGTAATGCCTAAATTATGCTTTGTCACACGAAGGTGTCGCACACTGGAAATAGCAGTACAAGCCCACAGCGCACTGCGTTCACAGCTCACAATGAGCTTGCAGATCGGCTATTTTTGGTAGGCAACACTGTCATTGAAGGTTTTCAAGTGTGCAGCTAATGAATGTAGACACCCATTGCCTCCTTTCCAATTATATGGTACAGATTATCTTTTAAATGTGCAAATGTGATCATTAGGTTAATGAATCCAGATCTTATTATAACCTCTGAACAGTTATTTTTGGTAAGATGTTAGGAACACTTTCGTCAAAGCGAAGCGAATCAGAGTTGCACATTTCAAAGTGCGCAAATGCAATATTCAGTGGTGGTGGCTGCCAGGGCTTTTCTCTTCCTGCTCCCCTAGGCAGGGGGAGCAGAAAGCAAAGACCCCCAGTGTGTCTAGGAGGACCCAAGCAGCCTGAATCTGATTGGTTGAGGGGCATGAGGTGAGGTCAAGGAAGCTGTCAAGGAAAGGAGGGAGGATCTGAGGGCACCTGGTGGAACATGGGGGAATAGCAGGTCTGGAAATAGAGAGACACAAAGAGGTGGATAGAACAGTGGTTCTCAAACTGGGGTTCGGGGACCTGCAGGGGTTCTTTAGTGGGTTTCCCTCCTGCCCTAAGCCTGTCCTGCCTTATTCCACCCATTTTCAACATTTTACTATGTCACTAATTAATGTGAATGTGTGGACATAATAAAAAAAGGTCTCCATTCTGTGTTTCCTAGAAATGGAGGTCTGAAAAAAAAAAACAGGATCTTTTATTTCTGAGAGTGTACAAATGGGACAAATTTGGTTCACATTTAAAAATTGGTGAAATTCCCCTTTAAGCTAATTTGAATATACTGAAGGATAGCATCAGTTTGACCACTTTAAGGGTGGCCAAATTTGAAAAGTTTTGTAAACATGATCACAAAGGGACACTTCTCATATACTCATAATAATTCCTCACTAAAGGATCTTTACAAAGATGACCAGTCTGTCTGTTTCTGTTGATTTGCTCCGTGTGGACAGTGGGCAGACACCTGCCTCACAGGGACACAGATGGAGAGGAGAGGCAGAGCAGGGACAGAGATAACAGACAACACAGATGGAGAGGACAGACAGACCCACAGAGAGGGACGGGGGAAAGGGATTGACAGGGAGAGACAGAGACAGATGTGGCTGCTGATACATTGGACAGATGCTGACATGGTTACTATGGAGCGGAGCAGCAGACAAAGACGCTGATAAAATCAGACCAGCATAAAGAAGGAGCTCTTGGGGTATAGACTAGCTTGCTTCATACTGCGGCAGGAATATGCCGTTATTATTAAGAGCGCTCCATTAACGTGGATGGCCAGTGACAGAATGACAGCAGAGCCAGCCAAGCCCACCCCACGGGTTTGGCAGGAATAACACTGATACTCAGCGGGCGATGCGAGGCTTGACTATCATATCCTGCCAGAACTAATGCTTATATGCTCTGTTAATGTGAAGCATAGAATAGCCATCTTTGATATAATAAACTGCCAGTCAATTTTGGTGGGTTGGCCGTATAGCTTAGAGCCTGACACTCAGAAGGTTGTTGGTTTGCTTCTGGGCGTTGTTGGTTCGCTTTGGTCTGTCTAGCCTGCAGGGTTGGATTTTCTTTTTTTGTAAGATAGTTTTCTGCAAATACTCCAGAATTCAAAAGTACAAACGGATTCCATGATAATTAGGCCTGCTCATTATGCAGTCCCTAACAATTCCTGTCATGAGCAGCCACCCATTGGTGTACTTTTTACACAGGAATAACAAAAAATAACCTCTGCTATTATACAAAGGTTCTCACACTCAATGCATAAACCTAAGGTGTGTGTGCGTGTTTGTGTTTCCCTGGCTGAAAATGAACACGTGTCCCCTCTCAGTCGAACACGTGCAAAACCTGTTTAATTAACAGCCAGGGATGCCGAGGAAACACCCTGAAGTGTTCCTGTGTTTCATCACCATAGCTTTAGATGAAAATCAAAACATGTAATCCCGGCTCTGTAGTTTGCTTTGCCTACAGGCCCACTACAGTATCCTGTGTCCATGTTTATTTTTTATTTCATAATAATTAAATGAAAGTGTATGGACATAATGAATGAGAGCTGTTTTCATCAGATCTTACCCGAGTGGTCCTCAGACTTTGTTCTTATGGCTGTGGACCTGTGGAGTGATTTTGTGGTAGGAAATCCCATACAAGATTTGTGTCAACAATAACAGTTCAGCAAGCTCACACAACACATCTGATATTTTCAAATTGAGAATGTTGGATTAAAGTGGTTAAAGCTTTATTAGCCTAACTAATTTACATGGGGACCCCTTTGAGCCCCCTGGGGGTCCCAGGACCCTGCTGTGACAACCACAGTCGTTTGGAATAACAGTGGTAAACGGACAGTAGCAGAGTGGCAAAGTCATCCTTGGAGCACTGCCACTGGTGAGGCTAAAAATAAAAGCCCAAAGGGCTCTGGACTTCCATTTTCTATAGCCGTCATCCTTTCTTCCCCATTATGCACCACAGAGGATCCATCCAGTCAGACAGACTGGTGACCAGCTGAGTCGGACTACTGTTAGACCATATGGACACCTCAGGTATCCGACTCAATTACTGTACACAGTGTTACCAGTAATGATGGTGATCGATGGTGTTTACGCCTATACTGATCTGAAAGTGAACATGTTTACTAAAGAATAAACTAAAAAAACTTCTGAAGCAAAAAAAAGACTCAGGCCTGTAATTGACTGGAGAGACAGGAAACTGTGGAGACAGTAAACTGTAAACTGTAGTCATATACAGGTCTTATCATATGCCAGTCGAAACAACGTCATTAGGATCTAACGTCATCGGGATCTAACGTCATCGGGATCTAATGTGTGCTGTTGTGGAGGATAGTGCACATGTGCAAACTCACACACACACACACACACACACACACACACACACACACACACACACACACACACACACACACACACACACACACACACACACACACACACACACACACACACACACACACACACACACACTAAGTCCACTTGCAAAGAGTCCTTGAGAGGATGAAACTGTATGAAAAAAGATGAAAAAGAATTAAGTGCAAAACACACATTGTGTTGTGTTGCAACTTCTGTCTGGTTTCCTGGGAAACCATTGTCTGTGTAACGTCACCCTAGAAATTGGCTCTGTTAAATATCTGTCTAATTCACTGTGGTTCAACTTGCAATCTGCTATTAGATTATAATATTTTGATATTAATATATATCTGGTGTGCAAACTTGAGGTACATACATACATACATACATACATACATACATACATACATACATACATACATACATACATACATACATACATACATACATACATACATATATATGTGTGTATATATATACCGGTATATATATATATATATATATATATATATATATATTATATATATATATATATATATATATATATATATATATATATATATATATATATATATATATATATATATATATATATATATATATATATATATATACACCGTATATATATATATATATATATATATACACCGTATATATATATATATATATATATATATATATATATATATATATATATATATATATATATATATATATAAACACACACACACACACACACACACACACACACACACACACACACACACACATGCAGTATATACAGTATACAGTATGTATTTCCTTCACATGTATGTATTTCCTTCACTTGTCGAATGCTTCATGTATCCCCTTGACTGTTCTATATAGGAAAATAGCAAAAACATGACACATACAGTATGTGGACATGTCACAATCATCATCCAGTGACTCTTGGGTCTAGAGGTCTGTGATGCAAATAGAGATGAGAGGACAGACTGAGTCACTGGACTTATCTTATGACATTATGCCATGATGGCTACAGCAGGATGCTAATATTAAAATACCATAAAATAGATTTCATTAAGTCTGCTTGATAGACAAGCACCAAACAGGAACAACATTGGAGCTGATGCTGCCCACCTCTTCTCCTGCTTAAAGGGATATTCCACTTTCAAAAAAAAAAAAAAAAAAAAAAACTTTTGGTCACTTTATGGTCTACTCAGTCTCATGTCTCAAAACACCAGACAGTTTATAAGTTACTACATTCAGTATTTAGATATCATTTTAGTGTATCCACCTCCTTCCTGTACAAACCCATTATAACTTAAAACTCCATTTTAACCATGACACATTATACAACCCATCTTTTTTCTGCTGACTGATATTGTCCTCCTAATACATGAGAGGGCCATGGAATTTCATTTACACAGCCCTCTCACGTATTCCCAAGTGGAATATCCCTTTAAGTCAGTCCTTTGTTACTGCTTGTGTGCATGGTAGATAAACGTGTTGTATCATATACTTCATGCTGAATAACTCGCTAGTTAATACAATAATCTACGTGACCTACAACATGTTATGTTTGTTTAAATAATCGTTACAAAATACTGTATCTAAATTTCAATTAATTTAGTCTTGTAGATCTTGCCTTTTCAGTACTAAAGGGATATTTCACTTTCAAAAAACGTTTTGATCATTTTATGGTCTACTCAGGCTCATTTGAACACCCCAGACAGTTTATAGGTTACTCCATTCAGTATTTAGATATTTGATGATCCTCTGTTCCTATACAAACCCATTATAACTTAAAACTCAATTTTAGCCATAATATATTAATCTAAAACACCCAATCTTTTTTCAGGTGACTGGTATTGTCATCCCAATACGATACAGTTTTCAATTATTTTTAAAATATTATTTTGGAAAATATAGCAGCCTCCATAATTGGGTATGCCCACCCTGGCTGCGGCCAAAAAAATAAAACAATATTTTTTAAATAAATGAAAATGGTAAATAAGAAAGCACAGCCCTCTCACGTATTAGGAGTATAATATCAGTCACCAGAAAAAAATGGGTGTTTTTGATGAATCTATCATAGTTAATATGGAGTTTTAAGTTATAATGGGTTTGTATAAGAAGGGCCCAGGGCAGCTAAAATGAAAAGTATCTGAATGGAGTAACTTATTTGTCTGGGGTGTTCACATGAGACTTAGTAGACCATAAAAATACCAAAAGTGTTTGAAAGTGAAATATCCCTTTAAAGTGCTTTGTCACGGACAAAACATACAAGAGATAGGCCTATAAAAGAAAAGAGATATGAAAAAGCTGGCTGCTGCAGTTCATTGGAGCGACATGTCTCCGATGAAGGTAAGAATTCAAGCAGAAGTGCCATAGGAAAGCACTGAAGGCATGCCACAGTACACACAGTATTTCTGTTTTATTTTATGTGGAAATCAGACCCAAGTTCAGATTGAATATACAATGAGAGCCCTTTAGACACACTTTCCCCATAGAAATTTTGGCTTTTGACTGTGGGCTCTCAAATAGAGAGCAACTCAATTATACAGTAGCACCCAAAATTAGAACTACCGCCTCTGACCCATAATAAACGTATTTATGGCCGGTAGCTGGATTTAGACTCCCTTCCTGCCTATACTTCATCACTCATAGCCAGGGTTTAAAATCATCCCTCTGTTGCATGTGTCACTGTATGACCCAAAGGCATAGCATTTCGATCCCAAGGTTTAAATTATGAAATAATACCAGAGTTTAGCCATCCAGAAGAATCTCTGTTTGTCTGTAGGCAATCTGAACTGCTGGAACAATCATGCAGCAACACATTTCTTATCACACTACCAATAGGCCACAGTAAGACCAACACAAAACTCACACTGTATACTATAGTATACATATGTTGTTACAGAGATGCACCTTATTGTCTTTCTGGGGTGAAAACAGCTGCAATACCACTTCACATGGGTCTGATTTTTATCATGTGATTTTATAAGACGGGTCCAAGTCCAAGGGAGCAGGCTAACAATTAACAAAGTCTGGTCTAAAACTAGTGCACTGTAATAGCTAGAGAGTACCAGCACTCCCGATGACTCCAATGCTATGACTGAAAAGCGCACATGACTCCTAGTAGTAGTAAGGAGGGATTCAAGTTCCAAACAAACCACTATGACCCATCCAGCTCCACTGACAGCAGATCACATGTTCACAACTATATTGGTGAAATTATGGCATTTTAGGACATTTTAACAGACCATTAACAGACCTCTTGTAACTTTAGTGAATAATGATCTGTTATATAACTAGCTTTAGTTAGCTTTAGTTAATGCATACTATGAGAAAATAGGCTGTGCTGTGATGCAGTGGCTAGTTATGTGGCCCTATGTTTGGAACTTGCAGAGCTCCAGCCAGGCACAAGGTGGCAAGATCAAAGCGCGTCACTATTCTCTTACTACATTGCTAAATAAAGCTTATGATGTTTGCGCTAGTCTAAACAAAAGACTGGCACAAAAGCAAATTTCAGATGATAGCCAGACACACAATATGCAAGTAATAGAGGACTGCAAAGCCAACACGGAACACACCAAACATAGTTTTACAAACTGGCGGAGACAGCAGCCAGTGGAATGAGTCGAGTTTTATACAGCCAGTTTGTGGCCACAGGTGAGTAATGCCAAGGGAACTGTAGGTCTCATTAGGGAGTGGAGGCAGCTTTGTATTTAATAGGACTGAAGTGAGTAAAGGACTGTGGGGGAGCATCCAGAACAGAGAGATGGGAAGAGATAAGATAAGACACCCACACCCTCCCCTGCTGTTCGCTTTTAACTGTTCTGGCACATGCATAATACTATTTCCTTTTGTTTATCCTAATCCACTTTTTTACTTATAGCAGTTATTACTTTTAGGTTTATGGTTGCTCTCCGAACACATTTTAAATGTTTCACAAAAACATCCTGACCTTATTTATTTATTTAATTTTACTTGCTGTTTAACACTTTGCAGATGACACAAATGTTGTTCACATAGTCTGTCCGTTGTTTTATCATTAAACCTAGCAGTAATTATTATATAGGACCATCATCTCTCTCTCTCTCTCTCTCTCTCTCTCTCTCTCTCTCTCTCTCTCTCTCTCTCGTGCTCTCTCTATAGTTTCCACTTTATCCCTTGTAGTAATTCTGCTTACTTCCATTTGAGGAAAAACTACTCCATGGTCACATGCCAAAAACACAGAGCCACAGTGTGCATGATATGCATATTAAAAGCCCTATCAAATTGTGTTCCCTTGATCTCTGATGGGGCTGCATATTAATGAGTGGAGTCCCATAGCATGTGTTGTTACAGGCTGACCTCAGTCTGAATTGTCATTTCGTTTCATTTCATTATATAAACAAATTAAGTTAGTATTTTTTAAGGTGGCGATGCAGAGCTACTGCCAGGCAAAGACATCGGCGGAGCAACAGAAAATCGCAGGGATTGTGTTGAGTTTTGGCTTAAGGCTGTGTTTATGCTGCGTGTGTTTATGCTGCGTGGGTGTAAATAAAAGCATCCTTGCCCTTTCAGTGCCTCAAATATGCAGGGTTTTTAATAATAGCCTACAATGCTCTGCTTATTGGCAACATGAATGAAAAGATGTGAGATCTACAGGTTCAGAATGCACCACTTGTAGCTCTGCTATTTCCACAGATTTCCCCACATTGGGTTGGGTGATTCGAATCGTGAAAATGAGAAAATGAGAACAATTGTGCATAAAATCCTCATCGTTAATGTATCCATTCTCAAACCGTCAATTACCACTGAGGTACAATGCCTTGCCAGTTGCATGTGACCACTTTCACATGTCTGGGTACACTGAGTTCAGACAGCTGTGTAGTGTCGCCACGGCAACTGGAGCCTGCCTGGCAGTGACTTTGGTGAATGTCATCCTCCAACCCAGTGCCTCCTGAGAGAGGCCATGACTAGACACTCCATTAGAATCACTTTGGTTTGTGAGCCTAGCTTTCTTTGTTTGTTCAGGCCAGTGTTTACCACCTGAGTGTCAGTTCTTGTCCTGTAAACTATAATAGATTATTATGCATGCATGCAAAATGCACTGTGCGTGTACACCTGCCACGCTGTATTATTTTAAATGGATAATATATAATTGCAGCAAAAAAACAGAAAAAAATCGGAACGCTTCTAATAAAATAACATAGTGTTTACCACCTGAGTGTCAGTTCTTGTCCTGTAAACTATAATAGATTATTATGCATGCATGCAAAATGCACTGTGCGTGTACACCTGCCACGCTGTATTATTTTAAATGGATAATATATAATTGCAGAAAAAAACAGAAAAAAATCGGAACGCTTCTAATAAAATAACATAGTGTTTACCACCTGAGTGTAAGTTCTTGTCCTGTAAACTATAAGAGATTATTATGCAGACATGCAAAATGCACTGTGCGTGTACACCTGCCATGCTGTATTATTTTAAATGGATAATATATAATTGCAGCAAAAAAAAAACTGAAAAAATTATGCATTGTATAATGGCCTTTGTTTGCCTAAAAGAATGAAAATATCATGTAAAATCCTGGTGCATGACATGTTATTTGTAAAATATACCACAAGATGGCAGCATCTGTTGAAGAAATGATTTCATGAGATCACTGTACTGCATGGGCAACAATCCAGGGAACCAGACAGCCAGAGCAATGAAACAATCTGGCAGATTGGTTGACTATATTTAATATACTGTGAAATGTACAAATAGCTTCTGCTTTGTATTGTTGGTTGTTGATGCCGCGCACTGTATGTGTACACCAACTAGAATTTTTGCAGTAGGTTTGTTTAACACAATCTGATTTTATCCATTTTATTTCCTCAGAATGTAATTTTGCCTGTATAACAGTTGAAGCCTAATGCCTAATTCCCTTTAATCCTATTCAATTCATGATGTAGTCCAGAAATCACAAGGCATATCCAACTGTCTCTCTTCATTTTTCAATTTCACTATTTTCCATAATGCCGATTAGTCATTGTAGAAATTCATCCTGGACAAAGCTGGAGATCAGATCCAGCTTTCTATTCATCCTCGTTTGGATCTGCATTCTGAACTGCAGCCCATGTCAAATCTTTAAAAGGGAATTCCACCCATTTTCAACATTTTACTATTCCATATACATGTTGTGTGGACATGATAAAAAAGTTCCCCCCATTCTGTGTTCTATGTATGCTAATGGAGGTCTGAAAAAAACAAACAAAAAAAGAAATTACAGCATCAAAATCAGTAAAAAAAAAAAAAAAAAAAAACATTATGCATTAACTATTTGAAAACAACCCAACAAGCTAAATTGTTTATTGGGAAATGCAAAAGCTAATGACTCTTCCTCTTCCATCCCCTTTTGGATCTGCATTCTGCACTGCAGTCCAAATCAAACCTTTAACTGGAACAGTAAATTGGTGTTATGAGCGTAGCACTCAAATTACCAGTTACAAACAGAAGAGGGAAGCATTGCATTTTTCTAATGACTCACAGCACAAGAGGTGCCCCATAGCAGGGGCGGATATAACATTTCCCTTTGGGGGGGGGGTATTGGGGCAACTCAGAAATGGTATTTAGTGGTGCCACAACTGTAGCAATTTAATTTGAAATATCTTGGGTTGTTTTGCATTCCAACATGTTTGGTGTATCAGTCAGGGCATTTAGGGGGGCACTGCCCCCCTATGCACATGCCTAGATCCGCCCTGCCCTATACAGTGTGTGTGTGTGTGTGTGTGTGTGTGTGTGTGTGTGTGTGTGTGTGTGTGTGTGTGTGTGTGTGTGTGTGTGTGTGTGTGTGTGCAGTAAATATGTAGTATGCATTAGAATGTAGAATCATTGTAGAATTTGCATGTCTTGGTTAAAGTTGCTGTGATATGTTTCGGTTATAGGGCAAAAGTTCTATATTCTGACAGTAATCATTGCAATAGTGTTTGCACATGGACCTCCCTGCCTCCCCAGCTCTTTAACTAATAGACATTTTAATTTCTAATGCCACATCAATTGCATTCAATTAGGGAAGAGAAACCATTTATAAGCATCAAGTCTATTGAGTTGTGCTTGTTGATTCTCTGCCGAAGTTTGTCTCCCACACTGATTGGGCTCATTATCCTAATAATGCAGTCGTGAATGACTGGGTATGTCTTGATTTTCATGTTCAATATTTTTCATTTGATGTCCCTAGTCAGTTAGAGTAGGTATGGATTTATTTTTCTTTGACGTGTGTTTGTATGCTTACAATTATTGCTGTACTGATTGCCCTGTGTTGCATGTCACTGCTTAATTTGCTTATGTGATACAGTAGGTGGGATGCCTGCCAGCCAGCCTAGCATATAATTAACACTGGTCATTAGACACAAAAAGAGACGAGAGGCCATGTATACATGGGAGGATTAGGAGAGTGAGAGTAAATTCACAATATTGTCCAGGTTTTTTTTCCATTTCTGATCCGATCATGAAACCACAATTTCTGTGTCAGCCAGCTAAATACAATACCTAGAGTATAATATATACAGTATATAATAGTACAAAAAACAAATACAATCTCATATCAAGTCCACCAAAAACAAACAATAACAGACTCGTCACTCAAATGTGCACTTGGGCAACTTCAAAGGAAACACATTGTATCTGTGGATTTTCCGATACCGATGCAGTATCGGGACATCTCTATTTCCTATGGTCTGTATTAGTTTCATGGTCAGTTCCATGGTCAGTGCCATGGACAGTATCTTGTCAGTATCATGTCATAAACATGTGAATATCATGGTCAGTATCATGTTAGTAGGATAATGGTCAGTAACTATCAGTCTCATGGTCAGTGTCATATTAGTATCATGGTCAGTGTCATAATATGACCATGATACTAATATGACACTGACCATGATACTAATATTATTAGCATCATGGTCAGTGTCATATTAGTATCATGGTCAGTGTCATGGTAGTATCATGGTCAGTGTCATGTTAGTATCATGGTCAGTGTCATATTAGTATCATGGTCAGTGTCATGTTAGTATCATGGTCAGTGTCATATCGGTTTCAAGGTCAGTGTCTAATCCATATCATCATGGTCAGATTTTTGGCACAAATGTATTGTAATATGAATTGAAATAAATTCCTTTCCCGTATTGTAGTGAGTACCAGACTATATGCTGTAGCATTCGAGGATTCAAATAAAATTCAAATCAAATGTTATTTGTATCACATTTCAAATTAAATTGCTTCACATCAACATAAAAAACATACACAGAGGTAAAAAGAAGAAGATAAAAATAGATGAAAGGAAAGAAAAGTATTAATTCCAAATGTCACAACAGAGCAACATCAAAATAAACAGTGAGCATTAAACAGGTTCATGAGTACTGTGGTGACTCAGGAAGTAGAGCATGTTGTCCAATGTTGCATGGGTTGGTGGTTTGAATCTGAATTCTCCTGTCTACATGTCGAAGTGTCCTTGGGCAAGACGATTAACCCCAAATTGCTCCTGATGTGCCGGTTTTGCCTTGCATGGTTTAGGTGAATGTAATGGACTAAAGTGAAGTGAAGTCAGTGTGGCAAATGTTTTGCATGTTACAGTATGTACAACCATAGACACTTGCACAAGTGTCCACACACTCTGGGCAGTATAGTCCATTCAACCATTTGCTTTGCAACCAGTGCTTTCACAGGTGTGAAACCCACAATGGATTCCAAATGAAAATCTGCTTGAGTGATCTGAAAACAGCCCACGGAAGAACTCTGGCATTTCAGAGCATAACAGTGGAAGGTGTGGTGCCCTTTTGCAGCTGTTAGTTCTTTTCTATTCAGCATAATGCTTGTTTTATACCGAATTATGAACAATAGCCGATCTTCAAGCAAAGTGCTATACTTATGATGTATTCTGAGCTTGCAGATCAGCTATTTTCTATGTGTGACATGGCCATGCGGTATGACAAAGTATAAATTAGTCTCAAGAGTGTAGACACTCTTGTGAGATGGTATGCACGGCCATGCAGCGATTACCATTCTCATTAAGCTCCTTGTAGAGGGCTATTATCGGTGGTGTCAGTGCACACACTTCAAACTTCGCAGCCAAAGCAGCACATTTTCGAAGCATCCATTAGACAACCACAGCATATAAAACGCCTGTAGGGAACTCATCACAGAAGGAGAGGACTTTTTTCTCCCTTGTAATTACTCCCTGACCAATTCACGAATGTCCTTTAGGCCTTTTTGGCGTGTGGCACAATTCCTTTCACCAGAGTGCTGCAAGAAAGGGTAATTGGTTTCAGAAGACATTGCGTGTTCAAGAATACAAGAATACAAATAGCATATGTCATCTTGAGCACGTTGATTCCCTTTGTCTGCTATTGTTCAGGTAACTTTTTCTAGTGTTTAATTAGAAGTTGTGGTATGCAAAATGTCATGCTTTCCTTTTCAATATTTGAATGTATAAAGAAGTTATGTGAATTGTGTATGAACACTTTAAGTACATACACAAAAAACTGGGAAAAGTAAAGGTATACAGTACTATTGTAGTATTGCTATTGCAATTTACTATTGTATAGCTTTTGTCTCCCTTTAACTTGCTTTTGGTTATGACTTTTAGACTAGTGAGGTGTCTGAGGCATAATTTTATTGATCATCATAATTTTATTTCATTGGACTGTAAGTTCGAAGAGTAAGAGTTTCACCTTTATTTCTGCTGCAAAGTGTTTTAGGGAGTGACAGTAAAGTCTCTCTGATCTGATACAACAAGACAACTTAAATTAGACATTAGTCAAGACTACAATGAGCAAATTAGCAAACTATTTCAACCAACAAGAGGGCAAAAATTACAAGCACCGCAAGCTTTTCCAAGGGCAAAACACCCTTTTGTTCCAATTTGCTCACATGAGATGATCTATTATCTTGTAATGACACACTCCATCAAAGTTAAAACAGGCTCAGACTGGGAAAATGAAGGTCTTTCTGCATCACATTAAGATTAATCTTCAGCACCGGACCGTAGGGTATTTAACATAATTCATTACAACCCAAATCTTCATCAGTATATTTCTTTGTGCGCCGGTTAAACTGCAGCAATGGCGATAGAACATGATGGCAGAAAAGACAGTGCACAAAGGCCAAAATGAATGTTTGCAGTAATAACCCCCTTGGTAATAGCTGCCCAGATGGCCTCCGGTAATTACAACTTAACAAGAGTGATCTGGATCCTCACAGGGCAATTTCTATCTTTACAATATCTACAGGCATGGAAAGTGATGGCAAGTATTTTTTCTTGAGTAACAGTATGCAGAACTTTTGCAAAATGTCCCATTTCACAAGTTTTCAAATGTAAATATATAAAAAACAAAAATGTTTATCAAAATATGTACAAGCTCACAGAATGTTACATATTTGAAGTGCAATTAGGACTGACATTTTCTTATAATTGTGGTGGGCTCATGGAAAGTAATATATCAAAAGTTACATTGTTTGTCTTTGAAACTTCCTTTGAAGCCTTGCCTTTTTTCTTTGCCTTTTTTCTTTTTTCTTTCTTTTCTTCTTTTGCCAGAATGTGGACCCAGGCATTTGGAGTAGGGAGGGAACAGGACAGGTTTTATGTTAGAAATGTTGAGTAGGGGTCTCCAGCATTTAGAAATTGTCAGATACTAACTTGCATGTGTTGAGCAATTTTCATAACATAATATGTAATATTTTCATGATGCTGAATGCATCCCAAACATTAGTTTTGCTGAAAAAAATCAGAACATTTGGGCAAGTGCTATGACCATTTTCAGCCCAAAGAGTTAGTTTTCTTTTGCTAAATGAATGCTTGGAATTGTTTCACCATCATGAAGACACTTTAGTTATCACGCTACATAAAGGATGATAAAATTTTGACTTCTTGCCTTCTATGGCTTTTTAATGGTATGGTCATATATTATGCATAATATGTGCAATATTAAATTATAGGTTTTCTCGACCAATTGGTAGATCACATTTTAAGTCACTATTTCTCATTGAAACCATGCTCAAACTGAATTCCACCTGATTGAGCCATTTCTACCATTCGGTAGAGGCGAGTATGCAAAAAATATCCACTAGATGTCACTGTGCTTCACACAGCATGCTTTACAAGTTAGGTGGTAATGAGGAATTTAGACAGAGAGAAATCACTCCTGACATCTAGGCTCTGTTTTGCCACAGATTCAAAGGTGAGATGATTCATTCTGCATATTGCCACCCCAGAGATGTTACTGAATGTAAATATGTAACTTGATTCAATTAAAATAATAATTTTAATGGTTAAATAATTTTCAGAAAACATGCTCTACCAAACGGGTTGTTTGTCACTTTATGGTACAAGTAGTGCAAGTTTTAGTTTCTTGCACGATAATGTATATATACAATGATTTAGTTTCCATCTGTGTAAACAGAAAGAAAGATCTATAGCCATTAGTAACAGTGGATGCGCAAATGTTTTTATTTTGCTCTGTTTTCCATCATAAATAGTCAAAATATTATCGTGGTATCATTTTGGCATCACTGCCTTTTACCTCTAAATGACAATTCAACCATTTGGTAGAGCATGTTTTATGCAGGAATAAAACATGCTTATATAACTATTTCAGCATCCTAACATAAATGCACCTTGTCTCTGTGTGCATATACATATATACATACATCTGCAAGCTACATAACTAGAAAACCGCTCTCCCCACTGACCAATTTGACACACGCTTTCCACCCACCACAGGACGTGCAGTGTCTGCAGTCAAGTTTGTCAGTACACCAGTTGTCCAGAACCTGCACAACAGCCTGTGTCCAGGGTTCTGGACGGTGCCCCAGCCTGGGCTGGGCTGGGGCACCGGTTCTCCATAAATGGATCTGGCCTATTCTGACAATACAAAAGCCTCTACTTGGGCTCTGGGCAGGGACCCTGTTCAGGCTCTGGACATCTCCATATGTGGATCTAATCTGTTCTGACATCACAATGATGTTCTGACATTATGTATAATTTGCATATACTACATATTTGGGCATACTGAAACAAATAAACTCCATATAAGGGCATAAAAGGGGCACAAACATAATAAAAACTGGGTGGTGCATGCATTTCCAACTTGCATCGTTCCAGGCCAGTGCCAACGGGCAATGCTCTAATATTATAATGAAAAAACAATCAATATATCATAATAACAACAATGAATTAGCAGGATTTGTATTTATTCATTGCAAAAAGTATTTCTTGGATTACTTTAGTTTAGTTTACACGTTTACCTTCAAGTGACATCTCTACCATTTGGTAGAGGCTTATATTTTAATAACTGGTGGGTATGATGTTAAAAACAAAATTGATTCTTGTTATTATTGCCTAAAGGAAGTAAAAAATGCAAAGAAATAATTTTTCCACTGCTTCTTTAATGGTGGGAACTTTAAAGGGAAATTATGAAAATTGCTCAACATATGGAAGTTAGCTGTAGTTGTACTCAAGTTGTACTCAACATGTCCAGCTGACAAGTAGATTAGGCACAAAAACAAATATCCTCCACTTTTAAACCTGCAAATGACAACAAAGCTGGTTCAGATTCATAGACATAATGAATGTTGTATGCCACATGTCCACATTATTTTTAGCAGCTTCTCTTTTCACTTCAATGTTGCAGCACCAGGACCCATGTGATACAGTTAATATCATGTTTTAGATATTACTTTATCTTCATTACACACACACACACACACACACACACACACACACACACACACACACACACACACACACACACACACACACACACACATACCCGATTTCACACACCCCTTTACAGCTGTGTGTATCAATGTGGGAATAGTGAAAATAAAGTTGATTCAAATTCTGCTCCAGAAAAAAAAGATTCGATTTTATTTTTAACCCACCCAGACAAACATATTTCCAAACAAACAAGTACAGTGCAATCATATTGAATCATACAGCAACAATAATATAAATAATATCACAATATAATATACACTACATAAACACAAATGAAATGCTGTTATTATCTAAAAAGTCTCCCTTCAGTAGCAATAAAGAAACCAACATGTTTTGACACTGGCGGCAATTTGTTGTATTATTAACATGTTTTGGGACTTCCATGGGAAATATTAACTAGTTGATTTCAGGCACGAATAACGAATAATGTGCCTTTTCCCTGATCATTTCAAAGTCTGCCTCCGTTGCTGTCGACAGACATTCGTGTCAGCTGTGTGCATGTCGACCTATTGAGAGAAGTGGATTTGGTGCTGAAGAAAGCACCGCCTTTGGAACAAGGGTTCAGAGTCCTCCCGAACACCGTCCTCGCCCGTTTCCTGAAGTTCTTCCCCACCACGACGAACAGGAAGGGGTTTAGGACGCTGTTGGTGTACGCCAGGTAGGTGGACACCTGGATGCCAATGTCCAGCACGTGGCCCCACAGGCAGGTGGCCGGCATGACCTGGAAGTAGTCCAGCGTGTCCAGGAAGCGCATGGCCTGGAAGGGCGTCCGGCAGAGGAGGAACGTGGCCAGCACGGCCAGGACCAGGTGCGTGGCCTTCCTCTCCGCCCCGGGGTTCTGCGCCGACACGGGGAGAGAGCCGCGACGGAAGCGGTCGTCGTCCCGCAGGGCGGCCACCACGTGGTAGCTGCTGTAGCTCACCACCAGGGCCGGCAGCAGGAAGCCCAGCACGTTCATGGTGACGTTGCGCTGCACCGTCCAGGCCGGGTCGGGGTAGTCCAGGATGCAGGCGCTCACGCCCGGGTCGGGGACGAAGACCACGGCGCGGAAGAGGAGCGTCGGCAGGCTGAGGAGCAGCCCCAGCGCCCACACGGCCAGGCAGAGGCGCTTGGCCCACGCCGCCCTCCGCAGCCGGCTCCGCCTCATGGGTGTCACCAGGGCCAGGTAGCGGTCGCCGCTGACCAGCACCAGGAAGAGCACGCTGCAGTAGTAGTTCATGGAGATGACCACGTTCACCAGCTTGCACAGCGCCTCGCCCCACGTCCAGTGGAAGCCCTGGGCGATGGTGACGGCCCAGAAGGGCAGGCCAGACACCATGGCCAGGTCGGCGGCCGCCAGGTTGCCCAGGTAGATGTCGGCCACCGTGCACGGCTTCCGGTGCAGGCAGAGGACGCAGAGGACCAGGCCGTTGCCCGCCACGCCCACCACGCTGATCAGAAGCAGGTAGGCGGGCTGCAGGGAGGACAGCCACAGCCAGGCAGCCGTGTAGTTGTTGTTGCAGGGGTCCACGGTGGGGGCCAGCCAAACGGAGACGTTTGAGTTCATTTGGAAACTGTTGGATTAAAAAAGAGAAGGATATGTATAAGATCAAGTCTTTCACTTCCAGATCAGGTTTGACCTTGTAGTATAAGGAGGACTCAAATGCCATCGTCTTTCCCGAAAGTAGCAGATCTGCAACATGATGAAAATAAAAATTAACTTCTGAGATTTTTTACGAAATTACAACATGCCTGGAAATCCCAAATCACAAACCATATAAGTCATAATATGATGCGACGCGTGCCTCAGCTCTGAAGCACTCTAGGAAATAAAGCGTATAAATAATGTGAAACAGATGTTTCATTGTCTCTCCCGTCCCCTGCCTCCCCTCACTCACTGCTAAAACCTGAGTTATTGTGGAGTATTCCTATCATGCCAAATAGTCATTTGTATACAACTCTCTCTCATCCTCATGAAATTCTCATTCAATTATTTTTTGGTAAAGCAAGCAGGAATTGAACGATGATCCCTGATATGAAACAGAGTATATCTTAGGATTGACCTGTTAGGCTTGACCCTTCATGCGTCCAACAACAACACATCAAGACAGAATAATAACTGCTTTTGCCAAAACTGTCACAAAACTAAATTGGTTCAGCTCCATAACAGTTACATATGAGTCTGCCTCAGGCAGGAACGTTTGCCACGTTTTCTGCACTCTATATGTCTATATCCACAACTCCACATAGTTCACTAAAATACCATAAATATAACTTTTACGGAAGGCAGGTCTGGCAAACTGCCCCGCAGTAACTCACCTTGTATCCAGGCTTCTCAGGTTTTTCAGTGCTGCTGCTGCTGTTCTGTCCACATTCATTCCATGATCGCTATGGTGATCTAGCCCGACTGGAGAGCATACTGGGAGACTGGCCACATTTATACAGAACAGTGCAGTCCAAGGATTCATGATTGTGTCATCACTCACAGAACTTGCTCTTTTTTTTCTCTTCCTCACTACAGCAGTATAAGCTTGCCTCTGGCTCACCTCAGAGGTATTCAACGTGCCGTGTCATTGTTTCACTTTCAGAGCTGACTCAGGGACGAGGACCAAATAATCCTTTATTATTACGTCTATCATAACATCAGGCGTCATATCCCATGCCAAAAATGTCAATTAAATTAATTTTGCCAGTTAAAAAATAATTCCTGAGATGGATTTTATAATGTACAGTACATTCTGTGTAGCGGGTCTGAATCGAATTGTGTCCGTGGACACTAACGGTCCGCTGGCTGATTTTATTTTTGGCTCATATAAGATTACATAAAGCTTAGCCTGGGGGACCACAGGTGTTTTGTTATAAACCCTAATAGATCCCTGGGGAGAAATCTGGTGTAGCAGTAACTGCAGCAAGAAACACAAGAAAGGTACAGGGAAGAGTAAGTCTAGGATGAAAGTAAAATAAAATGGTGTATCTTTGGTCTCTGAATAAGTTAACATTATGCTCATTAGGGGGAAAATGCAGAGGAACTGATCACCTCTTTCATTGTGATATTTTGCTGAGGTCAAATTTATGAATGAATAAGTATGACCCAATTGGAAAAAGTATTGCAACAACTTTTTGGGCGATTTACCAAGTGCTACTGTGACTCTCTTTCTGTCTAATAAAGCATTCTATCAATCAACAGTCTATCAATACAATGTAATCATATAATCCATCAGTCTATCAACAATGAATACATGAAGCTGGACAGTTATTGTACGGTAGTCTTTAGTATAACTTTGTATTTTGAGGCCTCCCAACAACCTAGGCTGGAAACCAGCCCAAACCGCCACAGGATGAAGAAAAATCCCTTAGCCCAAAATGATGATGGGCCAATCAGAGTGCACTATTCAATCTGTTTGGAACTGCTTTCCCCTCCCTCTGCAACCCTAGAGGTATCCGTGAACAAGGCACCTATTATCCGCAATGTTGATTTTTGACAGCATGTTCTTAGTATTTTGAACATTCCATTTAGTCCAAGCCCAAGTGTGGCTGGTTTTAGTTCTACTTTTTGTTTTTATAAATATACAAGATTTTAGATGAGAAAATATACAGGTGACTTAGTCATAGTTCAATTTCTGATTTCGCACTGAAATCACAATGAAAATAGCCATAGCCACCTATAAGCTCTCAACATGATGGATTGTGAGCTTGTAGATTTGCTTATTTCAGAGCGCAACCAGCGCACCAACATAAAATTAGCTTTTTAGTTCTACTAGATATCTTCTCCACTATAGTCACTCGCTAACATTTTAGTTTTTATTTATTGACAAAATTGTCTGTATATTTTAGTCATTGTAGATTTGTTTTTATGTAGTTTTTGTGAGTGAAACAACGTAGCTGACATTTTTTCCACAGTTTTAGTCGAGTTCAGGAGCCGACAGTAGAACACAGTGGCCATACTGGGCCCTCTGCCAGGTGTAAACATGTTTAACTGATTGAATTAAAGCAGGCCAGGGTTGTAAAAATAGATCAAATGAGCTCAGCAAAACCCTTCCTGAATTCTAGGGTAAATATATGTGTGGGGAAATAGAAATACCTAAAAACTGTGTTGGCTTTTCACAGTATTTTATTACACTGCCGTTGACAATTAAATCGACCTCTTTTGTGATCCTGAGATATACGTAGCCTATAACACAGTGAAGGTGGTGGCGATTCATTCAGTCGAAACAACCCATAAGCAACCAGGATGGGAACAGGACAGGACACAAAATGAATAGTATACTGAACATGTTCTCAAGTTAGAGAATATACATTTGCAGAGATGGCTGGAAGATATGAGTCATGCAGGAATATGAATAAGCACACACATGGCCTACAGACTATATTGTCGCTGTCAGGCAGAAACCAGTACTCTGTGTCCAAAAAAGAATAAAAAGAGCCGCTGCTGTAGCGGATCCAGTGTATAGTCATGTTGTATTAGTCACAGGCTCTTGTGAATACTTTTTATTGGTTCAACAATATGCAGTAAACCTAGACAGAATTATCAGCTTTCACTTTCATGTTATAAATAATCTAACACAACACATTTGTAGATTGATTGTGTGACACTGTTGTAAGCCTATATCAAAGTAGAAGAATTACGGAAACATTTTGTGTTGTGATGCGGATATACAAACGTGTGCTCTAGTCTAGACTAGACTATAGAAAGCAGATAAGTCGTCAGCAGCATTACTTGAGGCTGCAGTGTCCTGATAAAGCTGCACATAATGTGGAATCACAAACATGAGTATACAGAATACCACAACCTGGATTGCCTCCAACTTACAGTAACTGCTTTCCGTGCAGTGTTTCTGACTGTCCTCCATGTATAGGTGCTAAAATCTAATTTGATGACATATGACTATAGGAGGTTATAGCGTGCTGCTGAATCCTTTAGAGCACCTGTAGCCACCAGCAACTGGCCTTTTCGCATGTTGCGAATCTGTGAGGCCTTCAAGCCTTTTCCAGCCTAATGTAATAGAATGCAAGCCATCCAGACGTATATTGTTCACATGGGGGAGAAATATTGGGTTAAGGAATCATTAGGTTTCCCATTTTCACTGTAAATTTCCGCCATCTGCACTTAACCTCCAGGACATGGGATACATGCAATCTAATTGTGCAGTATTTATGACGTTTTGGTGTTTAGCCTATGGTGGCAGATGTGCCATTATGCAGCTATTGTTGATGCTATCAGAGAAATAATGAATGGAAATTTTTAATGTCAATTGTCAAATATGTGAATGTATTTGTTCATCTAGATCTGGGTTTAGGCTTCTTGAGATTAGACTTTTTAAAGTTAATTGACGACAGATCCGGTTGAACTGCCTCCAATCACAAAACAATAATGAAAGTACTGTGGTGCGCTGAGGAGCAATCTTTGTCGCTGCTATCAGTACAAAGGATCAAATCATATCTGATGTCCTTCTACGGTGGCTTCCACAATCACCCAGAGGAAACTCATGCATTTCCAGACACATCTCAACAGACCCAGCAGGGCTCAAGAACTGGGAACATGGAGCGGCAATCTCTATCTCGATAGCAGAGGAAGAATGATGATGATTAGTTGAATAACAGATTATAATGCTGCTTCAGCCTAACCGAGGTGGTGTCTAGTTCCTGGGTTGCCTAAGATTAAACTCACTATAGACCTGTGCCCGTCGGTCTTCAGCCTACTTAATGGGAATTGTGAACAAGACAAAAGCTGAAGCTCGCAACATTGTGTGCAAATGCACACAATGCACACAAAGGAGAAGGCCTAAGGAATAAACTCTAAGTATGTAGAGTTTAAGAGGTTTTAAGGAGACAGCATGTGCGATTCTCTTTCCCTGCATAATAGAGAACACACCCTCGACATCAGGTATTCTCGGCCATCTGTCTTGGTGAACGGGGCCGTTCTTATCTGAAGGAAATCTGCAATAAGAGGTTGTTGACTCCTGGTTGTCTTCAGGCCCTGAGGCCTTGGTTGTCTCGGGAACAGTAGTGAGCAGCATCAGTCACGCCTGTAGCCACTGTAGTCACCTCTGTCACCGACGTACATCTTTCTCTTTTATGTCTGTCTGTCTTTCTTTCTTTCTTTCTCCCCTCTTTCTCTCTCTCTCTCTCTCTCTCTCTCTCTCTCTCTCTCTCTCTCTCTCTCTCTCTCTCTCTCTCTCTCTCTCTCTCTCTCTCTCCGTTTTCTCTCTCTCCCTCCCATCCTCTCTCCCTCCCTCTTTCTCTCTCTAACCAGGTCATGGAGGAGCATGTGGGGGGGCATTCTGCGCCGCCACAATCTGCAGATCAGCCTGTCGGCTGAGATGAATGGCTTAATTAAAGTTTCGACCGACTCCGTGTTTGCGTGGGCTGAAGGGGAGCTTACTGGCTTTCGTAAACGGGAGGATATCTGCTTTAACTCTCACGCATTGTTTTCTTAATCCATTATCCATTTCTGGATCTTTGGTGACGCGTTTTACACGAATCGTACACGCTCCGAGGTGGGGCAACAGAGAACAAAAGGCTAATATTGAATGTTGGTTGTGTGCTCGCTGCTCATGCTTGTTTCAATTAAGTATCATTGACTAATCGAATGATACAGCTTGCCCTCAAACATCGACGGCAAGCATTCTTTTCTTTATTTTTTATTATTTTCACAGTGAATGCAATAATATGGACATTCAAAATTCAACAATGTCAGTCTGTGATTTCAGTCATCTATTATATCACTCAGAATTTGGGCACAAACATAGATTGATATGTTTCAGCAACACTTTGATTTCGACCCTTTGATTCTAGGAACTGGTTGATGCCAAACTTTGCACATACCCTCCTTAGATGCCAACGATGAACCAAAATAGCGCCACCAGGAGGAAACTTTTCACATTTTACCGATAACTGCAACGATGTGCATGAAAAGTGGCATGCAAACTCTGTAAAAAAAAAGGTTGAGACTTTAACCTGTATTTTTCATATCTGCTTTTTAGAGCGCCACCAAGAGGCCGGTCTTTGTAAAACACATTAATAATGGATTGCATTTTCATAGCGCTTTTCGATGCACTATGTGTATACTCAAAGCGCTTACAATGGTCCATTCATTGATACATTGGGAGGTAGAGTGGCGAACAGTCAACCAGCGTCCGAACTTCCCACATTCACACACCAGTGGTGCCAACCACTGGAGGCAAGGTGGGGTTCAGTGTCTTGCCCAAGGACACTTCGACATGTAGACAGGAGGAGCCGGGATTCAAACCGCCGACCACTGGATCATTGGCCGACCTGGTCTACCTCCTGAGCCACAGCCGCCCCAACATTATTTCATATTACTCCTCCAGATTCTGTCCCAACATCCCGCAAATTCCTGGTAGTTACACACTAGGGGCTCCATTTTGGTTACATTAGCCCTTATACGCAATTAACGCATTTAGCATTGGGGAAGAGGCGTTCCCACACTAAAGTTGGTAACTTCGTTACCATGCTATCTCCCTTAAACACCTCCTATACCCGTTACATTATGCATAGGTGTGGTTTGGGCGTTTTTAGCTTTCATCCAATCCATGTTGGTCTTGCCATTCTCTTTAATTCATCCCATATCTATTTCCCTTATCCCTACTGCTATGCCTATACTCCTATGCAGCCTGGCTGGGGCTTAGGACATGAGACACATGCATGAGTAGCCTATTCTCAAGATTATAGCTCTTATTTTCAAACAATAGCTTGGTCAATTCTCAATCATTTCTTACCATTCAACATGTTATGTTGAAAAAACATGTTCCATTTTTTTTTTAGCTGCAGTGGCATGCATTTATCCCAAGTCTGCCAAACGTTATAAAGTAAATTGCAAAAAAGTCAGGAATTTTCTGCAAAAATAGACGTCTTTTTGATCATTCATATCTCGGTCAATCAATAAATAAGGAGATGAAGTGAACTGATGCAGCAGCTGTTCCACGTGGACATCTCCAAAGCGCACAGATGCCTGCATGTGCGCACGTGGCTCTGCCTTCTGTATAGGTTAGCGGGTGCTTTTAAATCTCATTATCTAGTTCCCAAATCTATTTGACAAAATTAGCAACTTAAGGGACTGCGCAACAAACACGCCTATGACCACACTTCCAGTCACAAATAAAGGTGTCGACATAAAGAATAGTGGCTAAGGGAAGAGGAAAGGTGACGAAAATACCAATAAGGGGATTCGTTGCGGGTTTCAGGTAACGTTATGGATAAGGCGGGGAGCGAAAATGGAGCCATTGGTCTACAGTCATTGCTCAAGACGGATCTGTCAGATTTCATATTCCATCTTGATTGTCTAAAAGTGGCTTTCAAAGTTTGCAGGATTTGCCTGTTTTGAATAAAAGCATAGAATCATGAACGCAATGTGCAATTTACATAAAAAAAGGCGTCAGAGGCATAAGAGGTAATGGCACCCTTTTCACATTGGCCTATAGAGCCACCAGGAGGCCACAGCCTGAACTGGTGGGGACCTGTGCCCAGATTTTTCCTGTTTCGGCATAAATCAAAGTGATTTTTTTGTGTGCAGCAAGATATGTGAAATGTTGTGACATAAGAAGATTGGCCAATGGAATACAACCAACCTAAGGATGACTGTCTGTACTATCTAGACTCCCTCAACAGTCCACTGTATACTTTACCGCATTGTCAACTATTTTTATTGTATTCTATATGTGACACTTGCTTTAGCAATGTAAACATTTGTTTTCTCATGCCAATAAAGCTTCTTTCAATTGAAATTGATTTGACTTGATTTCCAGTAAGTTCAATACAGGTACACAATATGTGTGGAGGTACTTTTGCAGTCTACCGGCAGTATACACAAAGAAATTGCTGCATATCGGGCACTCAAATGTGCCCACAGAAATATACCAGAAGATAACTCCTCAGCAAGAACCGCCGTTGAAATCTTGACTCAGCCAGCAAAAAGTACAACAGGCTCCTAGAAGTACACGCTGTTTTTCACTCGGATCACCAACCAGCTAAAAATACATCATTCAGATAGGAATGCACTGGGGATGAGTGTGCGGCGGTTATTCCCGCTCAGCACCTCCCTTGTTGAAAACACAGAGCAGATTCAGTGCGTGTGCGTGTGTGTGTGTGTGTGTGTGTGTGTGTGTGTGTGTGTGTGTGTGTGTGTGTGTGTGTGTGTGTGTGTGTGTGTGTGAGAGAGACTTCCGGCCAAGCCATAGAAGGCACCTGCTTGGCTTAGAATGTATCAACTCAACTGACAATTCAAGCAAGCACTCTTTCAAAATATCTTTGCGTGGTTGCAGGTTTATTGTAGAGACATTTTTTCGCAGACACTGACACGCGGGGGCGTGACGTAACACAAGTAGTGAAATAGGGTTTGTATCTGCCTATAAAGATACAGTATATGGAATGTTGAGCTGAGGTGAGCGGTTCTGGCATTACTCGAGAGGCAGGGAGGTCATTTTGCGACCACAGCCATTGGTTTCCAGTTGTGACTGGTGAAATCAGTTGCAACCGATATAAACGTCCAGTGAAAATGGTAGTGTTTTACTACTGGTCGTGACCGTGGGCCCAACAGTCACCACTGTTGGGCTGTTGGGCAGTTGGAAAATAACATACAGTAAATCAGTCGCAACCATTTTATAACGGCCGCAGTCAGTGGTCAGGGTAGCAAAATGATTTCACTCCTCCTGGAGAATTCAGACAGAACTTCACATATTGTCCTCAAGTTTCGTAACTGGTACAGACGACACCATATATTATGAAATAAATAATACATGTGCACATGGACACATGGTCACCATTCTAACCGTTATTACCCCTACTGCTACACCGGCAACGCAACAGATAGTGGCCTATACAATTTTGCACTTGAGTCTTCGCTTTGCCTTTGCTTTGCCACAACTGATTCCCCTTGTTTTCCCATGATCAAGTATCCTCAACTACATTAAAACAGTGCTTCATCAAAATACTAACATTATTGATATTAACTCACATTACCCACACTGTATATGATTTGGCGTTCATATATTCACAACAGGTAATGTCCTATTGAAGAGAGAGACGTGGAAGATCATTAAAGCGAATGATACATAGATAGGCTAGACATTACAGCATCCATGGTAAGGAGTGGTAACAAATAGCTACAAAATGCAGTCAACATAAAAAATCCTGCTGTGAAAAATAAACACAGTTGCAAAAATTTGTTGGATCTTCATTGGAATTCAATACTCAATTTCACCAAGGACTTTCTTGTGGATTCAACCTTACGTTCTCTCACTACCGAGTACATCATGGAGAGAACATTAGAATAATTCAAGGCCTGGCATTGGGCTGCCACTATATCATTGCAGGGCATTCCACGTGCACATGGTGCATAGTAAAAAAAAATCCCATTCCATTAGTTTTGCAGCCCTTATTTTGCAAAAAAAAAAAAAATCCCTGAACCATAAATAATGGCAGCATTATCCATTTGAGCTGATTTATCACCACAGACTTTCACAGGTCCTGATTTTCGGAACAAGGGGCCTTCAGAGTACATAAGGGAATCAGAATAATGCAGCATTTTGGCTAATTTTTATGAACTGATGGGCCAACATTGGACATACATACATACATATATATATATATATATATATATATATATATATATATATATATATATATATATATATATATATATATACACACACACACACACACACACACTGTATATATATATGTAAAGCATTCCATCCACGGTCTACCCTTCACTTGTCTTATCAAACATAGCCACAGCAAAGAGTCAAAACGTGTCAGCAATGTCTGCCTCCCACCACACCAGGGTTCAATTTGTACGAGAAAACACTCTTGATAGTTGTTGATATGGTATTTTGAAAAAATATATATATATGTTTAACTTTTTTTCGTCTGACCAGAAGCCAGGATATCAATGGAGAATATAGCAGAGGCAAAATTTCTTCTCTGAGAGCTTGGCCGCTGGCCCATGATGTTTCTCTGCCTTCTTTTGGCAAGGTTGAAGTCTGTCTCATCCACTAATTTGTATTTGTATTGGTTCTCCGGGGCGCCAATCTCCAGCAACCGTAAAAAATAAGAACAGGGTATCAAACTTTAATCTGACAACAGAAAACTTGGAACTGAACAAATCTGAACATACTGAACCCACTGTTGTTTCAAAAGGAAAGTGAAACTATTTCACAGGGACCTTGTGCCTTGTCAGAATCTGTGATATGATCGGAAGACTTATAGCTGCAGCACTGCTGAACATATCAACACTGTTTTCAATTATTTTTTGCTGTACTTCAGTTCAAACGGATGTTGTTTCTGGCCCCAGCGAAATTGACCACACGGCCAGCTGTTGTTTCGGCTGTGCTCCAATTCTGACCAGCGGTATTTGATCATCTCTCAATTCAGCAGAGAAAACATGAGACCACATTAAATCATCCTCACTGTTGGTCGTATTGCACTGGAATTGCAATATATGTCAAACGCCACTAGTTTCAATAGAAATACTACTTATTTTCACATTAGCAGCAGAAATTCACTCCATAAAAGTAACAACAAATAAAGACATAATACCTTCTCGCATACGTGAGAAGAAAACGTAATGGTTCTCTTGGTAGCAAGTTCTGAATCAATAATTCAGGCTAAATTGAACACCTGACATTAAGCTGAACATTTGCAACCTCAATCATGGTCATGCCATGACTGGTGATAAACTCCACAATCAATGCATAGATTTCATTCAGTTGTGGTTTGTGATCACACACACACACGCGCGCGCACATGCACACGTGTGCGTGCGTGCGTGCGTGCACGCGCGCACACACACACACGCACGCATGTGCATGCACACGCGCACACACCTATAAGCCGAGGCCCATGGCCGCCTCTTTGATGAGGTAGAAAGAAACCTGCCTTCAAGCCGAAATGGGGACATGACACTTTGATGAACTCTAACTCGGCTGTCTCTAAGCTCAGGCACTGAGCTTAGAGATCCTCTGCTATATTTTACTGGTGTCCTCCTTCTAGTCACCTTCATCTTACCCTCTGTCGTTGCCACATTAAGCTGTATGTTGCTGTTACTCTTCCTGGTGTCACTGTTATCTCAAGGTAAAATTACAGTATCAGTACAATACTGTTGAAAAGCAAGGAGAATGACTTGAATAGGTGGGCCAGACAAAAGGAGAGACAGAACACCAAACTGTACGTCTCTCCCTCTAAATGTTTGTGTGGTCCACGCACATTGACTCAGGCATCAGCCATCACCCTCCCAGGCCTGGAGTTTCCATGGTTGTTTCATAGGAACCTTGTGCCTTATCAGAATCTGTGATAATGGTCAGACTTACTGTAGTATTGCTGAACACATTTTCAATTATATTTTACTCTACTTCGGTTCAAATGGATGTTTCTGGTCAAAACTAAATTGACCACATGGCCAGCTGTTGTTTGGCACAGCAGCAATTCTGCCCAACGGTATCTGATCATGTCTTGATTATGCAAACACATGAACTCACCGTCGCTTATAGGCTTGCACAGGAATTCTAATTTCAGAAGAAATACAGTACAGTGCAACTACTTCACGTTAGTATTATAGCACTCCCTAAAAAATAAAACAGACCATATTTGAAATACCATTCACGCTTGGGATGAAACCTTAAACTTCCCATTGTGGAAAGACAAGTTCTGAATGATCAACACCTGATTGTGCTATAACACATTGTAACACATTAACACACTGTTTAACACACATTTCAGCACACATTGTGCTGAAACTGATGAACTCTAACCCCGTCTCTAAGCTCAGGCACATCTCAGAAGACGTGGTCCTCTGCTATTTGCTACGGATGTCCTCCTTCTAATTATCTTCCTCTTACCCTCAGTGGTTGCCACATTATGCTGTTACTTTTCCTGTTGTCAGTGTTATTTCAAGGTGAAATCAATTATCAGTAGGTTCTGTTATTTGAAAAGCAAAGAGAATGACTAAAATACTTGACACAAGAAAAAAGGGAGAGGGAGAGGGCGAGAGAGAACACCAAATTGTACGTCTACCTCTAAATGTGTGTGTGGTCCTCGCACTTTCACATTGACTCACATTAATGATATCAGCCATCACCATCCCAGGCTAGCAGTTTCCATAAACCTAAGGTTTTGGAGTGAATATATACTTACAATATCATTTTGAGCAGCTGTTATTAACTAGAGGCAGGTAATGAATTGCAATGAAGAGAATTTAAGCCATATACAATAAACAGTTTAGGCTATGTAGTGTTGCTACTTTATAATATGTAAATGTGTGTTCAGTGAACAAATTGCAGTTTCTAGATCTGTCGTGAAGATTTTATCCAAGGGTTGGAAAAATGATTCAACCACTCCAGAATAAATCCTGGCTTCCCAGAATCACCCCCCACACTGCATTTGTTGTTTTTAGTACAGAACAGATCATGTCTCTTCATATAAGCTGCTATTTTGGACCATTTATAACATGGAGGATTCAGAAGTACTGTATTTTGTTTGCTCTGCCTCTTGAGAGTGAGGGCACTTGAAGTCTTTCTGCAAAGTTGGCTGTCTCCATCCATAATCCACATGACCTATTTGTCTGCACATCTGATTTTAGCCAGATTCATACAATGTCATGTGACGGAGCATAAATTAAGCCTTATGAATTCATACATCTCATGCAGAAATTGTATATAAGGCAGAAAAAATAAAAGTGTCTGGCGTGTTTCCTAAAAATAAAAAAAAACAGAGGAGAGTAATATGAAAGCTGTTAGTATGGCTAATTTTATGAGAATGTTGAAGCTTATATGTCAGGCAATCTGTATGTGGCATGCGCCTGGACAGATTATTATCTGTTTTAATCAAGGTCTTCAACATCAATTATTGTTAAAATCTCATAATTGGTTCCACCAATTATCTTCTTTCTTTAGTTTTTAAACCAAATTGTATGGCATTTCCACTAAGAGGAAGACAGTAGACACGTGATGAGTCATGAATAACCATGTGATTAGGGCTGTACTATGAGGTTATCACGCTGGATGAGCCAACTGGGTATCCCAATGACTTATACATTCTTTAGAGAGAAAACATCATGGGTTTCCAAAATCATGATGAGGTGAAGATTTTTATGAGCAGTTAATCAAATGGAAAAGGTGCTACTTCATACATGATTTGCAGAAGAGACGATTAAGACGACTGACCTGATGACACATCCGCAGAAATTTTCAGAACCTTCACAGTCACGCTTACTGACATGACTAGAGGCTTATACAACTACCAGTAAAGTACAAACATGAAAACATCAGCCGTCAGGACTCAAGGAGGTGTCATGGAGGTCTTTTTACGTTGAAGCAGCCACCATAATTGGTGTAGTTTGCACTAGGATTATGTAGTTTACACTAGAATAGGGTCCGGTCCAAACTGTCTGGCACAGAAATTGTGTATTGTGGTGTCTCTCTCAAGCTGACATGAGATCAGATGGCCAGACGCTGTTGAATTATTGAATGCCAAGGTATTCTAGGACCCCAAAGCACGCTGGATAGTACCTCCCCTGTTAACTACACCAATTAGATGCATTATTATACACGGATTGAATCTGCATTGGATACTATAAAGTTCTTATTTTCTCCAAAGCCAAAGTCTTGTTAAGTATGACCCTCTGTTCTCTGGTTCTGTATCCAAATAATGAGGATACCTATCGATTCTTGTCTGATGCTTCAACGTGTATTTATGCACGGAATTTCAATCAGCAATAAGGTCTTTGTTATGTCAGGCTGCAGGCATTGTACCTGATGAAGATCGATGCCTTTGAGCCTGATATGAGGAATCAAAATGTTGACACATTAAGTCTCTACATCAGACATGACTTGTGAGTCTTGGTTATTGTTATGTAAAAACAACATTTCAAAATAAACACAAATGATAGATGATGAAGGTTATAGAAACTAATCCCAACCAGAATCACCATAGTGCATATCTCTGGCTAATGGAATTTCATAATTTCCGGAGGAATGTTTCTCTCCTCTCCCCAGACAGTGCCAGTAACTGAGTTTGATAAGGCCGTCAGCACTGACCAGACCTCCCACGTAAACCAATTTTTTCCCCTCAAGGGAAACCCATCTGGCAGATATTCAGAAACACAGTACGAAGCAAAATGTCTTATTCATGATGAACCATAACAAAGTATGACTAAATCCATGCACAAGGGAATTCACATAAGTAGCTTATGGCATTGCTGTTGGCATAGACGGATCTAGAAATTATAGGACCCTGGGCCACCACCAGCCAAAGGGCCCCCTCTACATCGGAGCATATTTCTTCCCATCGCGGTGCATAGTGTCTGCACATATGCTTATCAATTATGACATAAAGGCCTGGCCATAAAGGTCAGGGGTTGCTGATAAATAATAAACTGACAAAATAAGCCAAATGCATGCAGTTTAAACTGTTGAAACACTTCCCATAATGCACCATATCATGATGGTTTAGGACTTTAGTTTATTTTATTGACACAAAATGATACAGGCCATTAATACAGGCCGTTAATAACAGTGAGCCTCTTAACGATCACAAAGACACTGAAGCTCAAGGGCTCCCCTAGCTCAGGGGCCCCTGGGCCTGGGCCCAACGTGCCTGTTGGTTAATCCTCCCCTGGCTGTTGGGCAGAAACGTAGAATCTCCAAATTCTTACTTTTTTGTAACTCAAGGTCCAATTCAGCGTGTTGTTTGAAGATCTACTATAGAGGTCACCTGTTGACTGTGACCTTGTATATTTTTCTTTTGGGTTAATTGTTTTATAAATATATAACCAATGAATGGTATTAACAATAGCCTGTGACTAAAATAATCATTTCTCCATTCTTTTTTCAACTCATAGAAAAATATTGGTCAGGTTAGCGGCCGACGTCAACAATATATGATGCTTGTTAATGTTTAACTAAAAAAACACTACCATAATATTGTGCATTTTCTCATTCTCTGCTGCTCTGTTTTTTGTTATTATGATGAATTGCATCGCTGACAGTGAAAACAGGCCAAAAAGCCTTTTTCAGTGTGTGTCGTCTTCCCTGTCTCTATCTCTGTATCCCAATCTGCTTCCCTCTATCACTCTCTATGTCTGTCTCTCTCACAATTCAATTTCATCATAAGGTCTTTATTGGCATGCGAAGCGAGTGAACATATGTTTACACTGACAAAGCAAGTGTGAAATCTCTCTCTCTCTCTTTCTTGGCTCCACTTGGCTCCATGTCATACGACTGCAGGCACTGTTTACACAGACACATTCTCCCCAACCTTGTAAGGACTTCCTGACAGTTAGACTCTGACGTCAGCGGGACCAAACCCTCTCCTATACTACTCTCCAATACTCCTCTTCTGGCTCAGAGCAGACATAACAGAGCAGATCAGCCAATGTACATGTATTCAGTTTTGATGAGTTTCATATATACACAGGACCCCAAAGGAAACAAGCCATAGTGCTTTCTTGGGTTAATCCTTTTAGTATCCCTTTGTATGGAAAAGTACTTTTTTTGTTTTTCAACATACAATACATACATGCCAGTTTGAATCCGGGCTTACCCAGAGTTAGTCTTGATGTGTCCCCCACATTGCTCCCAATGTGCTGATCTCTAAGCAATTCACTTATCATTTTATGTTTATTTTCATTTATTTTTCCGTACCTATTCACAGTTATATCAGTAGGGAGTTGCCTGGCTTTTTGTCCATGAAAGCCTGTTATGTTATTGCTATACTGGACTATAAGGCATTGGGGACCTCTACAGAGTATGTCACTACTATTTATAAACTGTAACTTTGATTTGGATGTGCCAAAAATTTGATTCGGGTACTGTATAAGCAAAGGTAGAATGTTGGTGCGCATCTAGCTGCAGCTTCAGTCCCAAAACAAACCAGACATCTTCTTGTCAAGGAGCTGAATTTCAACCGCCATTTTTACAAAGTAAAGACATTTTCAAGTCAGCCTGCTATCATCTTCAGAATAAATCAATTCAGGTTAAAAATAAAGACAACTGCCATTGATTTAATTCAGAACTATGCTGCAAAAGTCGTAAATCACTATTCCAGAAAGTGGATCTTGTCTTGCACTGGTTTAGGGCAAATATACTGTAGATTTCAGATTTTGTGCCATATCATAAACCATGCATACCAGGTAATCTGGGACAGTTATGCTTTCTGACCCAAGTCAATTATAAACATGGAGAAACTTTTCACATTAAAGCTGACAGCTTTTCTTTTGTTCTTTTCTATTCTCTTCACCATTTTACAATTCATTCAAATATTGTTGTATGTGTTCATTTTACACGGTTTATCAAAACATATTGACTTGCCTAGTTATACAATTGACCTCTGTTTTTTGCACTGGTTTACTGAAAGTATCAGTTCTATTCAGTCTTGCATTGAATTAAGTGATTGTTTGAAATTGATCTTCAACAGGTCTTCTTAGGCCACCAAATAAAATAGTATAATGATAGTATAGGGGACAGTACGTTATTTAAGGCTAGTGCCCCTGGAGGAAATGTATTTAAACTGCCATAAAAATCACCATCCTCCCTGTGAATTAAAATAAAAATCCAGCCCTTCCAAAGTGATAAAACAAACATAAATAACCCTCCCCCATTGATTAATACATGTTACAATAGTTTCACTCACGTCTTATTCTATATATACACATCTAAAGTATATTATTTAGCTGGTTACACAATGGCCTGCTATTGACAATATAGGCAGCATAGAGCTGTGATTTTATGCACATCCATGCACGTGCATTCTACAATACTATGTTGGCTTGGCTACAATACCAACTTTCATCTCATCTTCAAGTCAGAAGAACTTAGAGTGAAGCTCTATAGCCTAAACCATCATCATCATCAACAACCCGTTTCCAGTGCGCACACACGCACGCACACACACACACACACACACACACACACACACACACACACACACACACACACACACACACACACACACACACACACACACACACACACACACACCAATACAATCCGTCACGAGTGTCAACTGGACATACAATCAAGTCTGCACAACAGAGTATACAAATTATGGCATGCGACATTCGCTCGCTGTACCAACCAGCCAGCCCCAAGGTCGCAACATATGAATGAAATATGTCAGAGACAGCAGCCTACAGACACTATTATGCCATGAGCTCCAACCAGCCATGCCTAGCTCTGTCCTCTCTATAGCACACACCACGGTGTGCATCAACTTGTGTTTTCACTTCATCTGAACCAGAAAGTATAGGCTGTAAGACATGGCACAGCGGCCAGTGACAGTAATGATATTCTGCTTGTGTTAGCGGGTGTCCTACATGGAACCAACAACAACAGCATTTTGTTATGAACTGCAGCTAATAAATTATACAATTAAACTAGGCTACTCACCTAATGACGCAGCCATTAGTCAGTAATTCCAAAAGTATGTAGCCTTGGCTATAGGCATGTTGTTGTATTTGTAGGCAACTTGTTGTACTTCTTCTGTTCAGTCAAGTCACTGGGACTGTCCTGATAACTGCATGCTACTCCCCAGAAAGACTTTCTCTTCCTTGTATTTCCAACTCTAGTTTGTCCCTCTTTCTGGCTGCATGAACAGCACTTGGCGCTCAGTTTCTGACCCCACAATGTCGCAACTTCACTAATGCCTCTGGGCCAATCAGAATGATGGAGACTGGGAGCCCGTAGTTGGGAAGGGAAACCAAGGGAAATATATATGATATATATATCATATATATATTTATATATATATATATATATATATATATATATATATATATATATATATATATATATATATATATATATATATATATATATGTATGTGTGTGTGTGTGTGTGTGTATGTGTGTGTGTGTGTGTGTGTGTGTGTGTGTGTATGTGTGTGTGTGTGTGTGTGTAATTCTTTGGTGCTTGATGTGCTAGAATTTGTGCCGCTGAAATTGGCATTTGTGCTGTTTTTATTGTTTTTTTTTGTTTGTTTGTTTTTTACTACTATAGGCCTCCACCTCTCACAGCAGGATGGAACCTCTTGATTAGGGAAGAGTGAGAGAGGGACAGGGGGAAATGTTTGGACACGCACATGATGGCAGCAAACAGTTTTTGACCACACAATAGTTCACAAGTAAAACAATAGAAAGGAAGAAATAAGAAGAAAAAGGTTTTTGTTACATCACATTTACACTGATTACACACACACTCTGGAGTTTGTTTGTTTATTTTGTTTGTTTTATTTTATAAGCAGCGACACTGGAAACTATATGGACCTCACAGGTGATTTAATGTCTGTTGAATCATGTGGGTTCCTAAACATGGCTGGTGGAAGACTACTGATGAGATCCATGATTAAAGGCAAATATATCATAGATGAAACATGTGGTGATTCTCTATGACAGTGGTTTTCAACCGGTGGTCTGGGAACCACTAGTGGTCCCCAGCTAAGTTGTTTAACCAGATGTAACTCTTGAGAATGTAAAAATGAAACCAAATGGACCCTTGTGGGTCCATTTGGTTTCATTTTTACGCTCTCAAGAGTTAAAATATTCATCATGTGAATTAGTCCTGATCTACACAACTAGAAGATTAATGGCCATGGGCAGAAGCAAAAGAAATCTTTAGTTTTGGGCTAAAATGTCCTCAAATAGTGGTCCGTGGCTCAAATGCTGAATAAATGGTGGGCCCTGGGATGAAAAAGGTTGAAAACCCCTGCTCTATGAAATGGCCATATTGCCTGTAGACACACTGTTTACTCCCTCACATGAGAAGCTTTCATAGTTTGTGTCGTGAGCGTGTGGCAAGTTTGTGAGCATGTGCAGTGTTTACTGCATTAAACACACAACAACCTGGAGACTCAGGTTCAACCCATACTTGACTGGCAGTAAGAGGACTTTTCTTCAGGTTAGGTAAAGTTCAAACACCATGAGCACAACTGCTATGACCAAGATCAAAGAACATTCAGATAGTCAAGGGCTTCTGTGGCACCCGAGCTGAACTTTAGTCAACCTTCAGCTGCCATTATGCATTCTTATATGAACTTCAGGTTTGCTGAGCATCAAATGGCTTTGGGAGCCTGGAGCAACATATTTCAAAAGATGCACACAAAGGGATGGACCATCCACTGAGGGGAAAGAAATGTGAAAAATAGATGATCTACAAGCTCACAAAGACTTGCAATCTGCTATTTTTTTCCCTGAGATATGCATTCACGTAAGTACTGTATGTGGAACAAGTCAGATTAAATTGAATGCCTCAATTATTGAAAGTACTTGTCAGGGTGGGGGGCTCAGCTGGACAAATATATGGTTATTTTGGGGTTGTCAGTTGTCACAGCCTGAAGAGGGTTGAGATTCCATGCAGTTGACCATATAAAGGGTTATTCCACTGATAAACATCATCTATAAATTCCCCACTTCCTCTTCACCTTCTTCACCTCTTTTTTCCTCTTCATTTCATGCCATGCTTGATTTCAGACCCAGCTGCTCACTCTCTTCGCACCTTAAGGGTACAAGCCGTCATGACTTGACATGGCGATTGCAGAGACAGACATTGTAGGTTAAAAAACATAACCCACATGTGTGATAAATATTGGGCGATGCTTGCCTTTCCCAAGAAATGTACTCCAGTTTGTTTCATCTGCCAAGAATTGTTGTCATCAAAGTCAGATGATGCTGGGTAGCCTGAACTGACATGGGGTTTTAAAGGCTAAACAACAACAGCCTGGGGTAGCTGCAGACGTCAGATGTGACATTTAATTTTGGAGGTTGGGAACATGCATCATCCATAACACAGTGGAACAGTTAACCAGTTAAATCCTGTACTGTACTTGACTGACTGGGTCCCCCAGAGGTCGATACTTGGTGCCATCCTCATTTCCCTCTATACACCACCTCAACATAGAAGACGGTTCACCTGCAACACATTGTAGCACTTTCAAATGTGCTATTATTTTTCCAAATGTTCAGCTATTACAACATTTGGTATAAGGGTTGTGGTTAAGGAATAGTTTTCTGGCACATATTTAGATAATTAAATACAGTACCTACTGTACACTCTATAAAGTGCAGGGTGAATAATGACACACACGCTCTCTCTCTCTCTCTCTCTCTCTCTCTCTCTCTCTCTCTCTCACACACACACACACACACACACACACACACACACACACACACACACACACACACACACACACACACACACACACACACACACACACACACACACACACTGAAAGCCTGACTGAACATGGCTCTTAAATAAAATATTCCCTTTGAGCTTGCCAAAAGTGTCAAAATGTTGGGTAGCCTGAAGGCAACATTTCAAGGGTTAAACAACAACAACAGCGTGGATCACTAACAAAGGTCAGATGTGACACTTTTTCAAAGTCAGAAAACAACAAAGGTTAGCAACACAGAACAGTGAAGTTGATGTACAGCTGCATACAGCTGGAAACATCAGTATGTTGGCATGAAAAGTAAAAGCCCATACTCTGCGGGGAGACAGTGGTTCAGGTGGTGAAGCAAACGGTTTCCACTTCAATCTCCCACTCCCCCTGAGTTGGTGTCAAAGTGTCCTGAACCACAAACTTCTCCCAATGTACAGGTGAATGTAATGCTCTTTACAGAAAAGGCACATGCATTTATTTTATTTTTTCCCAATGCCTTCATTAGTTGAAAAGTTTATGTGGCTTTCTCTCAGGTTTCCTGGTTTTGTCCCACTGTAAAATAATTATGAACATTGTGTACTGGTACCCAGGCACTGTTCCCACTAGGACAACAGTTAGTATAAGTGGTTCAGTAGTGCAATGTGGGAAAAAAAGGACTTACTGACTGAAACTCATGACAGGTGACAGACTTGCTGTGCTATATTGGAGAACATCACACAGAACATCCTGTGCACATCTCAATGCCTATATTTAGACCAGGTGCTGGATGTCAGACATCAAGACAAATATCAAAGAAGAGAAAGAACATCACCACAATAGTTTCTTCTATTAAGAAAGAGCCAATAATTGCAACATTACTTATGACCTAGTCTTCATCAGACAAATAACTGATAAAGACCCTGCAATGTTGCAATTGTTGACTCCTCTGCCACTCTGTATACAGAGTGTAGATCTGTATATATACCAGAAGTTGCAGTCCCATATAGGCTACTTCTCGATCTTCACATTGCTTTCAGTCCAACAATCTCCCATTGCTTTCAGTCTCATTCTACTGTAGTAACAAATCACTGCCACCTCCTGGCTTGAAAAAATATTTTTATTACGAAAATTTAGCAAAGTTGAAATATACAGTACTATAGGGTTTATCTGAACATTATGAGCCAATTCATAATTATCTTGGCAAAAGGCCATTTTCACAACATATCTCACTCTCCTGCTATAGCTGGTCCACCCACTCATAGCCAAAGGCATTTCTTCAGTCTGTTTAGATCTAAAGGTGCCCTTGGACGTGCACAGGTATTGATAGACAGATTTCCTGTGTGTGCGACCTTTTGACTCCGGTAGTCTCTGTTTTGTACCTAGAGAGGAAGGACACACTCTGCCACCCGCATGCCTGATTTAGATTTTGTCGTACATCAATGTCGGCGAGCCCATCTACAAGCTCACAAAGCACCGCATCACAATGCTCTGTGAGCTTGTAGATTGTACATTTTCAGGGGTTAGACACCGCTGTACGACGGACCGTAAAATATGCATAAAACAGCTGTTCCCAGCGGAAACCATCCATCACGGATCTGTCATGTAGGGAAAATGAGATAATTGAAGTGGGCCTGGTCTCATCTGCCATGTTGGGAACCGGTAATGAGCAGAGAGGCTCAAGTCATCACTCCACAGGTTTCACCAGGAGACCCAAATCCATAGCCTATTCATCAAAGGGAGAAATTGGTGGATTAAGAATCATTCATTAAAAAAGCATCTCTTTTCCAGACCTGATTTACAGTCTGTAATTAGTCTGTAAATTGCTAACAGAGGAGGTCATGCTTCTCATTTCCATAATCGTTTTAATCAAGGAGAAGAGAAGGTGTTTGGACTCTCAGCAATGTGAACTAGAACTGCCAACTTGCCAACTCTGCCAACTTGCCTATTGCACACAAGTAGTCCATTCCATACTTGTGCCGGAACAGAGCGAGCGAGCAGAGGGCAAGTACTCTCAACACCTCCATCAGATACGTAATACTAATATGTTGTTTAGTAGTAATAACTTTTTAAAAAAGTGGTCCACCACAAACCTTAAACAGCTTGCAAATTAACTGTGTTTTCTTAAACTTACTCACCTGTCGGAGCCTGTTTTGCCCAAAGACCTACAGTAACAAGTTGAGCTTTCCTTGACAGATAAAACATGTTGATAGCTTGTAGAAATATAATTTTTACATATAAGAAAGAGGTAATAGTAATGGATCGCATTCAAGATAAATTGTTTTCATTTCATGCAGTCAGATTATACTGACAGACTACAACTACTCAGGCCTCATCAGCATGGATTACAAATTCATTTCAATTCAATTCTCATTCATTCTTCCTAGGAAGGCCCATCTTGATACAAAAACTTGATACGTTGTCATTCAATGGCGGTGCTTGTTGACACTGATAGGTTGAGATTAGCTCCGGTCGTGGACACACACAAGCATGCATGCAAGCACACACATACACACAGGTAAAAACACAATATCTACATCTGCCTTGGGCTAGCGAAGACATTCAGAAATGATGGAGACGTAACCATTAACAAATATGCCACATGGTTTTCGCTTCCCTCTGGCTTAGTTTATTTGTTGTTTTGTGTATTTCAATTTCAGACATGGCTTTAAGATCTTTCATTATTTGAAAATGATACCAACCCTGCAGGAAATATCTTCTAGCAATTACAAGAACATTCCCTCCATTTTCTTAGACCGGCCCTGTGATTTACAAGGCCATTTTTTACACAGTCTGTAAAGTCTTCCATTATTTAACCTACACTTGTGTTGTTTACAATATTTTAATTACATTTGTGGCAAATTTGAGTCATTCAAGGACAGCTACAGCATGTCAGGCATTAGAAGCTAAATTATTTCCCTCATTCCGTCAGTCTTTGACACTCTGCCAGGTGCTGTAGTGCCAAGGGAAGGGTTTGATTGTAGTTACCATGGTGACAACTTCATGGAAATGTCATTGTCAACGTGTCTTTATTATCAAGTGTTATATATCCTCTTATTTAGATTTTTACGGTAGGAGATGAGAATTAATTTGACAAACCACACAGGATCATAACAGTCTGTTTTGTACCATTCTGTTTTTCACATTACATCGGGGATTTTCAACAGGTGGTCCGGGGACCACCAGTGGTCCCTGAGAGGGTTCCAGGTGGTCCCCAGCTAAGCTGGTTAACCAGATATAACTCTTGAGAACGTCAAAATGAAACCAAACGGACCCTTGCGGGTCCGTTTGGTTTCATTTTCACACTCTCAAGAGATAAAATATTCATGATCTTAATTACCCCAAGTCTACATACTATAACTAGAGGATTAATGGTCATTTTGATCTGTATGTTTTGTTTTGTTTCCCAAATCCAGCCTGGAATTGTGGACAAAAGCAAAATAAATCTTTAGTTTTGGGGTCTGTGGGGCTGAAATGTCCTCAAATGGTGGTCCGTGGCTCAAATGCTGAATAAATAATGGTCCCTGGTATCAAAAAGGTTGAAAACCCATTGTTTCACATCACGTCATTGTTTTACATTACATCATTGTAATCCTAACATAACCTTGGAAGAGTGGGGGAAACTCTGGGGAAACCACTCACTGTCAGGTGAAAAGACGTCGCTTCATGTGACGTGTGTACAGTACATGGAATGAGGGATGTGCTACTCATTCCTACATACTGTAACTGCAGCCGTTACTGCAGCAGTAACGGGGGACAGGGAAGTAGGCCTACATGCACATGGAAAAGAGAGGCAATTGCCATAATAAATGGTACATTTACTATGCATGCATTGCATTTGCATATATATAGTGCCTCTATTCAAAGCACTTCACAGTGTGCCACTGCGCCCACCCGCTCACAAACACAGTCACACCCTCAAGGCGGAGGAAATTATGCAATGCATCGACCTGTTCATCGTGAGCAGTTTTAGCTCTAAACTCCTGTGCCACTGCCACCCCCCCACGACGATGACAACACTGAGAGAAAGGGAAGACAAAACTTCCTGAGAGTCACTAAATTAACAAAATGCAGATCTTCCAATCGAAGTATATAAACTCTAGGTGGTGTGCTGCGAAATCCAATAATGGATTGCATTTTTTATAGCTCATTAGACGAGAGTATGATGAGGTCCAAGGGAGAGATCTATCATACTGAAGATGTGATATGAAATGGCAGCTTCCCCATAAGAGCCTTGTTGTAGAACAAATAAATATCTGTCATGCGCTTGTCATCTCTCTCTCTCTCTGTCTCTGTCTCTTTCTCTCACTCTCGTTGGACAACATAATCAAAAACACAGCTACATGCTTTATATTTAATTCAAGAGCACTAAACAAGGGTGATTTTCACCCGAACAATTATATTTTTGTAGTTTTCATAATGTTGCTGTCTGTCTTTCAGTATCTTCATGAAGCTCGGTGACGTCATAGAAGTACTGTATTTATTTATTTATTTATTTATTTATTTATTCATTCATTTATCCATTCGCTCATCTCGCATGTTTTAGGAATGTTTGGACCAACCTAATATGCATATATGCATGTTTTTTTTTGTTTGTTTGTTTGGTTTTTTTTTTTACAAATTTTGCCCACCAAGTTTTTTTTTTTTTTTTTTTTTTTTTTGTCATCTCCGGTGTTCTCCAGACGGTATGTTGTCACACATCGTCTATAAATAGAATACGTCAAATAAAATACATTGCATGGATGCACCTGCCATATCTGTTTGGAGTGAAACTACAAAATAAAATGCTTTAAATAGCCATTGCACCTGATCTTTAATGGTGTGACAGCATAGGAATGCGAAGCAGGTTCCTGATGGAAACAAACTGTAAACATGCTTTGCATATACATCTAGGGGGAAATCAAGGGCAATGAAACCATTGACTCATAACCTCATAAGTGCCCTTTGAGCATAAATAAAGACAGATGCTGTATGTAGCGTATACAGTAATAACGTCCATCAACTGCCTCCTTCTCTCACTGAATACGTTATGACTATATGTGACATCCTTTCAAGGGTGGACGGAAAAGATGACATACATGTCATGGCAGGCCAGCATGATGATCAATATTCAGAGATGTGCTTGATGCTCTTTTGTTTATTCCGAGTGACAACCTTGTGTTGACTTCCATCCAGTGAGCTATGCTGCCCGCTTTATCAGGGCAAACAACCCCATCTACCCAGCCTGAGGGAAGCAATCCGACATGCATCATAACATGTTTGCCTCTCTAACAGGTCTATGCAGGGTCTACGATGGATTTGTTGAAAATAGAGACCATGGCTTTATAATTGTACCACTGTGCTGCATGGTGAAAACTGAAAATAGTCGATCTGCAGGCTATATTTTGGATGCCAGGTTGACATTATCCACTTTCATGTCGCTGAATTGCAGGCATGCAATGAGCCCTTCACTAAGTCCCTCCCCAATCCCTCCTTGTCCAATAGGCACGTTAGAAGAGGAAAGCTTGACCAGGAAAGCTTGACCTGCACAGTGACGAAACCCCACCCGAAAGGGTGGGGTTTTGAGAAGGGCTCATTAGGTGTTCCTCTCTTTCAATTGGTTTGGCTCTTCATTGTAACTGTTAACGCTGATCGTCCCATTGTTTTTATTTAATTAGGTGACCAAGCCTGAAGTGACTTCGTTCTGGATGGATGAACGGACTGCAATGCGTTCAACCTGGTGTAGAAAAATAATAAAACATAGTCAGTTTACATTTTTACATACTGAGTCTGTGTTAGATTTGCTCTTTGCTATTTAGTAGCACCTCCTAACAGGGCCCACATTAGTTTAGGAGAGTATGTTGTGGAAATGTGGTTACTGCTTACTAGTTATTTTGTACATTTCTACAATTGAAAAATGGCTGAAGCTACATGTTAGCTATGCTAGACTTGATACAACCTCACTCAATGCATTGCATATTCACAATGTGGGCTTGTTGATCTGCTATTTTCAACATGAGTGTTCTCACTCATACTTTTTTTTAAATACTTTTACTTAACAGTAAAAGTCTGCATCTCTACATTGCAGCATTGAGTTTTTTCCAGCCACCAATGGCAACCTTATCTGACACGGAACTGTACTATATGGAAACAAATCCAGAGCTTGTGAAATATGTTACACCATGGTCCATGGTACGCTTAGTTCTTGCATTGTCGAAAAGAGCCAATTGTTTTAGCAGAGGTCACCTCTGAGGGAATTCAGCCCCTAACTCTGCTGGTGGTATAATAACATGATTTATCTTCTGTTACCAGAACCTCGGCATGAACCTGCAAATAATTCCATAAAGTAAGGGTCGGTCAGTGTGACATAATATATGAATTTCCACCATATAGTGGAAAAAAGAATGAGAATCATTTTACACTATATTAACTTTAGGATTGTCTCCTTGCATGGTTCACAACCCCACATTTTGGAGAAACCATCTATGGTTGCAATTTTAAAACCCCTCTGAATGTTCCCTCGAATGTCTTTTACTTTTTAAGAATGTAGTTCTGAAAGAGAATGATTATCAACAATCACGTTGGAATGTGAGGTCACGGCATGGAAATCAATGACGTGCATCTGAGAGAAAATTGTGAAATCAATACTGCAATCAGCTGGATGGACGGAATGGAAATTTCTCATGTTTGGGAGCAGAGTATTTCCTTCCCCTGGTCAGCAATACCTGTGACCAATAGATCGGTCATATAGTTTTTAAAGGCACGTTATCGGACGGAGGGGCAGTAAATGTTTAATCTATTGGTAGAGGACGTCGTTATTCCAGACAAAATACAGCATATTGGGGTCAATTTGACATTATATTGCTATTGCCCAAGGGGATTGACGGGGTTAAACTCATATCAAGTGCTACAGTACATTTAAGGACAAATCAAGGACTTCAACGTGCTTCAGGCTATAGCATCCATCTGTAGCTACAGTAATAGCCCACACACACACTTTGTTCCCACATAAAGACTCAGTCAAGATGCTTGGAGTCAAGTACAGTCACAACCGTAAAGCCTCACAACTCACTCAGCGTTATTAGTAATAGTCAAAATACAAAAAAAAACAAAGAAAAGGTTAAAGCTGGAATACTGTGTTTTTTGTAGTGTTTGTGTGTTATAGGGTCGACATAAATGATCTCTTGGCTCTTTCGAAAACCTTTCTCCCCCATTATAATGCACACATGCCTAACCTGCATAATATTATGCCTGCTTTTTTTGCCCACGGCTGCCTATTGCTCTGCTCTGTCTGCTTCTATACCACTATTCCAAGTTTGTGTCAATAAACTCCCTTGAACTTTATCTGTATTTCTTGGTGTTGTGCCAATTTGCACTGCAATAATCAATTATCTTAAAAATGTATGACAATTTAATAATTCACCAGTAATAAGTTTGAAAACAGTCTGCTTATAACCACTCAAGCATATGGCATGTCTTGTTTAATGGTTTTGCAATGATCAGCTTTTCTTTAATCACTAAACATGGGTATATTTTGCCCGATGTAAACTATTTAATAAAATATATTTCTCATCACAATACATCGAACTACAGCAATACATGGCAACTTGGGGTACTCTTCTTTCATATTTCATCATGACTTTTAACACAAAAAAACCCACCAACTAAATATTTCAGTGGGGGGGGGGGGCTATAATGGGTGGGCGAAATCAAAGAAAAAAGTACTTGTTATTTTTAAAATATTACTAAAAAAAGAGGAATTAAGTTTGTAACTTCTCCTTTGGTCCAAACATTTCTAAGACCTGAGAGATTGGTCCAGTGAAACAACAACAACAACAAAACATTAGTGGTGTATCCAGGGAAACAAATCCACATTCTATGATGTCACTGAGCATCATGAAGCTAAGACCCACCCACCTCAGACTCAGCAACATTATGGAAATTGCAAAAATACAATCATCCGGTAAAAAATCACCCATGTATAGTGTTCTAAAATTAAGGTAGTACATACTGTATACCGGTAATCAATTCCAGTAAATCGATTAGTTCAATGAACTGCTGCAGCCCTAAAATGAACATTAACTTATTTCTCCCTTCAGCAACTCTGAAGCACGTGGCAGAAAGCGTGCTGCACGCTTCAGAGCGCCGGCTGAAAGGAAAGGACAGACGGACAGACGTGAACGGGTGTGTTTGGATTGGACTGAGCGGCTCCGCGCCTCACTCAGGTTGACACACCATGTCAAGCTTAATGGGGAATAAAAGCCCTGGAGGCCAGGCTGCGGGGCTTTGACTGGAGCCTGGGCGCCGCCGCCTGTCATCAGAGGGCCGAGGAGGGAGGCTGGAGGGAGTTGTGTCTGCACGGCCTGCTCGGCCCGGACCGTGTGCACCGGGGCGGCTCTGGGCCGTACGTGAGGCCAGTGGCAAATTCAAATTCCAAGGGACAGGTGTGTGCGTGGACGTAGAAGCTGGATGAGCAGCGTGTGTCGGGTTATAGCCCAGCATGCACAACAACAACTTACTCTGAGACGGGTTCGGGGTAGAAGGGTTGAAGGGTTCATCGCCAAAATGACTGTTTTTCTCCTTATGATTACTCACCCCATGGAATTCCTTTTTGTTTTTGTCTTATTCCTATACTGTTCGTTGTTCAATGAGGTGTTCAGGACGCAGACCATCAGGAAGAGCCGAGATCAAACTACTTCTTCTGTAGGTCCCAGACTCTAGCTCATGAGCCACTACAGCACAGCCCCATAGATCCCGAGAAAGAAATCTGAAAAGGAGTCTGCCTACAAAGAGTTGATACTGGATGAAAACATTTTTTTCCATTGCCTTACAAATTGCAAGAGGAGAGTGAATTTAAATATCAAAGGCCCTTTACATGAGCAGTATGAATTAATTTTAAAAGCAGCAGAAGCGGGGATAGCAGGCAAGTGGCAAACTGCAGTACACAGCAGCAAATGGTAAGCAAAGAATGAGAAATGAAAACCCCTTTTATTGTGGCAATCTATTGAAGTGTAACACCACTTAGCCCACGGGTGACAAACTCATTTTGTGGCAAGGGCCAGAGAAAGGTGAATTGATGAGGGCCGTGACCGGTTGCAGCTCACATGCGTTGACTTACAAAGTTGTCACTTGTTGTCGCTTTGTTTATTGAAATAAATGTACTTTATTTAGTAGCAACAGTTCGCTACAAGACAAGGCAATTGGGGGTAGATGAGAGTAGCCTGTATTCCACAACTCAACTATTAGTTAATGAGCCCATCAGTGACCACACCCACGGATCAGCAGTTAGACAGTACCCCTGAAGTATATGATTGGTTGAGAAGATAAGCATGGACCTAATCCGTCCAGTGGTTGGACACCACTTATCTATAGACTAAAATTGACATGTATGTCATGTGCGTTGTTAATGCTCATTTCTGTTTTACTGAGTGAAGTCCCATGCAGTTGTACTGATAAACACTCATGCATGTGACATTTAGTCATGACAGTTTAATAACTACACATTTTCATACAAAAGACGATAATTACAGTGCAAAGGAAGTACAATATAGATACATCCAACTCTCTTCAAAAACTAATCTATTCAGTAAACACTGACAGTTCAGAATCTATCGTCGTTTTCAGGTGCAAACCACCTGAAATAGCATGAACGTTCTAGGAATTAAGAAAGTAATTGTTATTTTCTCAAAGAGGCCCCAAGTATTTTGAAAATTGCGTAGTAGGTGAAAACATAAACTCTGCATCTGGTAGAGAGTTTAAGATCGTTCCCATGTGCAACGCCAACGGTGAATGACTTGGTGCTCGATATATAAACCTCGTGGCGGTCGGATCCTGTTCTCTCTCGGCAAAACACTGCTTTTGGCATCTTGTTAACAACGTCAACGAGAACGTGCTCTGTAAAGTAGCGTCACATCATGGAAACCAGAGATGCCAATGGAACACGGTGGATCCCGTCAGTGTCGCCTGTTTTCTTAACTATTATGTGCTTTTTTTTAAAATGCTCTCTGGCCCCTCATAAGCAGACCTGCCGTTGATCCAGGTGACACATCTGCATTTATCGATCCATCTGAAAGTACCTTAAATACCCTTTCAAATGGGCAGTGTTTTAAAGAGACACAATTTTTTATCTGTAGTTGATGGCAACAACTCAAGCGTATTATTCACATGGGTGCGCTCCTGTGAAAATTGTGGCGCGCGTGCTCGTTTTGTGCATACGCCTGTGACTCACCAGACCTGGATTCTGTTTAGCAGTCTTTGTACGCTTGCATTGTCACGCCCCCTCGTGAGTAGACCTGGAGAAGACCTGTCGTTGATCCAGGTAACATCGTCTGCATTCATTGAGGTGTGTCTGAAAGTATCTTAAAGGGGAAGTCCACCCATTTTCAACATTCTAATATGTCATTAGTATACCTTAGAGGTGTTGGGTGGACATGATAAAAAACGTCTCCCCATTCTGTGTTCCCAAGAAATGGAGGTCTGAAGAAAGCCACTAACATGGTGAAACATCTTGATGACATCATCAAGATGTATTTTCACCATGTTAATGGATTTCTTTAGACACTTCTTTTTTTCTGAGAGCATACAAATGGAACCAAATGAACCCGTTAGGGTTCATTTGGTTGCATTTGTACGCTCTCAGAAAAAATGTTGAAAATGGGAGGAATTCCCCTTTAAAGCTGCAAAAACTCATCTGTACAATGATAGTGTCGTTAGGGTGGGAGTACTATTCACAACATTTTTATTGGTGCTTTGTAGGCTACACTACACCATCACCATGTAAGAAGTTCACCTATACCCATACAATGTGTGGCCTTTGATTTTCTTTGTCTGTTTGATTTGCTGGGTCAGATGTCAGGCGATGTATCCGTTTTTCTGCTTGTGATGGGAAATTGTCAAATCTATTCCCACTATTTGTTGAATTACAGACACAGTACTATAGGGCAGAGCAGTCCTGCCCTTTTCATGAGGACGCGCGCGGCCCAGAAATGAATTCCACATTAGACATTTGCATAGACCTTTCCAAAATGATTTATATAAAGACTACGCCAGACAAAGCCTAATCACGTTGTGAAAAATTATGACACAATATTTTGGGTCAGTCAAATAATTTGTTAGAGTTAGATATTATATGATAATATTGTGTTTGTTGTCATGATTTGGCACTACCCGAGTTGGCTTTGTCCGTGGCATATTCGTCTTAATATAAATAATTGTTGAACGTCATGAAAGAGGCGGGAACGCTCGGCTCTATTGGTCAAGTGGTTAAGAATATATGCTCTCTTTTTCATTCATTTCTTTAACAATTTGAACTCTGTGGGCAGTTCTGTACTATACTGTGCCACAACAAGCCACGAAGGTTTAGAGGTACTCTAATCAGCATATCATTAACCCTGTTTCCAAACGTTTATGGCCCCAGCTGAATGACCAATTAATCAAGTGCAGTAATGGCACAAGTGCAGTAACTGATAACATGGAATCAAGGTCAATGTGTTCAGAAGAGTGATTCCTTTCACTGTCCTCAAAAGGACCTTGTTGAGGCATCTTGCATTAGTTTGTAACCATCACATATGAAGTGCCCATTGAGCAAAACTGTTTTTATTATGAATGCAGTGACTGTCTGTGACGTGGAATGGGGACACATACTGATGAGTCTCTCTCGAAGTTCCAGATGCATCAGGAACATAATATAATGGTGACGTTTCATTAGCTTCATTCTTCACATTACACCTATTATGGCCCAACTCCCTGTCTGAAGCTATTGAATGGGCTGTCTCACTGACAAGGAGGAAAGAGAACTATTCTCTCAGCTTGTCGCTGGGACGTGGTATTCTAGGGACTCATGCTGATTACCGGTATATGAATGCCAAACAGAATATGAGTAGAGTCTGACTGAACCGATATATCGTTTTGGCCTATTTGCCAATATTGGACATTTCTGAGGACACTCAAATAGACAATTATGCTCAATCTAGAGGTGAAAAATGAGTAGCAGAAATCGTGTAAGGCGTCCCTGGCACAACATATTTCCAAAAGCACTGCAGTATATACATATTTCAGAGACTTTAACAAACCATAGAATCTTTAAATACACCAACATACTGTAGCTTCATGTTGTGCCAGCTGTGCATGATGTGTCATTAGCTGGATTCCTCACAGCTGTGTGATGATGATTAGCCACACAGTGAAAATCCTTGGTGTTAATTCATAAAGCCCCATATGGGTAGCCAGCTTTTCATCTGCCTTTGCAATGCATATTGACAGATTAAGGCTGGACCGTCTCGATCGTGGGAGGACTTCATGGCCAAAATGGTGCAGAGCCAAACAAATTCTTCTGGAACCAGACTATAACCAGCTAGGGCCCAGTATGCAAATATGGCCCTGCAAAAGATGGACGAAACTAATATCCATGCGTGGCTATTATGGGTTTAAGTTTGCATCAGGGTAAAATGAACACTGTTTTTTTGTGCAGGTGTGCCATAGAGCAGCAGGTGCGACGCTTTAGACAGAGAACACATGACATAACATAACCGAGAAGAAACGGGGAAGATGAATCACTATGGCAACAAGCAAATCTTGCCCAGAGCTCATTAAGGGTCCTCAGCTTGCAGAGTGGTTTGGGTGGCACAGTACAGCCAGGCAGAGTCTGTTTCTTTTTTATTGCACCAGGACCCACTTTCGAATCTTTAAACTTTTTATTTATATATTTATTTGCATGTTATATTATCAAATGTTTGAATTTGAGCGTTGTAGCTACTGTAGACCACATTGGGAACCACATTGGGAACCATGTGGTGGAATGGGGAATGTAACTAAATGCATTTACTCAAGTATTGTACTGTAGGTATTTTGTATTTTACTTGAGTATTTCATTTGTCCACACTTTTTACTCAATTATTTGAAACCATCAGTTACTACTTACGTTTTGTACATGTTAATTATTAATGTATTTAAAAAAAAATATGGCAGTACAGCCAGGTGCATTTTTGAATACAGTCATTTTACTCTGAGCAGGCTACTTCTTCCACCACTGAACCAGGCAAACCTAGAGAAGAAATAAATCCAGTTTTATGAAACAGCCCATTTGAATGCAACTATATAAAAATAATGACAAAATAATGAATCACTTTTCTATCAGATACCGTATTATTACAGGTGTGTCTTGCTCAAATATTTACAAAAACTCACATTACAAAAGAACATGTATACACACGACTTAGAAATTACTTATAGCTTTTTCTAAAAACAAGTGTTCACTCAAACAACCTGACAGTGCAACAACGTCTGATGAATCATGAAGTTATATGCCAGCATTAATCACAGCAGTGCCATAAGGGATGCTGTTGTCTCATTATTGGATTGTTAAATAAAAAATACATTCACTACTGGGTTTTCACATGTATGCAAACATTGATAAATATAGCCTCAAACTAGAAAACAACCAAACGAGGCTAAAGTCAACATCTATTTCTTGTTGCATCCAATGAGTTTGGGCATCTTAAGAGGAAAAGATTTCAGAGGAAATCACATTTCTTCCATGCAAATAGCCTACTAGTTCAGTAAATACTGTACAGGCATGTAGATTGTCTATTTGACACTCAAAGCTCACTTGGTGATAAATATAGGGGAAAAGAAGAGTCATCATAGTATGAGCTTTATATTCTTTGGGGCAGTATAACCAAACATTTACTTACTGAATAGCTCCTGATCATAGAAACTCACAGGTTTTTTATTTAGTCATAATGGGGTTATGATGAAGCGTAATAGCCCCTTAGTGTTCCCTAGAGGCCATATTGCTGCTTATATACGCAATCAAGCTTTTAGATTTTCTATTTTCCTTGTGCAACATGGCACGCAAACAAGTGTGACTCAGGATTTAGTGGTGCTGGAAAGGGAATTTAGAGATAGAATTATGTGTACAAGCAATGAATTAGCACATACTGTACACTACAGTGTGTGTATTGTATATGATTAACACATAACATTGCCCCAAAACTTGAAATTAAAATAAAGTATCATGATTGAACATCTACCAAGCGAATTTAAAACACATTGCAATGAGCAGATTTAATGGCAATTCCCGTAATTAGAATTTGAATAGTGTTTATCCTTCAATTTTATTAAAGTGAAATCACAACAAACTTTCTCAGCACACGTTACATGTTGAGCAGAGACCCGGCATCGTCCCACCCTGAGCAAGCAATGTTCGTGACAGTGTCAAAGTCAAGTAGACTTACTGTACTATAGGCTCTAGGGTGGGCTGGCATCTGATCATTACATCATGAAATATTTTGTGTGTGCAAACTTGATATTTTCAACAGCTCAAATGCGTCTCCACCATCATAAGGTTCATCTTCCAATGAACATGAATTCATTCAGCAATGTTCATGGCAATCCATCCATTCAACTTTGATATAAATGGTATGCGAGTGTCAAGTGGACTTTTGGGTCTAATGGTGCGTAAGTTGCGACCATGCGGTCAGAATCTGTATGGTTCATTCCCTGGGGAACAATAAGGTCCGCAGCACATTCCCTGGCAATGCAGACGGCCGTTTAAAGATATCTTGATTGTTGGTCAGACAAACAAACAAGCAAACAAAGTGTCATTGTCCTGGCGCTGGTGGGAATAATGTTTCGTTATTGTGGACTGGATTTGCACAAATGTCATTATCTGGAATGGTGGATAACGTTCATTTGGATAACGTTCATTTGGAATAGGTAATTCAATAAACCCTCCCATTTGAAAGCAAACCATGTAAACGCATAATATTCGTACGTACAATTGGAAGTTTTCGATATTCCAATTGCATTGCCGCCAGAAAAAATGTGTGCATTTTAATTGGTTTATTATGACTCAAGTGGTTTTCTCTATTTGAGACACCAACAATAGCTCATGGACGAGTCACGTGAGAATTGTAGGGAAGGTTTCCATCATGCTGTCCACTCTGAGCCACCTGCTAAGTGTTGTTCAGACTAATCCCTGCCAGCATGTCTTTCTGCAAACCGTCCTTCAGCATATGACACACAACTCGTACTCACTCATTTGCAACACTTTTGGAACAGTGTCAGCCAATATGCAAATCTCAGGTACTTAAAACATCCCAGTCCTTACAGAGGCCTCTTAGAAGGTGAAGGTGTACACTATCGTTTAAGTACAGTGACAAACCTCCCTTCTAAATCACTTTTCTCTGGTTAATAGCTCATTCTGAAAGTATAAACTGCAACAAGATTTGTGTCAGGCAAAACATCCCTGTACATTATGGTATATAAACAGAGCTGTGCATATATTATGGTATATACACAGAGACATTGAACTTACCTAATAAGTGTACCAACACACAAATAGACCTGTGTCCCCAAAGTTGATGCGGTGAATGCTATAACTTCAATATTCTGTGGGCAAAAAAAATAGCCGAAATGCCAGCTCTCAGCAACATGCTGTGAGCTTCTCTGCTCTAAGCTATTTTCGGTGACTTAGTCTGGGATTTAGTCTGGGATGATAGTCTACAACTGGCAGACTTAGCCTACCCCTGGGCGATCCCAGCCAACTAAGTATACAGGCTAGTAAAAAAAAAAAAAAACTAAATCTATAATGTGAACATCCTAGTTGAGCAAAATAAAAAATAAAGTTCACCCTGTGCCACGCATGGAACTGCCAGCTGCCTTAATAGTGTGTGAGGTGTATAGATTTTTGGACATAAATAATATATTGGAAGCCTTTAATCCAGAATTGACTGATGGCACCACGGACCAGACACTGTACACACACACAAAACAAACATAAAATTACAAGCTGTACAGAAAAACCCAAAAACCTTTCAAAGTTGGAACATTGCAGTCCGGAGGGTTCAAAAAGGGCAGATGATCTGGCGCCACCTATAGTGTCTTATCTGTACACGTCCCTGCGACCAGCCCTCAGAAGGTGAACGCATACACCACGCCCACGACCACTATGTTGCCGATGGTGGCCGTGATGGCAATCCAAAGCCAGATAGCGTCTCGAGACATGGGCTGCGGCTCCTCCTGCTGCCCGTGGACGGCCATGGACGCGGCGTGCACGCTGGCCGACGAGTTGAACAGGGAGTGGTCGGTGCTGTAGTCGTCGTTGGGGGACGAGTCCATGAAGGCCCCCGTCATCACCGGGATCTGAGGAGATATGTGGCTTGATATCAGTGGTGTTCAAACTGGACATGTTTCTGCTCAAGGAAACCCCAATAGTAGGTCCCTAACAGAAAATGTTTGCTTTAAAATATATATTATATACCAAGATTTGCACAGATTAAAAAAAAAAACAAAAAAAAAAAAAACAGCAGATCAACCAGCTCAGCATAGCACCAAGTGACACGCTATATGAGCTTTGCTATTTTGGAATAGTGATAAAATATGGTTAGTAGTTCAAACATATGTGCATTGACATGACATGACATGTGCTTTCCCGCTTTTAATGGGTACTAAGCCTACAAGTTTACGATGCATCACGGTTTTAGCTTGAGTTTAATTGGATTTTCCAGACATGGACTTCATGGATTACATGCATGTCCTTACAGATAATATTAACATAATAGAATAACTAATCAAATATGTAACGTCTGCTGCGATTTCATTAGAAACAGAATCAGTCTCCAGAAGCTATAAATGTGTCCACACATGGAGTTTGAAGATGAATGGGCTTAAATACTGATTAGGAGAGGTTGGTGGTGTGTGATCAAATTAATATCAAACGTAAATATTGAACAAGCAAATTAAAACTATCTCGGGTGAGCAGTGAACACAAAAGCCAGCATACACAATGAAAATCACTCCAAAAGTAATTGAAAATTGAACCCCAAAAGTAATGACATTTGAAAAAGGAGTTCAATGGATTGTGACAAGATTTCTTTTCTGTTGGTAGTCTGTATGACAATGGGATTTTTGTATACTGTATATACTGTATAATACATACAATACATAAGTACTGTTACATCTCTAATTGTGTAATTGGAAGTCAAATATTATAAGATAGCTACATTTCCTAATAGAAATGCATGTATTTAATTCAGTCTGCCAGGAGGCAGAGAAACCCCACCAGCAATAACAAACAAATTACCTTATAAATCAATAGTTCCAGTCCTTGATTACGAATACGATTGCCTGATGTGAGCATGTGTTCCCACGTGTCAGTTTTACTGCACCAAAGACTATTGTTTCATAATGTCACGTTTTATTTTGTCTGGTTAAGCTTTACACAAGATATAGGCTAGTTAAATATTTGTGCGTTGTACTTGTACCTATTTCCCCACCGGAAGGAACACATTATTCCGACCAGATCCTTTCACCTCCATTGGGCACCACAGTATAGAGACCAGGATTACAGCATGTTTTTGAGAGGGCACCTACCCTATATGTCAGGGTACTGTTTTTATAGTTGGACCTACATGCAAGGAACATGAAGGAAGTCAGAATTTTGATTAATTAAGACTCCTGGAAAGCATACAGTATCTTGGCAGTCCGAAATATTTGATATTTATGTTTGGTAACCATACAATTACATATTTTTTGCATTTTAATTTGTTACAACTATGATATTTAAACATACTGGTGTACAAGCTACATGCTGTCAGCTATTTTCACTACTTGAACCAAAACACAGTGAGCTAGTAGATTGTTTTTTCTTAATTGTGTGAAAAGAGAAAATGGCCTCATCAAAGAGAGTGTTGGGAGCAGCTTCAGAATGTCACGCCTCACAAACAGCCAATAAAATCAGGGAGGGGAAGATGAACTAAATTAAGTGATATCAGTTACATTAAGTAACCAAAACACAATTGTAAAAAAAAAAAACAAAATATTATTTGAATTATTTTTCTCTTTTTCTCAGTTATGAAAATCGATTCCGATCCCATCTCACATTCATTCATTCATTCATTCATTCATTCATTCATTCATTCATTCATTCATTCATTCATTCATTCATTTTTCATCTTGTTTTTTAAAATATGATATTTGGTTTTAAGTAGGAGGCATACAGTGACTCTTTGAGCTGTTGCACTGAAGATCAGTGTGTGAATTATGTTATAACCAAACCTCAGTGTACTTCATCACCCATTAATAAATTGCTCCAAGTGAGAAACATTAGAATGAATGAACTAATGCAGATATCAAGGTCTTTCATTAACCAGTAAATTAACCCAAACACTCTCAGTCGGTACAGAAATGATAGAGAATAAGCTAGTATGGCTTTGAGGCATAATCATTGTTTTTGTTACAATTCAAATTAAATTTAGATTCTATTGGATCTACAAGCCCACATTGTGTCACATAGTTATGCATTGTGAGTTTAAAAATCTGCTATTTTCACGATTCACTTTTTTAATCCATTTTGCATGCCAACTTGCTATGGCAAGTTGGGGGGCCTTAACTTGTAAGAACACAGCCAATTATATCACAGTGTGCCATGTACACAGACATGTGCCATGCAGGATGGATCAGATGTTTTCTCTTTGATATAAGGAATAATTCATTACTAACATCTATTTCTGTTTGAAAAGTCTTTACGACAAACTGCTTGGATGTTCATTGCATAATACAGTACACACATCTGTCGTTTACCATGGATAGAGACTTTCATTTTACCATACATGTAGGACAAATCTCTTCTGGGGGTCCTTGGCACTAAATCTTTTCAAATTGGGTTCCCTGGCACTGGTCTTTACCAGCTGAGGTTACCCAGCTGGCACTAAATCTTCCACAGCTACTGTATGCAGATAGTATTCATTTGGAGGTCATTTGCATAGTGTTTCAGAACCACTGGGTTAAAGTATACTGTTGTGAGAATACTGCATGTGGCAACAGCCCTCTGAAGCAAAGGGGAAACAAGCATTCCCTTCGAGAGAGAGACGGGGACGTGTATTCATGCTCAATCGCTCGTGCCACAGCTTCACTCCGACCGGCCTTTAAAAGCGCTGTGTTTCTGTCCTGTGTAATAGAGGTGTCTGTCATGGCCAATAACAGCTTTCTGAAATGGCCTTTCTAGGCAGAACAAATGGATCTCACATATTGGCTCCCCCACTGGGCCAAGCCCGGCAAAGTCACAGCTGAGCCGATAATAAAATGGCAACAACAATATCGCAAGGCCGACGGGTGGGGACGATGTGTGGGTTATGGGTATAGAATTGTGGAGGATCGACACAAATCTGGATGGACGGCCTGGATTTATGAACTCCGCTGATTTTCTGTCCTTTTCTTTCCCTTCAACCAACAACTCTCCACTTCATCACTGTCAGCGGACTTATGCAAATGTAGGTGGCAAATAGCGTGTTAGGGGACGTCGGTGGCTGCCTGATACATTAGTTTATTGGACAGAGACATGATCCTATAAATTACAAAAGTTATCCCTGGCCAAATTCCTGTTAATGCGTGATGCTTCACAACTTCCCACCATATGTGCAGTCGTCTGACAACAGATTATGTATGTTTTATGCATTAGATAGACTTCTGAATTGGAATACACTAATTAGGTCTCCTTATTGAAACATCAATCAAAAAGCAATAGCACATACAAAACGATTGCTCCGAGTGTCCCCGAAGTTCTCAGAACAGCCCCTGGGAATCCTTACCCCAAGAAAACAATGACTTTGCACAATATATTTCTGTGAAATTCCAATTTGACCTGCATCATACCGAGTGTGACCCTCTCCATGCCTCAGTTGTCTCCCAGCTTAGCAATCGTTATCTAAAGCAGCTTTTCTTTATCTTAAGCAGGTATAGATTTCACAAGTTGAATAAAGCAACTGTTTTTGGTCGGATGGTCTGTCGATTGCACAAAAAGATGTGTCGGCCAGGCAGTTTGTATGCGCATGACACGCATGCGTGCAAGCTTGCACTGTACGCATGCACACACATACACTGTCATACACATGCATGCACACAGTATCTACCCCTGGGGTTAAAAATCCATCTTCAACTGCCTTTTATGCAGACTCGTATGGCCACTGTAGGACCAGGTACTATCCTGATATGTTCTCTCTTTTCCCCTCTGTTCCCACTCTGTCCCCTGTCTACATATCAGTGTCTTATGGCCCTCGCAGATGCACATGGGGAGTTGGGGACCAAGAGCACTTTACAGAGCAGCTGTCACAATGGGTGAGCGTCTCTGTGTTGCTGTCGGCTGTTGCATCCTGTAAGCCTGCAGTTGCATGCCAGTCATAGGCATGTTTAAGAGCTCACAGTGTACTAAATGATCTTGTGTCCCATAGCCTGCGGTTTCCAGCACAAGGGGGAAATAATTCACCGTATTCCATAGATGTCTGTCAGAAAAGAAAGAGTTCAGAGCTGATGTTAGTTCACTGAGACTGAAATGAGCATTCACATGTTCTTTTTTTAGTCCTAAAAAACACATTTAGCGGTAACGTGGTTAGGAAACCATATCCTGTATTGTGTAATGTAGATTCTACATTACACAATACCACTCTGTAACATCTAATCGTTGTAGAGAGTAAGTCTGATTTATACCTGCTGAAAATACACAACAAGCTTGCGAATATGCTGACATGCGACACAGACCATATAAATTAGGCAAATCTCTTGTGTTCATTGGCAGCTTGGCTTTTTGTCTGTTTTCTCTGTTTTAGTGTGAAGTAATTAACAACACTATAACAAGTATCATGTGAAAGAGCAACATGCTGCTTATGTGTACAGGTTGTATTCTCTGGCATGCTTTCTCCAGGGGCAACGCCACATTTAAAGCTGCTGGGGTTGTTTTCCTCCTGCATGCTATTTGAACTTAATGACTCACATCACATCTCATGCAGCTGCTGACTATTTCAAAGTTACCTGGACTACCCAAACTCTGACCGATCGCTAAACGTTTATTCACAGCAGCATGGCTAACAGGAAGGGACAATATTTCCCACTCGTGTTCTCCCTAACTAAAACACACACCATGATGGATGTACTATGGAATAAACACCGGGCGGACATTAGGCCTATCCTCTTGGTTCATGAATTGTGGCATTTTGCACAAAACAGGCCTCTCCCGCAAACTTTAAACCTTTGATCACCTACGTTGTACAACGTGAGACAATGTTTACAAATTTGCATGTGGTCAAAGAGCCGGAGTACTAGCAAAAATGGGTTGCTGGGCCATTTAGGCCTGGCGATAATGTATAATATCTGTAAGATGCAAGCCGTTTTTTTAGTAGGCTAGCACCTGTACTAAAGAACTAGGACCATATGAAAACTGTTCTATAGCCGTGCACACCCCAATATAGGATGATTTCACATGAACTGGAAACCTTAACAGTCACATTTGTCACCATGTACAGTTGTGCACTCCACGTCCTGTATGTGCCACACGTTCCACTAGTCCCACCACATCACAACATACAGTAATAGGGCAATGGCTGTGTTTGATTCCGCTACAATGCAAAAGCAAAAGCACTGAATACAGCTGAATTAACTCGGGTGCGTTATAACCAAGGCCAATGTGGATCATGACCAGCAGGGACCAGCAGGCAGTTGTATTTGGGAACAGTTTGAATCAAATGGACTCAGTGTAAAACTGCCCGGTTTTCAATATTGTGGATCTTTGTTTTTCATGTTAAGCTTGTTCCTCTGTTTTCTGTTTTGTTTCCAAGCCCCGGGGTTTCTCAAACCCAATGTCTCCAAGCTGCACTTCTCCTTCAAACCTCGCCACAGATTTCCAAATCTCTCTCTTCAAGGTTTCCCCTCACACTTTTGACTCTTGGAACAGACCTCGATACACCTAACCTTTTGACTGAAGGCAGGACAGCCAACACATCTCCAATCCGTCTTAAGGCTCTTTGAGCATTCTTACTGGGTGTGCGGTCCAGGAAAGTCAACATTACAAGAAATCTCTGAGAAGAGAATACCAGCACTCACGGACATATCCATGTTTAAGACACTTTTTTATTAATTTAAGAAAGCATAGTATGCGGCAGAGCAGGCAGCACAACAAACATGTTTTGGTGGATTGCCTTCATCAGCATTATATAACGCCTTATTCAGACCTTTTGTCTGAATGAATTTCCTGTTATGCCCCTGCTCCTGGCTCAGTGTCTTTGCCTATGGGGTCCCTGACACATTTGTCTGTATATCGATGTGAGTGTAACACACGAAAAGCTGTGTTTGAAGGAAAATGTGGAAGGCCTGTGATATGAAGCATTTCTGTAAATTTGTTGCAATACTACGTAGTAATGCGCAGCATACAGCATTACGGTGTATGGAAATAACTTGCTGATAGGATGCACCTCATTGGAAATAAACAGACAATAAACAGAGAAGTAATAAACAGAGAATAATACAATTTGAGGTTTTATCCAATGATCCGTTGTAATTTCACTCCTTTACCCTGTGTCCTGTTTGAGTTCTTTCCCCTGGTTTGATTTCAAGGAGTCTGGAGATCTTTAACTTTTTTTTCAAACCATAATTATCACTTTCTTACAATAGCACACTACCTTTAATCACAGTCTCTGTATAACAGCTAGCTTGCTCATCATCTCCACAGTACTTGCAGAAGCAGGCAGTTTTTTCCTCTGAAGAATCAAAATGATTCTCATTATGCTTATGTGTGAACCTGCCGTTTTTTTGTCTCTGCTTCCTTTTATTTGCAGTGCAATTAAACTTTTGTCTGTGCTTAGTTGTTATGCCTGTATGCCCACTATCCATTGTTCCTGCGGTTATGACGCTCCATAATGTTTACACCAGCATGCAGGTGTTACAACCGTTTGGATTGCTACTGCAAGTTGGTGCACTGTAGCATTTAGCTGATGGGCTCCATTTGATGCCAATTCCATATAGACCTTTTTTCCACGGCAGTCATATTGACATCAATGGTTACGCAATGATACTAATCATTAAGGCTCTGTGCCATTAACTGTGGCAGAGTCTTTCCTGTGTGCCAAACATTACTGAAGCTGCCATGTCCTGGTGGTCAAAGGTGTTCTACTGCCTGGCTCTGATGGCTCCAGTGAATGGTGTAGGACTTTCAACAGGTTTTCAACAGGTGCTCCGTGGACCACCAGTGGTCCCTGAGAAGACTCCAGGTGGTCCCCAGCTAAATGATGGACAGTTGGTAACCAAATGGACCCTTATATGGATCTGTAACTCCTGGGATCGTAAAATGAAACAAAAAATATTTAGATAATTAAATTAGATTTAAAGAAGAATAATCATTTTGACCAGCGTTTTGCCAGTAATCTCCCCTAAATTGTGGGCAAAGTTGTGGGTTCAAGAGATTAAACTCAACATCAAATGGTGGTCCGTTGCTAAAATGCAAAATGCGTTGCTAAAATGCAAAATAAATAGTGGGCACTGGTAAGAAAAATGGTTGAAAACCACTGGTCGAGGAAGTTAAAGGCCCTTGGGCCTATTACACTCATTATGTAGGTACTACATAATGAGTGTAATGGAAAATGGAAACGCTATTTCATCCCTGTATATGTCCTGACATACACTGGAGTGACAAATAAAAAACCTTGAACCTTGAACCTTGAACTATCTTCTCATTGTCTATTCCATTAGGCATGAGGAAGTAGTCAATGAGCTCAGTATAAGAGCTCCATCGCTCTATGGTCTCATCATAGGCCCGATTGAGGCACTACTATCCTGGCCCAGCACAGTCTCTCCTTATCAATACATGTAATACATGGCATGCCAGGCCAGCGTGGCACGTTTAATAGCTTCCCAAGGACTCATTTTAAAAATTATTATTGGATTTCCATCCTGGCAATCTATAAGGATGGCCATTTCATAGGTCACAAGATGAGAGGTCTTAACAAGCCCATGTTTCAGTGCGAACATCACTTTCGAGATCTATGTCCATGCATTTTCCCGTCTAAATGACTGCAATTATTCTGTAATTTGGAGGGAAAAAGTCTCTGAATGCCCTTCGGATGATCCCAAATGCAGCAGCCAAAAATGTCCTATAATAATAATCATCCTTGCATCGTGTCCAATATCTGCATGTGAGAATTGATTTAAGTGTTTTATTGGTTTCTTTTACAACATAATGAGTCTGGCCTCTAGCTACATATTTGACCTTTTTCTGTCTCTGTATATTCCCTTTCACTGTCCACAGTATGGGTGCAATACTTTCAGTTCAAATATATATATATTTTGGTGGGGGGGGGGGGGGGGGGAAAGTGATGTCAGTTTCAGAATATAACATTCATTTAGTTCATTATTGAACCATAACAGGGTAGTATATGGAACCAAATTGTACATTCTGACTTACAAATGGAGCAGTGAGCACACTCAAGGACGAACCCGAGTTGTAATGCCAGTTGGTTGGTCCAGCGCCCTGGCAGTATATGTAGCAATAGCATGCATGTCTAATGGTGTGGGAGAAAACTGGAGTGCCTGGAGCGGAAAACGGCAAACACAGGGAGAATATGCAATCACAGAAACAACGCAGGACTGAGCCTGTTTTCAGGCTATTTTATTTGATGTTACCTACTCTCTCATCACAATGTTTTTTGGGAAAATGAAGCAACTTTATGAAGACGAAAAATCAGCTACTATAGCAACTATTTCCAAATGAAATACTTCCAGCCAACTCTATAGCCTTACAGTACACCACTTTATTCTGTATCACAATCCCCATAGAGAGTGTGTGAACTCTGTACCAATTATAAGACTATCACTGAGCCTGTCTGCCTCTGAAATAATGCAAACAATGTTTCTCTTTGAACTGACTCTTATCGTTTGTGTTTTGCAGCCAGGAAGTGTGAATGTCCAAAACGGTTTCTGTTCAAGAAATCTAAAAAGAAATACGTTGTACTTGAGTTCAGTGGATCCAATGTACTGTAGTGTAGTTATTAGCTACACTACATTATTCTTGTTAATACTTTTCATTGTATTTATAAAACCCAGACATACAGTATATACACACTCTCTTACTAGCATTCATATTTTGGGCATATAACTAAATAGTATACACTACAGTAATTAGTCAATCCACAATCGTACCGATGTGATCTAAGCCACTAATGAACTGAGTGGGTTTACACAGGACAAAGAAAAGTAGCCAGAATAAATATGCTTGGATCAAGGTTGGGGAGTTGTGTAAATATTTTATTTAGGTTTTCCTCATCTAGTCCATTTGCCAGAATGTGAAGTGTTGGCCGGCATGTTGACTACACCATATTAAAAATGTTGAGTATCGGTCCGCAGCATGTAGCAACATTTTTCCCTTTTATAATGGTTAATGGTATTGTTCATATACAGTATACCATTATGCCAATTATGAAAAATTGCTCAAAATATACAAGTTGCATCCGGCAGTTTCTACATGTTGGGTACCCCTACTCAACATTTCAAACATAAACCCTTAGTGTACTTCAACATTCCAGGTACACAATGGGGGCTCTATGGGCTGGCAAGTGACTAATCTGTCAAAGAATACTCAAAATACTCTAGTGTTATTTTACAAAGCATGGAATGATTTATAGGGCAGTGGTTTTCAACTTATTTTTCTCCATATTAAGGTCCTTTATTTATTCTACAATTGATCCACAGTCCACCATTTCATGATATTTAGCCTCCATTTGTGTAGTACTTTCTCAAAATGTGTAAATTGTGTAAACCTCTCATAGTAAGCCAGATGTTTAACAATGACGTAACTCTCAAGAGTGTAAAATGGAACCAAACGCACCCATAAGGTTTCATTTTACACTCTATGGTTAAAGATCTAATAAGGGTCCGTTTGGTTATCAACTCTTCATCATATTCCCAGAAAAACGAAAGTTGAAAACAAATGGACCCTTATGTTGGGACCACCTTGAATTCCACGGACCACTGGTTGAAAATCGCTGTTTATGGCAAAAAACGGTTCTGATCTTGTGATCACGAAGCTGCGGCTGCCTCTCAGAGCCTCGGATCATCTGGGACTAGGTCTACAAGCAAAGAACCAGCGTTCACTTTTAATGCACCACATATCTTGAATAAAAAATGGAGCTCTGCCACAACTCTCAGTACTTTTAATTCAAAGCCTGGCTTTTTGCAGCTTTCTTTTATTGAGGCTGCATTTTTATCCCCTAACCATTTCTTGCACACTGCAATTTTCTGCTCTCATTTCACAAACATCCTTTAGTGTAAAGGATGCTACTACATGCCGAAATGTTCGTGCAAAAACAGCCAGGGGAGAAGAAGTTGGAGTGAAGTAGACAGAACCAGGTGTGAAGTCTAATCTATGCTCACACGAAGGAAGAGGAATCAATATGGCTGGACCTGGAGTGAAGAGGAGATATGAAGGTAGTAAACAAGACAGAATGTGATTGGATGATTATCCACAGCCATGGATACAGATAGCACGCATCGCCGACATGAGTTAACACTACTGCAATAACTATTAACACCCCTGCTGTACTTGCTATCACCACTTCCACTGCCACTACGGAGAGAGTGGAAAGCAATAAAAACAAAATAATGGATACTGAATCACTTACTCCGTTTAAACAGAAGACTACAACTTTGATAACCACTAAAAACAGCCCCCACACAGCTACCACTGAGAACAACAGTAGAACAATTAATGAAGATGTATTGATATTAACTTAAAGTCACTACACTCGACTCTCTCCGCTCTCTGTCGTAGCTGAGCAACTTGGCAGAATGTGAATCATAATAACAGCAAAAAGCGCAGGGTGAGGTCGATCCTGTTCGCTGTGACTCCTGCTGCTGTAGGGGTGTGTTTCATGCCACTTTGAACCTCATCACAGGGAACTCTTTCATGTGAATGCACCCTCACTCTCAGCCAAACCCTCAGTCCTGCAGGAGCACAAAACCATAGAGGTAAAAGAATAAGAAAGACTGCAGCATACTCCAAACAAAGTCAAACTTTTTTTGGCAGGTCAATCGATCAGAACGAAATGACTTCATTGCAGACCTAACGAACCAATGCAATGACTTGCCGAAGTTCATTTAGCTAGTTCTTGCATCTCTGAGATTTTTTCACAGAGAAACTAATGTGAGAAAAAATGTGAACGCTCAGACACTCAACATCTCGTTATTTGCTCTCTCCAAATCATGAAGGTCATGAAGAAAACTTATGTGAGTATTTATCTGAGCGGCAAACACCTCTATAACCCTTCCCTGACGTGGATGTCTAAACAAACATCAGGGATCCATCACAAAAATCACTGACCATTTCAGCACTTTAGTAAGCGGGTCAAACCTTCTGAACTTCTGAAGCAGGGACGAAAATGTATAAGAAAGTTATGAAAGTTCAGTTTCGGGTAAGGTGCCAGCTTAAAATACATTCAGTGCCACTAGGATGGGTTCCTTAATGTGAAATACTGTAAGTACAAGATAATTCAATGTCAACAGCCTTCTCATATACACAAGGGGTAATTCTTTTAACAATCAGGACAAAGCACAAAGGCTTGGTATAGCCCAAAGGTTAACAGACCATATTGCTGCAGGGAGACAAAGGTTTGATCCCTGTCAAAGCCAAAGCGTCAGCAGCATCCGTGTTGGTTGTAAATACACGCAAGTGTTATGTACAGTATACATTCAGAATGTTCTCTTCCCTTCTTGAGAATGAGCTTAATTTCCTGCTTGAGAAAGCAACCTGCAGTGTGGTGTGCAAGGCCCATAACATAAGCACCCGCATAATAGGTACAAACAGAATGCAAACACAACAGTATTTTGTGGAAATCCTAGTTTTGGAAACATGACTAGGGGCTATATTGCCTTGACAATGTTGTTTGACTAGTGCAGACACACATTTCTTACACAGTTTTGAAACACTGAACCTCAAAGTGTTATTTGAGGAAAACAGACTGACATGCAATTTGATGGAACATTCACCTTTCATTTGTCCTCAAGTGGACATGCTACAGATTTAGAGCAGCACAGGCACTATATAACACAGAATGGCATCCTTCCACTGCAGATTGATTGTTACACTGCATGGGCCTGATAACACCTTGTCTCTTTTGTGCAATAAGTAGTATTACTATGCGTTTGAGTCTACTGTTTTTCAGGGCCGTTGCTAGCCATTTGGGTGCCCTAAGCACAAATGCTTTCTGGTGCCCCCCCCCCCCACTCCCCCCCCCCCCCCCCACCCACCCCCCACTCCCCACTCCCAACAAAAAAGACAAAAATGTTGTATTTCTCACAGGGCCACCGTTTCACATAAGCAGTGATGGGCCATTAGCCATCCTGTTGTTTTCAGAACGATCCAACACCTCCAGTCTCCAGAACCAGTTAAACAGGTTTTGACTCATTTGATAACAAAAGGCTGAATTAATGAAGTCTAACACCTTGGAACAACCTTCCTAATGCCATTGTAATGTATAGTTCCCCGAATCCCCCACCACTACTCATTGTTTCTCAGTTGCAAGGGCGATTTTTTTCATGGGTTGACACCAACACTTGCCTGCTTGCCCAGGGAAAGTAAAAAAAAAAATGGTCGGGCAAGTGAAGACTGCTACCTGGTTGCCCGATCGGGCAAGTGTGCAACTTAGTGCACTATAACACAACACAAGATAAATTTGTCTTGAAGGCAGTCATTGCACTCTGCCTCTGTGTCTTTCCCTGCTTTCTAGCTATAGGCCTACACAATTCCAGGCTGGGTTTGGGAAACAAAACAGGCAAATTAACATACAGATCAAAATGACCTAATCTTCATTCTCTAGTTGTGTAGACCTGGGCTAATTAAGATGATGAATTTTAACTCTTGAGAGTGTAAAATGAAACCAAATGGACCCGCAAGGGTCCATTTGGTTTCATTTTTACGTTCCGATGGCAAGTGCCTCCGAGACCTTAGTGTCAACCCCTGTTTTTCCTTCCCTGAATTCCTGGCCCAAGCTATAGCCTGGACCAGCAAATTAACCACAGCCCCTGTGAAATCCTACTGAAATTTTCATGTAGGCTGCACCCTTGCAGCCTACACAGAGAGGTGGGGGCGTGTGTAGGGTGAGGTGGTGGTGGGGGGCATCCCTGACCAGTTATACTTAGGGCCTCCAAAACCTAGTAGTGGCGCTGCGGCCCTGAATAAGCCCGCAGCCTGGCTGAGTATTTTAGTTCGTATTTTCAAACAATTACAGTTCGGTCAATTCTCGATCATTTCTTACCATTCAACATGTTATGTTGAAAAAACATGTTCCATGTTTTTTGCTGTATGTGGCGAGCATTTATCCCAAGTCTGCAAAACGTTATTAAACTAAACATTAGTAAATTGCAAAAAAAAAGTCGGGAAATTCGCGCAAAACAGACATCTTTTTGACCATTCATATCTCCTTCAATTCTGGACCATTTTGTACATTTCAAAATGCAGCGTGACGGGCAAAAATCATTCTCTCAGATGCTGTATAGGATATGCAGGTAGGTCTTCTCTCCGAAGCGGAATCAAGACAAATGTAACCGTCGGGATTTCAGTGGAAACGTGAAAGCAGCAGCATTGTCACAAGTTAATTAATGTATTTAATTATATCATATGCCTTACCTAAACACAAGCAAGTGACCGACAGCAGGCAGCTGTCTAGAGCTGTAGGACAATCCATAAATAAGGAGATGAATTGAACTGGCGGTTCTGTGGACATCTCCAATGCTGCGCAGTGCGCACAGTCTGTGCCCGCACGTGGCTTTGAAATCCCCTTATCTATTTCCCAAATCTATTTGACTTTGACTGAAGGGACTGCGTGACAAACAGGGGGGCACCATGTCTCTGGAGAGGGGCACAAAGCAGATTCAACAGTTTTCTCGGGAAAATGCATATTTATAGATTTTTATTTTTATTTTTAATTGTGCCCTGCCGGTCACGTGGGGCCCAACGCACTGCGCGTTATGCGCGTTGCCCTCCCTACGGCCCTGCTGTTTTTGCCATATTGATATGCAAACAACCAACTTTCAAAGGTTCTGTTCTAATGTACTGTATATTTGGAGAGCCTCACTTAAAAGAGAGACTTGGTAAGAGATGCATTCAAGAATAATACTTAAATGAATGCATTTATGCTGACTCTGTTAAAACATATCTGTTGATTCTTGATTCTTGATATGCAGTGTATAATAATGAATAGTTAATAACCCAAAGACCACAGATGGAACTTGACCCTTTTCCTGTTTGCATAAATCATAAACCTGCATCTCAATGAATGCAAAAATATAATGCACAGCAGTGAAGTGTATTATTTTAAGTCCTGGTTGGCATAATGCAGTTCACAAAGTCCATTATTGGAGTAAGCGTATTTATAATAATTTGTGCTTGATCTTGTTGAATAGCCTTATCACTTTAGCCACATAAAAAAACGCACCAGCGCAAAGTAAGTGGTGCAACAGTGGTGGTGAGAAGATGCTATTCCATGCTCAGACACAGAGACACAGGGACACAGGGAAGCAGGCACAAAGCTGTTTAAGGACATGGCTGCACCACAAAAAAGAAGGTTTACAGATTACCGTAAACTACTACTTTAAAAAGATAAAGAGAGTAGAATCTGCCCTGTTAATTCAACTCTAATATCTATGTACTTCCCTGAAGTGCCCTAGGGCTCTACTAGCCCCACGATTCTTGTCCCCTCCTCAACAAATATCTTTGCCAAAAAATACACAATCTTGTGAACTTAGTCCTTGTTAAAATGAGCACAGGACCTCTCAGTGTATACTCTGTCTCCCTTTCACCATCTCCCTCTCCGGTTTCAGCACTGCGTATATGTTCTGGTAGCACAAAGACCCTGTTCTAATCTATTCAGTAGAGCCGTCGGACTGCTGCTCGGGAGAGATATTTCACACAGAGCTGGAGGCATCCGGGGCGACGGGGAATGATCTCTGCACTCCTCATGTCTGCCCCAAGCCTCTGTCTCGTCCCGCGAGCGACCGATCAGACAAATGACCTTTGACGAGGCCCGGCTGTGCTCTGCGGGTCAAGCACCCGATGTACCAGCCTGGCCAGTGGGTAAGACCAACTCACTTGCTCTCTACACTGTACAAACGAATAGGGTTCCAAAATAGACTTGACGTGTATATTTAATTTATACAGGCCGGTGTTGAAAATACACTTCTGCACCGCTTGTAGATTTGCTAACTTTGGTTAAAAGGCACCGCTGCCATTAGAACTCATGTGCACTTTGTAAAAAGTGTAGTTGAAGGCTGAGGTGAAAGGCAAGCGGGGGGTACTACTTAAAAGTTTTGCCTCGTTCATCCCACATTGAAATAACAAAAAAGAGGCAAAGCAAAGCAAAGCTAAACAAAACTATACTAATAATGGAAGCTCTTTCCCAAGCAACTGGGTATATGAATACATTATGGGTTGCCATGCACATTTCCACTATACAGTACATTACTATAGAGTATAGACAACTAAGTGCCGTACAAAGTACTACAGTACCGTATCACATTCCCACTATTTCCTTCACACGCTGCTAGGATGAACGTGTTGAAGGTACGTCAAAGTCTCTAGTTTAATACAATCAGATAGGATTTTTCTGATTGAATGAATGAACGGGCTGTCAGTGGTGAATTGCAATTAGGTACCACATTGCCAACTGGAGAGAACAGCTCAAGACAGACATGCCTGGACATTGCTTGTGGACGGTCTAAGCAGCAGAAGTGCAACGGTATGCATATATCGATACCAGTGGTTCCTAAACTTTTAAAAGATTAAGAACCTCCAAAGTGATGCATTTAATGGGAGTTTTTTGTGACAAGGCCCCCCCAGAAGGGAAGATTTAAAAAAGTATACATTTCAGACTAGGCTGGTTTAAAGTGAATTTCCTGCTAGCTGTGGACTGTTGGGATATGAGCTGGGTTCATTTAGCATGCAAGGCATTTCATCAGTTACAATTGTGAGGAATTCAATTGATATCCAAACCAAATTTGTGGCAAATCTGCATCCTGAAAACATTAACTCAGCCATGCCTGTTCATGTGTTATTGTAATATACTGCCAACTGTGTTCTTCAAAGAGAACTTAGAGTCAGGAATTCTGTATTTTGCTCATGATGATGAGTGGCGCCTTAGAAGTTGCTTTTATTTCCCAAGAAAGTGTTTCGTTAGATGTGCCCTGTTCCGCTGTAGCCCTGCCATATCTCTATCTGTCCAAGTATAGCTCCCCACTCTCGGGAGAAAACTCAGTGACAGGTCTGGTATTCCAGCCAAAAAATGCTTAGGCCTAAGCCCTATAGGCCAATACTTCGTTTACCAGCGATCTAGCCGAACCCTGCTCCTTTTTCCTACAACAATTCTCAAGCAGAGCTCTTACATGTGCTTGTAAAAGCACATCGAAGAGACTCTCAAAATTATGCATTATCCTCCATTATTTCATTCCAACCGATCGCAATTAGCGTCCTCACCACGTCTTCAATGTTTGTGTTTACACAATGTTTGTGTTTAGCATAAACACTCACAGCTGGCCATTCATAATGGCATTCAAAGTTTGTGTTAACACAGTGTATGTACTGTATGTGCACAACCTCTCAAAGCTGGACATAGGAGGATCTGCTCGCACCCCTCAAAAAAAAAAAATCCATTATCCCTTCAACCCAGAATTAGAGTCCTACAAGCCCAGCGGGACCCAGCGGGACCCGGCGGGACCCAGCCCGGCCCTGTCCTTGCCCAACGTGCCATTATATTAATTTTCCGACATGAATTTACTTAGAATGGACTTGCTTAGCGTAGCGGCGTGCTGCCTTCTGCTCCATAGTCTCTCTCTCGTCATCTCTCTCCATAGACTGACCTAGAAATCATGGGCCCCTGGGCCACCGCAAGGCAAAGGGCCCCGCTACACTGGAGCATTTTAGTTCCCGGCGCAGCGTACCGGCATTTCAGCAGGATTTACAGCATAGGATTGCTTGAAAATAATAATAAAAATAATAATATATATGGAGCGCAGCTGTGTACGCAAATAGACACCGTTCTATGCACCGACAGAATTGAATCAGTTCCCAACAAAACAAAATAAATAAAAGGTGGATTTATGCAGTCAAGATAAATAAGGGTATAAGTGTTCTTGACTAATTCTTACTGTGAGTTTGTTTTTTTCATTCAGTGTGTGTCTGTGATGCGAGCCAATATACAATTTCACAGCGCATTGTGAGCTTGTATATCGGCTTGCATCACATCGCAGCGCCACTGTTGATTCACAGTGCACTGCAGCAGCAGTTATACAATAAGTACTTTTTAGTGTAATAACTTTTTGTCCATATAATGAGAGTTTGTAAGAGCACCAGTCAGATGACTGACTGTGTCAGTGGTTGCTGCTGCTGCCTCTGTCTACGAATAAAGTCCTGCAGCACGCATGCTATAAATAATAATTGTCGGGGTGGTGGGCCGGGGCCCCTATTTAAGGCCTACGCAGGAATCTACCCAAAATACATGTGAAAGTCAAGTGGTTAACATCATCCAGCCCAGACTTTTAAGTTTGCTACTGTACTTTTGAGGAATGTTTGCCCTAACAGCAAAGCCAACATTTCTATTCCCTGTGAAATTACAAAATCTGCCTGCTAGAATTAAAATAGCTCTGGTCTGGTGATGCCAGACTAGAAGCCACAACCAAATCTAATTCTCCTACCAAAGTAGCTGAGAGTCATGACACTGTATCCACTGGGTGAATAGAAATGATCATTGATCATGAAGAGAGATTTTCCACAGAGACTTGATGATTCATGAGGTGACAGTTACACTACAAGGGAGAATATTGAACAAAGACAAACTTCTCCCCTCGTTAATTAGCTAGACTTTCAGATGTATTAGATTAATGGTTTAAAATGCATCATGAATACATTGGAAATTAACATAAAACTCACATCATCGAGGGGATGAGCCACGGTTGAAATGTTCAGTGTGAATTTATGCATATTGACAATATTGAATGATGATGCTGCTTTTATACATCTACACGTATACTACGTATCTAAGTATTTTGAAACCAATTATTTATATTTAAATTCAATCTCAGTGAATACTGGAACAGGCTATAATTATTCTGCATGTTAATGAGCAAGGTAGATTTAAATATAAACGTGATTTAAAGACATTATACAAGAAGGATATTGCACACGTTATAAATCACTTTGCTCTAACACAGTTTGCATTTCATGCATATTGAAGAAATTATGAATTATGAACCCACTAATTTAGAGAACCTTAAACTACACAACCTCTGTAAGCTGTGGGTGTGGCTTCAGTTCAGGTGGATCTCCACCCATCACCACCCACCAGGCAAACCAGGCATACTTTTAATGAACTGGCTGGGTGGAATCATAAAAATGATAGTTTAACAAACACTGTACACTTTTTGGGGAAAAATCTTACTTTTCATATAACATTAATACCTGATGACCATGTTTTAGGGTAGAAAAAAATCATGGCACTCTATCTTTAAAGTGGCAAATGTGTATGCTTTGAATGAATGCAAAACTCAATTCATTCCATTCATTCATTTTAAGTAATGCCTGGCTGGTTTTCAAAGAAACTGCCCACACAGTCACCACTGAAAGACTGAAAGGGACGGTAAAGGGATCATATTGACAATGTGTTTGAGAACAGACTGAGGAGACCATTTTGAGAACCTTTTAGTATAACAGGCGTTTACCCTTCACTACTTCACTACGCTAATATATGCCATAAATTGGAATCAGCTCACGGAAGTACAGCAGTCTTCCATCACCCAGGTGGATGCGTGCACATGTTTCTGAGGGACGATAGCCAGCTTTTGGTGTGTGTGTGTGTGTGTGTGTGTGTGTGTGTGTGTGTGTGTGTGTGTGTGGGTGTGTGTGTGTATTAAATGCCATCAATGCGACAATGTTGAGTGTGTGTGAAAACACAAACATTGCACAACACAGGCAACAGATTCGCATTGGCCGGAATGAGATCATGTATGCTGATGTATGTTGATAAGAGTGCCTCTCACTTAACGCAGGTGTGATTTTTCTGTTATTACTGCCTGCTTATGGCTTGCAAAAGCCTCCATGGACTTCCAGTATAAAAGTAATGTTAGAGGTGGTTATTCAGGGAGAGGAGTAAGATCTACGGTTGGGCCTGGATGAGCCTATAAACAGATTGAACCTGATTGACAGCTTTCCTATAGGAGCTAGCATCGTCCTGAGCTACTCTAAAAGCGGCCCAAAGGCACAGATCGTCATGTTCCCCAAAAATATGGTCTTGGTGATTTTTTGTCTGTTCTGCTCCCAGAAAGCAGCCAAATAGAGAGTGAGGGGGGGGGGATCATATTTACATCATCCATGGGTCAATATCTTTCCAGACTCAGCTGTTTTTGAATTCTGCCAGTACTTTTTTGGCCTGCTGGCAGAAATTTGGCACTGATCAGTCTGGTGTTTTTCCTCTATTAGCTACCCACACACACACACACACGCACCCGCGCGCGCGCACACACACACACACACACACGCACACGCACACGCACACACACACACACACACACACACACACACACACACACACACACACACACACACCAAGAAATAAAAATCAGGACATAGAATCTAAAACAACATGGCCACTCTGCCCTCTGGCAGTATCAATAGTAAGTTAGTACTCCATGTGTGAGCATTTGTGAAATGTAAGCTGCACAAATCACCATGCGATTTGAAAAAATAAGCTGCTTGTTGCTCGTGAAAGTCAAAGTGTTTTGGCCAAATAGAATAATGCCAGAACAAATGTGCATTGCGGGCTTTCTTAAATATGTGATAGAATGTGTGAAATTAATTGGGAGCACCGACGACAAGTGCATGTTGACAATCTCATTTGAACATTCAGCCATAATCTGGAAACAAACACGAATGAGCCATTTATATTTTATCAATCAAGTTACAGGTTCACTACCTCACTTTCTCTGTCCTTCCCTCCATCTGACCATGCATTACGGTACATGCACGTGCGCACACGTGTGTGCGTGCGTCTGATACTGTGAGTATGCATGTGTGAGAGAGATAGAGAAGGAATTGGTCCTCTAGCTAATGCCTATGACTCACTCACTTGTTCTGCCCCCCAGCCCCCACCGCCAACATAGCAATTTTTCAATCCTTTCTGCGCCCGTTCCATCCTTTTTATTCTTAAAAGCCCCATAAGCATCTTGTGTGCGGTAGCATCATTCACCCCTCCACATAGATAGGACATGAACCCGTGGCTTTCAGGACCTATACCACATTATCACAGATGCTCCTGTCACTATAGGCTTCGTAATGTTTTCCCTGTCTAACATCATCTGTCCTGTTTTTTTGGAAAAGTCTCCCAGAGAATGAAATCACTATAGCAGTGCAGTAGCTTCATCGTCTCTGTGTGTGTGTGCTATTTTGGCCTTGTGCCGAGCATTGTAACCCTGAAGGTACATTCTGCTGGGGGAGATATGGTGTGTTGGAGATCTGTTGTCATTGCTTTTGTTTCCCCCTGGGTCATTTATTGTTGTGGACAGTATGTTTTATCTCTGCTTCTGGTCAGACTCAATTAAGTACATGCATTTACTTTTGTGAGATGCATATGTGATGTATGTGGCCTGTCTGTTTGATATTCATGATGGAAAATATCACATTTAACAATTTAAAACAAATTGTGATAAACCATTAAATCTGGCATGCCTATTTAGTCAAAATAGGTAAAAAATCGAACAAGGTGTAGCTTGAAGATATGTTCGCTAATTGTTGTACAAAGACGTGTATACTAAATGGTGTTTACAAATCAAACCCCTGGTTGTAACACAGAGTTGCTGACAGCTACTTGTAAAGCTAGCAGCATGTAAATAAGCTTTGTGAAGTTGATGAAAAGTCAATATGCATTTAATTAAAGCTGCAATGCATGTTTTTGTATATTAGGGATTCATACCCATGTCCTGCATGAGAGTCCACATTTCTACCGCTCTAGTGGAGATATAGGGATTACCAGATTCAGGGAAGCAAATACGCCCACGCACTGAAGCGTACCGACATTAACGCTCATTCTCTCCCCTCGCCGGTAATCAGAAAGAGGAATTTCACACCGCAGGACGAGAAGTTCATCGCGCAGCCGTCGGACAATACGCACATTGGCAAGTCAGCTCAGGAGGTGGTGTAAGGAGCACATGGCTTGCGTATATGTACCTGCAACAGTGGAGTTGATACCAGGGCACACTATTTAATCAGCATTTGAGCCACGGACCACCAAATGGACCACCTGTGTGTGTGTGTGTGTGTGTGTGTGTGTGTGTGTGTGTGTGTGTGTGTGTGTGTGTGTGTGTGTGTGTGTGTGTGTGTGTGTGTGTGTGAACAAATCGCCGATCACCGAAATCAAAGGCATTATAAAGGGATTTAATGACAATTCCAGCTCTCAAACAAGGCCCGGACCTCTATGGAAATAATAATACATAGGTATACCTTTTTCCTTTAACGGAAAAAAAATAAAACTTACATTAATCATGTCCCTAAACGATTCTTTTTTTTTGTAAGTTCAATTTTACCACTGTATTAAAATAACAATCCTACGGCCCATCACTGCTTTTCCAACTCCACACAGAATAGTTTAATGTGCCTAGTAACTTACCTCCTTACGTCTTTTCAAAGGACCGTTATATCCAACACTGGAGCCTATATCCACTATCCAGTGGAATGAATGCAGCTGACGCGCTAAATTAATTAAATCACTGGAGCAGGTCTGTAGCCTACATATTGGGCCAAATCAATGAACTGTGCAAAGGTCCAACACCACCTCAAACTCGCTGGATTATAATTCAACACCGAAAATTATTGTGTCTGTTTTTGTTTTATCATGGATGGGTCTGTGCGACTCTCCAATCTCACAAATACCACATGCAGAGGCTGCTCTGCTGGGTGGCGCCCTTGCCAGAAATAGGCTAATAAATGAATAGCCTAATAAATAAATGTGAGAATATGCTGTGCTTCGGGTTGAAATGCATGAGAAGGTAGGTATCCATATGTAGAAAACGGATGCTTTTGGTGCTGGTCCAGGACCCCCCCTGACTTTTTCGCTTAGTTTTGTAGTTCTTCACAATAGCCTATTATTTATTCGAGGACGAGGAGGAGTGATCAGTCCATCCCCAGATAGCAAAATGAATTGATTCAACGTTGAATTTTGGTTGAATCAATGCAAAATGCATTGATTCAACGTTGAATTTTGGTTGAATCAATGCATGTTGCTATCTGGGTCTAGCCTAGACCCTGATGTCCCCTGAACTTGATGATCAGCTGATTTTGACAGCAGATACGCAATAATAAATATTATTATTGCCTGTTATATTATATTTCATTTAATATTGCAGGCAGCGTTGCTTAATAGATCTGACCCACATTCAGACTGGCATGATTGACTGTAATTACTTAATTGGTTGCACAGCTGTGTAACATTCGATATTTTAACATTTTAAAATATTGTAATATAGCCTCAAACATGTAGCCTACAGTATATTCGTTCAATGAGGTTTTGCCTTATAGAATAGGCCTACATGGTTCTCAGTTTTTCAAATCAAGCCCTTGATAATTAATTGGCACGCACATGTGGTCTAAGCTGTCTAAGCTCTATAAGCTGCGCAGATAAAAAAGGACGACGCATTAGGCCTATCTCTTTTCATATTGTTTGAAGTCATATAAAACCTATACCTATACCTATACCCAATGAAATATAAAATATATAAAATATACACTGTATTGACACATTGGAATTAAAACAATCGCTTGCAAACTGAGTGAGTAAGGGACAATTGAAATCTCAAGTTTTGACGAGTCCATGCGGAGTTGATGCCTGTTGACAGATGCTTGGATTCATATATGGTAAGTGCCTGCTTACAACGCACACGCACACTTTGACAAAATATGCAGTCTGAACAATATTGTTGTACATAAGCGGTGTGTGGCAGAATTAAACATTATATTTTGAGGTGGAGGACTGCTGTCGCATTGGGACATGCGAGATGCTGAGGGCATGTGCGTCAGGCAGAAATGAGGAGATCTGCAAAGTAACGCCATAAGCTATAATAATAATAATAATAATAATAATAATAATAATAATAATAATAATAGTATTAATATGTTTGCAAATAACAGCTCATGGGCGCTTATTTGTACGTGGGCGATTATTTTGACAAGGCGTTATTAAGCAAAATGATGTGGGAACATGGGCCTTATTTAGTAGGCGGTTGTTTAAGTAAGGGCTGTTATTTGGTATTTTATGGTAGGCCTATGATCGTGCTTATATCTTTTTATTAGGCCTATATTATTGTTTACCTTTGCAAAGGTGAGAGTGAGCAATTGTTCAATAGAAAGGGCTTTTATATTTTAATTACCAAATAGCTGAGGTTGAACTAAATACTAAATAAATGCATTTGCATTATATAAGGGGCGGCTTATATTTTTTAGTGCTTGCATTCAATCAGTTGACATTGCAAGTGACTCTTCTGTCAAAATCAGCTGATCAACAAGTCCATGCGACATGGGGGACCACAGAGAGACCACAATGCTCAGTTGTAAAATTTCAGAACTCTGGGCTGCAGCTAGAGTTCAGACAAACTGCTGACTCACGTTTGTTGCCTTTTATGGTAAGAAATGGGGCGTGGAAGAATGAAAATGGGATGGTCCTGTCATTTGCGATCATTCTCACACGCTGGGAATGCTCGTGCACGGGCACCTGATGTACGCTACCTCCAGAGGATTACGCTCAGCGTACTCAGGGTTCTCTGTATTATACCGTTGGTTCGAGTGTAGCGTGTTTACGGGCACTTGGCACCCCCTATCGTTGAATTTGCGTATATTTTCTTTCCTGAATTAGGTCCCTAGTGATTATGAGCTTCAGGCAGTAGCCTACTACCAATAAATATACTAAACTTGCCACAAAGGGAACATTTTGTGTACCCTAAAGTCTTATGTTAGAAATGTTGAGGATGTGTCCCCGGAATTTAGAAACTGCCAGATGCAGCTATAGCAATAAGCTATCACTGAGAGTACCACTAACAACCTATACAAGGCAAATATTACAAAAAATCATTATGCTTAAAGTAGCATGTGAAGTGTCAAACTATTTTTTCCTCATGATTCTGAATCCATTGTATTCCTTTGGATGAACAACATTCATTGGGCTAAATTTGTCCATAAGCAAATGCAGCACATCATGCCAGTTAAAGCATTGTGGCTTGTTATGTTAGTTATGAAAACGTGCCCATGCAAGCTAGCCTTTTCTAAATGCTTGGGACACATATTCAACATTTCTGTCATAAAAATAAAGTTTTATGTTACTAAAAAGGGTACTCAACTTCCGGTTTGCCTGATGGAGTAGTCAGTCGCGAGGTGAAACCGCTCTCCCTGATTTTCGTCTAAATCATCACAAAACAACTCGATACTTCATCTTCAGTCAATGGAAAAGTCAGATGAGAGAACAAGAATCGTCCAGGACTAAAATTAATCGAATGTAAGCCCAATATAAGAACGAAGTAACCACAACAACACAGATTGCTAACAGCGGTACGAGCAGCAGCGTGCCCCCGAGGAGGTGCAGCAATGGAGCCCGCGGACATAATCAAGGCCATCGCAGAGCTACAGACTTCACTCACGGGGTTTAATGAGGGCCTGAGACACGAAATCACCCAGCTGGGACAAGAAATCAACGGTAAACTCGACAAAATTGGGTCTGAAATAAAAAGTCTCAGTGACGGCTTGGAGGAGGTGGAAACACGGGTGGAGAAGGTTGAGAGTTGGGCGGATACATTGACGGAGGTGCTGACTACATGCCTGGGCAGAGAAGAGACCATGCGACAGCAAATAGTCGACTTAGAGGCAAGATCTAGACGCAATAATATTCGTATATTTGGCGCAGCCGAGGGGGAGGAGGGAGCATTCACGTCTGTGACCGAGTTTGTGGAATCCCTCCTCCGCAGCAAGCTACAGCTACCAGAATCACTAGATCTCAAAATACAGCGTTGCCACCGATCCAAGCCACAACGCCCCCCACCTGATCAGCAACCAAGATCGATTATTGTCAATTTCCAAGAGTTCGTAACCAAGGAACTGGTCCTGAAAGAGGCTTGGGAGAAAACAAAGGAAGAGAAGATCAAGCTGAACAACAGAACTCTGTATTTTGACCATGATTAACCCATTGAAGTGGTCAAGAAGCGCCAAGCCTACTCCTGGATAAAGAGGTCCTTAAAGATGAAAGGTACCCGATTCCAGACCCCGTATACAAACATGCGAATCCACTGGGACACTGGAGTTCAGACGTACAGCAGTGCTGCAGAGGCTGGGAGAGAGCTGAGGAAACGAGGCTACAATGTGGACGAGGCGCCATCTACTGGAGAAGAGGAGCGGAGCGTGGGCGCACGGCTGCGCGAGTTGCTGGGATCATGGGAGAAGACTAAAAAGCACCGTGGAGCAGAGAACGACGCGACGGAGAGAGAGAGCATCCTGCAGAGAGCAAGGGATAAGCTACAGAACTTTCAACGTGAACAAGCAGGTGATACCCCTCCTCCCAGAAATAATAGGAGGAAGGGGTTTGCTAATAAAAAGTAATGACCAAGCAATGCATGGTGCGTCTGCTACAACCCTGAGATGTATTTGATAATAACAATGTAAGTGTTGATCAAAATTTAGAAAAATCATTAATCGATCATTCTGAGGTGCAATGATGATAACTGTGTTGGGATGGAAATTTCATTCATTCATTTCGAGGTTTAATTGATGATAATGACAGTGTTGGGTTGGAAAGTTCATTCATTCATATTAGACTAGGGTATACTGTCATATATTCGTTACCTGGTATTTAAACAATATCTGGAAGAGACGGTTTCATTTAGTTCTAGGTACGTTGGTATTTTTCTTTTTGGACGGCAAGGTTAGTTCACACAAACAGCCTAGTTGCCTTTCCTTTAGGGCCCTTTCGTAGAGATAGGTTTTCCCTAGACCCACCAACGGGGTCATGTTGGAGGAGGCAGGAGCCCCTCTTCTCAGTTTGGAAGTCTACCTTTTTTGTGTGCATGTGTGTGGGTTTTTTGTTTCCCCTTCTATGCGTTTTTTCCTTTGGGGGTTTAACACTGTAATGGTATCCCTATGTTATTGTTTATATTATGGGATCACGTAACTTGAAAATAGCTTCCTTAAATGTCAATGGTATGAGCAGTCCAATCAAAAGAAGTAGGGTGTTAGCTAAAATGAAAAAAGATAAGACACAAGTAGTATTTCTACAGGAGACACATATGTCAAAACTGGAACATGAAAAGCTTAAAAAGTTTGGGTATTCAAATTCCTTTTTTAGCTCATGTAAAAACAGCAGAAGGAGAGGGGTTGCCACATTGATATCTAATTCTGTGAATTTTGAGTTGATTAAAGAAAGGAGGGATAATGATGGTAGATATATAATAATCCAATGCAGGATAGACAATGTTCTAATGACATTTGCTAATGTATATGTCCCTCCAGAGAGTGATAGACAATTCCTTAAAATATTGTTTGATGTAATGGTTTCTGAAAGTGGGGGAATCCTGGTATGTGGTGGTGACTGGAATACAATCCTGGATTACTACCGGGACACAACAAGTAAAAACAAACAAAAATCTCGAAGGTCGAAAGACCTGAATATTCTGATTAAAGAATCTGGCCTCTTTGATGTGTGGAGGAATGTCCACGCTCAGGATAAGGAGTACAGCCATTATTCGGCTACATACCAGGTGCACTCCCGTCTTGATTTATTTTTAATGAACACTATAGACAGGCACAGAGTCAATGGGTGTTCAATAGGAACAGCAGATATCTCAGACCATAATATTGTTTATTTAAATATACATTTGAATGACAGGCCGAGAAGCACACTATGGAGGTTGAATACTGGGATTCTGAATAATGCCATAGTAGTTGAGGAAATTAAGAAGGAAATTGGTGAATGTGTAACAGATAATGATAATAATGAGGTTGCTCCAACTATTTTATGGGACACGATTAAAGCAATGATGAGGGGGAAGTTAATTACTAGAACAGCATTTCGACAGAAAATGAGGAGGTTAAGATATGATCAATTAGAAAAAGAATTGGAACAATTAGAGAAACGACAACCACGAGATGATAACAAGGAGTTAGTAATGAACCAGATTAAAGAAGTGCGAAAACAAATAGAAAACATGATGAATGATGAAATAGAAAAAAAACTGAGATTCACAAAACAAACCTTTTATGAATCCGGTCCAAGAGCTACCAAAATCTTAGCAAGGCGTCTTAGAACGCAACAAATTACAAATTCGATAAATAAAATTAGAGAACCTCTAACAAATACACTAAAATATGAACCAGAAGAAGTCCATAGCACCTTCAAAGAATATTACGAGACCTTATATTCACAGCCTGATGAGGTGAATGAGGAAGAAATACAACAGTTTCTGTCTGCTTTGGACCTTCCCTCTCTGGGCAATAAGGAAAATGATTATCTCACAGCAACCATTACAAGGGATGAATTAGACCAAGCTATAAGTCACTTAAAAACGAACAAGAGTCCCGGTAGCGATGGATTTCCCAATGAATGGTACAAGAAATTCAGAGAAGAGCTAGCTCCTGTCCTTTTGAAATCATTCAATTGGACATTGGAAAAAGCAATAGCACCGCCCTCATGGAGGGAGGCTATAATATCAGTTATCCCCAAGGAAGGTAAAAATAAGGAATATTGTGAATCATATCGTCCTATCTCAGTCCTAAATGTTGATTATAAGTTGTTTACATCTATCATCACAAATAGACTCAAGAAATACCTTCCAGAACTCATTCACGAAGATCAATGTGGTTTTTTAAGTCAACGTCAAACGCAGGACAACATCAGACGTACCCTCCATATTATAGAATACATAAATAAGCATAATCTAGACGCTGCGATATTCAGTTTTGACGCAAGACAGGCATATGATAGGGTTTCTTGGCCATTCCTGTACGAAACACTAAACAGACTGGGCTTTAACAAACAATTCATTGATTGCATAAAAGCACTGTACTCAGAACCAACTGCTAGAATTAAAATCAATGGCCATTTGACTGACAGTTTTAGGCTTTTTAGAGGTACTAGGCAAGGATGCTGTGCAAGCCCCGCCCTCTTTGCTATTTTTATAGAGCCGCTGGCTCAAGCTATTAGAGAAAATAAAGAGTTATCAGGGATTTCGATTCCAGGGGAAATTGAAGAGCATAGGATCGGGCTTTTCGCGGACGATATAGTCACCTACCTCCGGAGCCCCAACATAACGCTCCCCAAATTAATGGAGGTCATGGAAAAATTCGGATCACTGTCTGGTTATAAACTAAACATATCAAAAACGCAAGTATTACCACTTAACTATGTACCAAACAAAGAAATTAGGGCCAGTTTTAAAGTAAATTGGAAGGCTAAATCAATAAAATATCTGGGAGTACTAATCACTCAGGAAGCCGACAGGCTTTATGAGGCAAACTATACTGCTTTAAATAACAACATAAAGAGGGATGTAACTAAATGGTCAACAATGGTACTGGATTTTAGTTCAAGAATTGAGGCGGTTAAAATGAATCTGCTCCCGAGACTGCTGTATCTTTTCTTGTCATTGCCAGTTAGAATTCCAGATTCACAATTCTCAGCATGGGATAAAATGATTTCCAGGTTTATCTGGGCGGGGGCTAGGCCCAGGGTGAGACTCAAGACCTTACAATTAAGCAAGGAGAAGGGTGGGCTAGCATTGCCAAATCTTAAAGAATATTATTATGCAGCACAATTGAGATACACTGTACACTGGTGTTCCCCAAATTACATACCTAGGTGGAAGGTCATTGAGCTACACCTGTGCCGGGCACCGCCTGAGTCTATGTTAGGTGGGAAAATATATAAAGGTGATAGTTTTATTATTAATAACACATTGGATGTCTGGCATGAGGTGGTTAAGAAATACAATTTGACAGGAGACAGTAGACTATTGGTCTGGCCCACTCAAACTCCCAAATTCAAACCTGGGGTGATGGACAAAACATTTGAGAGGTGGGGAAATACGTGTTCAAACAGCCTGACGGCTGTTTGCACACTTATTGATAGACATCACTTCAAGTCATTTGAACAGCTTAAGAGGGAATTTGATTTGGAAAACAGGGAATTATTTAGGTATTTACAGTTGAGACATTTCTATGATACTGAAATTAAAAAAGGCCTCTCAGCAGAGGACAATGCGGTAATTAGTGTGTTCACAGATGCATATAAGCAAACACCTACACGGACTGTCTCCAAATTGTATAGTGGTTTACAACAGCAACCTGGAAGGAATACATTCTATGTCAAATCGAAATGGGAATCTGAGTTTGGTATTGAGTTATCAGAGGATGACTGGCACTCTATATGTAAAACACAACACTCCTCAACAAGTTCTAAGAGATGGAGGGAATTTGTGTGGAAGAATTTGATACGGTTTTTCATTACGCCAAAAATTAAAAGCAAACAAGTGGGAGAGCGACAATATTGCTGGAGACAATGTGGTTGCGTGAGTGCCAGTCATTCCCATATATTCTGGTTGTGCGACCGTGTACAGGCATTCTGGGACAGTGTACATCAGAACCTGGAAAAGATTATGGAATATAACATTAATCGTGACCCTCGCTGCTTGTACCTTGGACTGACGTCTGAGGGCATAATAGGAGATGATGACTTATATTTGTTCAGGATTCTGATGATAGCTGCTAAAAAAGCCATCACGAGGAGATGGTTGATCGCAGATCCCCCTAGAATGGAACACTGGATGGACATTATAGAGGAAATATATTCTATGGAGAGAATGACTTACAACCTGAGGAATAAGGCAGAGCTATTTGAAAAACGCTGGCAAAAATGGCATCGATACACGATTGAATAGTGTAACCCCCCCCCCCCCGTTTTTGGTTTTGTACCTTTTTTCTTTTGTGTGAGTGAGTTGTGTGTGTGTGTGGTTTGGAAAATGAATAAAAATAAAGTTTAAAAAAAAAAAAAAAAAAAGTTTTATGTTACTAAAAAGGGTACTCAAAATGTCTGGGTTCACAATGAGGATCTATGGGCTGGCAAGTAGAACAGAAGACTAGAAGAGTTTTGGAGCCTCCAACCACTGCAAAATCGCATTAGTTATATTTTATTTATTAACATAATACTGTACTAATGCAGTTGTGGGAGTAGATGCAGTATGACGACCACTCCCTAATTGCTTTCCTACTGTACCTACCACGTCTGACTTCACTATAGTTATACATTTCTCCATTCACAATTGGCATGTATCCACTACATCTTCCTCCACTCATCACAGCCAGTCCTTCTCGCAAACCACCTGCAACCGGCTTGTTTGTTCTGTTTCACAGCAGGCTAAACACATGGCTTTGGTTGGGATTACTGTGCCTGCAAACTGTACTGTGCAAATCGTCTATTTCTGATTTCCCTTTCTTTGAAATTCATCGTCCTCCTCCCTGAGTCTTGCACAAAACCTTATAGATTCCTTGTCCCATTCCACATTCATTCCGTTTCAATACACCTTCAAACTCAAGTAGAGGGTGTTTTCTCCTATAGTGAATACTTGGTTAACCCTCATAGTTTTCAGATTGCAGCTGGACCATGTCAAATTAGACCTGTGCTTATTGGATATTTTCAGCATAATGGATTTGGGGTGTGTGTGTGGGGGGGTGATCTTTAAGTCTCTTTCTTGTCTGATAAGAATATTCAATTTGAAGAGGGGGAGTGGGTATTCCACTGGGAGCAGACACATTCATTTTCAAAACCTTGCCAAGGGCACCAAATGCATCAGACCCAATGCTGTGCGATTGTTGTCAACACCAGCTAATTACTGTATCCCCGTTCTCACGCTTGTGGGCTAAACCAGAAGTGAGTGAGTAAGTGAGCTCGCAGTATATAATTAGATTAATTGAATGCCTGAACGTGGGTGCTGGGGATACGGCCGGAGTTGGAGAGATTATCGACAGGATTGTGACGTATGGTCTATGAGCAATTAAACAAGAGAGAGATGTGTCCAGCCTGGCGTGTCCAAAGTGATAGAGCCCTTGTGATACCTTTCTCTAAAGTGAGGGAGACTTGGTTACTGCCTTTACAGATGGTTGACCTCAACAGATGCTATTTTCAGTAACACATCTTCCTCTGTTGCGTGCATACAGATACACACAGATACCGGTACATGGATGGATGGATGGATGGATGGATGGATGGATGGATGGATGGATGGATGGATAATTTGTCAATGAAGTACTGACCTGACATGGTTATACCAAATGACATGGTTAATCCAATAATCCAATAATTTTTTTACCGCTCTGTTGTGAATAAAATATTTGGAGCTTTTAAAACGGTGTGCGGATCTGTTCCCTCTACTTTAATCCAATAATCCCACAGGGATTTCCCATATTCTTATACATCTTTTCTGCTCTACTGGGCAGGACAGTACAGAGATAAGGGAAATGTACAGAGATGGATCGAAGACTGCTGATTCAAACACAGATATGTATTAGCCTTTTGCAATTAGAACTACCGTCTCCTACTGTCACTGAGAAACTCCACTGGTATTTCCACATGTTGTTTAGGCGTTAATCCAGATCTATTGGACAGGACAGTGAAGAGACAGTAAAGTGACAGAGAGCTGGAAAAGAGCCTGATTCAAATACAGACATACTGTACTTTCTTGCCTCGTTTGCAATTTTAACCACAGTCTTCCACTGTCATTGTGCGACTCCACAGTGGTTTCCTAGTATTTTTTTGCTGGAGCCTTTCAGCTCTGTCGGACAGGATAGTGCGAGACAGGAAAGGGGTGGACAGATGGGAAGAGCCCGTTTCAAACAGATTTCTTGCCTTGTTTGCAATTAACATGAAAGTTTTTTGTTTTTTACTGTCACTGACCATCGCCATTGTACAGCATCCATCTACATAATCATCTGCAGATATTTCTTTTACAACCTGAAGTTCATTTAAAGGTAAAAGTTGGTAAAAATAGGTTAAAAGTGAGCGTGCAGGTATTGTGGTCGTCCGGATCAGAAGTGGCATTTCCTCTGTGCTTGTGTTGATGATGACGTAATTGAGTTGTGATACAGATATATAGTATGTACCTATTAGAGATCAGAGGATAAGCTTTTTTCTCATCCGAAATCCGGTGTTAATTAATTAAATCCATACATCCGAATCCATCCGCCATCCGCCTTGTACTTATACATACTATACTCTACAACAGTGGTGTCAAAGTCATTTGGGATGGGGGCCGCATTGGACTTAATGTGACTTCATGGGGGCCGGAGCGCCGCGGTGCAACCAGTTGCAGACCGCAAGCATGCGCGGCACACGCATGTTTACGTACACAGCCGTTACTTCTACACTACAGTATATCACACAAGTCATATTTATTATTAAGAATAGCTATTAATATATATTAATGACTTTCATTATTGGTTTTATACTTGTAGCCTAGATTAAGACATTTGCTATGAAAGATGCTATTTTTATTTACAGAGCATCAATAAACCATACGAAAATAGCATTTAAATTTCAAATACTGAATTTACTAAGTACGTGTAGTTAACTAAGTATAGTTCTCGCTTATCCACCCTTGTACTGCTGAAGTATAGTTCTCGGTTATACACCCATGTACTGCTGAAGTATAGTTCTCGGTTACACACCCTTGTACTGCTGAAGTATAGTTCTCGGTTACACACCCTAATACTGCTGAAGTATAGTTCTCTCGGTTATACACCCTTGTACTGCTGAAGTATAGTTCTCGGTTACTTTGCAGCGCCAGCAGCCTAGCCTGGTAAAACGACTCCCCCTGCTGGACCCTAAAACCCTAAATACAAAGGGAAGGCATCATTACACATAAAAAACAGACCAAGGGTTCTAATGAAGTACCATCACCTCTTAAATATGTACAAAATTGGAAAAAATACGAAATTCACGGCATCCCCTCTTTAAAGGTATAGAGGCAACTTTTTAGCCAAAAAATACAAATACATTTTCAGCAGGGTACATTTCATCCAAGCAGGAGAGAGAACCCCTCAAAGTTAATTTATCCAGTTCCAATTGTGTCTGCTTATACATTTGTTTCATCAGTTCTAATTTCACTAGTTTGTCTTTTATTCTGTACGCTATGTGTTCTCTCTCTCTCTCTCTCTCTGATTGGGTGAAATTAGAATTTCCGACCTGAATATTTTATGTTTAGCTGAAGAAACTGTTGCTGAACACTCACTAGCAATGATTGCTGTGGAAATATGGAGCTATTAACACACAAACACACACACACACACACACACACACACACACCCCCACACACACACACACCCACACACACACACACACACACACACACACACACACACACACACACACACACACACACACACACACACACGCACACACGCACACACATACACATTCGCTTCCTGAATAAGAAAAAGTTCCAGACGGCTTTCTGTTTTTCATGGAACAGATATTCTGTACATAATTCCGCAATCACAGAATCGCAGGTTGCTGGTGAGAGGATTAATAATGGTGCTCTTCCAGTTCAATAGAGTGTGTAGATTAACACCTTATGGGGATATACCTTGCAAAAGCTCCCTTCCGTGTCATTTCATCTCACACTAAGGTAGTTTTAACTAGTTACAGTCCACAACACCCTGCACACAATCTGTCCTTGTCCAATAGGCTTCTTAGGCATACGGGGGAGAAGACACAAAAGCTTGACCTGCATGGCAACAGTTGCTAAACTATTTGGATTGGCATTGTACAGTGGACAATCCCCACCACTAAGGGTGGGGTTTTGAGAAGGGCTAAGGTGTCATTATTTCACAGACTCTCAAAAACACCAGTTCAACACATTCATCAAGTATCTATGAAATTAGGATGAACTGATGGTATAAATTCAGATGAAGACCATTAATACAGTGGTTCTCAAAGTTGGGTGTGAAGACTCACATGGGTCCTTGAGAGACTTCCAGCGGTTCCCTAGAATTATGCTAATATAGCTTCCTGTGATTATTTTTTGTTTCATTTTTTTAATCTTGGGAGATTAAAAAATGGCCAAATACATACAACGTATTTGCAGTGAAGTTTCAGAACCTCTGCAAACGTGAGACTTGAATCTTAATACTAGCTAGGGCAGCATTGCAAACAACGGTGAAAAACAAGTGTCCTATATTTGAATGTCCCTAGAGCAATAGCATATACAGCTTAACTCAAGTTTAGCATCGCATTGCAGCTAAAAGCTACAGTACACCATTTCTCACTGGGGAAAGACAAATTGCACTCATCACAGTAAAGAAAATGCAAATTAATTAACAAAAGAGAGGCCTTGATTCCTGTGCGTCCCCTTAATTTGATATAGATGGGGAAAGTTCAGAAAGCAATAATGGAAGCCTGGATTGCAATTATGTTGCGAAAGAATTGCCACTCAACTTTAAGCACCCTTCATCGTCTGTCAGGACCAGTAAGTGCAGACGTTAATTTGAAACGAGAGTTTCAAAGTGAAGGATGTGATTAAAGACGGACAAGTTGTTTGGCGTCACCATCGACTCTCATTACGTACTGTATAATATGTTGGAAGGACAGCTAAGTCTAGCAGAGATAATAGTACATTGTTATTTGTGCCTTGTGTCTTGTCTCTCTGTTCCCAACAACAATACCTTTGAATCGTACAAAAGAAATGGTTCTATTTGTTGTAGAGGCTGACCGATACATCGCTTGGGCTAATAAGAGAATTCCCATTATCAGCAGTTGTGCAGCTGTTAGTTTTTTTTTTTTTTTTTTTTTTTTTTTCTCTCTCTCTTTTTTTGTCACCCAATTATACTCACAGAAAACTACTGCGAGTATAATTACTGCAGAAAACTAACAACAGTACCAAACAAGGCCTAATAGACATTAATAACTATACACCATGACATTGAGAATATGCTACAGTAATGTGTCATGCTTTACTGCCTGATTGGAATAAAAATGGCACTCATTTAGGATTTGCACAGCCCAAATTTAATTAAGAAGTAACACAAGGGCAGAAGTCCTATCCCTGGGCAGTGAAAGCAATAGAAACTGGCACTGCACATGAAAGCACCCTTATGCTTTGAAAAGGCTTCTGAAAGACCCATGTTCTCTCGCCACAGTGTCCCCATCGCTTCCTTCCACTCTCCACTTTTATCCCGACTCTGAGGTCATCCACTCTGCTGCCATCCACTGTAATCAATGGGCAGAGGAATTCCATGGGTTTATTGAACCCCAGAGCAAGAAGCTCTCCTAGTTTTGTTTGGCCAAACAGTGAGATCTCCACCTGTGTGTGCAGGCCGTCACACACCTACTGAGCGGCTTGAGTTGTCTTCAAAGAAACCTACTCTCTGCATCTGACTTGCATAGTGAAAGGAGAGTGACAGGGCAGGCTGCTTTACGCTTTGATATCTCAAGCTGTTAGGGGGGGTCCAGGGCCCATGTTGCACTGCCCAGAGGTCGGGTCTGCCCAAGTCACTGCCAAGCAACTGCCCATGCTAGAATCCATCTCTGCTGTTTGAGGGGTTGAAGGCTGCCATGGCTCCAGACATATCCCACCCATAACGCTATATCACCTAGTCTGCACACAGCCATTCATGACAGGACAGGGATCGACCTGATCCGTTTTTAACCACTTTCAATACGGTGTTGCTACTATGGGCATGCTTTTCATAAGGGAAAATTACTCTTCTAATACTTCTAAAAAACAGCTGATCAAGCTCTCAATGTGTCACATCACAATGCAGTGTGAGCTGAAATCAGCTTGAAATGCAATCAAGCATCAGTATCACCACATTTGCCATAAAGGTCTAAAACAAAATCACTGGGGCTCTGGCACAGATTGAATCAAATGGACCCGCAGTTATTGCATAGGACCTAAATGTCAATCACATGTGTTTAATAAACGATTCAATCAAATCATTGATCGAATTTGTCTACCTACCCAGACTTTAGTTTCATGTTAGTAGTCTAGAATAAGTATAATGAATAAAGAATATCTGCCCTCTCCCTATTGTCTCTGTCCACTGATAACCATATTTACGGACCGGCCATTTTGCTCATACTTCACATTCAGACAAAATGGCCACCATGTAAATATGGTCGATGGTGCCATGGAAAGAGCTGTCAGAGGTGTGACAGGCCATGGGCCCAGAGCATGGCGAGAGGTGGATAGCAGGCAGGCTGAGGGTGCAGTATAAGCAACTGTCTGGCTGTCTTGGAATCATCTCATCCGGAGACATACTCATGTCTGTGTGCGCGTGCTGCTTCATAGGCTCACTAGCTCCGTCATGCACTGCTGTGCACGCATTCACGCATGTATGCATGCACAAGCCTGCTTTTTTCTTTCTTTACTTACTTGTAATGCCATTTTGAAAGTAATCTAAATGAAAGCTGTTTCCTATATGGCAAGAGAGAGAGAGAGAGAGAAAGGCAGAGTTGAAGTTGAAAAACAAAGTCATGTCAAATGGTCCTATAATGGACTAGCCCGTCTATAGCCTTTTAGCGTGGCCCTATCTAGCCTTGGGAGTCGGGAGTCAGGACCCACAATGGATTCCATGGATCAAAAGGTTCTATGCACACAGTTAAACATCACAGCCACTTCACAAAAATGCAAGATGACACGGTGACTTTGAACATATTGGATTACAGATTCAGAATACTGTGGTGTGACCATGTGAGTGTCATTCAAAGTGCAGGGGGGCATATTGGTTCTCATAGTGGTCTGTTGGACACCCAGAGGTCCATGAAAGAAGTATCCATGTATCCACTGGCGTGCACAGAGAGTTTCAAGGGCAGGTGCTCAAATGTAACCAGGAGGGCAAAATTGAGTTTTGGGGGGTTAAAAACGCATAGAAAACAGCATTTCAGCATCTTTTTGCTCTTTTAAAAAGGGCATGTTGGTCCAGAGAGGGCCACTAGGGGGTGCTCAAACCCCACTTGACGTCTATGTATGCACGCCTATGCATGTATCTCACCCACGAAATTTGTTTATTTATATTATTTAACCATAGTTTCAGTCACAGGGAATATTTTTTGTAAAACATTCACTAACAGTGAATGAAGAACCCAAATATGACAAAAATGGATGAATGGATTTTTTTAGACCTGATTTAACAATAACTATACTATTCTTAAACTTGGGTTATTTTTTGGTTTATTTATTTATTTATTTGTTTGTTTGTTTGGTATTTGGTTTAATTTTTTGGGGGGTCTCAAGAGTTAAAGATCTGATAAGGCTCCATTTGGTTTCCAACTCTGTTATCTGGGGACCACTTGGAATCCACTGGTGGTGCCCAGACAACAGGTTGAAACCCTTTGGCCTTAACAAACTGAAAATATACTATACAGCACAAAGTACAGTAGGCTACTAATAGCCCGTACCTCTTAAGTTCACACAGGTGTGATTTTCTTCAGTTTTGGATGCTTCATTCATCTTTTACAAACAAAAATCTCTAAGGCTTGGGAGGGATGAATGGTAAACGATTGAAGTAGAGTTTAATGTTGACTATTCCTGGCACATCGTGTACATGTGACACATGCATTTTTAATTGATCTTAATTGTTTCTGTTTCACTATTGTTGTATTGACGGGACCGGACGGAAATAAGACCGCAAGGTCTTTTTTTGCTGCTCCCTTTAGATCAATACTTGCGGGACTGTACTTGATGTGCTGTTTGGTATTTGTTAATCTAATGAATCAATCAAAAAAACATGTATTTTTAGTCCTGGCAAAAATAAAATGAAATAAAAACAAATGGAGGCTTTGACCACATGCTTTTTTTTACTTAAACATTTTCATATAAAGGACCCAATTTCTAAGAACCATAGGCCTAATGCATACTACTTACTGTATTCATATAGGCCACAAACCTGAACTTGGACATCCAATTGCATTACTTTCACCTCACTGGGTGTTTGCAGAGATCTGTTATGTCATGGATGCATCATCTGCCTCTCTCTCGCCTCTTGTCTTTCCAAAGCCTGAGTCAGCCAGGAAGCTGTGTAAGTGTTTGTTTGTTTGTTGACAACAACCACTAATGTATTTTCTTCTCTGCATTTGAATGTAAAAGTCATAATAACAAGTGGTGTCCACGCAAAGAGGTGGACCCAGAGGACATGTAGGTCCACCCTCTGAATTTTCACGCCCTCCAAGGGGGGCCATGTACACGAGCCATAACCATTACTGTTTGTGAACAGAAAAACCTATACGGGTAAAAATAATAATACACACAGCATATCTGCTTTTTTCTGTCTTGTTTTGTATTGCATGTAAGGCTTTCTTAGCTATATACAGTACTATACACACAATTTACTTTATTTACTTCTGCTAAGGATTGAAACTGCTCATCTTGCATTCCAGGGGTTCCCCTGTTGTGCTCTTAAGGAGTAAAACTACTCATCTTGCGGTCTAGGGGGTCCATGTTTTGCTGTCAAGGACTAAAACTGCTCATCTTGTATTCCAGGGGGTCCCCTATTGTGCTGTCAAGGACTAAAACTGCTCATCTTGTATTCCAGGGGGTCCCCTATTGTGCTGTCAAGGACTAAAACTACTCATCTTGTCATCTAGGGGGTCCATGTTGTCCGGCTTCTTGACCCTGTAGATCCGGACCAGCCAGTGTTCCGAGGTAAACGCCTCCTCCAGGTGTGTCAGCCTTACGTCCTTCTCACCGATGACGGCGCCACGCGCCCGGTCGAAGCCCGGCGGCCTGTGGGCACTCAGCTGCATCTCACCGAAGCGGTGGTAGCACATCTTGTAGACAAGGGAGTCGAACATGGTGCGCGTGCCGGCCGCGTCCACCCGGTACTCGCCGCGGTGGTTCAGGTAGTCCCTCTCCCGGACGCTGCCGCCGGGATGCTCGCCCTCGGCGATCCGCACCATCCACAGGAACTTGCTGATGTCGTCTCCGTGGCCCAGCACGCCACCGAAGATGACCAGCACGTAGTCCACGTCCAGCACCCTCAGGATGGGGTAGGCGGCGCTCTCGTTGGACGCCAGGGCCTTGCCAACCAGCGCGATGTGGCTGTTGTTCCACGTGTTGTTGTCCACGATGGTGGTGCGGTCAGCCATGCCGGCGATCTGGTAGCCGTAGTCCCACCAGGACATGACGCGCGCGTGCTCCTCCGTGTTCTTCCTCAACCAGTAGTAGGCCTCGCGGTAGTCGTCCACCACGTTGCTCCCCGCGGTCAGCACCACGCTGGGGTGTGAGTACGCCGTGCTGGTGACGGCCGTGCAGTGCACGGCGTACAGCATGAGCAGCAACAGCATGGTGAGGCACACGGCGGCCCTCAGGGGGGTCCCCAGACTCTCGGACCCCTTCTCCTGGCCCCCTCGGTCCTGCTCCGAGGACGCGGTGTGTTGTTTGCGTACTTTTCCGGACTTGCCGCCGCCAGAGCTCCGCCCTCTGTCCTTGTTGCTCTCTGCGACAGCGGCAGCTTTGTTGTTGTTGTCGCTTCCCGGTTTCTCATTGTCTGCCAGGTAGCGTTCGAACACGTTGGAGAAGGCCACGGCCGACAGGACGCACACCGCCGGCGTCAGCGTCAGGATGAGCCGCGACATGACGCCGGCGAAGTAGGCGGCGCTGACGGCGTAGAGCGCCACAAAGACACGCTCATCGTTGACGTTGCGTAGGCAGAACCAGAGGCCTGCGGGGAAGGTGCACAGCAGCGCGTGCAGGTTGAAGAAGAAGGGCCACCAGGTGGGCGTCTGGTGCTCGGCCACCGACGCGATCAGCGGGATGTGGACGGCGGCGTAGGCCGTGTCCCACAGCGCGTAGAAGCGGCCGCTCCACGGCGCGATGTAGCCGCCGCGCGTCAGCAGCACGAGGGCGACGACGCCGGCGGCCGCCGCCACCGGCACGCAGAGGAGGAACAGCGCGCGGAACTCGCGGCGTGCCAGGCCCAGGCGGTCCCGCAGGTGGTGCACAAAGGCGTAGGCCTGCAGCAGGGCGAACACGCCCGCCGCCGCCATGTGCTCGCTGCTCCGGACAGGCTGGAAGCCCACGAAGGGGACCTGCAGCGACAGGGCGAGGCCCAGCACATAGAAGACGCTGTAGGCCACGTAGAGCCGGCCGCTGTAGCGGCCCATCAGCAGCAGGACCAGCACGTGCAGCGGGACCAGGTTGACGATGAACACGTAGCCGCCCCACGCCGACACCATGTAGAAGTAGGAGAGGCTGCAGCACGCCGCCCAGAAGGCCGAGCCCGTCTTCACCGACCGCACCCACAGGAAGTAGGTGAACTGCAGGGCGAAGATGGCCACGCCCTCGTTGTCGTAGGAGCCCGCCACCGAGCGCTGCGTGTAGCCCGGCGCCACGGCCATGAGACAGGCGGCCAGCAGGCCGGCGCCGTGCGTCCACAGCTCCCGCGTCAGCAGGAAGGTGGCCACGGCCGTCAGGCCGCTGAACACGGGCGCCAGGAAGACGCAGACGTCGCGGATGTGCACAGCGACACGCAGTGCGCCCAGGACGCGGTGGATGAGCGCCGCCGTCACCATCAGGCCCGGGAACACCGTCCCGCCCACGATGCGGCCCAGCGGGTACCAGGCACGCTCATCGAACCAGTTCAGGAAGGCGTAGAAGCCGTTGTCTGCAAGGTAGCGCGTCGCCCGGTAGTTGAACCACGGGTCGAACTCGTGGATGATGCTCTCGAAGCGGATGACGGCGAAGAGCCGGGAGCTGAACGCCACCAGCCAGGCCAGGAAGAGGATGGCGAAAGAGAGCAGAGACAGCCACCCGCCGGACGACGCCCGGTGCTGCTTCTCCCCGTCGCTGGACGTGGGCTGCGGCGCCGCAGCCTTGCCCGCTTGGTTTACTACGAGGTGTGTCAGCGCACTCTGTAAGGTGCGCCCTCCTCCTGCCATTCTCTACCCCTTGACCAGTAGCTTTAGCGTTTTGCCCGCTCCTGGTTGGTCTAACGAAAAACGACCTTTAAGAGAAATCACCCGGATTCTGGCTCTAGAAATTCAAGCTGGAAAACACAGCTACCGAACAAAACAGAATGCTTAGATACTGTACATAGCATATGGAGAGATAGCATGGCTGCTGCACTGACGATGCAGTGACGTCACTGCGGGCAGTGACGTCTCCAGGAGATACCGGTACCTCTCCAGGAGATACCGGTATGACAGTAGCCTACTTACAGTATGGAGTTATCTTAATTAAATCACCATACTAATCATGCCAATCAATGGGTTTCCCACATACTCACCCTGGCCACAATCAACCAATCTCTTATTAGATTTGACAAAACTTTCAAATATGGTACTTGTACATTATGTACATATTGTACAAGTTTTACTCACTTTCCACCCACCGCTAAATGGTATCTCAGTTACATCATCATTACATCATCAACTAATCCAGTCAAGTTTATTCCCAGTGGCCTGACCGACCGACCAACTGCGGAACGAAGAAATATATGCAACAGCATCTCCCTAGAGTTTGATTTTTTTAAATCAATTTTTTATCAATATTTTTTCAACGACATTAAACACCATTTTCCCCTGCATAATAAATAACAATAGGGTCTCTGTGTCTATCTATCTGTGTCTGTCTGTCTGTCAGTCAATCCATTTGTATGGCAGATTGTCTATCAGTCATGGTGTCACACTGATATTGAAACACATTTGGGGTGGCGAGACGGGAGAAATATCCGTGAAATCATGATGTACGACTTGCCGATCCCCTAGTTTATTATCTTAAGAAAGGTATTGTGAGACGCATTGATGCACTCCATGTCAAATTATGCCATCTCCTTTGGGCATTACGGAGGAATGCAAATTGATGTATAGCCACTCTGGGCTTTGGATATGAAATTTTTATAAGCACAGCTGAGCAGTATTCTCAGCTGAGACCTGTCTGATGGACAGCCTCAAGTACAGAAGTGCCTATTCACACGGTGGCTAATGAAAAGTGACAGCCATAGGTCGGCCGTTGCATTTATTTCACACAGTGGTAATACAAGTGTCAAACTCAAGGCAACAGCCATTCTCTATAGGGCAGCAACCGTATTGATGATTTTCATAATGATTGTTGAATAAATTTTGGTTCAATCAGATCATTTCTGTATATCGAATGACGACTTAGTAACAAACACCATTATGTATCTGTTTCTCTATTTGCTCACTTCCAGTGTCTCCATTATTTTCCAGTTTATTTCTTTCCTGTTGCTGTCACCATCAATTTGTCCCTCGATCCTGTCCATGTATTGATTAATTTATGCTGTGCCCATGTGTCCTATGGTGTTGTGCCAAAAATAGCAGATCTAAAAGCTCTAAGGGCAGGCTATAAATCGGGCTTATAACTGTCGATTGCATGTCACTCTGCTCTCTCTCTCTCTCTCTCTCCCTCTCTCTTTCTCTCTCTCTCTCTCTCTCTCTCTCTCTCTCTCTCTCTCTCTCTCTCTCTCTCTCTCTCTCTCTCTCCCTGTCACCCTTATTATTTCTCTCCTTCTTTGACTGAGCTAGCAAGCACACACAGGCACCAACACACTCATACATAAGTGCACGCACGCACGCACGCACGCACGCACACATAGGCACACACACTCTAGTCCTGATTTTCTCTATCTGTCTGTCTTTATTCTCCCCCTCAAGCATGCACCTGCTGCCTGTCTCACAGTTCCACACAAACACACTGCTCATATGATGGGTTCAGGAGCAACAGCTACACCCTCCATATCAGTGTTTTGACCCAGGTATCACCATCCTGACTATAAGAGCAACCTGGGGACCACCACTGTTCTATGTTGGGTGGGTGACATCCACCTCACACAATATAGTTCAAAACAAGGATGATTCTACATTTTGTAATTATTGTTACAATAATATAATGAAGTAATGTAGATGTTTCATCTAACTCCACTTGGTTTGGTATCAGTTTACATTCTCAAGAGTGAAAGATCTCTAGGGGTCCATATTATTACACTGGGGACCACCTAGAACCATATTTCCATATGGAACCATGAGATCATATGGTAACCATTAAAAACTATATGGCTATGGTGTCTTCTGAATGAAAAGTACATGGAAAACAAAGGCTGTAGGTCACTTTGATGCAATTACTGGAGACGACATGAAGTCATTTCAATGAATAATACCATATTATCCTAATAATAAGAACGCTATTCAACCTAATCAGCAGCTAACATGTTAGACATAAAGGATAAAACCAGCACAACGCATGTTCTAGAACTGATCCGGAACTCAATACTGAAACGAGCTGCATATGAACGGGTATTTGGATTTGCATATCCACTGTATGACCATTATTATTGCATATTATCCACTATTAACCCAATCTTATTATGCACATATATAACAAAAATAACGAATGGGCTGGAATTCATGGAGTACATGGACATAATAAAAAACAAAGAAAAAAAAATCTCAGACATAATAAAATATCAGGTTGTGTAAACATCATCAATCCATACGAAATGTATAATGTCATCTATGTGATGTCACCGTTAAGTTGTCGCTCACAATAAGTTTAACATGGATAACTTATCACCAGTCGTGCAGTCAAAGCTTGCCATTTTGAATCTTGAACAAACAAATGTCTGAACTTATTTTGCTCTGCAAACATTTTCGTTCAGTGACCTGGACACGCACGGTGTAAGCTCTACAGTAGACATGACTTTTAAAACACCATGCAAACGTTATAAATCCACTTACTTGCGCTGCCATGAATGAGAGATCCATGCTGATCGGGTTTTGATGACTACAGTCTACAACACTGGTGGGATAGTGTCGATTCGTCCTGGTCGACATTAAAACTCGCTCCTCGTAGTCAGAGACAGCATCCTCTGTACGTCTAGCCTGCGCGACGCCTTGTCGTAATGAAATAAATGGGTTACCCGTGTCTGCCTGACTCTTTACCGTATAGACTTTACCAGGAGGAGGAAGAGGCTGCCAGCACGCTGAGAGCGCAACAGCATCTCACAACGAGAGGGAAGGAGCGCGCCTCCGTGGAGAAATGGGGGGGGGGTGTAATGTTATGCTTAAGCATTCCAGGCCACTAGGTGGCACTGCTGATGTAAAAATATACACTGCATATGTCTGGAGGGAGAACGTGAATAAACCTCATTCTTATGTTGACAAGCCTTGCTGGTGGACATCAAGTCATTACATGGTGTCAGAATAGACGAATTCTCGCCAACATGGATGGATTAAAAGCACCAGACGCATTGAAACTGGAAGGAAATGTTGCCGAAAACTGGAAAAGGTGGAAACAAAAGTTTGAATTCTACATGACGGCTAGTGGAATCGAAACAAAGTCTCAGAAGGTACAGTCCAGCACGTTGCTACACGTAATTGGGGATGAAGCTCTAGAGATTTACAACACGTTTGTATTCGAAAGAAGTGAAGATAAAACTAAGATAAAAATCCTGCTGGAGAAATTTGAGGCACACTTTACACCCCAGAAAAACGTGACCTTTGAAAGACATGTGTTCAACATGCGTGACCAAGCTCCAAATGAAAACATTGACCAATTCGTCACGGACTTGAGGACGAAAGCAAAGTCATGCGAATTTGGGGTTCTGACTGACAGTTTGATAAAAGACAGAATCGTGATGGGCATAAGAGACGAACAAGTAAAGGCTAAGCTGCTGAGAACTAAGGATTTGGACTTGACCAAGGCTATGTCAATATGTCGTGCTGCAGAAGCAAGTCGCGCGCAAATGGAACAATTGCAAACTGCACAGGCTGAATGCAGCATCAACGAAGTGAGAAAAAAGCACATAGAACATTCAAAGACATCACGCATGGAGAACAAAGTACAAGACTGCAAGTACTGTGGGAGAGACCACAAAAAAGGAAAGTGCCCAGCATACGGTGAAAGATGCAGAAAATGTAACAAGATGAACCATTTTTCCACCAAATGCATGTCCAAGAACTATTCAGCAAAGAAGCCGGTACACATGGTGGAAGAAGAGCAATCAGATTCAGAAAGTGAATTCTTCGTCGACATGGTACAAGCAAACCACGGTGAAGACTGGGAAGTGAACCTGAAAATCAGCGGCCGTAAAATAAAATTTAAAATAGATACTGGTGCCCAATGCAATGTCATCCCTGAGTCCATCCACAGAGACATCTGTGATAAACTGGAAAAGTCAAGAGCTAAATTGGTGACATATGCAGGGCATTGCTTAATGCCTAAAGGCAAATGCAAACTGTTGTCTGAATACAAAGGCAAGTACCACGTCATCAATTTTCAAGTTGTGGATAAAAATGTGCAACCAGTGCTAGGACTGAAAAGCAGTGTGAGTCTGGGCCTCATAAAACGAGTTGGAGAGGTGAAGAAAACGCACAGTCAAGACATACAGGAGGAGTATGCTGATGTGTTTGAAGGACTGGGATGCATCGAAGGAGAACAGCACATTAAAATCAAAGCGGACGCACAGCCGGTTGTCCATCCCCCACGGAAGGTCCCTGTAGCACTCAGAGACAAAGTGAAGGCAGAGCTGAAAAGGATGGAGAAACTGGGCGTCATTGTAAAGGTGACAGAACCAAGGGCATGGGTGAGCAGCATGGTGACCATATGGAAACCAGAAAAGCAGAAGATCAGAATATGTATGGACCCTAAAGATTTGAATAATGTCATTGAGAGGGAACACTACCCCATGAAGACCATCGAAGAAGTCATGACTCGAATGCCAGGAGCAAAAATCTTCAGCACCCTAGATGCACAATGTGGCTACTGGCAGGTGAAATTGGACAAGGAAAGTTCAGACCTTTGCACATTTAACACCCCCTTTGGCAGGTACGCATACAAAAGGCTGCCTTTTGGAATCAACACAGCTGGCGAAATATTCCAAAGACTCATGTCCGAGTTGTTCGAAGACTTGGAGGGAGTAGAAGTGATCGTTGATGACATCCTTGTATGGGGGAAAGATGAAAAACAGCACGACCAGAGGCTCAAAAGAGTGATGGACCGCATAAGAGAGAAACACATAAAACTAAACCCACTAAAATGCACATTCAAGGCAGAGAAAGTCAACTACATGGGACACATCCTGACAGCCGACGGATTAAACCCAGATCCCAAAAAAGTGGAAGCAGTCAGAAAAATGCAAAAGCCTACTAATAAGACTGAGCTACAACAATATCTGGGAATGATAACATACCTGGGCAAATTCCTGCCACAGCTATCCACTGTCACTGCCCCACTACGTATCCTGCTGGAAAAGACCACAGAATGGAGCTGGATGGAGGAGCAGGACAAGTGTTTTGAGAACCTGCAAAAGATGGTAACAGAAGCTCCAGTACTAATCTTTTATGATGCATCTCGTCCCGTGAAGCTGAGTGTGGACGCCTCTAGCTGCGGTGTTGGAGCAGTGCTGTTCCAGGATGAACGCCCCATCGCTTTTGCGTCGAAAGCATTTACGGACACACAAAAACGCTATGCACAAATAGAAAAGGAGCTGGCTGCTATTGTTTTTGGCTGTGACAAATTCTACCAATATCTCTTTGGACGGCCATTCGAAGTGGAAACAGACCACAAGCCATTGGAAAGCATAATGAAAAAGCCTTTGGCAGAGACGCCATTGAGACTCCAGAAAATGCTCCTCAGACTACAGAAATACGACATGACAGTGAAATACAAGAAAGGAAAAGAACTCTATGTAGCAGACGCACTGAGCAGGAACTACATGAAAGAAACCGACAATACTGAAAATGATGATGATGTACAGGTCTGTGCTGTCATGTGTCTACCCATAGCACCTGCCGGACTAGAGGAAATTAGTACAGAGACAGAAAAAGACCAGACACTAACAGTACTGAAAAGAGTCGTCCTCCAGGGCTGGCCCAACACAAAGTCAGAAACGCCAGACGAGGTCAAGCCATACTGGGACTGCAGGAGTGAACTGACTGTAGAGGATGATCTGATTTTCAAGGGGAACAGAGTTGTGATTCCAAGCACCATGAGAATGAAAATGCTAAAGAAACTGCACAACAGCCACCAAGGGATTGAAAAAACAAAAAGACTGGCAAGGGATATCATGTATTGGCCTGGGATGTCAGCTCAGATAGCTGACACGGTGTCAAAATGCCCCACATGCAACACATACAAGAGGCAGAATTGCAAAGAGCCTATGATCGGTCATGACATACCAGACAGACCATGGCAAAAGGTAGCCACAGACATCTTTGAATTGGATGGAGAACAATACATAATCTTGGTTGACTACTATTCCAGCTTCTTTGAAGTTAATAAACTAACTAATACAAAAAGCCAGTCAGTTATAAATGTCTGCAAACAGCAATTTGCACGCCACGGCATAGCAGACGAAATCTTTTCAGACAATGCCACTCAGTACACATCTGCAGAATTCAAGAAATTCAGCGAAGACTATGGATTCAAACACACCACGTCATCTCCCACGTACCCTCAATCCAACGGGAAGGCGGAGAAGACAGTACAGATCGCAAAGTCACTGCTGAAGAAAGCCAAAGCAGACAAGACCGACCCCTACCTCGCCCTGCTGGACTATCGAAATACGCCTTTGGATGGCCTTCCTTCACCAGCACAGTTGCTCATGGGCCGCAGAACCAAGACAAGGTTGCCCACTGCGACAAAACTGCTACTGCCAGAAAAAATGGATGGGGTGAAGGACAAGCTACAGAGAAACCAGGACAAAAAGAAACACTACTATGACAAAGGATCACATACGCTTCCAACCCTAAAACCAGGCGACACTGTGAGAGTGCGAGAGGGTAAACTGTGGAGGCCAGCCAAAGTAGTGAGAACAACCCCTGAGCCACGGTCATACGTGGTCGAAGCAGATGGTCAGCAGTACAGACGGAACAGACGGGAGCTGATCAGAACGCATGAGGAAACCCCAGCCACGCCTGAAGAGGTACCAGAAGAAAAAAGAACTCTGACGGAAGAAGGAGCAAAACGGTACCCCAACAGAGAGCGCAAGCCCAGAGAAATACTGGACTTATAGACAATTGTATCCTTTCACTCTGTAGTAACACAGGCACTCACACACACACACGCACCCACACACACACACGCACCCACACACACACACGCACCCACACACAGACACGCACACACGCACACACACACACACGCACACACACGCACACACACACACACACACACGCGCGCGCACAGACAAGAAGAAATGACTTTGTTACATGGACATGTTCCTTGGGTCACACGGGACTTTATTCATTTGCAATTTAATGCTGGACTCTATTCATTTGCAAGTTAATGCCTTTTAGTTCATACGAGTCCCTTTTGCCACGTGAGCCTACAGTTGGGTCATGTCTTGTTCAATTTGAAAAGTGTTTTTCTATATGTCTTCTCAGTTTCAGTTCAATAAGAAAAGGGGAGATGTAATGTTATGCTTAAGCATTCCAGGCCACTAGGTGGCACTGCTGATGTAAAAATATACACTGCATATGTCTGGAGGGAGAACGTGAATAAACCTCATTCTTATGTTGACAAGCCTTGCTGGTGGACATCAAGTCATTACAGGTGGCGACAGAGAGAGACAGAGAGAGATGGAGGTGGAAGAGAGACTGAGAGAGAGAGAGAGAGAGAGAGAGAGAGAGAGAGAGAGAGAGAGAGAGAGAGAGAGAGAGAGAGAGAGAGAGAGAGAGAGAGAGAGAGAGAGAGAGAGAGAGAGAGAGAGAGAGAGAGAGAGAGAGATTGATTAACTGAATCGGATCTAGAGGGGGCAGGGGTGCAGAGCCAGGTCCCAGGTGTAACTCTTTGAGAGTAAAAATGAAACCAAATGGACCCCTGCGGGTCCATTTGATTTCATTTTACACCTAGAGTTTTACACCAAGAGTTAAAATATTGATCATGTGAATTAGCCCAAGTTTACACAACTAGAAAAGTTGAATGGTAATTTTGATCTGTATGTTTTCCCCCAAATCCAGCCTGGGTTTGTGAACAAAAGCAAAAGAAATCTTTAGTTGGGCCTATGGGGTCTGTGGGGATAAAATGTCATCGAATGGTGGTCCGTGGATCAAATGCCGAATACATAGTGGGCCCTGGTGTCAAAAAGATTGAAAACCACTGCTTCATGAAAAACGTGGCCCACCCTGCCCACCCTAGTAGGGATGTCTATATCCGGCCCTGATCCGGCACTGAATAGTTATAAAGGGACACTCAATGATTTGGATGATTTAGATTTTTTTTTTTTAAATGGGTTCGCCGAAAACAAGATGTGCACATGCACATGCTCTACAGTTGGAGAGGGTGCAACAAAGCGACTCGATCATGATTGGAGGAAGTAGGCTATACCTCTCATCCTGATTGGATGAAGGCTTTTCCACCTGCGGCCTATACTTCTTTTTTAATTGTAGGGGCTCTCTGGGGAAAGGGAGCAACTCCTTTATAGGGTCAGTGTACTATAGTATTTTATATTCCCCCCTAAAAAGTGTTATTTGAATTAAGTGATATCACTGAATATACCTTTAATGTATGATCAATGTATTGTAATTAGCCTGTGGTTATGCCGATTGATGTATGTTATTGAAATGTGAGGTATAAGGAACAGCTATTTGAAAAT